>JARGGL010000004.1:22521033-23226033 GCA_029955375.1 Rubus parviflorus
GGAAAAAAATGGAAGAAAAGAAAGAAAGAAAAAGGAAGAAGAAGAAGAAAGATGAATTTCTCCTGCATGGTCATTGTCAACCGCACGTCAAGGTCAAGGGATTGCCGACCATATTGCCGCTGCATGGTTTGTCGACCGTAGGAAGTTTTAAATTTTGGCGAATTAAGCTTTCGAAAAGTTGCGTTAGCTCCTTAATTTAGCTTTCGAAAAGTTACGTTAGCCCATGTTCGTCTATTTGGCTCTTCTTCAAGCTTGTTGTTTGGGATATCCAAGCTCTTGCTTGAGGGGGAGTGTTGAAAAATGAGAAGAAATTTGGATCTTTGTCGATCGTAGCTGCATGTTCAAAGATTGATCGTAGCTGCATGATCAAGGCAAGACAAGAATGATCGTAGCTGCATGTTCAAAGATTGATCGTAGCTGCATGATCAAGGCAAGACAAGAATGATCGTAGCTGCATGTTCAAAGATTGATCGTAGCTGCATGATTAAGAATTATTTTTCAAGCTGTTTGTTTGGAATATCCAAACTCCAGCTTGAGGGGGAGTGTTGAAATATCTCCTCTGGAAAGTTTCTCTTTACAGGTTGTGCATGTGTGTTGTGTATGTTCACATGTACGTGTGTTGTTGGTGTGTGCTGCTTGCACATTGTCTCCTACTTTTCCTCTTGTTGTTATTGTTCACATGGCTGTCCTAGCTACTTTAGTGTTGTCCTTCTTTACTTTAGCATTGTATAAGAACTCCTATTGTGGAGATGTAATCAACCAAGTTATTCACAATGTAATCCATTATCTATTTCTCAACAGAAAAGACTGAGTAGTCTGCAGATCCACCTCCAATTGAGAGAAGGGTTGTGATTGAAGGGTTCTTTTTCTTGACGGTTTCTGTGAAGGTGGAGTAGTATGAACGCTCAGAGGAAGAGACATAGACCTCATAGGACGAGGAATTAACAGCAGCGTAAGCGTAAAGTAGGTGAGTAAAGAGGGCAGAGTTTATGTCAGAAATGGGGAATTCACTGCCAGAATACCAGCATCCAACTTTGATCCAAGTCTGTGCTTCTGAAGGTTCAAGTTTGAACGCAAGAAGAACATGGAAAAGGAGTACTAGAACCATAGAGAGTTTGGATGCCATAATTAAAGAATAGCATGAGAGGTAGTTGATATATATTTGCTGACAAAAGTAATTGCATATCCAACAATAATGTTTGTACGTACATGAAATTGAAAATCCAGGCTCCAAGTTGGTTGAAGTTGAGCAATAACCATCAAATTTGACCAAGGCAATTACACGCAGTCCGTACAATTTCTAACGTGTCGTGCTACTGAAATTAATCTGACTATACATAAAATGATCTCATAAAATTTCACAACGAGTGATGCTTTATAGCAGACTATTGCCGGAATCTTCCACAAAATTTCTGAGCAGGTATTTAAGAAGCCCCCTTCTTCATTCATCAAAGAATCCATGATTTTGAAGCTGCAGTTTCAGAAGAAAGAAAAAAATATATATAATTAAAAAAAATTGAAAATTGATGGAAAAATCCAAATTACAATATGCATCCTTAAGTGTAAAGTGTTGGTTTAAAATTAGTCCAAAAAAAAGTGTTGGGTTAAAAAGTCTTGGTTTCATCCGGATCGAGTCTTCGAGAAGAAAAAAAAGATTATTAACAAATTACCTTGGGCCGAGATCTTCCAATAGCTATCTTGACCGAGGGCCCAAAAGAAGTACCCACGAAGCCCAAGAGCTTGAGCAAATCCTATCTTGGAGGTTATTGTTAGGCCATCATCAAATGCAATCCAAGATGACCCATTAAAAGAATATACAGATACAGTGTCCATGTCATATACCACAGTGGCGCCCGACTTCTGGTTTAGCACCTCCAACTCGTTGAAGCTAAGTTGGCCACCTCCTGGGCCCGGCCCAATTGCAATAGCTCCGATACCATGATCATTAGGATCTTTAAGTTCCCATGTCCGGCCGTAGAGTGGCAGGCCCATTACTAGCTTCTTCGGGGTCATGCCACCATTAATCCATGACCTAAGCCCATACACGGAGTTCACATTACTATTTGGGTCAAACAATGCTGCATTGGGCCCCGTAATATTGCTCCAAGCCCCATGATAGTCGAAGCACATTACATTGGCCCAATCCAAGTACTTTTCCATGGACTTAACCGGGTACGAACGAGTGACGTTGGCCAAGAAGAAGTCGGCGGAGAAGTAGACCGCGGCGGTGAGTAGTAGAGGATGGCTATCCGTGGCCTCGGCCACTTTCTTGATTTCGCGACGCCATTGCTTTAGCAAGTGGCCCAAATCCTTCATTTCCTTTGGGCTTTGAGGGAATTCCCAATCAAGATCCAGCCCATCAAACCCAAACTTACGTGCAACTTCTATAGCAGAGTCTATGAAGTGTGACCGCGAGGAGGGGTTTGAGACCATGCGAGCAAAGATGTGTGGCAATTCTGTGTTATCTCCAGCACCACCACCTATGGACAAAAGGGTCTTCACCGGCGGAGTTTTGTGCCGGAGGGTGGTGGTGAAGTTGGAGAGGAGCAAAGCCGTTTCATTTGACAGCTCAAACTTAAATGTAACGTTGCTCGGCAAAAGAAAGGCATAGAAGACATGAGTAAAGAATGAAGTGTTTATGGCTGAAGGTGGGAAATCATCTGAACCCCATGAAGGGTAATAGCCTGATTTCACCGCCAGAGGGTTCCTGGATGAGGACTCTGCCGCACTTCCGGTCCTGATCATCATCAAACAACATAGAAGCAAAAGAATAAGATGCAAAAAGTTGTTGAGGCTTATTGTCATTTCTTACAAGAATGAAATGTGGACACTACTCAATCGTATCCATGAAGGGCTATAGGAGTATAGGCTATATATAGTTTGAAATGTTTTCAGTGCATACAAATGTAGAGGTTAAAAATAGTGCTATATAATCTAAGAAATAGTTGTTTGTTGTTGTGGCATGGGAAGTATAAAAATATACCAAGATACTAAGCCGTCCATTATGGCTTATTATAAGCAGCATTGTTGTGGGATTAAACAAATTATGGACTTTGTCTTGCTGATATGGAATGCAATTTGAGAGGTTGATTACAATGAGTTATGATTTGCAAAGAATCATTAACAAAAATTATTCAGATTTGAGATCTACTTCCTCTACACGGTTAGCAAATAATAAATTTTTATTTTTTCAAACGAGTTCTGGTAATTAATATTAATAATGCACGATTTGACAAACAGAACAAGTTTTTAATATGAAACCAAGCCCATGAAACATGCATAAGGTGATGAACAGCAACAGAGTCGCATTAAACATATATATCAACATATATATATATATATATATATATGTTCTTTATTCCTTCAAAACTTAAATAAAGTCATTTAATTATGGTATTGACAAATGACAATACTATATTATGATGTGTGTTAACTTCTAATTTGGTGGAATATGTGTTTGTCCTGCATTTGATGTATAGACAACGAAGACAGAAGTTGAGGAACCTCCAGGTCCAGCTATAACTAGCAAATGTTTTTAAAATTAGCCTTAAGAATTTATTAATTGTTCATACTATATTAATGTTACTAAACCACTTGTTTTAATAGCTGAATTGACCGATTACCTGCTAATGTAATATCATTAATATCGAAAATTAGGAAGGTAATGAAATAATGAATAAAGACTCCAAATGCTCCAAATGGACATTCTATTTATTTTGTTATTGTTGGTGTTCAGTTGTGTTTGTTTGGGAATCATGCAGGCTGAAACTGAGTTTTTCTTGGTCTAACCATACCACTTGTTCAAATGACCAAAAAACTGGAAACCTGTATACTCGAAAACAGCAGAAAAGAAAGACCTATCAATTTCTAGAGAGCCTGCATTATCGATCATCGGGGTAGCAATTCGGAAATCTGTGCATCATTAACTGAACTTGCTTGCTGTGATGTGGATGTGCTTTCCATATTTCCATCTCTTTGCCCTGAGAAAGCCGTCTTTGTAGGAATAGCGACGGCTTCAGTGTTAGACTTGAGCATTGAGTAAACTTCCAACATTGTAGGCCTATCGTCTGGATTTTCCTGGACGCATAATAGAGCTACTTGCAAGCATCTCAGCAATTTACAGGAAGAAGAAGAATCATCCAGTGATGGATCAATAAATTCCCTTCCTTTGCCTTCTTTCCATGATTCATATGCCTGAAAAAATTCAATGTACGTGACTTTGTAGTTAGGATCTAAATGTCAGTCTACACTTTACAGTAGTGATATAAAGCTATATATACAACTTACATATTCCAAGAGGTGCAAACTTTTGTTCGGACCGTAGAAGCTTGTATTCCTCCTTCCACTAATCATTTGCAAAAGTAGAACTCCAAAGCTGTAGACGTCATACTTCATGGAGTATATACCTTTATTTACGTATTCAGGAGGAACATAGCCACTGCATTGGATATAACAAGTATTAAAGGATATGAACATGTGTGAATAACAATGAGAGGAATTTTTCTTACTATGTTCCAACAATCCGGCCTGTGTTTCCTTCAAGTTCATCTTTCTTGAAAAGTTTAGCCATTCCAAAATCGGATATCTTAGCATTCATCTCATGATCAAGTAAAATGTTGCTAGCTTTTAGGTCTCGGTGAATAATTGTCAAATTAGAGTATTCTTGGAGATAAAGGAGTCCTTGAGTAACCCCTTCAATAATATGCACACGCTTTGTCCAGTCTAGGAGATGCCGTGTGGAAGGATCTGTAAGATATCAAATTCATTAACAAAAAGGAGAAAATTTACAGGTTTCTACAACTCCATAAGCTTAGATATATGGTCTTAACAAGTGACTTGTATTAGATAGCCATATATTGCTGGCTCCTCCTTCCCTAATTCTAGCATGCACTCCCAAATGTAACAAGAAGAGAGAAAAAAAATTGCATACCGAAAAGGTAAAAGTCCAAGCTTTTGTTAGGCATGTACTCATAGATTAGCATTTTTTCTTCCTTCTTACTGCAAAATCCAAGAACTCGAACTAGATTTACATGTTCTAGTCTTGCAGTAAGTGTAACTTCATTTCTAAATTCCTCAAGTCCTTGAGTTGATGTTTTTGAAAGTCTTTTTACAGCTATTTCCTGTCCTTTTCGCAATTTACCCTACAAAAATTGAGAAAACTATGGTTAACATGGTTAATTGATAAGAAGAAAATCGCTGATCCAATGATGAATTCTACAAATGTACACCCATATATTAACAGACTTTTGAGCACTTACATATAGTTTACCTATTTATAAAATGATAAATCTCTGGATTCACAAACAAACACAACATTAGTCTACATTCACCTCGTGTGCAGCTGTCGGATAATTTTTTGTATCCAACATTGATGCAGTAGCCAATGATCATACACTCGGCTTTACGCCTAAATTTTCTTGTTCTTTTTTTTGTTCTTCAATTCAGTCCTATCATAATCTCTCTGCGTCTGGCGATGGGATTTATTTCATTACTTATCTAATGATAATATAGCATATGTTACCTTGTAAACAGGACCAAACCCGCCCTCTCCGAGCTGGTTTTCACTGGAGAAGTTATTTGTAGCAGCTTTGATAGTGGAAAAACTGAAGACTTGCAGATGTGAAGAACCACTATCAAGAGCTGACTCTGATCGACTTAACTTGCGTAGAAATTTCTTCCCTGAAATCAGAAGGGAAAACGAATAATAAAATGAAAATGCATATCTGTTGTATGTCATGCTAACTAAAAATGATCATGATGTAATTGCTATTAGAAGCTAATTAAGCTACCTTTTGCCTTCAATAATTCTCTTTGTAGGTAACACACCAACAAGGCTATGAGGATTACAATCAAAGTAATTGGAAGGAAAATTATAAGCAATAACCGCCGCTTGTTTCCGTGAGCACTTTCTTCCTCCTGAGCTGTCAATCATAAAGCATGAAGCAAAATGATGCAGAGTTCAACATTTTGCAACAAAAACAATTCAAACAGGAGAGGTGTCAAAAGTGTTTATAAATATTTTGATTTCTTCAAATAGCCTTCTTTCACGATTGAACATTCTTCATGCTATATATAAATTTTGAGTTCCATTACACATCAAAATAATGCATCAAATCTATTTTGCTTTTCATGATGATATTATTTTGAGGTAATTAATTAAGCACCTTTATGGTGGAGGATAAGAAATGCCTACCTGCCCGAGAAAGCGCCCAATTGTCATCATTGGTGACTAGAAACACATTGTAGCCAAGTAGCTTCTTTTCCTTGGCATATGCAATCTTAGCTCTGATAGCTTCAACATCATCAAAACCAATCCAACTCAATCCAATGATGCAGTAGTTCACAACATAACTAGCATTATACAGTATTTTAGCTTCGTAGCTTCGAGTATACCACTTGATGTACTTATAGCTCATGGATCCATCTTGTGTCACAGCTAGACCAGATGCAGGTGCTCCAATTCCATTGTCTTTCGGGTTCGCTAGTGTCCACGCATAGCCATGGTAAGCCAAGCCCAGAACCAGTTTGCTAGCCGGAAATGAATTGTTTAACCATTGCCTTATGCCATAGTCGGTATTAACATTGCTTGTTGGGTTATATAAAGCAGCATGGGCACCAGTAACATTTTCCTTCAAAGGCAGATGATAGTCATATGCCACAACATGTGCCCAATCCAAATTTCTCTTCATAGACTCAATCGGGTAAGTCATTGATCCGAAAGCAGGCAAATACTTAACAGCCATTGTCAACATTAATCTTGACTGACTTGGCTTTCTTGGCTCAGAATCCACAGCAGCTCTCCATTCATCCAATAGCTTCCCCATGTTGATCATATCCGAGGCTGTGTTAGGCCACAGCCAAAACAAGTCTATACCCCGAAAGCCATAAAGCCTTGCGGTTCTGATTGAAGACTCAATGAAAGACTTTCTGCTAGAAGATTGGCTGAGCATGGAGGACAAAACTGATGAGTTGACTTTGTCACCCAAAATTCCTTGAGCTGTTGAAGCTTGTCCATTCCAGATGGACAGGAGTGTTATGATTGATGGGTTTTTTCGCTTGACGATTCCGGTGAAGCTCGAGTAGTATTGCTGATCAGATGTGGGAATGATGAGCTGGTAGCTGGAGGAACTTACATTGGCAAAACCACATATAAGATGAGTAAACAAGGCAGAGTTTATGTCAGGTATAGGAGACTCACCACTGGCATACCAGTAACCAGCTCTAATCCATGTTTGTGCATATGAACAATGAAGCTGAGAAGAAATGAGGAAGATGAAGATGAGGATCAGGTGGATAGTTTTTGATTCCATGGAAAGATGGGAGCTTAATTTGAATGGTGGTACGAGGAGACTAGCATACTTGTCATCATGTGGAAACAAATAGTTTAAGTGGAAGGGTCCATGCCACATTTGAAAATGTGGATCCTTGAAACGTAAGCAAAGAAACCATTTTCAATCATTGACTAAGCTACAGAAGAATTCTTAAACCAACATGAACAGGTGTTACTATAAAAAAAAACATGAACAGGTGTTTTTCATGTATCAATAACACGTCTAAATCATACCCTGACACCCAAAATTAAAAAATTTATGATGTTTGGGAGTACTCCAAAAAGTCACACCGAGTAATAAGTTTAATCAATTTTACTCATAGGCTGTTATGTGGGTCTTGTTCACTAAGAGCAGTTTAAATGTGACTTAATTTCTGCTTAAAATAATATTTTGTTTTGCAACATTTGTCTGCTTAAGAAATGATCAAGTATGACATGTTTCATTTGGCTTGGCCTTGGTTCTAAATATCATTTTCATTTTATTTTTTTCGGTCAATAGGGATGCATTTCTCTTTTGTTATAAAATATCTGTGTTAATGTCAACGATGCATCCAATACAGCTTGTCCTGAGTTCAAATAATGCCAGAGTCCTTTTGGACAGAGTTTGCATTCATTCTAAAACCAGTAGTACCATTTTGGGTAGTTTGCATTCATCATGAAACATTATGGCCGACTTGCTACATTCTCAAAAATTGAGATTTTATCTCGTTTATTTGAGACCACTCAACCTGCCGTGTACGTTATTGTGAGCAGCCTCTCCTGTCTTTGTTGCATAGTTTCAATTTTATCGGATGTCCCCGAAGGGACGTCTTTGTTGCATAGTTTGCTGCATATAGTTAATTTATAAACCTTTGTATTAATTGCATTTGTTAACAATTGGTAGTGAATAGATTGATGTTCTAATATTTTGGTTTAGGCAAACATCAAACTCTAGTACTTAAAATCAACGGCTGCAATTGAGTTACTTGGAACTTAGAAGAAAGAAATTGTCAAAAATGAAATTCTCTCTCTTGTATTATTCGTTTACATAATCATACCAAAATAAAGAAATTTCTAAATCCTAGTTATATACTGGCATTCCAACAGAAATTGCACCAAAATTTTGGTACTAGTAGATACATATATATTCATGTCTAAGATATTGGCTAAGCACCATCGAGCAGCTAAACCAATTAGGCCTTTTAATAAGCAATGTTTTTTTAACAAGCTAACAGCTGGAAAGAAACAGCAACAGTCGCATATATTCTTGAACCTAAAAGAACCACTAAAGCTTGAGAGTTTCGATCATCGGGGTAGCAATTCGGAAATTGATACAGTATTAACTGAACAACTGTCTTGCTCTGATGGTACGTTTTCCACATTTTCATCTCTTTCTCTTGAGAAAGCTGTCTTTCCAGGAATAGCAATGGCTTCGGTGTCTGTCTTGAGCATCGAATAAACTTGCAACATCGTAGGCCTATCCTCCGGATTTTCCTGGACACATAATAGAGCTACTTGCAAACACCGCAATAATTTACAAGAAGAAGAAGAATCATCTAATGATGGATCAATAAATTCCATTCCTTTGCCGTCTTTCCATGATTCATATGCCTGAAATAATTTAGTGTTACTTCGTAGCATTATTTTACAGTAGTGATAGTGAATTAGTGATAGAAAGATATATGTAACTTACATATTCCAAGAGGTGCAAACTTTCATTCGGACCATAGAAGCTAGAATTTTTCCTTCCACTGATAATTTGCAAAAGCAAAACTCCAAAGCTGTAGACATCATATTTCATAGAGTATATACCGTTTCTTACATATTCAGGAGGAACATAGCCACTGCATTGCATATAATAACAAGTGTGAAAGAATATGATTGAATATTATGTGCGAGAATATAATCAATGAGACACATTTTACTTACTATGTTCCAACAATCCGGCTTGTGTTTGCTTCAAGTTCATCTTTTCCGAAAAGTTTAGCTATTCCAAAATCTGATATCTTAGCATTCATCTCATAGTCAAGTAAAATATTGCTAGCTTTTAAATCTCGGTGAATAATTGTAAAATGAGAGTATTCTTGGAGATATAAGAGTCCTTGAGTAACCCCTTCAATGATGTGCACACGCTTACTCCAGTCTAGGAGATACCCTCTGGTAGGATCTGGCGAGATATCAAATTCATTTCCAATGAGGTAGGCAAAGAAATTAGACACATAAATTGCACAATTAAAAATCACTGCTTTCTGCACTTTCTTAAGAGTTTGTGTTAACTGGATTTACATTTATTGGTTCATTCTAACAGCTTAAGCTTTTGGAGTCAAGTGGTTATCTAGCAATTTGGGGAATTTCAATGCATTCTCAACTCTAACAGGTAGGATGAAAAATAAAAAATAAAATGTTCGGTTCAAAAAATAAAAAATAAAAATTGCATACCGAAAAGGTAGAAGTCCAAGCTTTTGTTTGGCATGTACTCGTAGATCAACATTTTTTCTTCCTTCTCAGTGCAAAATCCAAGAACTCTCACAAGATTTACATGTTGTAGTTTTGCAGTAAGAGTTACTTCATTACTAAACTCCTGATGTCCTTGAGTGGACGTTTTTTTTAGTCTTTTCACTGCCATTTCCTGTCCTCCTTTCAATTTCCCCTGTAAGTTTCGAAAACAAATTAAAAAACCATTGTCAGCAACCATGGTAGCCACATCTAAATCTGATCTAAAGATGAATTCTTCAAATTTAAACAGTCTCAATTTACTCAAGAATATCCAGATCACCCGATTACTCTGATTTCACAAGAAAAACCTATTTCACTGCGTATCTAATGTGCTAAAACATATACATAGTATCTTGTAACGTACACTTGTTTTCAGTACGTACAATAGCTACAAAGGCATTATATGTCTAATTGTAATTATATTTCTCATTGTTTTAAAGCAGCATCAGGGTTTACACCAGTGGATCTATAACACAGAGTTTTAATCCAGTTTCCACATTGTAACATGAATATATATATATATACACACACCAAAGCCCTGTTTCGATAGGGTGATTTGTAGATGAGGATTTGGATTTGGGTGTGCCAAATCCAAATCAGCCCGTTTGGCAACATTTTTTAGTGGGCATTTTGCCATTTTGGATTTTCCCAAAATCCTCCCCGAGATTTCAGACTACAAAAGTTAATGATTTCAAAATAGGGGACCCTAGTTATTTGAAATCCCCACGTCTCACCTCTTGAAAAAAAAAAAAAAACATGATCTGCGCGTCCCTCCTCCCCCCTTTCTCGTTCCCTCTCTTCGATCTCTCTCTCTCTCTCTCTCTCTCTCTCTCTCATCTTTCTCCTCTTTCTCTCTCATCCTTCGATCTACTCTCTCATTCCTCTTACTCTTCCTTCTCTCTCATCCTCGGATCTACTCTCTCATTCCTCTTACTCTTCCTTCTCTCTCTTCGAGTTTCTCTCTCACTCTCTCTTCTCTCCCTGCGATGATTGGTCTGCAATATTGGAATTCGTGGTCTTCGATCAACACCGACAAGAGGGAGGATATGAAGATGAAGCCCGAGTTGGGGATCCAAGGTGACGTTGCAGACATCTTTAATGGTTGACTTGCCGAGTTGGAGAGGAACAGTACCAGATTATTTTTTTTTTTGGTAAAATGGCAAAATCTAAATCCTCAGAGTAAAAATGGTATTCCAAACAGTAAAATTTTAAATACCCAAATTTCAATTACATATATTTTAAATACATCTGATTTGAAATCCAAATTTCGTTTCCAAACAGGGCCCAAATGTTACCTTGTAGACAGGACCAAACCCACCCTCTCCGAGCTTGCTTTCACTTGAGAAGTTATTTGTAGCCGCTTGGATATTGGAAAAGCTGAATACTTGCAGATGTGGAGTGTCATTGTCAAGAGCTGATGTACTAGTAGTTTCTGATTTTGATACACTTACTATTGTTCCTGAAACCAGAAGGAAAAAAGTACAGGAAGAAATTGAAAATCTGCGGATATCCCGGCAACAATAGGAGAAGTTCTCTTCATCTAATTGTTACTTAAAGAAACCCATAACAGTCGAAAAATTTTACCGTTTGTCTTCAATAGTTTTCTTTTTAGGTAACAGACCCCCAAGCCGATGAGCATTATGATCAAACTAAGTGGAAGCAAAATTATAAGCAATAACCGCCGCCTGTTTTCATGATCACTTTCTTCCTCCTTGGCTGTCAATCATAAAAGCAGTTGGACGTAAAATTATATTCTCTTTGTTGGATGGAGATTTCAACATTTCAAACGAAACTGATCCGGCAGAAATTATGTAGAGAAATTATGTTCATCAAATAGAGTAGTATATATAACTAAGATTCAATATTTTCTTACTTGCTGCAAGAGAAAGACTCCAATTGTCATCTTGTGCGACTTGCCAGACAGAGTAGCCAAGCAAACCCTTCTCCTTAGCAT
Organism: Rubus parviflorus; assembly: GCA_029955375.1. Classification (NCBI taxonomy): domain Eukaryota; kingdom Viridiplantae; phylum Streptophyta; class Magnoliopsida; order Rosales; family Rosaceae; genus Rubus; species Rubus parviflorus. The sequence goes on from JARGGL010000004.1 coordinate 22,532,793, forward strand.
AAGAAACTTTTAAGCTCACAATCTCAGCATCATCAAATCCGATCCAAATCGATCCGATTACACAATACTTAGCAACATAAGTAGCATCGTATACCACATCAGAACCAGCCCCATTTTTCTGAATGTAACCGTTGATATCCTTGTAGCTCATGGACCCATCTTCAGTAATGGCCGGACCTATTGCTGGTGCACCAATTGAGTGGTCCTTACTAGGATTCACAAGTGTCCAAGCATAGCCATAAAATGGTAAACCCAAAACCAATTTGGAAGCAGACAATCCGCTCGCAATCCATGCCTTGATACCATAATCTGTGTTTGCATCACTTGATGGATCATATAGAGCTGCATGAGCGCCTGTGAAGTTACTCCACAGCGGCCCATAATAGTCATAAGCCATGACATGCACCCAATTCAAGTTGTTCCTGATGGAGTCTATTAGAAATGAACTGTCTTCCAAATCCGGTGAGTAATGAACTGCGGCTGTCAAAATGAGCTGCTTTGTAGCAGCCTCAGAATTGACAGCAACTCGCCACTCTTGAAATAAAAGGGCCAAGTTGGACATGTCTGAGCTTGTTTTAGCTGAAACCCAAGAAAGGTCTAGGCCGTGGAACCCATTAAGCCTCGCTAACTTGATGGAAGATTGAATGAAAGAGTTTCTATGAGAAGAGCTACTGACTAGGGTTGACAAGACTGAGTAGTTTGCATTTCCACCTCCAATTGAGAGAAGGGTTGTGATTGAAGGGTTCTTTTTCTTGACGGTTTCTGTGAAGGTGGAGTAGTATGAACGCTCAGAAGAAGAGACATAGAGCTCATAGGACGAGGAATTAACAGCAGCGAAAGCGTAAATTAGGTGAGTAAAGAGGGCAGAGTTTATGTCAGAAATGGGGAATTCACTGCCAGAATTCCAGTATCCAACTTTGATCCAAGTCAGTGCTTCTGAAGGTTCAAGTTTGAAAGCAAGAAGAACGTGGAAAAGGAGTACTAGAACCATAGAGAGTTTGGATGCCATAATTAAAGAATAGCATGAGAGGTAGTTGATATGTGTCTAACGTAAAGCGGCAGTAACTTAGAGACTTTGCTGATCGAAATTATAGATGTACGTATGAGAATTTAGAATTGAAGATGAATGGGATTTCTAGAGAAGAAGAAGATAGTACAATAGCTTTTAGGAAAAAACTTATGTCTGACCTGGGTTGGTTGGACGCGTCTGGTCCGACCCCTTTCAGGTGGCCTATGGGTGAATGACACTTGTAGCCTTATTCTATTTTTTTATTCATATCTGTTGAAGACGTTGTCCACCACATTTACCACTATTTTTATTACTTTTTTATTCTCACCTTTCAAAAATGTTGATTTCTTCAAGAGTCCTGTATTTAAAGAAAAAATGTCATAATCCAACGTAATAGACTGTATTTAAAGAAAAAATGTCACAATCCAACGTCAACTTGATAATCATCAAAGATCAACTTAATTCTCCAATTAAAGAGGTTCAACTTCTTTCCAAAAAACCAGTCAAGCAATGGGAATGGTAGCCTTTGCAAGAGCATGAGCCACCGCATTGCAAGTTCTTGGTATTTTACTCCACTTGACTACCTCTAACTGTGCTGCAAATTCTTGGGGGCTAAATTCACTTAATCCGGTCCTAGTTTTAAACATTTATGATTTGAATTTCATTTTTTTCCCTTGTTTTCACAAAATTCATTGTTCATATATATGGATTTTCTACCCTTTTTTCGATTATAATATGGATTTTTTTATGGTTATGAATATTTCTTTCATAGCTTCTTTCTCTTTGGTTTTTGGTGCGTGTTTGATGTTTCTAATGATCTTTTTATTAAAATTTTAAAATATCAAAGAATGTCTTTCTTTTCATATATTAATCATTACATTAAATTTAGAACATACTGCGCGATGGCAAAAATGTCAATAAAAAAATCTTACAAAAAAAAATGTCAATTGAAATGCACGTGAGTGTATGACAATGTGCTTCATGCATGGTTTGTAATTACAGGATTTTCATATATAGTAAAAATCATTGTGCTCGTTTTAGTTTTTAATCAAGAATCGGATGTTGAGGTTAATTATATTTCTTTGGCTGCGGCTATTCTTTTTCTTTCTCTAAGGTTCTTGAAACAATAAAATCCACATTGAGATCAGACCTAACTGATCGAGTTTCAATTCAACAGTAATGTTTGGATGCCATAAAGAATAGCATGAGAGGTAGTTGATATATATTTGCTGACAAAATTAAGTAATTACGTACATATCCAACCAGAGGCGGAGCCACCAAGGGACGAGGAGAGGCACGTGCCCCCCCGCACCCCGACAATTTCTGAAAAAAAAAAAAAAAATAGTATATGTATATATATTAAATAAATACACACTATGATAATTGTTAATTGCACAAAGCTAGGCAAAGCTGCCAAAGCCCAAAGTGTCAGAGCACAAAGCCACAAATGGCAATTAATATAACACAATATAATAATAATTTATTTATTAAAATATCATATATCAAATCCCTCTTTCATTTTAGATCCGTTTCTCTTACAGATGAAATCAAAATAGTCAAATAGAAGGGCGCAGACGCAAGTCACGCCATTGACTCAACTCCAAAATCTAAACCAGAGGCGCCAACGCCAAACGACACCGCGAATTCGATAATTTATATTTAATTGCCCTCTTGATCAGGTAAATTTATAATTATGTTTTAAGATTTTATATCTATTTTCTTGTTATTACTATTATAAAATTTTGATTGGTTTTGGAATTTGGATGATTTGTCTGTTCTTGTCAATTTTATTACTTCTTGATTGATTTTAGGACTTTGTTATTTGTTAGCTAATTATAATACGTTTGTTTTTAACAGTTATGGAAATATATTATAAAAGAAAATTAAATCCTATCTTGGAGCCTCCATTGGTTGCAAATCCCTCCATAGAGTCATCACCCGCAAAAATTCAAAAGAATAATGATAACAATTCGAGGACAATCCCCGACATAAAATCCTAGCTCCGCCACTGTATCCAACAGTAATGTTAGTACATGAAATTGAAAATCCAGGCTCCAAGTTGGTTGAAGTTGAGCAATAACAATTAATAGTCGGTCCAAGAGGAAGAGTACGTGACTAGAAACACAAAGTTGAGATTTCAGACCAAACAAAACGCCCAATCGTCATCATTGGTGACTAGAAACACAATGTAACCGATTAAGTAGCTTATTTTCCTTTGGCATATGCAATCTGGCTGGCTCTGATAGCTTCAACAAAAAATAGTACGAGAGAGAGACCATGAACATGTGAAATTGTGGACCTCGAAACGTAAGCAATTAAGAAACCAGTTGCAATCCTTAAACATGTATGCAATTAAAGCAAACCCAAATTTGAAAATTCTGTAATATTTCAAAGTATATCATACTTCGGATCAGTACTCCAGAAAGTCTCACCGAGTAAAATTCAACGCATAGGCTGTTATATAGGTTTCTTGTTCATTACAAGCTTATGACGACATGATTTTGATCGAGGGTAGTTTAAACATGACTCTCTCAATTTCTCTGAGTTTAATATTCTAACTTTAAGAAATGATTTAAGTATGACAAGTTTGAATTGGCTTTTTTTTTTTTTTTTTTTTTTTTTTGGAAAAAGAGCTTATCAAATAAACTCCAGGGAGGCGCTAAGGCCAATTACAACGGGCAGGAAAAAACCAAACCCCCAAAGCAAACAAAAGAACACTTCCACCTAATCAATCGAAGATCAGGACCATGGAAAGAACAGAAAGAAAACTGCAAAAGTAAAAAACAGAAAGCAAAAGGAGAGCAGCCACCCTAATGTGGGCAGGGGAGGCCATCGTTTCTAAGAACCAAAGAAAGAGATGGTGGCGGCACTGAAGCCCATCTGTTAAGACACACCACTCTAGTGGCAAGCGCAGCAGCAGCATGGGCTGCTTTATTCGCTTCACGGGGAGACCACTCCCAAAGAACAACATCAATACTAGCAGCAATCCTCCTAATACTTCTCAGAATGGGCCATAATTTCCAGCAGCCACGAGATAGTTTGAATTGGCTTGGTTTGGTCATTGTTAAGAGTTTAAAGTTTTAACTTTATTTTTTTTTGGCTTGGCCTTGATTCTAACTTTAAAAGCACCCACTTTCTGTGACTTGCAACATTGAACATTCTCAATAATTGAGATTTTTCCTTAGTTGTCTGAGACCACTCGACATGCCTTTCCTCTCCTCTCCTGGTCCTTCTCCAGTCCAATTGCTGTTTTTGTTTCTGTTTGTATTTGTTAACAATTGGTAGTGAATAGATTGATGTTCTAATATTTTGGGGTTGGGCAAACCTCAAAGTCGATCTAGTACTTAAAAATCAACTGCTGCAAGCTAGTGAGTGACTTGAGACTTAGAAAAAAGAAAAGTTAAACAAGGAAAATTAATTATAGATGTAACAGAAAATGTTACTATATATGCATATATAGTTCTTTTTTTCTTTCTTTTTTTATATTTCATGTTTCACAAAACTTGCATTGTACGTCAACGGGGCACAATGTCGGACATTGTTGCATCATTGACTGAATAGATTACTTCCCTGAATTTGTATATATGATCATCATCTTCATCCTCCTTTACTGAGAAGGCAGGCTTTTTAGGGGTAATGATGGATGTAGTTTCGTTCTTGAGCATCGAAGAAACCTCCAACATGGATGGTCTATCTGCTGGATTTTCTTGGACACATAATAAGGCTACCTCCATACATCTTAAGAGCTTGCAAGACGAAGTCAAATCATCTTCTAGGGTTGGATCTATGAAATCCATGCCTTGGCCTTCTTTCCATAACTCATATGCCTGAAATAGTCGAGTTAATTAATGTTATACAATTCTTGCATTTGAAATGCAAAACTTAGAAAGCTTTGGTACTGATCAACTTACGTGTTCTAGAATGTTTAGATTTCCATCTAAGCCGTAAAAACATGAACTTCTCTTGCCACTTATGATTTGCAGGAGTAGAACACCGAAGCTGAAAACATCATATTTCATGGAATAAATGCCTCTTCTTACATATTCAGGTGGAACACAGCCACTGCATTTCACATAAAAAGATCGATTAAAAACTGTGAGTCTGTGATCAGAGGATATGAAATATGAAATATATATGATCAGAGTATATGACATACTAGTGTGAAGTTCAATTTCACTTACTATGTTCCTACAATGTGACTAGTGTTTGCCTCATGTTCATTCTTTTTGAAAGCTCTGGCTAGCTATACCAAAATCTGATATTTTTGGGTTCATCTCATCATCTAACAGAATGTTGCTTGCTTTCAGATCACGGTGAATTATTGTAGAGTTTGAGTATTCTTGGAGATATAGAAGCCCTTGAATGACCCCTTCAATGGTGTGGACATGTTGCCTCCAATCTAAAAGATTTCTTCTACTTGGATCTGTATGAAGGTAAATTACCAACCATTATCAATTAGTCATTCATAAAATGTGGAGCAAAGGAGTGATTTCACCTTCACATGCACACAATGCTATTGAGTCTAAAAAGGAGGATGTAGGGATACCAAAGAGGTAGTGATCCAAGCTTTTGTTTGGCATGTACTCATAGATCAGAATCTTTTCTTCCCTCTCATAGCAATATCCCAAAACTCTAACCAGATTTACATGGTGTAGTGTTGCAGTAAGTGTAACCTCATTTGTGAACTCTTCAAGCCCTTGGTTTGAAGTTTTTGAAAGTCTTTTCACTGCTATTTGCTGACCCTTCCTTAATGTACCCTAGAAAAACCATACCAATCATTAGCATTGTGCTACAAACCATGCATAGAATTAGACAGTCATTAAAATTTAGACTCTGCATTTCAAAATATATATATACTTTACATAAACATTGTCATGGAGGCTACCTTGTATACAGGTCCAAAGCCACCCTCTCCAAGCTTGTTCTGACTTGAAAAGTTATTTGTAGCCGCTTTGATGGTTGTATAACTAAATACTTGCAGATTAGGAGCATTGCTGTCGAAAATGTCTGTACCTGGAACTATATTTAATAGCCTATAAACTGATCTTTTCATGTTGTCTATTATCCCTACGCAAAACAGAACAAATTAGAAAATTAATTTCCCCAACTTCTAGCCGGAGAACTAATTTCGAAATTAACAGTGATTCAACATACATATATATATATATATATATGGGAAAAAAATGCTTTTAGTCCCTAAACTTTGACATATTCGACACTTTCGTCCTTGAACTTTGAAATATATCACTTTAGTCCCTGAACTTTGAAAAAAACTATCACTTTCATCTCTGACCAAAGTTTTCACCGAATAAACCTCCAATTCCGGCTAATTCGAACGACAATACATACTGGGCTTTGAAGCCCTCCTTGAGGCGAGTTCAACGCCATCAACCCCGCCTCAAACCGTCGCCGGACGGCAGAGAATTTTACAATTAAAGTTTCGGCCACCACCGGCTTTCGGGCTAAATTCGAACCATTCTAGGCTGAATCGAGCTTAGCCCCAGTTATAAAAATTACTCCTCTCATCCATACATTTTGGCATTTGCACCATTTTTTTCCGGTCAGGGACGAAAGTGATAGTCAGTGTTGAAGTTCAGAGACAAAAGTGATATATTTCAAAGTTCAAGGACGAAAATGTCGAACGAGTCAAAATTGAGAGACTAAAGGTGATTTTTTCCCTATATATATATATATTCACAGATCAAGAAGCTAGCTTACCAATTGACCTGAGTACTCTCCTTTGTAGGTAACCTATTATTGTTCCCAGTAGGATGATAAAAACAGCAATTGTGACCAGAATAATCACCAACAACCGTATCTTGTTTCGTTTACCTCCTTCCTCTTGAGCTGTCAAGGTAAAACATATATGTTGTTGACCTATTTCCCTATCAAAATAAAATACAGCGAATACCTGGAAGTGAATATCAACCTACCTGCTGCTCTAGAGAGCACCCAGTTGTCATCATTGCCAACTTGAAACACATTGTAGCCAAGAAGCCCCATCTCCTTGGCATAAGAAATTTTCGCCCTGATAGCCTCCACATCATCAAAGTTAATCCAAATTGACCCAATTGTGCAGTAATTCACCACATAAGTGTCATTGTACACAGGAGGAGCTGAGCCAGATCCATAGGCTTTTATGCACCATTTAATGTACTTATAGGCCATGGAGCCGTCTCCAGTAACCATGGGAGCTGATGCCGGTGCACCAACATTATAGTCCTTGGGATTCACAAGGGTCCAACCAAAACCATGGTAAGGCAAGCCTAAAACCAGCTGGCTAGCAGGTAGTCCTCTGCTTATCAAGTCTTTAACACGAGTGTTGGTGTTAGTCCCATTTGATATTGGGTCATACAAAGCAGCATGAAGGTGTGTGAAATTTTCCTCTCTAGGAACAAAGTAATCATATGCCACAAGATGAACCCAATTCAAGTTCCTCCTGATGGAGTCGATTGGATAAGTCACTGTATCCACAACCTGCATAGAATGATGAAGTGCCATTATCAAGATCAACCCTGACTTTCCTGAGTTTCTTGCTTCAGAATCCACCGCGGCACGCCACTCATCTAGGAGTTTTGGCAAATAGGAGGTGTGCATGCTATCTCTTGGCACAGCCCCACAAAGGTCTAGTCCATCAAACTGATAAAGCCTGGCTGTTGCTATTGAAGAGTCAATGAAAGATCTCCGGCGAGAAGACTGGTTCAGCATTGGGAACAACACTGAAGAGTCTTCTCTGCCACCCCAGACGGATAGAAAGGTTGTGATTTTCGGGTTTTTTCGCTTAACAACATTGGTGAAAGTGGAGAATTCTTGCTGGGTGGATCGAGGAGTTGATTGAGAGATGGTATGTGGAAGAGTTTATATAAGCAAAAGCACATATAAGGTGAGTGAACAATGTGGAATCTATGCTGGAGACGGCGAATTCACCACCGGTGTAATGGTAACCGGCTTTGATCCATGACTGAGTGTGTGAACATTTGTTTTTTTGAGCAATGGAGTGTGTGAACATTTGAAGCTCAAAGAAAAGAGAAAGAGAAGAAGAATGGGAATTTTAGTAGCTATTGATGAATGGCATTGCATTTTCAGCGACGAATGTCAATAATGTTTTCAGAAACACAAGAAGGAGAACCATATATTACCACAAATCTGATCTAGAAATTACGTGGGAAAGTGACAAGTCTTTTTTGTCATAAACACCTATATATAATTCAAGGCAATAATGCATGTGAACATGGAAAAGTACCAGATTTTTGTTAGACTTTTCCATTTTTTTGTGATGTGTATGAGAAAACAAGAAAGTTAGGTTTAGGGATGCATTTTCATTTCATTTTTTTTTTTGGTCAATAGGGATGCATTTCTCTTTTGTTCTAAATATCTGTGTTAAGGTCAACGACATTAAGAAAAATAATGCATCAAATACAGCTTGTCCTCAGTTCAAATAATGCCAGAGTCATTGTTGGACAGAGTTTGCATTCATTCTAAAACCAGTAGTACCATTTTGGGTAGTTTGCATTCGCATGAAACATTATGGCCCAGACCGACTTGCTACATTCTCAATAATTGAGATTTTTCCTCGTTTATCTGAGACCACTCAACCTGCCGTGTACGTTATTGTGAGCAGCCTCTCCTGTCTTTGTTTCATAGTTTGCTGCATGTAGTTCATTTATAAACCTTTGTATTGCATTTGTTAACAATTGGTAGTGAATAGATTGATGTTCTAATATTTTGGTTTAGGCAAACATCAAACTCTAGTACTTAAAATCAACGGCTGCAAGTGAGTGATCACTTGGAACTTAGAAGAAAGAAATTGTCAAAAATGAAATTCTCTCTCTTGTATTATTCGTTTACATAGTCATACCAAAATAAAGAAATTTTTAAATCCTAGTTATATTATAGTTCTTAAACATACTGGCATTCCAACAGAAATTGCAGCAAAAATTTGGTACTAGTAGATACATATATTTTCATGTCTAAGATATTGGTTAAGCACCATCGAGCAGCTAAACCAATTAGGCCTTTTAATAAGCAATGTTTTTTAACAAGCTAACAGCTGGAAAGAAACAGCAACAGTCGCATATATTCTTGAACCTAAAAGAACCACTAAAGCTTGAGAGTTTCGATCATCGGGGTAGCAATTCGGAAGTTGATACAGTATTAACTGAACAACTGCCTTGCTCTGATGGTACGTTTTCCACATTTTCATCTCTTTTTCCTGAGAAAGCTGTCTTTCCAGGAATAGCAATAGCTTCGGTGTCTGTCTTGAGCATCGAATAAACTTGCAACATTGTAGGCCTATCCTCCGGATTTTCCTGGACACATAATAGAGCTATTTGCAAACACCGCAATAATTTACAAGAAGAAGAAGAAGAATCATCTAATGATGGATCAATAAATTCCATTCCTTTGTCTTCTTTCCATGATTCATATGCCTGAAATAATTTAGTGTTACTTCGTAGCATGTCTAAGTATTAGTTTACAGTAGTGGTAGTGATAGAAAAATATATATAACTTACATATTCCAAGAGGTGCAAACTTTCGTTCGGACCATAGAAGCTAGAATTTCTCCTTCCACTGATAATTTGCAAAAGAAAAACTCCAAAGCTGTAGACATCATACTTCATAGAGTATATACCGTTTCTGACATATTCAGGAGGAACATAGCCACTGCATTGCATTCAATAACAAGTGTGAAAGAATATTATGTGTGAGAATATAATCGATCAATGAGACGCAGTTTACTTACTATGTTCCAACAATCCGGCTTGTGTTTGCTTCAGGTTCATTTTTTTCGAAAAGTTTAGCCATTCCAAAATCTGATATCTTAGCATTCATCTCATGGTCAAGTAAAATATTGCTAGCTTTTAGATCTCGGTGAATTACTGTAAAATTAGAGTATTCTTGGAGATATAGGAGTCCTTGAGTAACCCCTTCAATGATGTGCACACGCTTACTCCAGTCTAGGAGATACCGTCTGGTAGGATCTGGCAAGATATCAAATTCATGTCCAATGAGGTAGGCAAAGAAATTAAACACACAAATAAATTGCACAATTAAAAATCACTGGTTTCTGCAGTTTCTTAAGAGTTTGTGTTAGCTGGATATACATTTATCGGTTCATTCTAGCTAACAGCTTAAGCTTTTGGAGTCGAGTGGTCATCTAGCATTTTGGAGAATTTTGATGCATTTTCAACTCTAACAGGTAGGATGGAAAGAAAAAAAATGGGTTCAAAATAAAAAAAAAAAAAACTGCATACCGAAAAGGTAGAAGTCCAAGCTTTTGTTTGGCATGTATTCGTAGATCAACATTTTTTCTTCCTTGTCAGTGCAAAATCCAAGAACTCTCACTAGATTTACATGTTGTAGTTTTGCAGTAAGAGTTACTTCATTACTAAACTCCTGATGTCCTTGAGTGGACGTTTTTGAGAGTCTTTTCACTGCCATTTCCTGTCCTTTCAATTTCCCCTATAAGTTTCGAAAACAAATTAAAAAACCATGCATGGTAACCACATCTAAATCTGATCTAAAGATGAATTCTTCAAATTTAAACAGTCTCAATTTACACAAGAATATCTAGATCACCCGATTACTCTGCTTTCACAAGAAAAACCTATTTCACTGCTTATCTAGATCGAGTGCTAAAACATATACATAGCTAATTGTAATTATACTTGTCATTGTTTTAAAAGCAGCAGCAGGGTTACACCAGTGGATCTATACCACAAAGTTTGAGATCCAGTTTCCACATTGTAATATATACCAAATGTTACCTTGTAGACAGGACCAAAGCCACCCTCTCCGAGCTTGTTTTCACTTGAGAAGTTATTTGTAGCCGCTTGGATATTGGAAAAGCTGAATACTTGCAGATGTGGAGCGTCATTGTCAAGAGCTGATGTAGTAATAGTTCCTGATTTTGATATACCACTTACTATTGTTACTGAAACCAGAATGGAAAAAGAGAAATTGAAAATCTGCTGATATCCCGGTAACAATAGAAGAAGTTCTCTTCATCTAATTTCTTATATATCGGTACTTAAAGAAATCCATGCATGGCAGTCGAAAAAACTTACCTTTTGTCTTCAAACGTTTTCTTTTTAGGTAACAGACCCCCAAGGCGATGAATATGATGATCAAACCAAGTGGAAGCAAACTTATAAGCAATAACCGCCGCCTGTTTTCATGATCACTTTCTTCCTCCTTAGCTGTCAATCATAAAAGCAGTTGGACGTAAAATTTTTTGCTCTAAATTCGTTGGATGCAGATTTCAACATTTTGAAACGAAAATATTTCCAGTCAAAATATACTGGTGGGGTAAATTGTAAGTAATGCCTACCTGCCTGCAGAGAAAGCACCCAATTTTCATCGTTGGTGACTATAAACGCATTGTAACCAATTCATTTGAATAAAAAAGGCAAATATTTTATTGTCCTATCTCGACGGGTAATCAGCTCAGATACTCCCCAAATGATTAAAGTGTAAGTTAATTATTTAATTTGTATCACTAACTTCCCCTTAAATTTAACTTAAGAGATCGAGATGCTCTATTAGAATAGAGGGAAATATGAAATCTCAATCTGACTGACTTAATTTCTGGCTTTTTCTTCTACAGGCATGCAGGGTAATGAAACTAACTTAATTGTATAGCATTAATATGCAATGCCATATACTTCTTCTTTTCTAAGGTATGAGCATGCCATTGCAAGCTAGATTGTCCGAGCTATATATACAATTACCAGGGTCAGAAGAAGGTGCAGGTGTAAGTGATGAGCCTCCGCCCCCACCGTCACCCCCGCCGCATGTGTGGGTCCCGATATCGGGGTCGTCGTTGCATTTTCCGTTGATACAGATGAGTTGGCCATCGCAGTCATTTAATGTTTTGCATGGGCCATGGCAGTAGGAGATTGAGCCGCCTTCGCCCCCACCGCTAGAAGAAGGTGAAGGTGATGAGCCTCCGCCCCCACCGCCGCATGTGTGGGTCCCGATATCGGGGTCGTCGTTGCATTTTCCGTTGATACAGATGAGTTGGCCATCGCAGTCGTTTAATGTTATGCATGGGCCATTGCAGTAGGAGATTGATGTGGAGTATGGGAGAGGTAAGGAGATGAAAGTGAAGACGAGGGAAAGAGATGCCAAAAATACTAAAGAACTTGCCATTTAATTCACAAGGATATATATTTGCAGAATATTTTAGATCTGATATGGATCGGAGGAAAGAAGAGGAAGGAAAAGAAAGGGAAGCTGGGAATGAGAAAGCAGAGGAAGAGGAAAGTAATTTGCATCTCATAGTATTTGCATCTTTTCCACGTTTAGGTAAGAGACTGTCTATACTCTATACTACACACGAAGAGGAGATTGTCTATACTACCCGGCCAGTACCTACCCACAAAGTTGTAATAGTCGGAACAAGAAATTTAATGTAAAATATTGGGAAATAGCATGCGGTTTGATCTTTCAAACTCGATCTTGGGTCTCCACTCTTGCGACTCTTGCGGGCAATGACCACATATCTCCTAGGAGAAAAGGAGATTACCATATATTCAACCCCAGTCTACACTCTACACGGTACTTACTTGCCGTATTATAGACTTCTTGATCAGAACGTCTTTCTTAGTGACCCTTTTTTTTTTTTTTTTTTTTTTTTTTCAGAGGAAGCGAGCCAACCCTATATATAAAGTCCCACAAATTATGTCGGCCATGTATATGTCTTACTTGATATCCATACGGCGCTCACCAACCAAGGATGAGCATGGCATATTTAGCCAACCGACCCTTTTAATATACAGGACCATTTTGGGTCAAGAATTTGCCATTTAATTCAAAAGGATATTTGGAATACTAAGAGTGGAGGATGATTCGAATTAAGAAGGAGATTGTATGGGACTTGTATAGTCATATACCCGAACTAAGCATGACTTCATTTTTCTTGTTTCGATTTTTCACGTACGTTTAGGGAGGAGCTTGTCTATACTCCCCCACAAAACCTGGGTATTTCAACAAAATAGTCTCAAAATAGGTATTGAATCTATGCTCTAACCGCATGGATCTAAAAAATAATATAAATTCAATACGTATTTTCAAAATAGTCTTTTAGCTACTTTAACTAAAATTTGATTAAAAAATAGCTAACATTGTTAAATATACTCAGGCAATAATGTGGACATGGAAAGTACCAGATTTTTGTGATGTGTACGAGAAAACAAGAAAGTTAGGTTGACCGTTGCCCTATGAAAATGATGGACAGAAACACCATCTGGACTTGTGTACGTACAAATTATGTCCATCCATTTGTTTGTACAAAATAGAAACGAGATATTAAAATTCAAACAAATTTTCATGTGAAAATTAATTAAATTTTGGGAAAACGGTTCTTAAATTTTTCCTTTTACGTGTAGACCGGACATTAATTTTTTTTTTCTTTCCCTATTTTTTGGGTAATACTTATGCAGCCTTGCAGGCGAGGAAACACCATATATATATATAGCTTGATCATGTAAAGCATGGAAGAAGACATGTCAAGCATGGTCTCAAATAGTCAAATGGTATCAATCTCTTAAAAAATAAAGTCACAACTCAGGTCATTTTAAACACAAAAATAAAAAGAATTGTTTATTCCTTCAATCCGAAATCAAATTAAATTTTAACCTACATACATATTACATATGAATATTGTGTTTATTGGTGGAAACTAAAGTAGCAAATTTGGTAGCTGGCCTGATTAGCCAATCGAAGTACAAATTATTGGCGTATGCATATCTGTTTATTGATCTTGTGTATTTTCAGATCGATATACGATTAAGAATACATTCGGCTGGTATGTGTGAAATGAAATTAATCGCTATTATGTTCCCAAAGCACTTGAAGCTGCAAACAGAAATTAATTGACATTCAAATTAGGCATTACACTTTTAATCAATATTGTTCAACTAATAAAATATGAAATAGCTAGGGTTTAAGTTTTGAACTAGATAATTACCCGTTTGTGAAAGAGTCCAATTGGAATCGACGGAGAGCACCCATGCAGCGTAGCCAAGTAGTCCCTTCTGTTTTGCATATATTACTTTGGCATATGTACGTACTCGGTACATCATCATATCCAATCCAAGTGTTTCCAGAATAGCAATAGTCCGTAACGTATGTGGCATTAAACACTTTTGTTGCACCAGTCTGATTTATAAATTAAGTTCTTTATGTGGATGTACCCTAAAGCCCCAGCCGTTCCGTTGGACGGTGCCAAAATCCCATGCTGATTTGGGTCTACTAGATTCCATGCATAGCCATAGAACGGAATGCCAAGCACAATTTTGTTTGGAGCCATACCTGCCTGAATCCACGCAGTCACACCGGAATCCCCACTCACTGGACTCGTAGGGTTGAATAAACCAGCCGGTGCTCCGGTGAAGTTCGGTGACCAGGCGGGGGCTTTAAGGTTGTACTCCATCACATCCACCCAGTCCAATGCGTTTGACATTGCCGCAATTAATTGGGTGCTGCAATGAATGATAAGTTGAAGAGTAGTACACCGCCGCGGTCAGAAGCAATGGTGCCCTGCCGGTTGTTTGGGAGTCATTGACCACAGCGGCTCGCCACTCCGTGAGGAGGGTGCCGAATTGAAGCTGGACATCTCGGCCGCTGTGGAGGGAACTCCCAATCAATGTTGAGGCCGGAGAAGTTGTAAGACCTGGCTAGGTTTATGGTGGAGTCGATGAAGGATTTTCCGGTACTTGATTGGTTAGCCATAGTAGCGAGTTCCACTCCTCCGGCAATGGACAAAAGGGTTTTGACATCAGGGTTTTTGAGTTGGACGGTTTGTGTGAAGGTGGAGAAGTTTTGTAGGTTTTCGGGAGCAATAGTTGCTCGGTTGGTTTGTGGATCGAGAAGGGCAAAAGCACAATATATACAAGTGAGTGAACAAGGTGGAGTCTATATCAGAAGAAGGGATAAAGGGGAAGCCCACGTACCAGTAAGCTGATTTAACAACCTTTGTAGTATATATTTGATTTCATCGCAGCATCGATCAGTAGTATTTGCACTAGTACTACTAGTTGAATTGAGAGCAGAAACTTGCAATGCAAGTTTGAGAAAGACGATTATGAGGGCGGAGAAGCCGAGAAGCATAGTGAATAGGTTTTAGAAGCCATAATACTGATGCTTTGTGTTGATCGAATTGCTTTGAGTTTGAGATACATATATGCAGATGTGGATATATATGGTGTCCTTTTATAAATGAGAAAATGTAAGTTGCTGAGAACTGTAGATGATGCTATGCATGAACACAACTTGTAGTATTAAATATACTCTTCGATAATTAATCTATTATTCTTGGTTAATTCGAAGAACGTCCTGATATCGATTCAGGCAATTACACGCAATACAAGTATTTGTTCTAGAACAAATAGCTAGCTGCTGGATTTGCTGCACTTTTTATTCTATAACTAGTAGGTTTGAATAGGATACTAAAATAATGAGAATGCATGTATACAATACGTTCATACATACTAGTTATGTGACCTTGAAAGGGCTAATCCATTTTTTTAAATTGTACAGACAAACTTAACTAACTTATTCTCTTCATACAATATTCAAACTGTACGCATTTTGCACATCTAGGAATTTTGATTTCTTATGGACTTTGGAGTTTACACTTAACTAGAGTTTCCCGAGTAGACTAGGTATTAATATATCAGACAAGCTAGGTTTGTTTACGTGTTGTTTGCAGGTGCATATATTAGCTAGCTGGGGATAGCAAGGATGGTGGCATGGCAATTCCTGTAAATTCTTAATTCTTCAAACATTTAAACTAAATTTAAGACTGTAGCAGTTTTAGCTTAAAAATTAGGACGCTCAAATTCCAATTATAATATTAGGGGACAAACAAAAGTCAGCTAATTTTCCAACCAATGAAAATTAGTTGATTTTGTTCAACAGAAATTCATCACCATTTTCTTATATTTCTTTTATTGAAGTAAACGACCGGCTTAAGTATAGAAATATATATTTTGAGTTTCACCAAGAGTGACATACATAGAGAAATATATATTTTGAGTTTGGTCTAAAGTGGCTTAGATAGAAATACATGTTTTGAGTTTGGCCTAGAGTACGTGGCTTAGATAGAAATATATATTTTGATTTCAACTAAAAGATGCAACTAGCTAGTTGTGCAGTATGAACAAAAAAAAAAGTTAAGATAAAATGGACTTTGATTACAATGGGCCGTGTCATCTTAATCGTGTCACGTATTTAAGCAAGTGAACCGCTTAAACAAATCAGTGTCGGAGCCAAAAAATTTAAGAAAAAGAAGTCGAAATTAGAAAGAATTTAGTAGTAACAATACGCCAAATGAGTAGAAATTGCTTGTGCTTATTTTCACAACATATAAATATATATATATAGTACTATTAGACATCCCAATCACCACTATATATATATAGTATTTTTTTTTGATAAGTATATATATATATATATAGTATGATTTTCATTAGTTCAAATGTTTGTAGCATATATATGGTTGGTGACTAATTGTACGTGCTTTTCTAACTAGCTTGCTGATATTTTGATATTTTCAAAACAACTCATCGATACTTACCCCTAAGTTTGCTCAAATTTTGTGCAGATAGTACCAAATGCACTGGTTGGTGATTTAAACATGCTTTCCTAACTTTTGAAATTAGAATTTCTTAGATTTGCCATCGACGGTGACGATGTGAACTGGATTGATTGAGTTCCGCAATGATATAGAAAATAGTATTCGTAAAAATGCCTAAAAAAGAAGAGACGTGCTACGTCGACTATTTCAAAATGTGAAAATGCGTTTTTTGTTTTGTTTTAGTTTTAAACAAAGTCATTGTGCCTTACGCGGCACTTTTGTTTTTTCGTTTCTATTACAAATGACGTCATTTTGCATAGATAGCGTTTACATAAGAGAGTAAAATCAGTTAAAATATTATTGTAAAATTAACAAACAGACATCCGAAATAGTATTGTTTTATTGGGCCGGCATCATTAGCCATATTGCCAGTAAGGTATTATATATATATATATATATATATATATATATATATTGAACAATAGTAAGGTATTATATCTACCATACAGCTTCTGTGGCTTTATTGTGGGTGACCAACCGACTATATATAATATCTATCAGAGTCCTGTATTACATATGGACCATTATATATCAACAATGACTGCTCATCCCCATGTACTGAAAGCTGCAAAAACAATAGAATATATACTTAAGACAAAGTAGCTAGCTAGCGGTTAAAGTTAAACAGAATGATACATAGTATCATATTCATATATATATATAGTAGCACGTTCTTAAGATGTGATTAATTGTTACTAATGTAATTTATTACCTGTTTGGGAAAGAGTCCAAGTCGTTGTATCAGCCCCAGTATGCCAAGCAAAGTAACCTAGAAGTGCTTTCCCCTTAGCATACGAAACCTTGGCACTAATACTCTGCGTATCATCGTAACCTATCCAAGTCGTCCCATTGTAGCAGTAGTTACTAACCACCGTGGCATTGTACACCGTCTGATACCCGCCGCTTATCAAAGCCTTAATTTGGTTGTAACCCTGGTCCCCATAAGCCCCGATCGCCGGGCCATTAGCCGGAGCGAAAAAGCCATGGTTATTAGGGTTTAACAATTTCCAAGCGTACCCAAAAAACGGAACACCAATGACTATCTTCTTGGTTGATATTCCGGCGTTGTTGATCCACGACACGATTCCGGCGTCGCCGTTGATGAGACTGGTTGATCCGTTGTATAATGCAGCTGGTGGGTAAGTGCTGGTTTTGCCTTCCGCGAAACTCGGGCCGTAGAAGTCATACGTCATCACGTTAATCCAGTCCAGGCTACTTGATACAGATGAAAACGGATAGTTTATGCTGTAGTAATCCGCATTGCGGAAGACGGCGGCGGTCAACAGCAACGCCGTCTTGCCGGAGGTTTTTGACTCGTTGGCCACCGCTGCTCGCCATTCCGTTAGAAGGCTGCCGAAGTTGGTCATCTCCGTGGCGGAGGAAGGGTACTCCCAGTCCAAGTCGAGGCCGTAGAAGGAGTAGTTCCTGGCCAGTTTGACGGATGAGTCTATGAATGCTTTGCGACGGCTGGCCTGGCTGGCCATGGCGGCAAAGGTGGACTGGTTGGAGTTTCCTCCGCCGATGGAGAGGAGGGTTTTGACATCAGGGTTTTTCTGTTGGACTGTTTGCGTGAAGGTTGAGAATTGGGGCAAGTTTGTTGAGGAAATGGTGGCTTCGTAAGTGTTGGAGTTGAGATCGGCGAAGGCGCAGAAGAGGTGGGTGAAGAGGGTGGAATTTATGGTGGGAACCGCTTGTCCGCTGTCCGGAAACCAGTAAGCGGCTTTAACGACGGTGGTTTGGGCGGCGGAGACATTGAGGTGTATGAGGAAAATTAGGGTGGAGAAGAGAAATGGAAGAGCTCTGGTTTTGGAAGACATTGAATTAATTGAAAGCAAAGGAGGGACTAATTCATAGTACTTGGAATATATATATAGAGAACATGAATGTTCGTCAATTTCATGATGCAAATCCTGGATTTCAAGTTGGATTTGGAGACTTTCGTGCGGTTTATTGGGATAGAGAGGACCAAATTAGTAAACCAGCTAGAAATGTAATTGGTAGCTCGCAACAAACTTTTGCCGATTGGTACGTAATGACAAAGTGACCCACATCACACATGTCTGCCTAGACTGTGGAATCAGTTGCCCAATTCCGAAGAAACTGATTCTGGTCCAAAATGTCAGCTTGAATTATCCACAAGTAATTAGGCAGATCGATCAAAATATATGGATCATTTGAGACGTCGGATTAATTAAATATCTAGAAGAAGCTAGTCAACTAGATATTCCTAGTGTTTGAAGCAAAAAACTAGATATTCCTAGTGTGATTAGCAACTTCTTCACGGTTTACACCTGGTTATTAATTTGGAGTAAAAGTTATATTAGCTAGGTTTTGTTTGGAACCATCAAAACCAATAAGGGAAATTACTTAGGAACGAAAGAATGGAAAAGTCGGCAGATTAAGGTTAATTAAAGGACGAAAAACTTTTCTATAGTTGACATCCTCACTAGCTAGGCTTTAGATTGGAACCATGAAACCTAGGTTTTGTTTAGCTAGGTTTTGTTTGGAACCGTCAAAACCAATAAGGGAAATTACTTAGGAACGAAAGAATGGAAAAGTCGGCAGATTAAGGTTAATTAAAGGACGGAAAACTTTTCTATAGTTGACATCCTCATTAGCTAGGCTTTAGATTGGAACCGTGAAACCTAGGTTTTGTTTAGCTAGGTTTTGTTTGGAACCGTCAAAACCAATAAGGGAAATTACTTAGGAACGAAAGAATGGAAAAGTCGGCAGATTAATTAAGGTTAATTAAAGGACATAAATCTTTTATATAGTTGACATCCTCATTATCTAGGCTTTAGATTGGAACCGTGAAACCTAGGTTTTGTTTAGCTAGGTTTTGTTTGGAACCGTCAAAACCAATAAGGGAAATTACTTAGGAACGAAAGAATGGAAAAGTCGGCAGATTAATTAAGGTTAATTAAAGGACGGAAAACTTTTCTGTAGTTGACATCCTCATTAGCTAGGCTTTAGATTGGAACCGTGAAACCTAGGTTTTGTTTAGCTAGGTTTTGTTTGGAACCGTCAAAACCAATAAGGGAAATTACTTAGGAACGAAAGAATGGAAAAGTCGGTAGATTAAGGTTAATTAAAGGACGGAAAACTTTTCTATAGTTGACATCGTCATTAGCTAGGCTTTAAATTGGAACCGTGAAACCTAGGTTTTATTTAGCTAGGTTTTGTTTGGAACCGTCAAAACCAATAAGGAAAATTACTTAGGAACGAAAGAATGGAAAAGTCGGCAGATTAAGGTTAATTAAAGGACGGAAAACATTTCTATAGTTGACAACCTCATTAGCTAGGCTTTAGATTGGAACCGTGAAACCTAACAGATAATATATAAGAGAATCAAGGAATAAAATCAGGTATCTTTCACCTCTTGGTTAGTTGGTTGTGACGACTCCTAATTATTGACCTTGATTAGTTTTTGGAGCGCTACCATTAGGCATTAGTATTGGGTCTATATACAATTTGGACCTATTATGATCATACAATAGCCATTGACATCCCTTCCAAAGCTGAAATGCATTTTTATATGTAAATTTAGTATGTATATGGTTAAAAGCATATGTGTTATATATTAATTAGATCTCGATTATCGAGTTTGAGTTTTTTTTCAACGAATATTTAAGGATAATAATAATATAATTATAAATATCTACACACCCGATAAGTGTGTAAGTGGAGGTAGTTACTTAGCGGGTAGTTATGCAAATTTTTTTTTTCTATTTGTAGTTTGTCCTTTTTACCCTTTTTGATTAATTGGTTTACAAAACATTTTAATATATGAGGGGTATTAACATAAAAAAACTGTTATGATTGACAAAACCTCTTCTTTTAAATATAGTAATCTAATACTATTTTAGGTGAAAAAGAAACACTTTTTTTTTGGGCTAATAATAATATCCTTTTTTCTAAACGAACATAGATTATTATGTGTTTCATGATATCATTATTGTGTGCCTTGTCAAACTAGGACTTTAGTATAAGTTTATCCTTCCGGGATATGGATTGTATTTAGAATAGATTTCCTACATCAATACAGATTGTATCTTGTACTCCTCTATATATAGAGGCCCTTATTCATTAATGAAATACATCATATTCTCTGCTCATTCTCTCTATTATTTACGTTTCCCTTAAATATTATGTAATTTGATTCATTTTTTTTCTTTCTTTTTCTCCCTTCATATGTATTTAATTAGGGTCGGGTTCTGATACGTTGCAATAGGCCGACGTGCCGAACATAAAATGAAGAGCACCTGTTCCTTATCCGTGGGGATCCACAATGAATCGGACGTTGATCTTATGGGTACAACAATTTCGTTGACCTTTACACCTCTTGACCAGTAAGTAGTGCGCGCGAGAGGTGATGCTAAGCTCGTTGCTTCACGCGCCACCCCTCTCTTTTCTCTCCGGCTCTCCTCCCCGCCTTTTTTCCATGCACAACGCCGCGCGCGCTTCCATGGCCGCCACGTCAGCTCGAATCGCAGTTGTGGGCGACGTTGTAAGACTCTCTCTCTCTCTTTATTTCTCTGAATTTTCAAAGAAATAATTTAGTATTTTCTTTTAATAGCGAATTTAAATTTGTCTGATGGATTTGAACATTCTCGATCTAATAGCGAATTTAGTATTTTCTTTCTCAACATTTTCAATTTGTCTTTTGGTTTCTGAAGCATGATCAGTGGAATCTAGAAGAAGATACGAAAGCTCTTCAATTTCTGCAGGTTTACATTTCTCTCTATTTTCTTTGATTTTGATTTGGCGATAGAGAAATGTGTTTACAAGCTCAGCTGAAGTTACCAGTAGTTAAACTTGTATAAGTATTTCTATGTATTTGGCCAAGCTTGGTTTGAGCTCAATTCAAGGTTTATTAGTCTTATGCGTAGAAACCTTGATCAAGAATTGGACATTGATTTGAAGTCGTGAAAAGTTGTTGTATTTGGCACAACTTATAGAGTTTCAAGCAGCACTTGTTTGAACACCTTAAATGGATAGTGCAATTTGTTTATTCAGCATTCACCATTACTTTTTATGATATCATGATTATATCTAAATCTGTCGGACTTCATGGTTCATACTTCATATTAATCGACTATGTCCCCTAAGAAAGAAAATCCTCTTTTTTTGCTTTCAAATGGCCTACTTCTTTTACTTTTTTTTTTTTTCCCCATTTCATTTCTAAATCTGGCCAAAATCTTGTTGCAGTCAGAATGTTATACATTATCTTTTCCTTGTTATCAAATAAAATTGTATATCCTATAAAATCTGATATAAGTTTATGTTGAAATGCAGCCAGATTTGGTTCTTTTTACAGGCATGTTCCATTCTCCTTGACTATGCATCCACTTTATGTTTTTTTGTCCTGCTCACTTTCCATTTCAGCGCATGCCTTCACTTTCTTGCCTTTCCCAATTGGTAAGCTAAGTTACTTTGGTAAATATATGAAGTTATGAACAGCTTTGTCCAAGTACAACACGGAACTGTCATTTAAAAATATGTAAGCATCAACAATGATGTCACTTCTGATATGTATGTTTGATGAGCTCATAATGTGTCTCCAAATTTTGAAATGACTTAACTAATTATCTTGAAAAAAAATAAAAAATAAAACAAAATTAGAAGTTTAGCCATGTCTGGGTGAAGCTGAATTTACCTCTCGTTTCTGCGTCAACATGGCTGGTAATTTTTTTTTTCTTATGTAAATCTCTATTTATCTTGCTTTTGGTCTTTTCTTTCCCTCCATTTTGTTTAGGTGATTTTGGTGAAGAGAACATTGAACTTGTTCGGAGCATTGCAAATCTTGAATTTGCTAAAGCAGTTATTTTGGGAAACCATGATGCCTGGCATACAAAAAAGTTCTCAGGAAAGTAAGTTTTTATGTCCGCAGTTAAGTTATTTTTCTCCTGCGCTTACTCTTTTTCTTTTTTACTGTGTTTCATAGGGTTTCATTTATTCTTAATTTATATAGACACGCATTGTCATCAAATTCGAAGTGTAACTCTGAATATGACGATTTTGATTGTCAGGACAAAAGACGGTGTTCAACTTCAGCTAGAATGGTGAGCTTGTCTTATCTTCATTATTGTCAAATGTTCTAAAATTACCTTTTGAATCACATTTCTGTTTATCAGTTATTACTTCTGGTCAATGAAAAGGTAATTTTATTGCATGGTTGGGAGTCAAGAATGTATCTGACACAAGTTTACCAACTACTTTCTCTATAAATTTCACTTCTAGAAGTCAAAGTCCCAGAACACTGTATGGTTACCAACTTGAGTATTCTAGTCTTTGTTCTATAATAGCAACCATTGTGTCATGTTAATCGGCATAGGTATTTCATGGAGGTAATTCCAACTGCTTCCAACCAAAAGCACGTAACATTTGCTCAGGGTGAGCTTTTGTATGCTAGACAAGGTCATGAGATCATTAGTAAACCAGGCTGGAAGCTTCTGATGATTATTTAAATAAATTTTAGCAGCATTCATTTGAAAATTCTGAGTCTATGCATCATGCTTGGTTTGTTGCAACTGTAAAAGATAGCTAAGTGACAAATTTATATTTGATATAATCAGTCTTGGCGAGGAGCATGTAGCTTATCGATGTTTGGACTTTCCTATGGTAAAACTGAGCATTGTTGGCGGACGACCTTTTTCTAGTGGGGGAAAGCAGTTATTTCGATTAAAGCTTCTGTCTGCAAGGTGCATATTGTTTATACTTTATAGCTGCTGTTGATGACCCTTGAGTTTTATCATTTTGTTTGGCCTCTTACTAAATTTAAAAATAGATTTATTTGGCCACATGTGTTCATTTTCTGTGAAGAATTTTTAATTGTAGACTCGGTATCTGATTGCATCTTATAAGGTTGTTTGTATGCTTCAAATGAATAGTTTCAACTGTTCCCCTTTAATTAGTTTTCGTTTACCTTCCTTTCAGAGCTCTTTTGTCTCTGTTGGAGAATATAAAATGAGAAAACTCCTCAGTTTATCCTTCAAGATGTAATCAATTGAATAGATCGCATTGCATTTAGTCTTAACATTCTTCCCTTAAAAAAAAATCCGACTTTAAGACAACACAGTGTTGTCGGCTGCTTTCCTTTCCCTGATGTGATCTGTAGCTCGCACTCTATTGGCTTAGTTTATGACTCAATGTATTGAAAATTTGAATTAACCTCTTAGGTATGGAGTTCAAGACATGGATGGAAGTGCTAAGAGAATCTGCAAAGCAGCTATGGGTGCTCCAGAGGACCATATGGTCATTATTCTTGCACACAATGGGCCCACAGGTTTAAGAGTCCGCTTAAATCAAACATAATCTGGCTTTCTCACACCAATTCTGACTTCATGAAAATGCAAATGTCTGACTTTGCTGTTTGCAGGTCTTGGTTCTAACTTGGATGACATATGTGGAAAAGACTGGGTGTCTGGAGGTGGAGATCATGGTGATGCAGGTAATAATAAGCTTTTGGCTCTAGGTATATCTCAATTTTTCAGGCTCCAAACCTATAAAGGCCACGATGGTGTGAATTCATTCTTCACAATAAAGGCTTTTGTTATTTTCCTGTAAACTTGGCGGTTGATTATCTGGATGTGGAAAGGAGATGAGTCCTTGATTATCTGATATGTTCATCTATGTAATAACGTAAACACTTTCTTCTTGTACAGATCTAGCACAAGCTCTATCCCTCATAAAAGAGACCGGCAAATTCTGTGTTCCATTGGTAGTGTTTGGTCACATGCACAAACAACTAGCAGATGGAAATGGTCTTCGGAAAATGATCGTGGTTGGAGCTGAGAATACTATATACCTGAACGGGGCCATTGTTCCTAGAGTCAAGAGACTAAATGATGAACAAGGAGATGGCAACACAAGCTTCGTGATTAATGAGCCCCATCTTTCAACACCACTGGAGTCCTGTGGCACTATTCGAGCCTTCACTTTAGTGGAGATTTTGGATGGAGGAGTAGATAGAATTGTTGAAACTTGGGTTTCTGTTGTGGGTGATCGGATCAAATTGGAAGAGGAGCACATATTATTCAAAAGCGGCAGTTAGATTCTCCTGGTTGAGATTTTAGTTTCAGACCACATTGTATGCTGTATGTACATTTTCTGTGTCGATCACCGTTCTATGTGGGCTGTATATTTTTCTCTATGTTATCCTAGTTCTTTTGGGAATACATATTTTTCCTCTTATCCTTTAAAATTTATCAGGTGGCATAACTCATAAGAAGGATATCAACATCGTTCGGAGCCATTTTTGGCAAAATGCTCTAATGATTGCACTGTACAAATTTCAAATGGTATGGCTCCTTTAAATCTTGACGATGTTATCGTTCCATTGAAAATATATACTCCAAGGTCACTCAAATGGAAGAGGTGTAAGCAGTGGCGGAGCCAGGAATAATAGGCAGAGGGGGCACAAAATAAATAGCTAAATTTTTTTTTGAAACTCAATCATACAAAGTTTGGGTTTTTTTTTTTTGAATTAACATATATATACTTTTATTTAATTATTTAAACCAAACGATTAAGAGAGGAAGAAGCACCGCAGACGAATTTTTTTTCTTCTTTTATTTGTTTATGACTTCTAAAACCCACACCCCATATTATTTATTTAATAACCTTTTACAGTCTTCTATTCTTCTTTGACTAAAGTTTCCGACTCCTTATAGTCATTTCTCTTCTTTCTTTTGGTCTCTTTCTTTCCTTTCTCTCTCTATTGCATCTCTTTCTTTCCTTTCTCTCTCTACTGCATCTCTTTCTTTCCTTTCTCTCTCTGTTGCGTCTCTCTTTTCTTTTCTTTCTCTCTCCCCTTTTGCCTTGTTTTGCCCCATCTTTGCCTATCCAAGCTCTAATCTTCCAAACTCTATATATGAGCAACTGAGCAAGAATAATTTCAGGGGGGGCACATGCCACCCCTCGTCCCAACGTGGCTCCGCCACTGGGTGTAAGGGACTGTAAATTTCATCCTAGACAGCCCTGGTTGTTCACTGCTGGTACTGACTCGGTGATCAGGCTCTACTGCCATTGAGATGAAACTGCTTTGGTACACACACACACACTATATATATATATATATATACACACACACATATATATATACATTGATCGCGCATCATTTGTAAAAGTTTATCAATGAATGAATATGAGTTCTGTTTAGCTGAACCTCAGCTTCACTTAGTACTCCTCCCTACTAGTCTAAGCAGATGACAATGGATATTATTGAACCAAATGTATAATGAGGTTGGTCAAAAATTTCATCTATTTTTTTTTGTTGGTGCCTGAGAACAATCATTTTGTAAAAGAACATTTTCCTTTCTCTTTGATCTCTTGCTGAAATGATCAAAATACATAATTAGGTGTTATTATTATAAACTTGAAGCTGATTATCCATTTCCTTGATTTCCTAACCTTTGCAATTATAAGTTATAAGTAATATCTGATTAACACACAAGAATTACTGTTTTTTATCATCATATTATTATTGAATTGAAATGGTATCACCATGACCAACTTTCTTTTGCTTTTCCTTACTTAGTGCACAACTTCCGAGCAGTCTTATGGTCTTTTTTGACCCAATGTTCTTTTTCTTAGTGCAACTTTGAGAAAACCTACTGAACTGTTGGTTGAAATCATAGTTTCAGTCTTAATCTAGTCACCTAATCATATGGAGTGAGTAAGTTCTGATTTATCTTATTGCATTTGCAGCTGTCCAACAAAGAAAACCTTATCTGCATTGCTCAAATTTGTAAAGGGAGTCTTATATGCATCATTCATCTAACACTTGAGGAAGTCACTTTATTTCATTTAGTTTTCATGTCCATTTATTTGGTTCCCTGGCTTAAAAGCACAAGGTCCCCTACTACTCAACTCCTTTTTTGCAATTCTTAAATTATTTTTAGATCTCATGCTCTAATTTTCAAAATGGTACTAGAGCAAATTATTGATTCCAACTATGTCTTGGGTTTGGTTTGTGATCGCGTCGAATACATGTGGTCGCAAATGTTGCTGTCACCCAAGATCAAACTTGAAATTCTGAGTCTCAAGACGAACCGTGAAAATTAATTCACTTGACTCATTGCCAAATAATTTTGCGTTAAAACAATCTAATCCAATTTGTCTACTAATACAAAAAGTTTTCATTTTCTTTAATCATTGGGAGGCTAACATCAAAAGAACATACTTTACAGTCTTTCCTCCAACATTGTCACCTAAAGCAAGAATTCTATAACAAATGTGTCAAATTGTATTGGACCCAATTAGGCCTTCATAACATTGGATCTCTCATTAAACTAAATAAAATAACCACTAAATTCCAAACTTTTCACTTGTGTATTTCTCTTTTTTTTGGTCTGATTGTATATTTCTATCTTAATAAACATAGAAATGCATAACCAAACTGTGATTTAGTAACATGACAGATGTGACTTACACTACTATAACCCTTTATAGTTTCTTAATCAAAGATTAGAGTATTTGGATCTAAATCTAATAAGTTAATCATCAAAAATGGGGTTAAGTGGCTAATTTTGGTCAACAAGGAGTTAGTGAATTGACTCAGTCCACAAGGGGTTAGTAGGAAAAAAAAAAAACACATCGGCTGCTGAACAAAGCAAAATCAAGAATGTCTGACTCTGACATTTCTGACCCTACATTACCCTGCCATTCTTCCCTTTCTTCAAAGATCCTTGCAGTCTTTGACTGAATCTCACCCGTCCATTCATCCACTCCTCGTAGTCTTTCTATTTACCACCCCCCATCCACTTTTGGTTATTTTTGTTAGTTGCTTCATGCTTGTATAATAAAACTATTGTTTATAAATTACATAGATGAGTAATTACAAGTATGTTCTAATTATATTTGCAACTATATTTGCCTCTTGAAAGGCTGGCATATTAAAACAAATGAAGTAAACATTTATATCTCATTTGTGGCATGTTACAACATTAATTATGGATATAGTGTGATCGTAACAACAATAATACATCGAATTTTATTAAAATTAAACATTAGCCAAAAATATTAATGTCTGTTTCACATGTATATTTAATCAAAAAGATTGTCACATTATTATCCAATGTCATGTTCTCTTCCATGAATAGTAAATATTGTTATAGGTGAGGTGTCATACATGTTACAACATTAATTATGGATATAGTGTGATCGTAACAACAATAATACATCGAATTTTATTAAAATTAAACATTAGCCAAAAATATTAATGTCTGTTTCACATGTATATTTAATCAAAAAGATTGTCACATTATTATCCAATGTCATGTTCTCTTCCATGAATAGTAAATATTGTTATAGGTGAGGTGTCATTGGTTTAAATCTTCATTAATATATGATGATTACTTCTTTTTTTGGACAATTATATGATGATTACTTGATGGTAAAAATGATGACGACTTAATATTGCGGAAAGTGAGGAGTTTAACCATTTTTACCAACGTAAGATAATAATTTAGTCGTGGGCATATACGACATTTCACAATGAGGGACGTGTGGAACTGTTAAAAATAGAGAGAAACTTGTTGTACCTATCATCATCAAGAAGTATCATCATCAACCTACTCTTGTTGCTCACAGGTTATACAAACAACAAACATCCTTAGGGAAAATAAAACTAATATGCCATTGATATTCTGTTTCTGATTCTGAGCTCCAACACCATTTCCAGCTCACCCGCTTAGATCGGATCTATTTTCTGCCTTCACCACTTTCACCTTTAATTACATCTGACGCCACCTGTTTTCCCTTTCCATCATCCCCAGTAAAATTCACAGAAACCAAAACCAAAACCCCCCATTAACCAAAAACTGAAAAAAAAATTCATCTTTTAGTTTTCATGAACAAAGAGCAACCTAAACGACTCGAATCAATAAACAAAGAGAACCCATTTCAGCTGTTTGATGCCTGAACCATACCCAATTTTGTTTTTCTCTTTTGTTATTCGAAATCCAAACTGGGTCTGTGTTAATGGGCAATGTAACGTCTGGTGTGGCTGCAAAGTTTGCGTTTTTCCCACCAGACCCGCCGACCTATGATGTGTCCAAAGACGAAGGAGGCAAGCTTGTGTTCTCGGGAGTCTCGGCTGATAAGAACATGGACGTGCATTTGCTTGAGACCAAAGGAGGAAACAAAGTCGTTGCCACGTTTTGGAAGCACCCTTTTGCCAGGTTCACGATTCTGTACTCGCATGGCAATGCTGCTGATTTGGGTCAGATGCATGAGCTCTTCATTGAGCTCAGGGCTCATCTCCGAGTGAATATCATGAGGTATTGTTATTCTTTGTTTGGAATCTGTTATGGGTTTTAATGTTGGGTTGGATTGGATTGGTTTTTAATCTATATGAAATGGGTGTTATTAGAAATAATTGATTTGGATTTTGTTGATCTGTTTCGGTTTTTGTTCTTTTAAGAAAGGTTGATTCTTTGATCAAGTGTTATTCTTCTTTGTTTTCAGTTTGTTGATATATTGTTTTCCTTGTATTTGCTTGGGATAAAATTTTCTGAATTTTTTATATCAGTTTTTGAAGTATGTATTGTTGCATGTTTCCTCTGTTTCTTGTTTATGGGTCCGTTTCATGTTTAGAGTTTTATTAATGGAAGGAGGCTTAAATTTCAAGGCTGCCGGCTTTATAATCTTTCCATGCTTGTTTTGTTGACCCGAAAAGGAAAGAAAAGAAAAAACTCTGTAATGCTAATATTATATCTGAAATTTCAACATTGATTGTTCTAGTGACCAAAGAACAAAGCTTTAGCTCAAATTTCAATTTTGAAGTAGTAAGGAGCTTATAAATCCAATCTAAATCAGGAACTTCAAAATTGAAATGTAATGTACAAGCGGATATGCTGTGCTACAGTAATTATGAACCTTTCCGTTTGATTGATTTACTTCACCTATTTTTCGTTGTGGCAGCTATGATTATTCAGGATATGGAGCATCCAGCGGTAAGGTAAGAATTAAGTTCATCTATGATTGCCTTGAATTTGTCTAGCTAACTCTGACTGATGACGAGTCATGCTAATGTTGGTAATTGTTAAGCCATCCGAGTTCAACACCTATTACGACATAGAAGCTGTGTACAATTGCTTAAAGAGCGAATATGGAGTAAAGCAAGAAGATTTGATACTTTACGGCCAATCGGTTGGAAGTGGACCAACACTGCACTTGGGTGCTCGCTTAAAGAAACTGAGAGCCGTTGTTCTTCATAGTGCGATCCTTTCAGGCATACGTGTCTTGTATCCCGTCAAGGTGACGTTTTGGTTCGACATTTTCAAAGTAAGTCCAAACTGTGTTCTTGGAATCTATCATTCTGATCGATGCTAGTCTTAGTTACTGAAACCTGTATTGAAAAGCCTTGTTCAATATCTGCAGAATATAGACAAAATACGGCATGTCACCTGTCCGGTGTTAGTAATACATGTAAGTACCTCTTTCCTTCCTCTTGTAATTTTCTTTCATACTGTTAACTGTAAAAACCTCCTTACATGACTTTTTCCTTTCAGGCCTGTAATACCTCCTTACTATGTGATTTAAAGACTTTGTTTCTCTGTTTCCTTACTATGTGATTTAAATTTGATTCAACTTCATAAAGTTGCTTGCAATGCCCTGCTAACTGCTAAGAACCTCCCAGATGCTTCACCGACTGTTTTGCTCAACAAGAAAAACTTTTGTTATCAACTTGGCTGATAAAACATTGTTTTCTTTGGATATAAATGAATTTCAGCTATACAGAAAGAAAGTTAATTAAACTCTAGCTGGCTTGGTTCATATTCCTAATGTCTCATAGTTGCAATTCGGAAAGGACTGGTAAAATGATTGTTTTGCAAGGAAATTAGTAAAGAAGCCACACAGTAACAGCTAAAGCTTGGGATTGATCCCACTTGTGATGGTTCCTAGTCAAATGTGAACGTTTGGAAACAAACGGGTAAATTCCACTATTACTAATCCACTGGCATACATATATTTCACAAGGGAGCCTTCTATCAAATTATCCGACAAGTGAAATACTTGGTCGGAAGAGAAAGAAGAAGATGGGAATTTTTTCTCTAGTCCTTAATTTGACTGTGGAACTTCACTTTTAGCCGAGTCTCCATTATTCAACAAAAGGAAGTTCTCATTTAACTTGGATTGGGCATGGTTTTCTGAAAAGAAAGTAGAGTAATTATCTAGAAATTGACAGTAGAGCTTCTTTTTAACCTATTGTTCCCATCTTGATGGTTGCTTCTGGTTTGATTCGTCAATATGCTGCTATTAGTGATGCATGTTTATCAATGGACTTTGCAGGGAACAGATGATGACATTGTTGATTTGTCCCATGGAAAGCGTTTGTGGGAACTTGCCAAGGAAAAATATGACCCCTTATGGGTCAAGGGTGGAGGCCACTGCAACCTCGAAACGTATCCAGAGTACATTAAGCACTTACGCAAGTTCATAAATGCGATGGAGAAACTCTCACTCTCGGATCAAACGAAGAAAGAACTCACTTCTACCCCAAGTATTGAAGTAAAACACAACAAGTGCTTGAGATTTGGAAAACGATAGCCGGTTTTTTTTTTTATATCATTTGAGAAGTAGTAGATGAAGACAGAGAATTCCATTGCATGGTGACCCTATCTCCACGAATAGCTACAATTGCTTGCATCATGAACCAAGTGTTTGCCGGAGCTATCAAGCTTGGTGTTTTTCTTGGTAGATGAATGGATAGGAATCATGCATAGAGTTCTAGTTCAGATAACCATTTTTCTGAGCTAGGGTACATGTAGAATTCAATAGATTTGCTTCCTGGTGATCTGGATGTGATGTATTTAATTAAAGAGTGGAGCTTTATGTAAAAACTATCAATCAGTTATTCAGTTTCAGAGAAGAAAATACATGGGTTTGCTTTCAGTTACCTTGTCGGCCCAACATAACATTTTCCTTTCTGGGACATGAAAAAGAGCATTTGGCCCAACAGTTGTAGCATGCATGTTACCAATACCTTTTGAATTTTGCCCTAGGACCAAAAAAGTCCAATGGTTTGGCCTATGTAATGTTCGTTGCAGCTGTAAATGTGTTGGGACTGGAATCACTTGGTAGTGAGTCTTGTGCTAATTAATTAATTAATGTGTCTTAATCTTTGATTATTATTTCGATACATTAATTTTATGTTTTCCCTCATTGATCGTTTAATTTCTTGAATATATATGCAGATGCTGATCCTAGGGACGTTCTTGACCTAATGGATGTTGATTATGTTTCCGTGGAAAATGTGGCCATCCATCTACAGGTACTCGATAGATATATCGTCTTTTTTTTTTGGTTACAAGGGAAGCCAAAACAGTCAGAAACCACAAAATAGATATATCGTCTTTAATTCCTTGCATATATATGCCCTATTTAATTTCAGAACAATGATAGCTGCATGCCGCATTAATTTGATGCAATTAATTCAGAACGTACTCTCGTTTTCGAGTACCATTGAAATTTCGGCATGAAATACTTGGAAACAGCTTTAATTAGAGAATGAATGAATGATTCTAGTGATCGAGTAATGCTTAAGATGATTTAAGTTGTATGTGCGTGTGTTCTTTTGGGGTCTGTACGTATATACTTAACTCCGGCCGGCAGCTTAATTAGGTTTTCATTTTGTGTTGCAGAGATATATGTAGCATAGATCGATGCATGGATATATGTAGTGGTTCGTTGTTTTGAAGAGATCGAGCATATATATATATATATATATATATATATATCATGACAGTCTCATATTATCGTGGAAGCATATATAAATAAACAGTTTATATATATTTCTATTGGAGTTATTCTGTTAGGGTTATTGTTTTTTTCAGTCTTTGTTCTTAAGGAAAATATATCTATTGAAAATCGACTGCATGTCTATTATTAGAAACATAATTTTTGAATGCGGATCGATCAACAAGATAAACGATTATGATTCTAAATATCTACACAACCTAATACATTATGCTATAGATAAATTGTGTTGCACGTTTTACCTACACTTATAATTAAACGAAGATAGTTTGCAAATAAGAAAAAGAAAAAGAAAGATACATAGCTCATATTTTGCACCACAAATCTAGTTTCGTGTTGAGTTTTGCCTTGCGAATCTTGCATATTTAAATTTGTTACCCACGTAGGGCTTGAGTCACTAGAACTCAGAACCCTAAAAATTATCTGAGACCAATCTCATTAATTCTTGAGTTTCTCGGAACTACTTTTGTTGTTGCTCGCAGCAATTTAAGCTTCGTTTCTTTCTTTTCAACGTGGGTTGCCATCAGAATTCAGAACACAGTTTACTAGTAATTAGTACACTGCATGCATGTACTTGAAGCAGCGGCTGAGATTAAACAAATGTTTGAAAGGAATAGATTCCACATCAAAATATGTTAATTACCATTTACTGATTACCGAATTAACGATGACTTCTTTTCCGTTTAAACTTTAAACCACACCTAAAAAGTCAAATGTGAATTTGCAACCTGGTCACGTGCTGACACTAACAAACCATGTGATGTGTGGAGCCCACATGCGGAGAGTTTGTTATTTCTGAATGTCTCCGTTTTCCAATACCTCAGCATCTGTCGTCTCTCAGGTCCTGGGACCGACGTGTCGTTTCCCGTGAATGCTGCATTTCTATTATTTCAATTTATTTCTTTCCGGGTCTGGACTCGAATCTGAAGCGGGTCCCGCAAGGACTGCGCTAGCCCAATCAAGATCCGAAACGTGGCGTCGTCCTAGAGTGTACAGGGTTGGCTTCTGTCTCTTATGAGAACGGTACTCGTGTTGGGTACCTAGGTCAAGTCTGACTAATTCAACCAACCAAGCCTCACTCTCTTTCGTAAAACGTGAATTGCACTCTCCTTGTGTAATTTTTTTTTTTGGGGACAATTCTTGTGTAACCGTGCAAGTTTTTTAAGGCTATAATTTTCATGTAAAAAATGAGTTTTTCGTTGCTAAATTTACTAAAGAAATCCATAACTACCCAAGTATTTCTTTAAAGATAAACTAGGGAAATAGTGAACATCATTTCAAACGAAAATTTTTCATGACTCCATGTATGTTCTACTCCGAATTTTACTTATTTTAAAATTAGGTGTATGAAATATTCGAAAATATGGTCACTCAGATTAAGATAATTTAAGAAAATATTATTTGTAATCCAGAAAGTTATTGCACCAATTTAATAAGATTTTGAAAATTTCAATAACAAGTTTAATCTGTTAATATAATAATGACAAATTTATATGTGAATCTTCTTAAATTACACCTCCAAACTTCACAAGTACATTGACTTCTTTTTTTCTTACCTTGATTTAGATTCTTTTACTTTGAATTTTTTTTTTCTTACCTTGATTTAGATTCTTTGAAAGGATTTAAACCAAAAATACCATAACAATCCAAAATTAGAACAAACCAATGACTTGATAGAAAAGCATAATAATGATAGTGAGAGATTGATAAACCCACAAGTATAAACTATGAACACGTTTTTTACCCCTTTGAAATTCCAACAAGATGATATTAGTTAGATACTTAGATTTACATGAGTCACTTTGATATAAATATATTTCAAGATAAAATACAAAATTACTTTCATTAATGGCCAAATGAACACCTTTTTGAACGCAAAAAAATAGACTAAAATTACGTCGTTTTGAAAAGGAATGAAAGGAATAAAATTTAACTTCCCAAAAACAGAAAAATTAAGAATCATTCACATTAAATGCCCAAGTAATCAGAGGGATTCTGTTAGCTACCATCATTTCCTAATAAGTAACATTCTTGCCCTTGCTGAAACCAGTGGTGAAACACAACACACCATCATCACCTCAAATCAATACCATGGATTTGGCTGCCTTGGCTAGCTAATAGTAGCTATGCATTTAGAAAGTTACCACTTACTCTTTTTTAATTTAAAAAATTACCTTGACATAAGGCCACCAGAGGACAAAACATCATACCGGATTGATGATTAAATTATTTAAATGGTAAAAATGATGATAGGGTCCATTGACCTGTTATCAAATGCCTAAAGGTCTTCCCACTCTGAGTTTACCAATTTATAAAATGGAGCAAGCAAGCTGTGTATTATAAAAGAATTGAAATCCCATTAGGCAAAGGTTTTTTTTTTTTTTTTTTTTTTTCCTGTTGTGTTTAGAAGATAAAGCGAAAGACAAGGAAGCAGTAGAGAGAGAACAAACAACCACTCTAAGAGAGAAAGTAAGAGTTTCACATAACATAAAATACTGAAAAAAAGATTTTTATTTTGTTTTTGCTGGGTTGAATCCTTCACTGTGTTCTGGCCATCACCATCATTGTCCATTTGTACAGCTTTTACTTCTACCCAAATTCTTTTTCTCCTTCTCTCTCCCTCTCTCTCTAGCCACTTTCTCAGCTTTTGATCCCTCCCTGTTTGTTCTTCTTCTTTCTCTTCTGGGCTTGTTAAAAAAAAAAAACCCAGAAAGCTAAGTTTGTTAATGAAAAGTAAACGCAGCTTTTGCTCTACTAGTTTGTGATATCTGGTTTATTGGTTATTGCTCTGTTTCTCATATTTGTGTCTCTGAAGTTGGTGAGTCACAATGACTGTGGAGGACCAAAGGGACCGGTTTCCGGAGGGTATGCGTGTCCTGGCCGTCGACGACGACCCAACTTGTCTCAAATTCTTGGAGGGTTTGCTTCGCAAATGCAAGTATCATGGTAAGTCTCTTTTCTTTTAGTTTTAGTACAAGTACTCTGTTCTTTGATTTTGAATTGGACTGTTTCTGTTGAGGAAAAAGATTTAGATTGTTTATCTTAAGCCGTTCAGACTTTGTTCATTGATTCAAGTTATGCTATTTTCGACTCTTAATTTTCGCAAAAATCCGCTCTTTATTCTTGAGTTATATGCTGAAATGTGTTTGGACTGTGACAATATGGATTAGATACTGGAATTGTCATAAAGTTTGTGTTTTTATGTTGTGGTGCGGTCTTTTATGATTTTAGTACCGTGTGTTTTGAGTCTAGACATTTTTTCAAACTTGGGTTTTGGTTTTTG
Source organism: Rubus parviflorus (assembly GCA_029955375.1). Taxonomy (NCBI): domain Eukaryota; kingdom Viridiplantae; phylum Streptophyta; class Magnoliopsida; order Rosales; family Rosaceae; genus Rubus; species Rubus parviflorus. Next base: position 22,568,487 of record JARGGL010000004.1, read on the forward strand.
CAGTTACCACTACCAATCAGGCAATCAAGGCACTGGAACTGTTGAGGGAAAACAGAGATAAGTATGACCTGGTGATTAGTGATGTAAATATGCCAGACATGGATGGCTTTAAGCTCCTTGAACTCTTGGGGCTTGAAATGGACTTACCTGTGATCAGTAAGCATGTTCATTTTTTGAGATAGTGTTATATGACTTCTTTATTCTTGTTTGAATTGGAATTAAGTGCAAAAGTGGAAGATTTTTAAATTTAGGTTTAATCCGAAAACCTGATTATGGTAGAGTATTCAATTTGAGCAGTAGACAGTGATTGTTGAACAAGTGAGAGATAAACTTGTTACTGACACCATTTTTCGTGTCGTAAAATGGACAGTGTTGTCAGGATATAGTGATACCGAGCTTGTAATGAAGGGAATCTCACATGGTGCTTGTGATTATTTGTTGAAACCTGTTCGAATCGAAGAGCTCAAGAATATCTGGCAGCATGTTATCCGGAAAAAGAAGTTGGAACCCAAGGACCAAAACAAGTCTTCCAATCAAGACAAGGCTTGCAATGGAACTGGAGAAGGCGTACAAGGGGCTTCGCCAACAGGTAGTGCAGATCAGAATGGGAAACTGAACAAGAAAAGAAGGGACCAAAACGGAGATGAGGAAGAAGAAAGCGAAGATGATGAACATGAGAATGAGGAGTCATCAAGTCAGAAGAAGCCTCGGGTTGTTTGGTCTGTGGAGCTACACAGGAAGTTTGTTGCCGCTGTAAAACAGTTGGGAGTCGAAAGTGAGTCTTCTGCTAATGTGTTGATTTTGTTGTACACGGTGATTATCTTGACGCACTGATGCATTTCTTCTCTTTAATTTATATTCAGGGGCTGTTCCGAAGAAAATTCTTGACCTGATGGATGTTGAAGGACTCTCTAGGGAAAATGTGGCGAGCCATCTACAGGTACACATCTTTCCTTGCCTTATTTTCGGAACAACTTTGCTGCAGGAATTCTTGTATTCGAAATTTGGGTATAAATGTCCAACCATTATAATTGACATGAAATACTTGGAAACAGCTTTAGAGAATGATTCTATTCTAGCTAGTATTGATTTTTCAAAAGGCTGCTGATTGATCCTAAACTTCTTGTTAATACTTGATGCTCTCTCATTTTGTGTTGCAGAAATATAGGCAATACCTAAAAAGATTAAGCAGTGGCATGGTTGCTTCTTTGGGAGGGAAAGAGTCCTCTTACGTGCGCATGGGTGTGCTAGATGGCTTTGGAGATCTACACTCCTTAACTAGATCGGGGAGACTCTCGAGTACTGCTTTACCATCATACACATCTGGTGGGATGCTTCGTAGATTAAATTCCCCGGCTGGTTTGAGCAGAGGAGGAATTACTTCTTCCGGTCTGGTTCCACCTGGTCACTCCCAAAACTTGAGCAACTATATTAATACTTTTTCGAAGATCCAGCCAACTGTGCCTGCAAACCGAAGTCCAAATTTATTTCAAGCGACTCCAGCATCATTAGAGCTCAATCAATTGCAGCAGAGCAAGTGCACCACCCGCATTGGAAAGCCCTATGCTGATAATGATCCAACAAGTTATGCAGCATCTTCTAGGTTTCGGGACTCAGGAGTGTCTTGTAGTTCACTCCCTTCTGATTCTGATTTTTCGAGCAATGCTTTGATGTTACAAGGCATCCCACAACAAACACATGGTATGGGAGTGTTTGGTAATCAGCCTTCTCTTAAAGTGTCATTTGACATTGGCATCTCTGGTTCCTCTAATTTTCTGGATTACAATCGGTGTAGTGAAAGCTTTCAGGGTGGTGCACAGTTATCCACATTTCCATCAAATTCTTTGCCAATGAGTGAGCCTTTTAATCATAGTCAATTGCTTGCTGATAACTTGGGTGTTTCTTCTAGTAGGCCTCAAATGGGGAACGCTCTAAATGATTTTTCTTCTGTAAGTGCACTTTCAGCTCCTGTTGACGAATTAAGAGGAAATATACAGAGCCAAAAAGGCTTGATTGGTGACGTAGTACCGACAATGAATTACACGCCAACGCAAAGGTGGGAAGAACATAAGCGAGATTACAACCATGACTTGAATCAAACATTCAGAACAATAAATTCCCTGGGTTCTACATTGGGTGTTGATGGTCTTGTAAGCCAGAGTTTGGACCAAAATGATGCAGTATGCAATTATGAGAGGAATTCCTCATTATTTGACCAGTTAAATGGGGTCATGCAACCAAGTGAGGCTGATAAGTCTTTCGTGGAGACCAAGATGAAGCCGAATGAGGACTACTTCTTGGAGCAAACAAAGTCACCTAATGGTTTCGTTCAAAATAGTTATGAATCTTTGAATGATATAATGAGCACGATAATGAAACGGGTATGATTAGCTGCTTATTACAAGTCTCTTACATATTTATATAAGTATTAAATCTTAAATTTTCAGTAAACCATCAAAATCATAGTTCTGATTTAGTTTTGGATGCATGCAGTGTTGCTTCAAAATTTGTGTTACATGTGTGAGCTTTATAATTTCACATTGATTTTACTAATTATGAAAGTCATTTCAAAATAACTGGACATTGTTAGAGCAGTCATATATAGGTGATAATCTGTCTCTGAAGTTTCTCTCACGCCTGAATTTCCTGTTGATAATCCTTTTTAATGTGTTTATTAGTTGTTGCCTTCTTCTTCATGTTCATCTCTTATGGGTTCTTGGATTGACAACTTACACACTGGTCACCAATCTTGAGATGTCATTTGTAAAGGCATGTTAACAGTATATACCAATTCATTGTTTCACTTTTTCTTGGTTTTCAGCTGTATATAATATGAATATGATTATGTTTTGCAGGAACAAAATGATGAGAATATGCTACTGGATGCAGAATTTGGATTTGATGCTTACACTCTTGGCTCATGTATATGAGACTTTGTTAGTTTCTGGAGAAGAGTGGCATCAACAGCTCTTTAACCCTCTATTATAAGGAACTAGTATCATTGTGTAATTTCATCTCTCGTGTAATTTTTTCTCCATCTTCGATCTACTTTCATGTTCACTTACCAACTTCTTATGTCCATGCAATTGCAAACAGGAAAACTTTTATCTTTTCAATTCTTTCACCCTCTCCCTTTTACTAGTTGAAGTAATGGGTCAACTTTTTTTGTACATTCTCTATTCACTTGTGATTCATTTTTTTCCTTCTGTAATGATTTAAGATGAGAATAAGTTTATAGGATTTTTTCACAAACTTATTTGTACTCATGGGTTCTTTGACCAGGAATGGTAAAGCTTCTAGATAAATCGCATAACAATTTCTTGATACAAAGACTAGAAGAAGATTAAATATTTCCACATTAAATTCCTTGTTTTCATTCCCTTTTTAAACAAACAGAGCATTAAGAATTTCAATTCATCAAAACACAAGTCATTTCCATGATGGAAGATGTTGACATAATAACCAAAGCATTACATTCAATCTAGTTCTGTAAGTGTAAGTTGAGCTCTCCGTTCTGCAGCTCTTTTCCTAATAAATATTCCCCACCTTAAAGCGGCTTTGAGCTTAAGCCATCCAACAACAGCTTTCCCTGAGCTTTTTCCCTGCTCTTTCCTCACTGATTGACCTACATGAGGCTCATACTGTACACTATAATTATAACAAGCTTCATCAGAATGACCAAAACCAGACCCTGTTCCGATTCCAACTCCCATACTAAATGTCTTCATTAGCAGCCTCTGCATGTCATCACTCTCCAACATTTCGGAACTCCTGATCCGGATTTCATCAGCAACATTAAAGTCTTCAAAACCATTCCCATAGTTTGGCCGAGACCAATCTGCTGAAAAATTTGATGTACCTCCAAGTGACATGTAACCCATGGTGCTAGGTAATGTTGTTGTTTGTGGGTTGTTAAATTTAATCAATGATGTTTGCTCAGGCCTCGCAAATGGAACAAACTGAGGGACGACTGGTGGTTGGCTATTTTCTATTCGAAACTGTTGGCTCAATTCAGAGGTATATTGTTGTCGGCTTTGAGTAGCTGTTGAATGGTGATCCAAGGCATAGTTGTGGTCAGCCACAGGTGCAGCTGTAGCCATCATGCCATTGTATTCTATGACTTGATGCCAATTTTCATACGCTCTCTTCATCAGAGAATCCACTGAAACCTGCATGAAATCTGAGTGAGCTAAGTTTAAACGATAGACAAATAAACAACACTTGTATGAAGAATCGATAACATCCAACCTTTTGACTATGAGTAAGAGATTCCAAAGGGAAAAATTGCCCATCAGCAATGAGGCCCCTAAGCTCATAAATATGGTTGAAAACAGCACCCTTGCTGTGAGTTTCATCGATGTAGTAAACATATAGCTTTCCACCCAAGACACAAGTTTTCGCATGCTCCACTGTGTTTTCCCACATCCTGTTGGACATCCCACTCCCAAGGATCTATATTCCGAAATATTGAAATAAGAAACAGAAGATGAACAACAAACAAAACCAAGAAAAGCAAGAGAAAAATAGAATTAAAGAGGTAGAGATACTTACACTTCTTAAACTCTGTGGATCCTTGACAAGAAGGCGTAGAAAGTCTTCAACAGTTACAATCTCAGCCTTGATCAGTTTCTTGTGCAGAGCTCCATCCTTTGCTATTCTGTCTAATCTCCAAACCTCGTCATGCAAAGCAGGAGGGTAATGCTTCTTGTACACTTCAAATTACAAAAACAGTAATATGGTTAAAGCAGACATTGCCCAGATTTGCATTAAGACAAAAATGTGATATGGATTAAGGAACACATTAAAATGTTTAACTCACATTCTCCCCTATGATCTTTAACCAAAAAAGCATCGGTTTTAGCCTCACAAATACGAATTCCTTCACAGTTTCCAGGGGCAACCTTAACTCCAAGCCTGAATTTCCTGCTCCTTATCCAACTAGAATTGTCTGTGAAAGTAAGCTCTCCAAGTGTACCGACCCCTTCCTTGAGAATAACTTGTAAATCACCGGTTAGAAGAGGCCTTTTCCCCTCACGCTCCTTTACCTCATGGTTTTCGAAGTGCTCTTTGGTCCAACCATCCTCAACTTCTTCATTGAAGTCACCTTCTAGCACAACAATATTGAGTTTTGCAGATGCTTCTGGTCCGGTTTGCGCAACATTGCCTTTACTTAGGTCAAACAACACAACATGAATCGCTGCTCCTTGTTCTCCCTCAACCTTTGCACCTGTGAATAGATGAGGTGGCATTCTTGTTTTAAATTGTAGTTGCAGAGTTTTCTCTTCTGAGCCTTGTATTCTGGGTGGTAGAGACCTGCCATATGTGAACAATATGTTTGTTGAGTCTACCATAGATACGGAGACATCTAAATAATGATATTGCAGGTGGAACAAACCTTCCAGGCAGTTCAACATGGTCTAATTTCGTCAAAGCACGCTCCACTTCCTCACTAACCTATTATTCAAGAAAGTTTCATAATTGATGAAATGTACCACAAATGTCTTTCTTGGATTACATTTGAAATGAATTATTGGATAACAGAACCATTAAAAGGTTTCGCATAATGTTACTCTCCTCAAAAGAGATAAGCATATCGAAGAGTGAAAATTTGACTCACAATTCTGCGGAGCATAGGTTCTAAAGTTGAGGCAAGTCTTTGCAAGCTATCCACCTTCAGAGATTCCACAATCACACTGCATATGAACAAAGCATGCATATAAACAATACAGACATAAAAGCTGACATTGAGACCTTGCACAGAAAAAATTCAACAAGATTATAATGATGCATAATGACACTAAAATACTAAGCTTCGCGGTTTTGGTTAAGCTCCACAGAGTTTGAGGGTCAAAAAGTACTTGGTAACTCAATAAATCTATGGCTCTGTAACATATAACCACAGCTCTAATGCCGTAAAGTTAAATTTATCATTGAAGGTTTAAGCTTGAAACAAATCCCAGAACAGAGTATTTCTACTTAGATGTCTCATATATATAACCCAACAATTATTCCTGAATATGAATAAGACACCCAAAATTAATTTTTACAATCAAATTAGCACCCATGAAAACAAAGCATAAAAATCCGGTGGAGAAATCAATAAGTAGAGAGAGAAAATAGACCTTGCCAAAGCGGGTAATTTCGGTCTCTTTGATTCGGGAGGGTGATGTTCTGCATCATCATCCACATCCATGCCTTGCTCATAGCCTCTCTTCTCCACCCTCATGTTCCGTGAACTTTCCATTTCGAGAAACTTACCCGCCAACACTGTTTGTCTGTTAACACTTTCCAAAATTAGAAACCCAAGACAGAAGCTTCATCGGAGAACGACGACTCTACATCCATGAAGCCCCAAAAGTTTACAGACGAACCCCAGAAAGACAAACATATGTTTTTGTCAAAGCTTCTGCGATCTGGGTATTAATTGCAAACATGTGTTGGTTGGAATTGGATCTGTATCGAATTGTTTATATTATGCTGATCCAATCCGGATTATATTATTGGGATTTGCATGTTAAAATATTAACGCAATTCAACATCACAAGCTCTCACAGCTGGGTTCGGTGTGTGTGAGTTTTGTGAGTGCATGAATGTTGAAAGTCTGAAACCGCGTCTTTTGGTGCAACCCTGTTGCTATTTAGCATCATTTCGTATAAGACATTGTTTTTGTAAAAGAAAGCAATAATAATTAGAATAATGTGATGCTACATATATAAAATTGTGTAAACAAAGGATAGGAAAGTCAATGCTTCTCACCTGCGCCGACAGAGAAGACCTCAGGGCTACGCTATGCTTGAGTAAGAAAAAAAATGGAGGCCTACACTTTTAACCGAAATTTAGTTGGTAAGATGGTAGCTCTTTTGGGTGGTGAGCTCTTTTCGGTGAATGAGGACTCGAGTTGGACTCTATTTTTTTTTCCCCCGAAAATCAAAGAGAAAGGAGAAGAGAAAGTTTGAGTCATGGAGGCTCTCAATAATGAGCTATGGAAATATATAGAGTCGTCAACATATAGAAGGATGGAAATTAGGATAATCAATTATCCCTGATCAAGGAGATGCTAAATAAGCCATAATTTTGATTTTCTTTACTTGTTTTATTCAGATTTGACTTAAAACACTCCCTAATCAAGGAGATGAATCAGCCATAATATGGATTTTCCTTTCTTATTTCATTCGGATTTGACTAAAAAACAAATGCATGCAGAGAAAGATAAGATGAAGGAAAACAAGAATTAGTGAAAAGCATTGTACTATATAATTGCTCCTTACGTTTCTAAAATTCATGTAGGACTATAGCAACACAGTCATCCGTCATGAAAGAGATGCATCAGCTAACTAAATAAGCCACAATTTGAAATTTCTTTTCATGTTTCATTTCGATTCGACTCAAAACATATACACGAAAGTCCAAAAGAAAAACAGAGTCATAAACTGTATAACCTAATGTGAGATGTGAGATGGTAATTCATTGAGTTCATTCATATTCAAACCCTCGCATAGTTGAACTGGTATCGTCTATTTGTACTGGGGAATACAACATTACAACTACAATTGGAAGAGGGAGGGAGAGAGAGAGAGAGAACTTATGGCGTAACAGGGGAACAGCCGAGCAATTTGCTTGGTTGTATGTATAAATACTGGGGAGAAACACATATAAGTAGAGGAACCGAACAACTTGCAATTAAATCATGTTATATACAAACAACTATTCCCCTTCCCATCCCACATGACGGGCTCGTTTTTCCCACATGGAAGTCATCTTTCTCTCCTTGATGAGCAATGCCTCGGCACGCTCTCTTGCCTCCTCACACGTTTCTGTTGCAGCATTGCACTTTTCTGCTTCTCTCTGGTACTGAATGGCTACCCTTTTTGCTTCAGCAAATGTGATGTTCATGTGTCGGGTGTGCTCCGCGGCAACAGCCTCCTGCAGCTTCAACTCCTCCGTCAAAAGGTCCACAAACTGCTTCTCCATCTCCTGCTTCAGATCTGGGTCATTACTTCCGCAATCTGTTCATCAGCATAATAATTATCACATCATCTACAGAATTCCTGATGATTAACTGGGGAAGCAAATCCCAGGACCAGTGAATGAAAATCTTGTTTAGAGTCGGGAATCATGGTGATACTGTTCTATATCAATATAATTTATCAACTCAAGAGAGCTGTCAGCAATTTGAAGTAAATTACAAAATGGTGTCTTTTTTTAATGTGAATTAGTTGTAAATAAATGATAAGAAGTCATTAACTAAAAAGCTCAGACTAATAAGTTGCCCCATCACGAATGGAGCTCTCCAATATTTTTTTTTTTACTCATCTTCTTTGCTCGATTAAAAGGTTCCAACTGCTGAAGATGTGTTCTAACAGTAAGGTGACCAGCATTCTTAGAGTAAACGATAAAATCCCTAATCATTTTATCAGAGTGGAAACACTAGCAAAACTCTGCATTGCCCAACCCAAGATTTAAAATAATTTGCAAAGTATATCAGGCAGTGAGGTAGATGTAGAAGAATTTCTTCATTTTATTAGAACAGGCAAATGTAGGAAAAAGCTAAGCCACTCTTCTTTTAACAGGCGCAAAAGAAAAACAGGAAAAGAGAAAAAGTATATCACAACAAAGTTAAATGGTAGGATGCGTTCTAACCTGAGACTGAGAGATTTGCCAATCCTGCAAAAAGATAGCAAAAGCCGAAAGATGAAACATTGTATTATACAAGTGAAAATGAACTCTCTGATTACAAGAAACTGAGAAAAGACAGGGAGATCAGTTGCAGAAGTCTTTGACTTATCAAGCAGCTTAACAACTGATATAGAACTTCCCAAATCCAATATACACAATCAGTGAAAAATAAGAGATGAAAAAGAAAAATAAATGAAAACGTTCACTGAAACCAACTTGTTGCACTACAGTCTAAGAACATGATGTCAATTGAGGGCTTCATTCCATGAAAATACCATGACAGAAGTAACTTCAGTATTCTATGAATAGTAAAACATCGATCTAAAACTGAACAACCACTTAAGATAAAACAACCCCTCTCTGGGCACCCTAATGCACTAAGCATATTTCAGAGTAATTTTCAACAGCACATATGCAGGTAATGCTTTCATTTTATTTCAAGAATCAAACTTTGCACATATAAATGAAGTCACATATGCAGGTAATGCTTTCATTTTATTTCAAGAATCAAACTTTGCACATATAAATGAAGTAAAATAAGGTCTATAGGAGCCAAGATCTCAACTTCACTTAAAAATCAACAAGAAACTACAAAAGAGAACTGGGTTTCACTATTGTAACCCCAACAAAAGTGAAGAGCTTGGAATTTATAACGCAATACCAGCAGATAAATACCACAAATCTATAGAAAAGGAAATCAAAATTCACATTTTAAGCTTAAAAATCAGACAGTAAATCTAAATCTGAATTGGGTTGGATCAAATGAGCAGCTCCAAATAAAAACTAGCATTAACAAGGATCCAAACCCCAAATTGATGACATGGGTACCCTTTGATTTCATTCCAATCAACAAAGAACTAAACTTTCCAGAAACCCAGAAACGAAATACAAGAAAACCCATATAGATAGAGATAAAAGTGTACCAGGAGCAATTTTGAGCAGGGACAAAGGAGGAGGGCAATCGCAATTGCAAGTAGGGCAAGAAGATTTGGCATCCGCCAAGTTAACACCCTTCTTGAACCTCCAATACAGGGCCGGCCCACAAACCCCTAATGCTGAAACCACCGCAAACACCACCAAGCAACACCTCAAACAAGTAGCAGATCGCCTCGACATTTTTCTGTGTGTTGCTGTGAAATTAGTGTGTCACTGGCTTTTGGGGAAAAGTGAGATCTATCCAGGAATCTATTATGACTGATTGTTCTGGTAAGTTGTAAACTGTGTTTTGAAGAAGTCAGTGATTGCGCATTAATGAGCTGTAATCATGAAAAAAAGAAATTTGTTACCAGAGGCAGAGGAGGTAGTGGTGGAGTTGGTAAAGAACCTGAAAATCTTGTCCCGGGCCTTTTTTTAGGTCCCCATGTAACAAAAAAATAAAAGAACCTGAAAATCTAGTGAACATAATATTGTTTTTTTTTTTTTACTTTCTTATTGAAAGTTTGGTGAAATGAAAACGCAGTCAAATGTGTATCTTTTATGTCCCATGTGGGAAGAGAATTGCTTGGCCTTTCTTATTAATCACCGACTGAAAAACTATGTCATGAGTCATGACATATTAGAAAAATCAGAGTTTTGGTATATGCAGTATAGATTTTATAAAGTTGTATATGGTCAAATAGTGTTAGCAAATTTCCTCTACTATTAAAAAAAAATCCTCTATTTCATATGAACTGAAATTTCCAATGTAATCGAATTTAAATATAACGTGTCGGTAAAACGTGTTTCAATAATTATTTTTATTTTTTGAGAGATGAGAAAGTGATAGTGTGAGACTCTGAAAATTAGAAACGTGGTATTTTTTCATATACATGAATAGTGTAAATTTTTTATCGATGGTAGAAAAATTTCCTTCTAAAAATAAAAAATTGGCTCCAATGACCAATTTCAAACGTGATATGTTGTCCTTGGGGTTTAATAAATGATGAGGGTTGGTTCAGACTTAACAGATGTCAGATTTCCATGCAAGAAATGCAGAAACCGTCATCATCACCATTCTTTGTCTCATCTCAGCTACCATTTGGAGTGAACTCATAAACCCATCATTTCATCACCGGCTGAATTTACATTGCGTGTTCAACCCATAACACAGGTAATAGTTGATATGCTATGTTTCCTTCCCTTTATGAAATGGCCCCATTAAACCAATTTCTTATGTGTTTCTCATTGTACTTTGTATTTGACTGATTGTTAGTGTTTTTCCGGCGTTTAATTTCGGTCCCTCTGCATTTCGAGTGAGAAAGAAGCCATGGAAAAAGGGTCTTCAAGTTCTGATAGGACCAAAAAGGAAGAAGCTTTACGTTCTGCTGCTAAGCTTCCCATAGAATCTTATGGATTTGCTTTGCTGCATATGCACTAAGCCTGTGTTTTATATTAATTCTATTGTTTGGATTGATTTGAAGGTTTTCTGTTTTTCATTTTCAATGATTGGTTTGAAGACCAACCCCAATATTGCTTTTTGTATTGAGCCACCTCCACAAATTTTTTCTTTTTTCTTCCTCTCTAAGCTTGCTCTTATCAGCTATCTTCCACGTATGGGGTCGATGATTAAGAAATGTGTGGGGGTTAAGATTCGACTCATTTTGGACGACCATTCTAGAACTATATCTGCCTTGATCATGATTTTTTTTTTTGGATAAGGGCCTTGATCATGATATGTGATATAGATTTCTTGGTTTTTCTCGGCCAAGGAGAATTACAAGCCTATTGCTTCTTGACAACTTTGCTTTTTCTTTCAAGATACAACCACAGAAATGCTTTTTCTTCCTCTCCAAGCTTGCTCCTGTTCAAATCATAATCATAATATATGTTTCCTTCTTAACAAGAATTGAAACTCGTTACTACTCTCATTTTCACACTAACAACCCCCTGTATCATTTACCCTACGTGTCCAGCAAGTTGAGCCATTTACACGTGTAAGGCCCAGAAAACTCCACGTCCCATGTTCACCTGTCCATATACCTTATCAAGAAATAGCATTAGAAGTCCAGAACCCTCGAAATCCCCAAACATTACAAAACCCTACAAAACCCTCGATCCCAATTCACTCCCCTCATTCTTTACAATGGCAAAGAAAACAATGGACGTTGTGAAAGGTCTGGACTTGCAGAGGTACATGGGCCGCTGGTACGAAATTGCGTCATTCCCATCAAGGTTTCAGCCCAAGAAAGGAGAGAACACAAGGGCCACGTACACTCTGAGAGACGATGGGACTGTGAATGTGCTCAATGAGACCTGGACTGATGGAGTCAGAGGCTACATAGAAGGCACTGCCTACAAGGCCGACCCTTCAAGCGATGAGGCAAAGCTCAAAGTCAAATTCTATGTCCCTCCATTCTTTCCCATCATCCCTGTTGTTGGGGATTACTGGGTTTTGTATATTGATGAGGATTATCAGTATGCTCTCATTGGCCAGCCTAGCAGAAAATACCTTTGGGTATGTATTTAATCGCTTTCTCTTTGATTTATTAACTTCGAGAGTTGTCCATTTAGTATTGTTGAAGTTGGGGATCTTTGGTTTTGGGCATTTTGGTCTATGTATGTATTGTGTGTGACTTTGGTTTTGGGCATTTTGGTCAGATATTGAGCAGGAAGGCTCATCTGGATGAGGAGATTTACAACCAGCTAGTGCAGAGAGCCAAAGATGAGGAGTATGATGTCAGCAAACTCCACAAGACACCACAGAGTGAGACTCCACCAGAAGAAGGTGAAGATGCACCCAAGGACACAAAGGGTATCTGGTGGTTCAAATCCCTCTTCGGAAAATAGAGAATTTCTGATAGAATTAGCATATTGGGGCTTTGTAAATACATTAATAAGAATAATAATCAAAACCCCTTTTGCAACATTTAGGCTACGAGTATCAGTTGGTTTGTTAATTTATGCTTTAGTGTGTTCTGTGAATGCAAAGTCTGAAGCCTATAGTTTATGATTTTGTCTTTGTTTTTGTGGAAATGTTATATATCTATCTTGTTTGATTGTCTTTTGTTAATGGAATGACTCTGTGAGCTCTCTGTTATTGAAAACAGAATAGTTGATGAGGTACTGTTGACTTTGGACTCCAAATTCAAGTTGGTTAATATGAGCACTCGCCCTCTCGCTCTGGGGGAGCTTAAATTGTTGGTTACTGTTACGGGCCACTGGAGTTGATAGCATTTTTGGGTTTGGCCCATCTCCGATCGCAAAACGAATTGAGCCCACTTGATTTGGTTTTTAAAAATAGCAGGCCGATATTTGGGTCCGATCCAAAAACGAACTGGGCCGTTTAGCTTTATTTCCCTTTAATCCACGAAGATAAAAGCAATTGGCCGTCGTGGTTCACTCTCTCTCTCTCATTTCTTCTGAAAAATCAAAATTGGCCGCCGTGCCCTTGAATCTCTTAAATCAATTGCAATGGCGGAAAATTACCTACTCTATGAAATCCTCACCAGCGCTGCGTCTCAAAGCGCTGGCGGCGTTCTATATTGTCCGACCCTAAATTCGCTAAATTGCACTTCCAGCAAACCCTAAGCCGCAGACTTCTCCTCAGCGGCGATGGCCCTCAGCTTGAATCCCTGGAGTTGGATACGTCGTCGTTTGGAGGCAAATCTATGGTCAGAAAGCTCAATTGTCCGTTCAAGATTCCGGACAAAAGCACAATTGCCATACTCGGCTCGTGCAATGGTCTTTTATCTGCAGGCGACGGCGAAAGCTTCTACATCTGGAACCCATCGACCGGATTCTTCAGGAAATTGCCGGACCCGGGTTTTACTTCCCAGGTATATCTATATGGATTAGGTTATGTCTCGGCCACCGACGACTACAAAGTCCTCTTCGAGACTGAGACTGAGTCTGAGGAGCAACAGATGGAGGTCCTGATCTTCTCATTGGCTAGGTTATCCTCCGGATGATGAGTATGATGAAGAAGAAGAAGAGCTTGATGGGGGAGGGGGACCTTTCCAAATTGTTTCCTTCGATTTCGCAATGGAGAAGTTCAGGAAAATGAAGGTGTCTACCGGCATGTTCAACCAAGTCAGGGAAAAGAGTGGTGGCTTGGGCCTGTATTGACACCTGTATGGACACGATCTGGGTGTTTCCAGTGAAGGATGTCTGTTTATAATGCGTCATCTTCTGTATCCTGAAGGTCCCAGTTCAATTGATTTTTGGGTGATGAGAGAGTATGGCAAGATTGAGTCCTGGAGTAACAACTTTAGCTTGAAGGTTCCCACTTCTGAACCAATCCCTGGGTGCCTCCCAATGAATCACTGTGTGCCGATTTTGCTTGTGGAAAATGGTGCGGTTATTGTTAAGAGGAGGAATGAAGTGATAAAAGCTGATAGGGAAGACGAGAAGCCTGTGATATATATGCTTGAGAGCCATCCCCATTACATAAATGTGTATGAAGAGAGTCTCATCTCTGTCTTTGTGATTATGATGGGTGGGAAGAGGACAAGGTCAAAAGACTCAAAATCCAAGGCCCAACAAAGCTGAAATGAAGTGGAATGATTGCTCTCCGCTTTCAATTGCTGGTTAGTTACTCCACATTTTCAATCTACAAATGTTTCAGTATTTTGCATTAGAAAACTGTTTGTTTATTTCTGTTGTTATGAGTCGCTCCATTTTCAGTGCCTTTGAAACTCAAAAAATGGTTGTCAACTTATCTTTTAAGAGAGTATACATCCTTTTACCATTTTATTTTGCCATCTACACTGGGCCGATGTGAATGGGCTTCAAGCCCAAGTTATTTTTAAATATTAATCTGGCCCGATTTACATGGGCTTCTACCCACGATTTTTGGTACAATATGAAATTGGGACGATTCTTGATGAGCTTCAAGCCCAAGTTATTTTAAAAATATTGATTTGCGCCGAATTTTTAATGGGCTTCAGGCCCAAGTTTATTCAAAATATTTTCGGGGTCTATTTTATTGGGCTTTCGGCCCATGTTATTTTGGAAATATTATTCAGGGCCGCGTTATTTTGTAAATATTAATCTGGGCCGATTCGTAATGAGCTTCAGGTCCATGTTATTTTGGAAAAATATGAAACTTGGCCGATTTTAATGGGCTTCAGGCCCAAGTTATTTTGTAAATATTAATCTGGGCCGAATTTTCATGGGCTTCAGGCCCAAGATTTTTGTGAAAATATTAAACTGGACCGACTCTTAATGGGCTTCAGGCCCAAGTTTTTTGTACATATTAATCTGGGGCGAATTTTTATTGGGTTCAGGCCTAAGTTATTTTGTAAATATTAATCTGGGCCGAATTTTAATGGGCTTCAGAACCAAGTTTTTTGGAAAATATTTACTGGGTCGATTTTAATGGGCTTCCAAGCCCAAGTTATTTTGAAAATATTAAACTGGGCCGATTCTTATTGGGCTTCAGGCCCAAGTTATTTTGAAAATCTTGTTCTGGGCCGAATTTTAATGGGCTTCAGGCCCAAGATTTTTTGAAAAAATTATACTGGGCCGATTCTTAATGGGCTTCAGGCCCAAGTTATTTTGAAAATATAGATCTGGGCCGAATTTTAATTGGCTTCAGGCCCATGTTTTTGAAAATATTATCTGGGCCCCTTTTATTGGGCTTTCAGCCCAAGTTATTTTTGAGAATATTTGCTGGGCCGATTTAAATGGGCTTGGGGCCCAAGGTTTTTGACAATTTATTTTGGACCAATTTTAATGGGATTCAGGCCCAAGTTTTTTGGAAAAAATTATCTGGGCCTTTTTTATTGGGCTCTCGACCCATTTTTTTGGAAAATATTTACTGGGCCTATTTTATTGGGCTTCCGGCCCAAGATTTTTTTGAAACTATGAAACTGGGCCGATTCTTAATGGGCTTCAGGCCCAAGTTATTTTGTGAATATTTATCTGGGCCGAATTGTAATGGGCTTCAGGCCCAAGATTTTTTGAAAATATTAAACTGGGCCGATTCTTAATGGGCTTCAGGCCCAAGATGTTTTGAAAATATTGATCTGGGCCAAATTTTAATGGGCTCCAGGCCCATTTTTTGAAAATATTATCTGGGCCTATTTTATTGGGCTTTCGGCCCAAGTTATTTTTGAGAATATTTGCTGGGCCGATTTAAATGGGCTTGAGGCCCAATGTTTTAAAAAATTTATTTTGGGCCGAATTTTAATGGGCTTCAGGCCCAAATTTCTTGGAAAAATTATCTGGGCCTTTTTTATTGGGCTCTCGGCCCATGTTTTTTGGAATATATTATCTGGGCCTATTTTAATGGGCTTCCGGCCCAAGATTTTTTTGAAAATATGAAACTGGGCCGATTCATAATGGGCTTCTGGCCCAAGTTATTTTGAAAATATTGAAGGCCTATTTTATTGGGCTTTCGGCCCAAGATTTTTTGGAAAATATTCTGGGCTTAGTTTTAATGGCCTTCAGGCCCAAGTTATTTTGTGAATATTTATCTGGGCCGAATTGTAATGGGCTTCAGGCCCAAGAATTTTTTGAAAATATTAAACTGGGCCGATTCTTAATGGGCTTCAGGCCCAAGTTGTTTTAAAAATATTGATCTGGGCCAAATTTTAATGGGCTCAAGGCCCATTTTTTTGAAAATATTATCTGGGTCTCTTTTATTGGGCTTTCGGCCCAAGTTATTTTTGAGAATATTTGCTGGACCGATTTAAATGGGCTTGCGGCCCAAGGTTTTTGAAAATTTATTTTGAGCCGAATTTTAATGGGCTTCAGGCCCAAATTTTTTGGAAAAATTTATCTGGGCCTTTTATTGTGCTTTCGGCCCATGTTTTTTGGAAAATATTATCTGGGCCTATTTTAATGGGCTTCCGGCCCAAGATTTTTTTGAAAATATGAAGCTGGGCCGATTCTTAATGGGCTTCAGGCCCAAGATATTTTTAAAATATTGAAGGCCCTATTTTATTGGGCTTTCGGCCCAAGATTTTTTGGAAAATATTTTGGGCTTAATTTTAATGGGCTTCAGGCCCAAGTTATTTTGTGAATATTTATCTGGGCCGAATTGTAATGGGCTTCAGGCCCAAGATTTTTTTGAAAATATTAAACTGGGCCGATTCTTAATGGGCTTCAGGCCCAAGTTGTTTTGAAAATATTTATCTGGGCCGATTCTTAATGGGCTTCAGGCCCATTTTTTGAAAATATTATCTGGGCCTCTTTTATTGGGCTTTCGGCCCAAGTTATTATTGAAAACAATAGCTGGGCGGATTTCAATGGGCTTCCGGCCCAAGATTTTTGAAAATTTATTTTTGGCCGAATTTTAAAGGGCTTCAGGCCCATGTTTTTTGGAAAAATTACCTGGGCCTATTTTATTGGGCTTTCGGCCCATGTTTTTTGGAAAATATTTACTGGGCCTATTTTATTGGGCTTCCGGCCCAAGATTTTTTTTAATATTAAACTTGGCCGATTTATTGGGCCTAATTTTAATGGGCTTCAGGTCCAAGTTATTTTGAAAATATTGATCTGGGCTGAATTTTAATGGGCTTCAGGCCCACGTTTTTTGGAAACTATTATCTGGGCCTTTTTTACAGGGCTCTAGGCTAAAGTTTTTTCGAAAAAAAAATCTTGGCCTATTTTATTGGGCTTCTGGCCGACGAGTTTCTGGAAATCATTTAACTGGGCCGATTTTAATGGGCCAAGATTTTGTTAAACTTTATTCCGGGCAGATTTATTGGGCTTCAGTCCCAAGATTGTTGAGAAATCATTAAACTGGGCCTATTTTAATGGGCTTCAATTTATTAATATGGTAGAGTAGGTTATATCAAAATCAGTTCTCTTACGATCCACAATAAATGAAGAAAGGACTGTCACTACTACGCACTGCAGACCTCAGATATTATCAATTTATCATCACCATCGACTTGAACACCATAATAGAAAGGACTGTCACTACTCACTACTACTCATTGCAGACCTCAAATTAGATACAAACATATCCAAGAAGCATGGTGCATCAAGCAAAAGTGCCACACATAATCATACTCCTATCATATGCCTAAGAGATGACTCTATATTCTTTCATATCTTGTATGATCTGAAAGATGAATCGCTTCAAAAGAATAAGCAATGGCATATAGATTTATAAATCGTAATGAGAATATAGCAAACATGATACAGCAGCGAGTTATATATAAACTTGTGTTTCCAAACAGAAACACAGTAATCGAGGAGACACCTCTATCAATATTTGGTTTGCTTCTCTTTTGATAAAAAAAGATAATGAAGATCCACACAATTCTGCCAAGCGAACAATTGACAAATGACATGGAAATATTACAATCATCATTTGTCATATTGTCATTACGGTTTTGCTGCTAGCACCAGAAGCTTACAATATGGTACAACACTGATTGGTCTTTTTTGCCTGCTTGTAGAACATCTGTTTGAAAACCACCGTCATCAGGTTTTCACATTAGAGAAGAACTTCAGGTACAGTTAACCTCAAAAAACCCAACTAGCAAAATATTTAATCCATTTGCAGAAGGAATTAGGAAATACAAATACATTCCTGACCAAGTAATTAAAGGAAACAATAGCTTGCTATTGGGGCTCACGCGCGTCATCCATGCGTTGCACTACTGCAAGGTTTGGCGCACCCTAAAAAAATAATTAAAAAAAAAAAGGAAAAAATGGATAGTCTAACTTTTGTTGACACACATCCTTGCTCAACCTAACTAGATGGAAAGTCCTCCAGACTATTCTCTAAAATCTAAATCCAACCCCTTTAACAGGCACAAAGGTATTTTCAGTTCCCCTTATAAATAAGGGATCCACAACTGCAACTGGAAATCAACCGCACCACATCATTAAGTGCTTTATAACCATTCTATAAATCGCACTTAAAAATAACCTGTTGCTTTATTGCACACCTAGACACTGACATGTAGTGATTTATCAACTTCTCTCCATATTAGAAGATACCGAAGCCCTTGACATCACCTTGAAATTATAGCTACTTAATAAGGGCTTATGCAGATATTAAAATGATATGCACTATGTCAGTCTATGCACTGGCAACTGCGAAATAGCACAACAATTGGCAGTACCTGTGATGCTGTGCTAAGATCCGAACTCTTCTCAACCAAACTGTCCAGTCTCTCACCTCGTGCAAGCACACTATCAATAGTCTTATGCTGCACCAAAGAAAGAAACAACAAATAAACCAGGTCAAAAATCTAAGAGGTGACCAATCTGATATGGCATTTGGCAGGTTCAGATATTATATTTTTTATTTTTTGGTCAAACAGATAAAGATAAATTACAACAAAAATGATGTGCCAACCCTTAATCAGGCAAAATACTCAGCAGATAAGATTATTAAATTAAAGTTACTAAACAAAATGAATCCACCGTTAGTACAAACAGGCAACAATTAACACGATCAAGATGTAGCTGAAATAAGACACTAAACTTACGAGAATAATCTTTGTTTCATCCAATTCCCTCTGAATTTTCAATAACTTATCAGCTTCTGCAGGATCCTGAAATTTGAAGAGAGAGTAGGAAAGACAAAAAGTGGCTTCAGTGTAGCTCATTAAACTTGATCTGTTTTATTGTCTTATGATTCCAGTTTATATATAATGAGAAAAAAAAAACAGATTTACACACACACCTGGAATTTTGTTAGAGCCTCATTTAGATAGGGCCATGGTTGTGTGCTGTCCTCTTGTGCAGTCCTCCAAGAATCACCAAATTTTTTCTGATATTCATCTAACACCTGGAAATCATTGCAATTAATTCTCCATTAGATAAGCCTTTCTAAAAAAAAAAAAAAAATCTCCAATAGATAAGCAAGATCAAACAAGTTGGGCACATGTGTGACAGTATGAGATACTCAATGACACCAAGTTTGCAAATATCTAATTAGAATTCAAAGCATATCAGCTCTCAATGTCGCAACAGGTGGTCAGTTTCCTAATCGCACAACTATACATATTTGAAATCCAGAAACTTCAATAGTTTGTTACTGGTGATATGGTGAGGGCCATTGAAAACATGCTCCAAAATCCAAATTAGCAACCGAAAGCTTTAAATTCAGTCAGTGGTTGGGTCCCTTCAATAGCTAGAACCCAATTAGAATTTTCCAATCTCAATATACTAGAACATAATCAAGTCAACTAAGCAAAGTTTGAATCACCGGCGATACAGGTTGCAAGGTATGACAAGAGAGTGGATAGTATGTATTAATTCTTCTCCTAACAAAGATACACCTTGACCAAAATAGTTAACGGAAATAATACAATGAACATTGAGTTACCTGGTTGAGAAGAGAAAATGCACTTCTAACTGGATAGTGATCATCCATAAAGCCCAATGCACAGAGACCATTGCTGTTGTAAGCATGTACTTTGTACTCTATGAAAAAGCAAAACATCCAAATTTAGATTTCATAAAAGCATCATTAAACTCCCAATCAAAAAGATAGACACCAAATCAATCTAACTGAATGTCGAAGAAACATATTCAAAAGGATTTTAATCAACATGGTTACATTTACAAATATCTCTAGTACAAGCATAGAAAGCCTTCAACAAACAATTGCATCTAGTGCCTAAAAGTATTGAAATTCCAATATTACGTGAAATATGAAATTTCACCGAGATTCAAGAGAATTCAGATCCCAATCAAATCATATTAATCAGCTACGGACATAAAACACAAAATCGAATGGTCAGCGTTTTCATCAGATAGGGCAATATTATTGAATTCGTATATATATCGCAAAGAAGACCCAAATAGTTCGAACAAAAAAAAACCGGATCCCTATCCGACGCGAGAATACGGACCTTCGTGCTTGACGGACTGACGCTGGCCGGGAGGGGTTCGTTTGGCGACGGTGCGGCCAACGAAGACGATGAATTCTTTGACGCTGGACCTCTGGAAGTAGCCGAAATGGCTGGTATCGGAGGCGTTGGCCAATATGATCGGGTCGGATCCTTCCGGATTGCACTTGAGGACCAGCAAGGCCGTGATCTTCATCTTTCTCTCTTTCTATGGGAAGGGGGTTAGGTTTCGTGTAACAGTGAGTTCGTCTGAATTTGATTTGGGGATTTTGGGATCGCGGTGAAGAAAGCGAACGTATTTGAGTTATTGGGTAGGGATCCAGTGCTTTTGGAGATTCTTAAATATTGTGCAATCGGTGTCTCTTTGGATCTGAGCTGGCAAGCGTATTGGGAATCTCCTTTTATGTCACGTCTCGGTGCACTAGTGGAATTACTATTGCTTCCACCGTATGAAAAAGAAATCAAATTGGACCGCCTTTTTCTTTTAATTCTGTATTCCTTATTCCTCTGCGTAGATCTGACAATGAGTCGTGTTTATGTACAATTCTTATTTTAAATCTAAAAATTAGTCGAATTCAAAATTATGAGCATACAATTTAATTATAAAACAACTTGTTAATGTAATATATACACCACTAACTGATACGATATTTAATTTTAAAAATTTGTACTATATAATAACTCTTTTTTTAAGACTAATTTTTATATTATATTAGAGAATTGTGTATACTTTTGTCCGGTCTATCAATTCCTTTTACTTTCCCAAAATAAAAAAATAAATTCCCTATGCTACATGTATTGAGAACCTAATCCCCTATATATAGAATAATGTCAACTTATGTATGTCTAACTTATCCATTACCACTACCTTTTTTTTTGGTGAATCCATTACCACTACCTAGTTGCTAGTATTTGTTCCTTCACGAGATGGTTGCTTGCAATTTGTTGTCTAGGTTTGTAGAATGTGAATTTCATGTTGTTATAGATTTCTCACATAATGAGAATGAAACATATATACGTAATCTTATTATTATGCTTTTTAATATATTGAACACTATGATGCCTTTTCGATGTACCCATAGTTAAACGTACTAGTAATTAGTAATGTAGCGTTAAGACATAAGTAACCACTATGGTAGAGAAACAACAATATGCAATTCATGCCATGGAAGAAAAACTCCAAAAACAAAAGCACCTAATTACAGAAAAGCGGGGGTTTCAAAAAACCGTTAAGGCTTGAAGGTTACAAATGCCTGGTTTCCCGCGAAAGAAATACAAAACCAAACTGATCCCAACTCTCTCTCTCAGTCTAACAAGAATAGTAAATACAGGAATTTGACTTAAACAAAAAACTGGTTCGCCTTTAATAGCAAATCCTAGACTGCTATTAATGCGATAAATGAGCGAAAGCAATTTAGTAAACACAAAAAGAGAGAACAAACCTTTTTGGGGTAAATTTAATTCATCACCTCTTACCTATTTTCACCTCAACCCGGCCCCCACAATTTCCTTCTCTTTCTCATCCCATGCATTTGACATTCCCTTGAGAGTTTTCATAGGCAAACTTGATAGGGAATGTTCGAATCCTCCGGAAGTAAGTTGTGTTCTTTTTTCCTTTGAATGTATGTTGTTCATCTTAATTGTTTAAATTAATGTCAATCAATCAATCCCTATATATAGAGAATGAGATATTGGCTGTGATCTTTTTATATTTTTCGCTGTGATCGATTATATTATGCATGCATCTCATCAACAACATTTGGAATCTGTGACAGGATCAGAAGAAATGATCAGATGTTTGCTGTTCATTTCTCTGTTGATCCATTCAACATTTGCACAGAAAGGACCGGAGGAGCCGCCTCCAGCCAAGAAATGGCTGACTTTAAATGGTAACAACAAACTACTGTTGGTCCATATATACATGTTTGGCAAAATCACCTCATGATTTGTAATTGAAAACTTTTACCTGCATGCAGGTAAGGAGCCCCTGATTGTAGCCCGTGGAGGGTTTTCGGGGCTTTTTCCAGAATCCAGCAATTATGCGAATAGCATGGCCAAGTCTCTGAGTTTGATAGGCACTGCTCTTTACTGCAATCTTCAATTAACGAAAGATAGCGTTGGAATATGCCTATCAAACGTTCTGCTTGATAATACAACAACAGCATCAATGCTGTACCCTAAAGGCCAAAAAACTTACATAGTGAATGGGAAGGAAGTTCGTGGGTGGTTCGCTATAGATTTCACAGCTGATCAGCTGTTAAACAATGTGACATGTAAGACTCGATTCTTATCTGTTTCGTGGATTTTGCTACTTCATTTTATCCATCACTAATTCATTCTTTCTCTCGTCAATACCATACAAAATGCAATAATATATGTACATTAGGAGGTTAGCTTAAGGTTTCCCTTGCATGTATGACCCTAACAATGAATCTGTCTGTAATAGATGATTGCATTGCAATAGTAGAAACAGATAATTAGGAAGCAAATTTTTTATGCATGAACTTATTTCTCCATAAGATATTATAGAGAGCTTGGAAGTAAACAAAAATAACATTTGTGGTTTAACGTGACTAATCATGTTTGTTCTTCAATTCCTATACAGTGACTCAGAACATCTTTTCCAGACCGAATCAGTTTGATGGTGCTTTGACCGTATCAACGGTTGAAGATGTTTTAGGAAGCAAACCAGACCAGTTTTGGTTGAATGTTCCGGTACCTCTGTCTATCTCTAGATTATCACCAAGTTTATTTTCATCGACTTGTTCATTAGTCTTTTCTAAAATGGATTTGGTTTGGTTTGCTCTCTGTTGCAGTTCGATGCATTCTATAGCGAACAGAAAATCAGTACAGCAGCATTTGTACAAAAGGCAATGAAAGGTGCAGGCATAAATTTCCTTTCATCCCCTGAAATTGGTTTCTTGAAAACCATGGGTGGAAAAGTGAACAAAGTGAAGACCAAGCTCATCTTCGAGTTCCTAGGCCCCGATGAGACCGAACCCACAACCAAACAAAAGTACGGTGCATTGCTGAAGAATCTTGGAATGATCAAGTCACTTGCAGCTGGGATCCTTGTCCCAAAAGAATTCATATATCCTGTTACCCCGAAAAATTATTTGGAGGCTCCCACTACTCTTGTGGCCGATGCTCACAAACAAGGGCTGGAAGTATATGCTAAAGGCTTCTCAAACGACGTTCAAATCCCTTACAATTACAGTATGGATCCAACAGCAGAAATCCAACAGTTCGTCGATAACTCTCAGTTTTCTGTAGATGGGGTGCTTACGGATTTCCCACCTACAGCATCAGAAGCCATTGGTGAGATATTAAACTCTTCTTATGCATTAATTACACAATCACATCAGCATCATGTTAAACATAAAATAAAGTCTATAAAGATGAGCACCTTGTAATTTTCTGCTTTAACCTGCCTAATGCTTTCCTGCTGCAGCGTGCTTTTCGCAGAACAAGAATGGTAGCAAGCCTTACATAGGTAAGATTCTAAGTTTCTTTTTCTCAAAGCTTATAATACAAGTTTGCGAGTCTTTGTGTGCTGAGAGAAAAAATTTGGCATTGCAGGAAGTCCTTTGATCATAAGTAGAAATGGAGCGAGTGGGAACTATCCTGGCTGCACAGACCTTGCTTATCAGAGAGCAGTAGATGATGGCGCTGACATTATTGATTGCTCGGTCCAAATGTCAAGTGATGGAGTTGCCTTCTGCTTAGATCGCATAGACCTCAATTCAGGCACCAATGCATTGAGTCAATTCATGTCCAGGAGTGAGACTATCCCTGAACTTCAACCAGAAGCTGGAGTCTTCTCGTTCCATCTCTCATGGAGCGAGATTCAGTCCTTGAAACGTAAGCTTCATTAGTATCCTACCGATTTGATCTAGCTAGTAAACTTCTGATAATCTCATTAACGGTTCAACTTTGCTATATCAGCACAACTGCAAAGCCCCTTCGGAACCAAGGAAAGCGTGTATAGAAACCCAGCTAACAAGGATGCAGGTAAACTGGTGACCCTAAATGAATTCCTAGAGTTCGCCAAGGAAAAGGCAACTACTGGAATTTTGATCAACATTGAGGTAAGCCTTTCTCATTCAACAACTTTTCAGTCCCAAATGCACAAAATTGATTCAACTGAACCATAAAAATAACCTTTATTCCTCTCAGAATGCGCCGTACCTAGCATCAAAGGCCGGTCTGGACATTGTCGGTGCTGTAACCTCTGCCTTGAAAAATGCCACATTCGACAAGCAATCCACACAAAAAGTCCTGATCAGATCAGATGACACTTCGGTGCTGTCCAAGTTTACAGATGTGAAAACATACAAAAGATTGTTGAGCATTAAGCAGAGAATAGGTAATGCACCAAAGCAATCAGTTGATGAAATCAAGAAGTTTGCAGATGGAGTAACTATCTCCAAAGATTCGGTTATTCTGTCCAGCGAATTCTTCATCTCGGGTGAAACTAATGTCATCAAGGAATTGAAGGCTGCAAATCTTTCAGTGTACATCCATTACCTGAAAAACGAATACATCAGTCTCATGTTTGATTATCTCTCAGACCCCATTACCGAAATCGCTACATATGCCAAAGGATTCAAGGTTGATGGGATTGTGACAGATTTCCCAGGAACTGCTAGCAAATATATGAGTAAGCATTGCTGCTCAAGCCAACTTGTTTTACCTATTTCCTTCCTCTCTTTTTTTTACATAAACCACTCAACAAGTTTTGAAATTTGCAGGATGTCCATGCACTGATCTTGACCCCAAGGCCGATATCCCATATCCGATTTTACCAATTGAACCCGGTTCTCTGCTCAGTTTGCTACCCCCTGAGCAAGTGGCACCAGCAGAAGCGCCCATCCCACCTCTTCAAGCTACAAGCATAGTTGACCCACCACTTCCTCCAGTGGCCGCCAAAAACGAGTCCAACTCCGACTCAGGCTCCGACTCGGGTTCAAACTCCGGCAACAACCCTCCTGCTGCTCCTGCACCTTCCGAAAAATCAAGCGCTTTGGCAAATGCAGCAAACTGGGGTCTTTCTATGGTGGCAATAATGGTGCTCAGTTTATTGTCTATGAGAAATTAATTAAGTGACTTTTTGGTTTTCCTTTTTTCCTAACCGATATATGTTCTGTAATTTCTCCAAGCTTCTTTGAAAAACCAAAACACATTGTGTGAGTCTGTACAATATTAATAGTATAGTATATTTCTTTTATTCACGTAGTATAGCAAATCTTGGCTATTAGCATGTATAGCCAAAATCAATTTTTAAACGGTCCCAATTATCCCAACTGGTTAACACTAAAAATCTAATAATCTCAACTGTTCTCTCATTCCATCAATAAAATTCATTAGGTTTTGAGTTTTGACCCATAATCCAATTGACATTTTCAAATGGTAAAGTCCCTCAAATTCACCAAATCAGGTTTTAATGTTTTATACTTTTATACACCAATTCAACAACATTTTTTTTTGTTTAATGTGAAAAAGAAAACAGTGGTAGAAAATTATTATATTCAAAAGCAACACAAAAATGGAGAAACATAAAGGGGCGAGGCTCAGATTCGCCTTCTGTCAGACAAAAGAGAAAGGGAAACGCGAGCTACCATGGCTGCGACCACGGTGATTGCCGGTGGGTGAAAGGACAGAATTGTCATTTTCACCAACAGAAGCAACCAGGTCGCCCCGCCAAGGAAACTGGTTCAACTTTCCCATTGCCTGAATTATACAAACTGAAAAAAATCATCACCGCCTCGTTTTTATGAGGAAGAAGAAGAAGAAGATGATTGAAGACTATGATGATGATGATGATGATAGAGAGAGAGAGAGAGAGAGAGAGAGAATTGTGTAAAGGTTTCAATGGTTGAAATCATCGGCTCCACAGACATTCAGAGAGGGTCTCTCTCTGAGAGCAAAGCCTCATTCTTAAACTAATGAGCGTTGAAACCCTAGAATCTATCCCCCAGAGCTATTTTATATTGCTCGGAAGGGGTATTTTGGTCAATCTGGAAGCTAAGTTCTTCAAAGGACGCGATAGTTAATATCATGAAAAGACCATTTTAGTCATATGCCATACTATTGACTTAGAGTATTTTTTTTTGAAAGAAATTGACCAACGAGTATTGATTTGCAATGAAATGAATCAATGATATTAAGTTTTGGGCCAAATCAATCGCTAACGTCCTCAATAATATATTTCAAAATTTCATAATTCACAATTCATAATACTGTAAAATTGGTCATTTTTTAACTTCTTGTAAAAATTCCCATCGAAAAATAACTCTTGTAAAAATTAAAAACAAAATCTAATTCCAAATTATGGTGTTTGTTCCGGTAACCATTGCGATTTGAGAGAGCTAAGCTCCAATTTTTCTAAAATGAAGAGAAAATAAAGATGGGAGGCTCAGATTTGCATATACAAGGTCAGACAAGGGAAAAAGGAAGCCGCCGTGGCTGCAACCATAACACGGTTGCCGGTGAAAAGGACAAAAAAGTCATTTCACCAACCATCCGGGGTTGCCCCGCCAGGAAAAGCGTCCCCTTTCACAATGCCCCTACTTCACACTCCGAAACGACATCATCGTCACAGCCTCGTAGGATTAGGGTTACGGTTTAGGGTCAATTGGGCATGATAGAACCCAGAGGAAGAGAAAGAAAGAGAAAAAGATACATATATATATACATGTACACACACAGATAGATAGATAGAGACAGAGAGAGAGAGAGAGGTGGTGCGGGAACTCATTGGCTCCGGTGATGATCTTGAAAGATCAGCGGCGGAGCCTCATTATTTGACCGGAGTGTGATTGAAGCCCTAAGTTTTGGGCATCGCTACATATTTATAGTGCCTCCCTCTGGGTCTTCCCTTTGCTGTTGGATTGAGTTGGTCAATTGGAGGTATTTTCGTCATTACACACCATGGCCATTTTCCTTTTTCGTTTTATTTCTATGTAATATTTTTGTTTTGCAGAAAACTTTCCATTTGGCCTTTGGTCAACACTTTTAACTTGAGTTAGCCAAAAAAAAAAACACTTTTAACTTGAAAATGGAAATATTGACAATTTTTTTTTTGAAATGAAGCAAGTAAAACTGTAAAAGTAACATATATTAACTATCATCTATCGTCAACAAGGTGAAAAGATTTGCTTAAAAGCAATGACCTACTCTTGTTTTTCACATACAACATAATCGTGGTAAAAAAAAAATACAAAAGAAAAAAAATGGTTGGCAGCTTGAGCTTGTCCATGGGGGAATGGCATGGCTTCAAACTCGAAAACATTGGGTAGAGAGTTTGGTCCTCTTTGAACACAATTTACATGACCTCCATACCCCTCTGATGGAGTAGAGACTTATGCACAACTTCCCCACTCAAGCTAACAAAATAGGTTACCTGCAAACCCGAAAATGGAAAATATAAAAATGCATCAGTTGGTTAACTCCATTCAAGAGACTGCCATGTTTTGTAAGATAAATCTGCAATGAAACAGCAGAAGGAATGAATACCCACAATTTCTAGTGAGCTGACTCTATGAAGAAGAAACTCGACTTCCAATTCTCTGTGTGGTTGCAGAACGGTACCCAAACACGGGATCAATAACAAGTTGCGTGTGTTGGGTAAAATGTGGATCAACAAAGGTACACAGAACGGAGATACTCACCTTCTAAATACTGATGTCTTATTTACAGAAGCCAGATAAGCGTCTGCCTTCGTTGAGCTCGGGTTCCCAATGTAGCTCAGACTACCTTTTTGGACATTGCCACAGCAACCTTGCCCACTTACGTATGCATTCTGGAGAATATAGATGCAAGGATTAAGACTTGTGAGTAAGATTTGTCGTTTTACTTGGAATTGATGCAGAAATAAGGTATTATTGGATACAATGAATCGCCGGCCAGTTCTTACCACTTCATATTTCATAAAAGTATGTTGTAGAGACTCCAAGACTTGCTTTGCTTCCATTCCCTCCTCACTATCTTCACAAGTAGCCAATGGGTGGAATCCAACAACTATGCGCCTATTTATGCACAAGGCATCACAACCAGTCAGCCATTGGAAGTTGGCCCTAAACCTCACCCAGTTGGGCAACCCATTCTTAAGATATTATCTTCTATACCACAAAAATCCGAGTTCATTTAAGGATCACAACAACAAACCAAAATCTTTGAATTTGCATTGCCAAAATTATAGTTACTGTCAGCCAGAAACAATACGAGTCATGAAATATGAATTATCAACTTAAAAAAATCAATGTCTGGATGAATATTTCACAATTTTTTCCGGCTTCTTGTGTTTTAAAACCTTAGCACATAAGATCACAAAGCAAAAAAACAGAAATTAACTACAAATAGACAAGGCGATACAGTTAATTACTTTTACCAGTTACTACTGGTTTCCTTTAGTGTCCTTGTCAGCCAATGTAACTGATTGTATCCAAATTCACTCGATGATCCCGAGACTAAAACCTTCCCCTTCAAAATAAGTTCAAGTAAGAAATTAGACTAAAGAAACTACAAACATGCAGCAACAGTATGTATACCAATCCTTGGACAAACAAAGAAGGAAGACTTTCTCTACAGTACATCTTTATCAAACAGACAAACAACTTAGAAAGCTGAATTGAGACAGAATGCCATATAAACGGTAGGCAGAAGAAAGAAGATAAGGATAAGGAAGATAAAATTCTGTTCTTCCTACAGCATGGTTTCCTGGAGGAACAACTGAATGTATATTAACACAATCATATCAAGACTGGGAATACTGTTTAACAAACATATAAACCAAGTATGCCTCGAAACATGATTAGATCGAGTACATTGAAAAACAAAACAGTACATACTTGTAATGATCCCGTATCCACACCAATGAGATCTAAGGTTTTCTCGTAAGGTATCTTTATCTGCTTTTGGAAGTAACCCCCTCCATATCTGCCTGAAACAGTAGTAGTATACCAGGGAACCTTCAGTGATGAGAAATGCAGGGTACCCTGTGAACAAATATATCCAGCACTGTTACTAACACTCGAGAGCAATAAAAACAATTTTGGGAAAGGAACAGCATCAAGTGTTCAACTACTACCATAAGATAAGATCTTTCTTCCATGTTGATAAGTTCATACTTAAATAATTCTGAAAACAAACAGAACAGTAACAGTGGCTTTGCAGCTAAAAATTTGAGAAGAAAAAAACAACCTTACATTCTGCATGAGCGGATCATCTTTACCAAGATCACTAATGTCCACCACAAACTTTGCCTTGTACTTCTTTGCCACCTTCTCCATCTTTACCAACAAGAAGAACCAAAATTAAACCAGGAAACAAAACTTGAGGAGAGACAATGAGTAGATGGAGGGTAAGCAGTAGCACCGTTAAGAAAAACGTTACTTTAAGCAATAGTAGATTAAGCACCGTTATGCAAAGAATCGTGAACCCAAAAGTAACGTGCAAAGGTTAGAAGTTCATAACAAGGAATCTCTTTACAGAAAGTAACCACCAAACCAAAGGTTAAATACTAACAAGAATCAATGAATTCCCAGAACCCCACTCCCTCCATAAATGCCTCTAATTCTTCACCCCACTGACATTAGAATATTCCTAACAAAAGTGCATGGGTAAATTTTGCTTTTTGTTTCTCAACAAAAGTGTAAAGAATATTCCTATGCCAACACTACCATATATTTAGTGAGGAAAGCAGTACTCTCCACACTTATATGAGCTTAACCAACAAAAAAAAAAGGAAAACAGATGAAATGAAAGTTTATTACTGTTTAGAAACAGTGATAGTAATTAGTATCCAACAAGATTAGCACAAAAAAGATCGTCACTCTATAGAATAAAAGGCGAAATGAGCTATACCCAACAAGCAAAAACCAAGCAGTAATAAGAACGAAATCGAATTATTCAAGAAGCATTGCAATTCCATGAACAAATTAAAAATTAAAAAGATAAGAAATTGACCAGTTTCAGAAGATGGGTCTGTTGCTTTGGAGGTCTAAAGCCTCCTCTAACGCTGATGAAGTAAAGATCAAGGGGTCTACTTTCACTTCTACGACGATACACAGACTTCTGAGACTGACCCAGTTGAAAAGCAAGGTAGAGAGCAAAGCATAGACTGAGTTGTGCCACAACAGTAGGAACCCAGGAGCGTCTTTTCTCCATTCTTTAACTGAGACAGAGATATGAAATTCAATCTCACTGCCTCTCTCTCAGTTATAGATCTGAATAGAATGAATTCCTGAATAGATTTGTCATTCTGCAACAGTAGGAAAACTAGACAAAAATGATTGGGTTCATTTTCTGCTTCTTTCTTGTCCCCTTGTTGCTTGCTATTCCTAAACCACTATTCTAAAAACAAAAGAGATTGTCATTGCTCTTTCTTTTTACCTTTGGCTCTTAAATGGAATGGAACCAAAAAATTCTCCACCTGAGTTGGTCACTGTCAAATATGTTTTTGTTTTTTGGGCTCTTTATTATTGAAAATGTTTTGTAATAAAATGAAAAAGAATTCGAACGTCCTTGTAGGCAACTAAGATAACCTTAGCAAACAGTAGTGTTCACATGCTCAGTAGAGTCAATGCTCAGTCATACTCAGCCACCGTTGGATTTAAATCCAACGGTGGAGAATGATGAAAAAAGAAATATGTTTAAAAAAAACTATCATTCTCCACCGTTGGATTTAAATCCAACGCTGGTTGAGCATGACTGAGCATTGACTCTACTGAGCATGTGAACACTACTGCCTTAGCAAATAATTGAATAATCATTATCATAATGATGTGAAAGGTTATGCCTTATCCCCTCACCCAATGTCCCAATGCTTCATAGTGAAAAATTGCTTTTTCTTCTGGATATTTATACAGGACTACCAGTTCTAAATTCTGACCGAGAGAATAATTGCATTTTAAAGGCACCACACATTTAAAAAGAGATTAATATAACCTGGAATGGTACCAATATTATTTCCTTCTTTACATTAGCTTTCTAGTAATCCGCAGCTTTTAAAACTCACTTGTTCCTAAAATACAAATGTGTTTCAAATGATGTGTATAAAGCTCGCAACTATTTTTTCTGTTATGTCAAATGGAAAAAGAACAAGATGCTAGAGTACAGTATACAGATATATGATCTAATTCATGTCACCCCCTACAGTGCAGTAGACATCTTCAAACACATGAAAAAGGCTTCTCTTTCGCGAGCGAGTTCTTCGATCTATGTTTCTTCATCCTCAGAGCCTCTGCTACTGTCAAGCTCTTGCTTTCAATCCAGGGCACCTGGCTTCTACATGAACATCTAGGCATGCCAGATAAAACCTGGGCAATACAATTAAGAATAGTCTCCAAAAGCATTCTTGTGCCACCATCAGTGACAGTACAATGTTACAATCACCAGTATATACAACATAAAACATTACTAAGTATACAGTGGCAGCATGGCTACAAAATGATATAACTACTGCAGAGGCACATGGCCTTCTAGGGAAAACCCTACAAATTTCGAAACAAGTTGAATGATTGCACCATCAGGGAGCAGCTAGAATTGAATAATCCGGCATCAGGCCAAGCATAACTTCCCTCGTACAACAGCAACTCAGCCAACTAACTGTGTTCCTCAATTTCAGATTTAGTTGCTGATCCATCTTCTTTTCCGAGCTGGCCGTTCTGGTTTAATCTCAGATTCCACCACAGGAGGGTCACTATTAGGGGATGGCAGCACTTCAGTCTCAACCTTTTTAATTGTTGATGCTTCTTTTTCACTTGGCAATGGGAGCTTGAAGCGCTCACTTCGTTTCTTCAACTTCTCAACTGTGTCCAGGTGACGGCCCTCCAATGTCGTGTCTGTATCCAATGGTTTTGATTCAGCATCCTTAATATCCTGATCACCAGCATTCTCCTCCAAAGGGTGTTGGTTATCGACAGACTCAACTGGCTTGGAAGAATCATCTGGAAGTTTACTGGCATCTGAGGATCCCCTATTGTCATTCCTATCAAGCTCTTTGAACTTTAAGGTAGAGGATGACTTACTGTTGATACTGAAATCCCTCTCCTTATGACTTGTCCAGCGTTCCAATTTGGAGCGCCCCTTTTTTAAATCCTGCTGCTCATCATCAGAGGAAGCATCTTCCCTGTGCCTTTTAGAAGAGTGACCAAGTCCTTGCTCACGGGTGCCTTTCAAGCCCTAAAGGGGCAAAAGAAGCAATCATGAGAAGAGCCCAACCCAATCATCCATATTATCATCTAGGGTCATGTACACAATTACAAAAGCCAAAAAGTGGTAATATAGGCAAACTGTGCAGGGAATTTTCCTGGATTAGTGAATAAGTTATCAACTAGTAACTGTTTTATCCAACTGCCCTCCTCTACTACCCTCCTACTGGTCAAACCATAAACCTCATTTGAAGGGGAAACGATAGCATGGGCTGATTCAAATGCAGCAAAAACATGACTATTGGGGTAAGAAAAAAGTAATCATCAAAATCTTGATCACTGGTCTCAGTAAAAGATGTGCTTCTGACAGGTTATACATGTAAAAATGTCATCTGCACAAGCTATCACTAATTAGGAGAAGGAGAAGTTATTAATACAATCTTCTGATTTTAGCTGTGAAACATGAAAGAAAATAGGTCCAAACAAAGTCTACTTTACAGATGCTCAGAGTTATGTATTCATTAAGTATCAGGATTCCATTGTTATGAAAAAAAAAAAAAACTGAGATTTGATTATATATGTCAACCGACTCAAGCTTGCAACCTATCTACATTATTTCTGAAGGAAAGAAAAGCAATACAAGAATTTTTTTTAAAACAAAAAAACAAACAAATTATGCACGAGACCTGATGTCAAGAATGGTACATACCATCTCCTTGCTACGACCACTTTGGTCTTCTTGATGTCTCTTGGAAGTGATTGAAGTGCTGATATCAGCAACTTCAGTTTCTTTATTCCTTCTTGAATTCTCTTTATGTTTTCTATCGTGGACCTTTTGGCTATCAGCACGTTCATTGCGAGTACTTGATCTCTCCTTGCCAGATCTCCTCTCATCATTATTCATTTGATTTCCCCGTGCATGAACATCCTCACGTCCCCTATGATGTGAACTTTCCTCCTCAACCCTATCCCTTCTTTTAGACGGCTCACCGTGTCGCGCAGTCTCTTTATATTGGTGCTCCTTATCAGAGCCTTTGTTCTCTTCCTTTGCCCTAACATGGCCTACCCATACTTTGTCTTCTGCAGCACGCCCACCCCTTATAGCAACTCGTCCTTCATCTCTTTCCCTCTTGGGTATATTTTCTTCATGGGATTGTTTAAGCCTATGCCACTCCTCCCTTTCTCTTTGTCTGTCACCTCTTTCCCTCTGCAACCAGCTTTCATCTTTGTGCCTGACAGAGTGGTGGTCATCGAGATTATCCCTAACTTTCTGCTGGTCATCTCTTTTACGCTGATCTGAAACCTCATCCCTTTCACGTTTTCGGCGAGTGGTATTATCTCTGTGGCCATGCAGAAGTTCTTCTTTATCTATTTGGTCTCTCCGCATGTATTCCTCATCTTTCCTTCTCTTGCCATGGTAATCATCTATATGTTCGTACCTGCCCTTCAAACTATCTTCTCTTTCCCTGGGTCGTGATCCAACATCCTTATCATAGAAAACCCTATAGCTGCCATTATCTAACTGCTTTCTTGACAGCATATATTCATCTTTGTCGCTCCTCTCACTTTCACGAACCTTACTCCTGTGCCTGGATCCCATTTCATCACCACGTTCCCTCTTCCTTGGTTCTTCAGTTCTAATCCTTCTGCTATAAGGATCATCATCTCTCCGTTGCCATGCTCCATCGAGATTTTCCCTCTCTTTTCGCCTATGAAGCCCATCATTTTTCAATTGCAAATGATGAGCAGAGCTAGGATCCCAGTCCCTATAAGGATAAGAGCCCTCTCTCCCTTTGACCACCATGTGACTTCTATCCGGTTCCTGTCTACCATCGCGGCTTTTTCTTTGGAACCCCTGTTCCTTTTCATCAAGGTGACTCTTGATGCCTCCCAAGTGAGCTGAACGTCCTTGAATGACTTCCTCCTCAACCCCATCCCTCCACTTCTGGTAATCTCTACTGCTTCCTGATCTTGCTTTGCTGTTGTCACTACTTCTTGCAGCCTTGGAGTCTTCACCTTCATCGAGTTCTTCATCAGCAGATTGTTCAACTCGTGAACTCAATTTTTGATGGTTTGGAACCCCATCATGAACATCATCATTTGCAGTTATGGCCATTTCCTCTTTTTCCATTCCAGAGCTTTCATCACCCATCAAAGGCTCATCTTGGTCACCATCTCTATGCTCAACACTTGACTCGCGGGCATCCCCATGTGAGACAGGAGATGAGATCAACGGACTACGTCTACCATCCACGCTTTCCATTGATCCTTCCTTTTGATTGTCAGGAAATTTCTTATCCCTTGTACTTCGGCTAGGAGATCTGTCACGTGCTCTTCTCTGTGTCCCCCTATTTTCTCCAAAACTACCACCAGCAGAACTGGGAGTCTGGTCCCCAGAACCAGCATGTTGGACAGGCGCTTCTGGACGGAAGGGCAAAATTCCATCATCTTCTGGCACATTATCATTGAATGACCTTTTTCTTCCAACTGGATCCCTCTTTCGATCATTGTGAGCATGGGGAAAACCATTGAAGTAGGCCTTGTCATCCTGTGCAAGGTCTCCTTCACCAATAGCACTTTTACCAAAATCCTCCATTGAAGGATCATTTTCAGTTCTTTCTGGGATACCATTTCCTGCAGAAGAATCATCATCTAAAGAGTCCTGCAAGACAATCTGTTTAAGAAAAACCCACTAGTTAGCTTATATGGCATAAAATTAGATAAGAGCACACAGAGAAGGAATTTACACACTAAAGAATGATTTGATTAGTACTTCAATGACAGCATCTGAGTCACGGATTCGCTGTGGCCGGTTTTCACTTGAGGGGAAACGTTCACCACAACCACTTTCCACCTGTATTGCTCTTCCAGTTGGCTGGCATAGGATTAAATTAAACAATGAGATTTAAAACTAAGTTTTCTATTATCTACCAATGAGTTTCAGAAATAACATATGCATTTAGCAAAGCATACAAAGATCAAGGATACAGATAAAATAATATTCTAAGACAGAAAAATGTAACAGGCAAGATATAGTTTGTAAAGCAGAAACTTCATGGAATTCTATACATACAATAGGTGGACGCAGGCGACCAGATCCTTTTGCAAAATCACTTTGCCCGCCCTCTGACTTTCCAGGATTTGCATTTTCAGCAGGAAAATCATGCATACCAGTTGCTGCTGCCAATTCTGGGGGCAGATCTGGATCATACTCCTGTGATGTAAACTCCTCTTTCAGTTTTTACCAAAACTTGGTTGCAGTGAAGAAATAATTTAAGAAAAGATGAAATGCCATAGGTATTCAAGAGATATGTACACACTCCCTTACCTGTTCTGTTCGTCCACTTTCGTAAACACGGATTTTGCTTTGCATGGTGGACTCCAAGCGGAGCTGTTCCTGCAAATTTAAAATATAGGAACAGTTATAACCTTCCCTAATAAGATAGACAAAATATGCTAAGAATTTATTGTTACCAGCTGTTTGCAATAATCTCTCCAGCTATCTTCATTTAATCCAAAGTTGAAATAGTCTGAAGTATCAACACCAGGATATTTCCAAGGTTTTTCCTCAAAACCGTCGACGTCAACATCAAATATGGTCCTGAAAATCATCAAGCAATTTCACATAAATGAAAAAATAAAGTGCAGCAGTAATTATCAAGTACAAAAATACACGACACTAATAAAAAATAGAAGACTGACTGAAGACTCACTATAAATGCAAAGATCATCATTTAGTGCAATCTAGCAATTTATAAATAATGAAGAAAATGTAATGTCTTCAGCAAGCTATTTCACATATGAACCTACAATGCAGGCTTAGGTAGTAGAAAACTTAACATCTTCCAAGTTCCAAAAACAAAACAATCCAGTTCACCAAGCATATGGATAACTTAAACTTATCATGAATATTACTTGTGAGAAGGAAGTGTGAATTCAAGTCCCCCACCGAAACCGCGACCACCCATATTGTTGCCCCAACCAGGCGTACCAAAGCCTGAATGAAAATTTTTCTGCAGCGGAGTAGCATTTTTCAATCCAGTTGGTCTCCAGTCACCTCTACCTCGACCAGCTGTTGGACCCATGTTTACAAGTGGACGTAGTTGACCTGGAACTCCTCCAGGACCAGAATTAGTTGGTCCAGGCATTGGCACAGCACCAGGTCTTACATACTGCGTAGGATAGAAAACAAACAAATATTAGGTATAAGAGTAGAGCATTCAAATCAAACTTACCAAATAACAAGGCGCAACCTGCTCCCTTATGTTGCATATGACATTCAAAATCTCGTAAATGATAAAAGGCAGACATTCAATTAACATATTTCTGCATCAAGTAAGAAACAATACAATTGTTTGCTATACTTATGTATGATCATATGACATTATAGATGACACGTCAGACACACATATAAAACATTTCTTATAGCATGTCAAACCATGTATCACACATCTAAAATCAGGAAAACATATGAGAGCTAAATCATAAAATTGGCCAAAAACAAAGTCAGAAGTTGGAAGTGGCAGAATAAGTGTGGCACTTCAAGAATCAGCCAGTTGGGGCATTAGCCATGTGAAGAGGGAGGAAGAGACGTGACCTATTCAGGAATTAGCCAGTTGGGAATTAGCTATCTGAAGGGGGAAGGGGAGAGTTGAGACCTATTAGACCTACTTATCTGCAAACAGTCAAATCGGTTTCCACAAAGCAAAAACAGCATAACAAAGATACTATAGGATTGGGGAGGAGAGTGCAATATTATCAGCAACGGGACCTGAAGTAAAACAAACTGTTTCCCAACTGGAGAGAATCACTAAAATTGACTACTGAGGCATTTAGAATAATAGAACCAAGAAGATTAACTATCAAAACCACTTCAGGACCATACCAATCCTAAAAAGACAAAAGGCACAGGACTGGTTTATTCTTTTGATTTCTTAGCTGGCAGTCAAGTTCACCAATCTAAGATAACGTAGTCTGAACAACTTACATGATGAACTAGTGTTTTCAAGCAATATGATTTTTTATTTGGAAATAAACTGTATCGATATGTACTTGGTCATAGAGTATATGATGTGGAAATAGCTGCATGAAGGGCAGATGTTAAAGATCAATGAGAGCAAGTATGGATTTTGGAATTGAGTAATTTTCCTCATGGAAATTCAGAAATCCATTAACATGATGTCTCCATAATTAAGAAACATTGTAATCCTCAATTCTTCATCTCTGTATTTTATGTGTCTCAGGCCTTACTGTAGTTATATATGCCTCAGAAAGGAAACATTAAACAATCCATGGCAGCATGCCTATAAACAATGGTGAAGAAATCAGAAGATTGAAAGTTGCAAAGGTTTGTTAAATACCCAAGAAAGTTCTCAAGCATATTATTGATCAGCATTGTGCTTGTGATTGATCAAGAAGAGTAGATAGAAACAGCTTGTTTAGTACTGATCCTTAAATTCTTTAAAACAAAAATTATAGTGTATCACATTGTCCCCCCACAGCTAAACCCTATGTAGACAGGATTGTAGGGACTAGGAAGTAAAGGGAAATTGATATAGTTTCCTGTCCCTGTTTAGTGTTTCGATCACTGGTTCCTGAAAGACATAGCTAACCATCTGAAAGCAGCAGCGCTGCGTGATATAGAACATGAAGAAGGTAACTGGCAACTAAGTAAAACTAACTCAAACTGCCAATGAAATAGAACATGAATGATATTGCATTGAGTAAACCACTCTTGTATTGACTTTCATTAAGATTTTCAAGTAGCATACACTCTAGTAAGTAACACAATTCCAAACCAAATCCCAAATTATTAATTCCACTTCACTAAACTAACTATGATATTCAGATTGTACACAGCATTACAATGCAGGTAATTTACAATTCTAATTTCTCATCAAAGTAGGGGAGACGAGATAACCCCATATACATAAAGTTCCCTACTTTAATCAATATATTAACACAACTAAACTAACCTTAAACTGGGAATGAAATGGATGATACCCATGATTGCTATACCCAATTTTTGGGGCCACCGCCGGACCGCCACCAACTTTCCCGGCCTCACCCATATCCTTTCTCTCGCCATCAGCCGCCTGTGGCCCCTCTTCTCCCCACTCTTGATCGTCCACCGGCTGGTTGAGCTCACTGTCAGCCACAATAACGAGCCCGTCGTCATCATCATCTTCACCATTGCCGCCTCTCTCCATAGCCATTGGCCCGTGGGGGTTGTTATCATTCAACACAATCTGCAAATCGTCTTCGCTATCGTCACTCTCCCAATCATCACCGTCCCTTCTAGAACCTTCCGGGTTTTCCATGTTCGCCTCCGAGTTATTCACCGGCGCGGCGTCTGAAAGCCCCGGAATCACCGCGTCCAATCCCATATCACCGATTCCATTGTTACCCTCCTCCTCGATGTCGAAATTCACATCCTTTTCCATCAAATCCACATCTCTATTGGAATCCACTATCGGCAATTTCACATCTTTAGCCTCCAAAACCCTAGGACCGCCAGCTGAATCGCCGTCTCTAGTCGAATCGGTAGGGACCGAGTCGGCTGGAGCTAGGGTTTGGGAATTGGGATTCGACTGAGGAGCTGCAATTAGGATCTCGTCGTCGTCTTCGTTTTTGAGGTTGAGGTTGAGATCGATCGGACGGTGGAGAGATTGGGGCGCGGCCGGAGCAGAGGATGGTTGGGACGACTCGAACGATTGAAGAACGTCAGTGTAGAGATCTCCGAATTCATCGTCATCTTCCATCTGAACGAGAGAGAGAGAGAGAGAGAGAGAGAGGAGAAGTCTAATTTGTGTTGCGAGAGAGGGGAAGAGAGGGTTTTGAGGTCTGCAAGAGTGAAGCTGTGGCCAAAGCCAATGTCTTTAAAGAAAAACTTCAAGCGTTGCTTTTTATGTGGTTTTTTTTTTTTTAAGTTACTTCACATTCCAAAATTGTTTTGGGCAAAGTACATTCCGAACTAGTTAAGGAAAATTCCCCTAATATTTACGTCATTATAATATTTTTTTGTTTGGTTTTCAGGTTCATCAATTAGGTTTTCTTTCTTTTTGTTGGTTCTTTTTGCTTATGGGGCTGGAAAATATGGGCTGTCATATTGCCAATTGGGACTGTTATAAATAGGTAGTAGCTATACTGTGGCAGTTTTGGGTTGGGTTGCACTTGTTTTGGTGTTGTGATGGGTTGAAAAGTATTGTCCTTGTATCCTTTCATTGATTTTCTCAAAAAATTTAGGAAAATACAAATGAGGGGAAAAAAAAAAGTAGCAATCAAAAAAAAATGCTTCTTTTACATGTGTTTTAGTTAGACTGCAATTTTAGTTTTATTTAGTGTTACGTTTACTCTCTCTAACTTGTATTTTTATATTTTGCACGCAACTCGTTATGTTTTGGTAGCTTTCCTTCGTTTGGATATGTATGAAATTGATACAACTTTGTTCATTTAATAAGTTCAAAATCGAAAGTTATATGCATTCTTTTCCCAAACTATAAGTATTCATGAGGTATTGTCCAAAAAAAAAAAGTATTCATTTGGTACATTCTATTTCTCTTGTTTTAGCCTTTTGTCCCCTATTTAGCATTTAGTTTCTTCTCTCAATCAATTTCTAGTTGTTTTTCTTTTTTTCTCGCATCGAAGGTATGAAAAAAAGTGTAAATTTAAGAACACACATAATTTGAAAAAGATTTCTAAGATTTCTCATTCGAAGCGTTCTCATGATTCTTATTTTAAATGGCAACCCTCTAATCATTGCTACGTAAAACTTAATTTTGATGGCTCTGTTAAATCTAACCATGCAGCTGCTACTGGTTTTGTTATTTGTGATTCTCATGGTCATCCCATTTTCGCTTCCTCTCACAATATTGGTTATTCTGATGTCCTTACTACTGAGGCTTTAGCTCTTAGACAAGGTCTTCAACAAACTCTCAATCACGGTTTTCTTCACATTCAAGTGGAGGGTGACTCCAAGATTCTTATTGATAGCATTCTTGAGCATATTCCTACCCCTTGGCGGATACCGTTTTTGGTTGGTGACATCAAAGCTCTTGCAGTTGTACCAATATCTCTTTATCCCACATTCATCGTGAGGCTAATTTTCTTGCCGATGCACTTGCTCACTCTGGACATGCTACTCCTGATGCATCTTGAATACATGTTGTTCCTCCTGCTGCAGTTCCAGCTCTTTTGCTCGATCAGTTAGGTTTGGGCTGTATGAGGGGTTTTTCCCTTTAGTTTGTGTTTTTCTTTTTCTCATAAAAAAAAAACATAATTTGAAAAAGATTTTATATTTAAAGGGTCCAAAAATGAAATTAACCCCAAAGGTAATAAATGCTGGACAGAAAGTTACCGAGGAACAGTAAAAAACTAATAAGAATAAGGAATGAGATCGTGAAAGCTGCCGGGCACAGAGACGGAACTGAAACTTGTGAAGGAGTTTGTGCTTCCGAAATCGGATCCATTTCTGTAATTCCAAAAAGAAAAAGAAGAAGTGGGCAAGAATGATCGGGGTCGGGAAGATGAAGCAGTACTCTAACGTCCTCGACAGGCCCCTCAGCAAGGGAAAACAAGAGGTCTTCTCTCTCTTTCTATTTAGCTCATTCACTTTCTATCGATTCGTTATGCATCAAATTAGCTTAATTTTGAACTGAATGGGTGTAATTTATTGGATCTCTGTTGTTGGGTACTGGAAAATTTTGGGGAAGATCCAAACTTGGTACTCAATTGACCTTAATTTGAGTGCTTAGCATCTGGGTTTTTCTGCTTCATGGAATTTTAGAATAATTGTGATTTGGGCCATTTGATTCAGGGTATGTACTAACTTGGTTGTTAATTTTGGCATTTGATGTTTGATTCAGGTCAGTTTGAGTGCATTTGCGTTCTTGTTTTCAGAGCTTGTGCAGTACAACCAGACACAGGTTGACAACATTGCCGAGTTAGAAAGAAGGTGATTCAAATTCTTACTATTTGGGTTTGGTTGTTATGTGCTCATGTCCATTCAAATTTGGTTATTTTAAAGGTTCTATTAGATTTCTAAGAAAATGTTAGTAGAATACAAGGAAGTTCAGTTATGTACAATAGGTTATAAGCTCGAGCTTACTCTTTGACCTGAAAATGAATTTCTGAGCTCATTTGGATTAGATGGCTGTGCTACTCTGGGTGGGTTGGGTGATTGAGTACTAAAAACTTTGTTGTTCAGAATCTTCTGGTTTAAGTGAACCAGCATGAATAGGAAGGATCTTGGGACTTGGTGTGACAGAAACAATTAGCAAAGACAATTTCTATCCTTTTTGCTCTACACTGACTTCTTTAGAAATTCTAATTTTAAAATTTCTTGGAACCAAAATTCTATTAATGTTTATGCACAATGGAGCAGGCTGGAGGATGCAGGCTATGCTGTTGGGGCTCGAGTTCTGGAGCTTCTTTGCCATAGGGATAAGGTATGACTTCTTGTTGAAGAACAGAAATGTGTCTGAATTATTTTTTTTGTAATCACAAGACCAATACTCTTTACTTCATTTTGGCAGTAAGTGGGAAGTAAAGGGCAAATATCGGCATTTTGGGTTTATAAGATATTATTCCTTCTCTCTAAATGAATATTGTGTTGGTTGTTTTACAATCAACACTCACTACCAATAATAAATATCTTGCCATTTTCTATATTTCACTCCAGCCTATACAAGTTCCCTACTTATTGGGTGCGTGGAGCTAATGATTACTTGCAAAGATGTAGTTTAATCTCTGTACATTTTGGATGCAAAATGTGATAAGTACACAGTTGTAAATACTGAATTTACTTTACGTAGAATGTTTTGAGTTGTGATTATAAACT
Source organism: Rubus parviflorus (assembly GCA_029955375.1). NCBI lineage: Eukaryota > Viridiplantae > Streptophyta > Magnoliopsida > Rosales > Rosaceae > Rubus > Rubus parviflorus. The sequence goes on from JARGGL010000004.1 coordinate 22,610,891, forward strand.
AAAATCTAGGTTCAAGAATAGATTGCACGTAATCTTTAATGCACTGCTGCATCTTCTTGGAGTTGTGCTCTGGCCATGTCATCTTCACGTTTTGGAACCTAAAACCGTAATGATCCATAACAAATTATACGAGCTTGTGGATTCAGTTTAATTCGTGGGTGTAGTGTGCGAGATTGCATGGGTGCTATACTGATGGTTCTTTGTTGCCATAGGGAAACAGAAGGGAGACACGATTGTTGGGTATCCTGTCTTTTGTGCATAGCACAGTATGGAAGGTGTTATTTGGAAAGGTGAGTGCTTTTGTATTCCCTTAATGGCTCTTTTTTATTTTTAGGGCAGTTTTATGGCTGAAATGCATTCACACAATTGATTTTGTGTTGATACACGCTTACCTATGGATGTGGTGCACGTGTGTATGTCTTCTCGACCTGTACACATAAAAGTCTGATGTACTTAAACCTTGTGTAAACTATTTATTGGTGTCTGCAAATTAGGTAGCTGACTCACTTGAGAAAGGCACTGAGCATGAAGATGAGTACATGATTAGTGAGAAGGAACTCCTTGTGAACAGGTAACAGTTTCTGCAGTAATGATAAATTATACCATGTATTGTGAAATTTGTCTATCGGTTTTGATTGTAGATTTATTTCAATCAACTTTTGGTTGTAGATTTATTTCAATTCCAAAAGACATGGGAACCTTTAATTGTGGAGCATTTGTTGCTGGAATTGTAAGGGTAAGTGCTACTCTCTTTCTTCCTTACTAATTGATTTGTCCAGTTCTTATAAGGTCTCATTGTCATTTTCTATTACTATGAAGGGTGTTTTGGATGGTGCTGGTTTTCCAGCTGTGGTAACAGCTCATTTTGTACCAGTGGAAGGACAGCAACGACCTCGGACAACCATTTTGATAAAATTTGCTGAAGAGGTGACTGCTCACTTTTTGAATTAGTATTTCATACACAAACAATGGAGTTTCAAATGCACTGGCTGGTGGGATGTATTTCAGTTAGATTTGATAGGAGTGCACGCATCAATTGTACAACCACTGGCCCTGTGCATTTTGATGTTCCAGTTTTTGCAATTTGTTTACATTTCTTACTGTGTGTGGCACTGTGGCTATAAAGTAGCTTTGGTTTTGATGTTCCATTTCTGTCTTTGCTTTTTAATCTCCATGTCTTCTTTTTCCCACTGCAAGGTACTACGAAGGGAAGCAAGGTTGGGTTGATGTTAAGGCCAAGATCATCTCATCTCACTTTTTTTTAATGCTTCTCCATATTACGATTAAGGATGGTGATCTTACATCTGGGTTATCAAGCAAGTGGATTTTCACCTCTAATCATATGAATCATACTTGTGTAAGCTATTTCACAATGCTGATTTGAAAGTAGCTACAATTGTAATTTGTAAGCGTAGCTGTGATCCAAATGAGGAGAGAAGTAGAAAAAGAACAAGGCAAGAAACAGTTACTATTGCTGCTAGTTTTGTTTTCTGTAGGAACTCCAAATGATTTATCGGCTTGCGGTTGAGTCGTGGAATGTGGGATGGTACTTGAGTCATCCACACTCTTCCTATGTATTTTATGTCTGTTGGTGCAAAATCAATGGCTTGCTGGTGATATTCTATGCTTGCGCATGCAGACCTTTACTTCAATTGGTGTCGGAATTGAAGCAGACGGCAATGTTGTAAGCCGAAAGTTATTATATGATCTAAAAAAAGGATTTTCACTCCTCAAGTATCTTGTCAAACCCAAAATTGAAATTGAAATATGTTGTAGTACCAGTGAATTTTAACATTATTCCATTCTAGAAGACCTGCACCCAGCCATGTGATCTTAAAGCAATACAATGGCCTTTTGTATAATGGCGTCTAATCCGTAGACTAAACGGAAACATGCTTAGCTTCTATCCCTCCATCCATCATCTATCTATCTATGATGATATCATAAACATCAATGAGCTCGGCTTCAGTGAGCTAAAAATTATTGCAGCATTTTCATAACTGAGATTCTGTTGCAGCCTTGCAACATTGTGCTCTCAGAGCAAGAAATTGCAAAAGGCAGTGTTAACACCTCACAAGTTAGCTTATACTATCAGTACAAACCATGCCAACAAGATGCAAATCCTGGTCAATTTGCCAGGGAAAACCAGTGCACAAAACAGATGAAATTTCAAAAGCATTATGGAACTGATCAACTTGGTGGTGAGCATACACTGCCAGAGGTCTACAATCCCCTATATATCTGATACAAGAAACTTAAACAACCAGAAGCAACCACCGGATGGTAGAAACCATTCACTATTTCTTTTTCATTCCCCCCTTTCCAGCAGCTGATTAAATAACTTTGCAACAAAACTGACATCAATATCTTCTCCCTTTCAAGCTTCATAAGTTTAACACAAAAAACTAAGTATAGGACTTCATCTAATTCTTAAAATCTAGCAACAAAAGGAAAGCAGTTCATGAAAACAAAGGTTTCTTGAACACTTTCAAAGAGTTCCAATCATTTTCCTTTTTCTCTCTCCGGTTTTCTCCAAAAGCAAAGATTGTGTAAATAAACAAAAATTACTTTGAGGGAAATAGAGACAGTTCCAACTAACACCATGCCGCTGAGAATTTGCAAATACTAAGAAAGACGAACACATAAGAGAACACAAAAAGATTGCAACAGTCACACACTTGTACTCTAACAAACCTCTTTTATTATTATTAATATTTCATGTTCTTTTTCATTTTCAATGTGAACTGAATCGCTTCTCAATACCAAGACCATGTAAGACACCAGAATATTTCTCAGGAGACCCACTAAAGAAACTCTCTTTCAATTTCATGAAGGTACAACTGGTGAGCAAACTATCAGAACCAGCTTGGTGAGAAATGCCAACTCTCTCCACATCTAACAGCTCTGCCAGCTTGTTCAAACCACCATAAAGGCTGTTGCAGAACCTCATCAGATGCTTGACATCATAAATTGTTGGAAAGTACAAATCGATCACCTTAAAGAACTCCGTCTGCGTGTCCGGAAGAGTTTTGCAAGTAAGCAGCTTGAACAAGTAGCCGAAATCATATCCACTGTGGAATGTCACCCAAACCACGCTTTGATTCAGCACAATACCAGATGTCATCAGGAACTCACTGAACTTACGAGCATTGACACCCTTCTCATTGTTCTTCTTGAAATCCATTCCACTGTGGCACAATAACTGAATCGATTCAGCGGCATGCATATCCTCATTAACATTAAAGTCGCAGAAATTGAATTGCCACACACAGTACTTGTCAGTTCCACAGGTGGGCAGGTTCCCATTCTCATCAGAAAATGTGAGACCCAACTGAATCAACTTCAACAGGTCCACATTGGCCTTAAGGGTCTGATAATTATAATCAAAAATGTTCTTGAAAGTCCCCAAGGGACGCAAAACGATACCCGGAAACTCTGTATCCATAGCTATGTAAGGGTAATCGTCTACGATATTCCGAATTAATTTAAACTCCGCATCAAGATTATCGTTCCAAACTTCCCTAATGTGAACTGAATCGCTTTTCAGCAAAAAATACATTTTCTTTGACACATGAACAACACAAATTGAAGCAGATAACAAAACCCAGAAGAGCAAAAACCATAAATCTGCAAAGGAATTCAAGAAAACAGAAATCAAAATTCACCCATGTGTGGAAACCTAGATATCGATACAGGAAATCAAAAGGCACGAGAACTGACCTCGATAATCAACGGCTATGAAATCTCCTTTGGCGTCTGAGAAATGAACGATGACAGCGAAACGAGGGTTTTCCCTGAAGGTTTTGATGATTATCTTGAAAGAGATTTCAGGGTTTTGTTGGAACAGAGAGATGAAAGTCTAAATATAAAAGGGTTTTACGTCGTTTTGGGATAAAGCGCTGTAAAGCCTTTCCTTGCCTACATTGTAACAGCAAGGAATAGCTAGTGAGGTTCAGGGGAGAGAGACAGAGAGCTCTTGGAACCTGATGAGTTGGTGCTTATATATACCCTTAGTTGACATTTCTTGCCCATTTTGCCCTTCTTTTCATTTCGGTTTTTCCTATATCATTTTCGTGGTTTTTTTTATTTTGGAGAATATATTATATCATTTTCGTGCTTAAACGACCCAAATGGAGAGAAAAAAAAAACGTGCTTATATTTCCTTCTCTATTATTATTTTGGTACTAAAAATCTCATTTGAATATTCGAAACCTCTTCTAAAATTGAAAGATTAACATACTTAGTCTTAGAACCGTAGAATTTTTGTTGGAACCACACCAGAATTGACCATATAGGTGTTTGGTGTTTCGAAGTTGGGACCAAAAGTGCTGAGAATTGGAAAGTCGAAGCATCCAGATTGCTTGTTAGAGGAGTACCGGTCAGTAATCAAATTTTACTTGATACTCTTCCTTGCAAGTTGCAACCCATAAATTTGCCAATAAACTACTCCTAATCGTGGCTATAATAGACTTGAGAGTACAAGGAATAAAAAAGTTGCATCAGCAAGTTTTACTTGATAGTTGATACTCTGCTAAATGTAACATAAGGGTTACTTTGCTCTCAAATTCAAATTCAGAATTTCAGATATAAGCCTTGTTCAAAAAAATTCAGATATAAGCACATTCAGTAGAGCTATATTCCAATGCCCTGTGTACAAGGAGTAGAAAAGTTGCAATAGCAAGTTTTACAGTACTACTAGTATCAAAATCCAAATGATTCTTACCTCACTAGATAATTTTACAAAACCATTATTACCTCACTACTTCAAATTAAATTACTTTTGATTCTGATTTATGAGAATTGGTAAATATTACCAATGAAAGTTGTATTCTTATTTCTATTTCATATGATTAGTAAACAACTTGATGATAATGAATTTTTTTTTTCATATCAATTCATTCCCTTCAACTAGGAACAGAAAACCTAATCAAACTATTACTAGCATAACTCAAATAGGAAACATAATCTAGGTCCTCTGCAATGTTGTTGACAACAAACAGCTTCACCTTTACATTAAAAGTATGCCACAAGTCATTGGCCACTATCAGCTGAGACTATAAACAGCCAGATAGAAACAATCAAAGGAACAGGATAATGGTGCTCAACAACCCTACAGTTTAAAGCCTTTACAGATTGACAGCATTCCTACTAAACAGCATTCCTACTAAAATACTTCAGTTTAAATGCCTGGTTTACAATAATACCAAAGAAACAGCAAGCCAATTGAGAGCATTAAGAATTGAACGATGTCAAAGTTTCCAAATTTCCATCAAAGATGAACTTCAAATTACAACAAATTCAGGAATAAAGCCCAAAGTTCACATCACGAATATGACATTAATACACTTTCCTAGACCTTACCATCAATCAGTTTCTACCAAGTGGGAGAGATCTACAAGAATATGTTTCCTTAAACTTCTTCTTGCTGGACGAAGTGAATATGGAAGCATACACTGCCTTAGTAGCATTAGCTGGGGCTACATCCACCGCCTTGAACCTCTTTGCCGCAGCACCATTACTCACATTCTCCCCACCATTACTCACAACCTTGGCCGAAACCTTCTCCACACCCTTAACATCAATGCCATGCTTTGTACCACTCAACCTCGAAGCCTCCACACCCTCCTCCTCCTCTGCATTCACAACACCACCATACTCAATTTTCGTCTTCTTCACCTTCTTCACTCTCGATTTCACCTTATCAGCCTCCATCCTCTCCCTCAGCGCCGCAACCTCCTCTTCATCCCCATTGATCACAATCTTATCCCCTTCCGAAAATCCCACATGACACACAAGGCAAGCCGAAGACTTCACCTCCTTCAAGGCCTTTGCACTCAACACATGCCCACAACTTCTCAATGCCAAAAACTTATACTTGCCATTAAACTCGAGGCCCGTAATCGGGCACTGAAAACGCGGCCCGGTGGCAGTAGACTGAGAGTTCGATTCGGTCCCTGAAATTGAAGTAAAATGAACAGGGATCATATCCCTTAAGCCCTTGATGTGCCCAAAGGCCTTGGGCACCTTCTTCCCCAACAAGGCCTCCACAAGAGGCTCCTTGTTAAACACGTTACCAAGCAAATCCACAACGCACGGATCCTTCAAGGGCTCGTTCGAGAGCGCGCAATTCAGAAACTTTGAGAGCCTCTGCTCATATGGGTCGACCTTATCGGGCTTTTTCTCGGCGTACATGTTGAGATAGCAATCGCGGGACTCCGCACCGGTCGCGCCGCCATCGCCGCCTCCTCCGAGAGCTCTAATTCGCAAAATTAGGGTTGAAAGGGGGTGAATTTCGGAATTGACAAGTGGGGTGGAGTCGTTTAAGGGTTTGCCATTGAGGGTGAAGTAGAGGGATGGTAGGATTTGGGAGAAAAGAGAGAGCTTTAGGTGATGGAGAGTTGGGGTTTGAATTGGGGATAGGGTTAGGGTTTGGGTTTGAATTTGGAGTTCCGGGGATTGGAGGAAGATTTGGAAATTTCGAGCTTTCGAATGCATTCTGGTTTTGATTGTTTTAACGGTCTGCGAAATCCAAATTAGGGTTTCGTTCGATTTTGAAGAACGATGTTGAAGAACTGGAATTAGGATCGTAGACGAGTTGGGAATTTGGGGATTTATATGTTTTGTTTGCCTTTTATAGTTAAAGACTCGGGATGCCAAAAAAAAAAAGACGAAGGGTATTATAGTAAATTGACAGTAGGGTTTTAGGGTTCTTGCGAGTTATAAGAACGCGCGTCCTGGTGGCCTCCTTCACTTCTCCTTCAGCAGATACAAGTGCGGCTCTCAGATCTGTACCTCCATCAACACCATCAAGGTCTGCGTCTAATACCATTTTCTCCTTACTTAACTTTAAGGACTCTATTTGTTTACATGTTATGTTTGGCCTCTGAAAATTATGATTCAACTGAATGGTTTCAAGGGCGTTTTGCTTTCTGTGCTTTTTCATAGAAGCTGTTTTTGACAATTCGAAGCTAGCATTTCCTGTGTGAGGTTTTTGAGCACTAAATTTAACACCTTCTGGGTGCTTGCATTGTTATTGAACTGGTGATGAGTCTCTAACGTCTAACTCTGACTTATCAGTATCATTCAGATTAGTATCCTAGGAAGAACTCAGAATCCACTATTGTTGCATCATGAGTTTGTTGTTGCTAGAAGAATTGTTGGGTTTCAATTGTTAGGGACAAGTCAATTGTTATCTATTTCCTTTGGGTAGTGTAGTTTCTGTAAGTTCTTTTGCAAATTGATATTGATTTCCTAAATTGAGGACTTCTGGATTCTTATATCTGGTAATTGTTTCAGAGTATTATATATTTGACTTTTTTTTTTTGTTATTTTCATGTCACCAGGGCTTCTGATATCAACTGAGCTGCAAAATGTCAGGGTATGTAGACAATTCTTCATAAAGTTTTTTAACTTTTTTTCATTTTAATGTAGAAAGAAAGTATGTTTAGTGATCCTGGTTATTGGCCTGATCAGTAATCTAAATTTTTCTGAAGGTTGTCGAACTGGCAGATAGCCTTTTCTTGACTTGTTATGGATTAAAAAAAATCAGGATATGTGCTATTAATCATGTATTGTGAGGGTTCAGAGTCCTGAGAACTTCTGAAAGCTATTTTTGTTGTGTATCAAAAAATGAAGATGTGTTATTGAGCCTTTGTGGGTTCAGAGTCTATTATGCATACAGAACTTCTGAATGCTAGGGTCTATCAAAAAATGAGTGTGATAAATAAGCCTTTATGGGTTCAGAGTCTGTTATGCATACGGAACTTCTGAATGCTAGTTGGGGCCCTCGGTTGCTTTTCCACGTTGTTTTAAAGAAGAAAAGAAAACTGGAATCTTTTGCAAGTTTTACCAAGTCATTATCTTCCTTGTGAGTCCTTAGGATTTGAACTTGCACTGGTGAGCCATGATTTCTTTGTTGGTTCCTTAAGTTAAAATTTCACTGACTCGAATGTGCTTGCATGCTACAGTTTATATTGCAACTGTTTTTTTTTTTTGGTTAGAATTTCTTTATTGATATATGGCATGCATTCATATCTCTAATTTAACCTTCTTCGTATTATTGCTTTTACAGAGATGAAGTTGAGATTCCTGTTCCTGCTGAGCCTGTTGCTGCTGCTCCAGCTCCAGCTCTAGGTGAGCCCATGGACCTCATGACAGCATTGCAACTTGTGCTGAGAAAGTCTTTGGCTCATGGTGGACTCACACGAGGACTGCATGAAGCTGCCAAGGTCATCGAGAAGCATGCTGCACAGCTGTGCGTTTTAGCTGAGGACTGCGACCAGGCTGATTATGTTAAGCTGGTGAAGTCACTGTGTGTGGAGCATAATGTTAACTTAATGACCATTCCTAGTGCTAAGACTCTTGGAGAGTGGTCTGGGGTAAGTAGAAATAGTTTACCTTGTAGTAGTTTAGTTCTTGCTTTTTACATGTACTAATCTTTGTTTGTTATGGTGTTCTCATACATACCTGCATCAACATTTCGTCATTTTTATTAATAGTTCCATGATCAATCAACTTTTAATTATAAACAAATTGGTCTTCATCTGATTGTCTTTGGCAATAGTTTATGCATCTGTCACTTTGCTTGTCATCTGACGAGTTCTGTTGTGGTTGGAGGACCAGGGAATTTCTTGTGTAGTTGCTAATCTTTGAACTCTAGTTCCCTGTCATCATTTTCTTGGGGAATTTGAGCCTCTTAATTACTTTTCTGACGCTAAACTTTTATATTCTCTCTTCTCACAGCTTTGTAAGATTGATTCTGAAGGAAAGGCAAGAAAGGTTGTTGGTTGCTCATGCGTTGTTGTTAAGGTATTGTCAAATTCTTTTGAGTGTGTTAATTTAGTACATTTCCCATTTTTATATCTCTGGAGTTATGGTTTTTGTTTCCTTTTCTATTGTTTTGCAGGATTTTGGAGAAGATACCGAAGGCCTTCATGTTGTTCAGGAGTACGTAAAGTCCCATTAAACCTGGAAGACAGGAAGAGGTTGGAAATTGAGGCCCTTTTAACTCAGGGGTGGTGTTCTTTAGATAGTCGTGAACCTTCTTTTACATTGTGTCTGTCCCGACTTATAACATGTCCTCTGTGATTCTCAAACCATCATATTTTGGAGCATGCAATCATCTGTCCTTAACATGTCCTTCAATGGAATGATATTTTGTTATGGATTTCATTAGTGATTTCCATTATGGTTTCACTTAAATAGCATCTTTTTTATCTTTCATTTTAACGCATATGATTTGAAATGGACAAATGGTCCTATCCCTTGACAATAGCACATCAGTGTGGGGGTTGTGGTCCATATATTGCAATTCAATATTTAAATTTTTGATTGATTAGGCAACATCCTACATAGAATTGTGGCCCTTAGTGTCTGGCTCAAGCTACACCAGGAATACCTGTGTACCACATTAGCTCCCAACCACCGCTTGTAGGGTATCATTCAGGTTCTGGCTCCGACTCATGCTTGGTAACTGAAATCCAGAACTGTATTTGTACCTACTACCTTCCCAATATTCAAGATGTTGTAGAGAATATGCTTTTTCAAGTTGCCATATCCCATATAGGTGGTTGAGCTTTTTGAAACGGGTCAGGGCTCGCTCGGGTCTAACTCGAATACGGTTTTGGTGGTTTATCACTTTATCATTTCATTATGGGCATATTGTCCATGACAAGGGCTTCTTATCCTTATTCCTACCTTATTACTCGCATAGAAATATGTGCCTAAATCCTCCTTCCCCAGTTCCCGACTGAAATATGTATGTATACACATACTATAGCTACTTGCAATTGGCTTTGTTATGTGATGTAAGATCAGGGTTCTTCGAGTTTCTCCTCGACTGAAATTATAAGGAACTGACTAGGTAGGTACAAATCAGCCCACTTAGAACCGGAACTTCATGGCATTTTTGACTGTCGCCGACTAAATTGCAATGTAGAATTTTAAGGTTACAACGAAAAACATGCTTTAATTTGAGTTTCTTGGTTTGTATATGAGCTATGAAGTTCCATTCCCATTTATTTAGGTGAGTGTTAGGCTCCAACTCACGAGTGTCATGTGCAGCTCTCTCTCTCTATGTATATTGTAGGGTGCGGTGCGAGAACTAGTTGATTAAAAACTTGCGTGGTGCAGCATTAATGCAAATGGAGCTTACTATTGTTTAGGGAAATTGTGTACTGTAAAAATGGCATTATTTTACGTATGTAGAAAAAGTTACTATTGTTGTTGCCCCGTCGAAACCGAACCACATCATATTCGATATTTATTTTGAATTTTATTTATGCTGTGATAAGAAATTAAGGAGGATACAAACTAGAAGTTTGTGTTCAAAGCTCCCCATAAAACACGTTCCATCGGACAAATTGCAGTTTACTGAGGCAAGTTACACAACTAATTACGGTGATTTAGGTACACCTATTGCTAATCTAAGACAACCTTATTATTTAGGATTTATAACAAGACAGAAAATCAGTATTATTAATGGCCCAGCTCAGCTTCAGTAGTAGTTTTCATGCCTTTGAATCAGTAATTGGCAGAAAATTTCAGCAGGTTTTACTCTTCGATCACTCTCTCCCTACTTCTTTCGTAATCTGGTTTTTGCTCCTATATATAATCATAGATTCAATGATTGCCTGCATTTTATGCATATTCAATTTTATTGTTGCTGATATGATTTTTGATATCTTACATAATTTTTTAAGTAATGGGACTTACCAATAGGTAGGTGGCAACCATGGTGTATCTACATCCTATTTTCCCAATTGCAGTACTGTGACCACTACTGTTCTTCCTATTCGCTCAAGCGAAACAAACTCAGGTTGGGTTAAAGGTCCTAATCATCTTCTATAAAATACGTTTCTAATTAAGTTGAAAATTACTACACGTTTCATTCATGTGAATTAGAGGAGACCGAAGATGTAATTGCTATCTAAATTAGTCAGAATTCAACTACTTGCTGCAAACACTTGATTAATAAAGAGTCAAAGTCTTGTGCAAGGAGGATGATATATACTGTTGGCTAGCTGCCAAACATTAATATATATATATATAGGATATAGCTCATGGTTTCTATGTAATTAAGAAGCCCATCCTAGGTTTTAACCCAAATCTATGCATCACAAAGTGTACTAAAACTCAATATTCATTTAAGATGTATATAATAGAGTAGGATATATATATATATATAGGATATAGCTCATGGTTTCTATGTAATTAAGAAGCCCATCCTAGGTTTTAACCCAAATCTATGCATCACAAAGTGTACTAAAACTCAATATTCATTTAAGATGTATATAATAGAGTAGGATATATATATATATATATATATATAAAAGATGTGAAATTGAAGTTCTTGTTAATCCAATAGACCCTGATCGAATATATAACAACTCAGAAGCCAAGTCCTACCAGTCTATATAGTAGAAACTAGCAAGCAATTAGTAGTCTTTTGAAACCATGAAGGGAGAAACAAATTAAGCTTCACTTCGGAGAGAACAAGGCCAAGTAATTTTTGATTTTGTTTCGAGTGTAAAAGGAAAAGACAGAATGCATGAGTGCCACAAAAGTTAACAAAGGCGCATGCTAATGCATACTTGTCAAACTTTGAACCACCTAACCACCTTCCTCCTTTCACTCATTTCACTGGATAAAGCGTGGCTCACCTTCCTCTTATATAAACACCACCACCAAACCATACATTACAATTACATAACCCACAAACCAAAACCCAAACTACACCATATATTAATACCACCACACGCTCAGTCCTTACTCCTCACCTTCACTACCTCTCCGTTTCATTTGACTTGTAGAGCTCAAATTCTAAAGAGGGTGCTAATAGTCAAGCTTTCAAGCATTTCCTGAGTTGGGTTTTTGCTTAAATTTTTGACAACAGTTATGGCTGGCACTGGATTGTTTACAGAGATATTGGATGGAGAGGCCTACAAGTACTACTCTGATGGAGAGTGGAAGAAATCATCATCTGGTAAACTTGTTCCGATCATCAACCCAACTACAAGAAAGGTTCACTACAAGGTTCAAGGTGATTACTTCTTCTTTTTTTCCTAGCTTTAACCATGTTCATGATTTTCTATATTTTGGTTCATTTTGCAAATTGAATTACAAGTTACAAGGACCCTTTATTTGGTTGGATCAGCTTGTACACAAGAAGAGGTCAACAAGGTGATGGAATCAGCAAAAACTGCACAGAAGTCATGGGCAAAGACACCACTTTGGAAGAGAGCAGAGCTTCTTCACAAGGCTGCTTCTATCCTTAAAGAACACAAAGCTCCAATTGCAGAGTGCTTGGTTAAAGAAATTGCTAAACCTGCCAAAGATGCTGTTACAGAGGTGTGTGTGTGTGTGTATCTTGTTGTGTTTTAGACTTTTATGCTTGATTTCTATGAAGAATCTGAATTAAATTTTGGGTTTTGTGAAGGTTGTGAGGTCTGGGGATTTGATCTCTTACACTGCTGAAGAAGGGGTTAGGATTCTGGGTGAAGGGAAGTTCTTGTTATCTGATAGTTTTCCTGGAAATGAAAGAACCAAGTACTGCCTCACTTCCAAGGTACATTTACTTTTTGGATCCGGCTCCTCCGAAGTTAGAGGGCCGTGAAGTTACGTGAATTTCTTAAAATTTGGATGTTTTATCTAATCTAAAGGACAAAATCTATCCACATCACTTTAACTTCAAATTTAAAGGTTGAGCGACTAAACTCACGTTAAACTCACTAACCAGCCGTTAGCCTCCTTCACGTTAAACTCACGCTCCTCTCCTGCAACTCTTCGTCCAAAAATTGTTTGCTCTTTCACATATGGAAAATTCATATAAACTGGGAATTTGTAATTAGTAGATCGAGTAGGTGAGTGGTCTTGCTGGTGTAGAGAAAAGAAAGGGGGGCTGGTGATGGAGATGGTTTTGATCGATAAGGAGCTCATTGTCAAGTATCCATCAAAGCTGTTTAAAATAAATGTACTTATAGTTACTGATTGAAGATAATGGGATCAACATGTTAAAATTAATGCTAAGTTTTCAGTTGCTCCTCCATCTGTCCTTTATTTCCAGCTGCTCCTCCACCTGTCCTCTATTTCCAGCTGCTCCTCCACCTGTCCTTCAAGCTGCACCTCCACCTAGCTCTTTCATTTTATGTTCTTTCCTTGCTGTACATCCAGCTTTTTATTATCTTTGTTTACTATAATGATTTCCTGCTTTCCAACACTCTTACTAATATTGTGTAGCTAATATATATAAGCATGAAGTAAGCCATCAGTAAGTAGAACGAAATACCACAACATAAGAGAGTTGGGTAGTTTATAAAGAGTGAGCTTTGACGTCTTTCAAAAAAATGGAGTCCAGTAGCTATTTTTTGCTTCTGTCCTCAAATACCAATACAACAAGTGTAGTTTCTTAAACCTCTCAATAATTCCCATAAGAAACAATTCACAACAATAGTTCTACAAAACCTTTATTCTTACATTCTAAAAAAATATAAAAATGAACCATCATTCTTGCATACAAAACTAAATTCATGAAAAATTTTGACTTCGTCCATCCATCTCTGAACATATCATATTGATCAAGAAATGTTGGTTTTACTATGTCGAGTACCCAACTAAACGACTAGACAACTGCTTTTTCCTCTTGCTTGGTTGTTGAGGTCCTTGATCCTATATCACAAGGAGAAAAAAAAAAAAAAAAAGGCATTACATTCTGCTACATATGATAAACACAAGTACATGCATACTCACAAATATTGATACTAAAAAGCTTTATTACCTTAGATGATTGTGGTATTGAATGATCCTTACTAGAAGATTTTTTAGTTCTCTTTTTTGATGGTTGAACTTCTTGATCCTACATATATATATCAAAAGAGAGAAAATGAAAGAAAAGAAAGAATAGAAAAATTCATTCAGCTACATATGATAAATAAATGAGTACACAAACCTTAATACAATACTTTATTACCTGAGATGACTGTGATATTGGATGATCTTTACTAGACGGTTTTATAGTCTTCTTTTTTGGTAACTGAGATTCTTCATTCTATATCGCAAAAGAGAAAAAGAAAAATTAAATTCTGCTATATATGACTCTTAAATTTGTTCACACATGTAGACCTTAATAGAATACTTTTATTGACTAAAATATTTATAATACTTTTATTACCTGAGATAATTGTGGTACTGAATGATCAGTTGTAGACGATCTTTTCTTTCTCTTTTTTAATTGTGGTTCTTCTTGATCTTATAACACAAGTGAGGAAAAATAAAACAATTACATTATGTTAATATGATAAATAAATGTGTGCAAAACGCAAATCTTGATACAGACCTGAGATGACTGTGGAATTGATGTACTGGACAACTTTTTCTTTCTCTTTTTTGATTGTGGATCTTCTTGTTCCTACATAACAAAATCACAAAATAAAATAGATTAAATTATGTGACCTACAATATATGTTTTATAAACACAAAGTAATAATACTGAAACTTTTATTACCTGAGATGATTTTGGTACTGAATTATCCTTCCTAGATGACTTTTTCTTTCTCTTCCCTATATTCAAAAAAAAAAAAAAACATGTCGACATCATGTATCAAATAAACAGATAAAGAATAGCTAAACCATGGATATCCTTAAACCATATAGATATATTTCAAGATTTTGGAAGAGACGCATGCACATTCACAAAGTATATAGGTTGGGCAGAAAATCATCTTATTGTTCTATTTGTTAATCGAAGTCAAGTGTTACCTGGTGTTGCTCATTCTTTCTAGCAACCATGGGCGACTTTTCATTGGAGCATAGAGATCAAACGAGTAGAGGACGACTGCAACAAGTAAGTATGAAATAGACGAAGAGTCGCGGGAGGAAAAGGAAGATTGAGCGACAGATTGAGAGAGGGTCTGTCGATTTTTTTTTGTTTTTGGTTATGAATGCTAACGGTAGGTTTAACGTGAGTTGGTCAATAATCTCTAAATTGGTGTTAAAGTTATGTGGATTGATCATGACTTTTAGATTAGATAAAACATCCAGATTTTAAGAAATTCACGTAACTTCACGGCCCTCTAACTTCAGAGGAGCCGGATCCTTAATTTTTAGACCTCTTGTACTGTTGAATTAATGAACTATGCATAAATAGGTTGGTTTGATGATGTAAGCCTTTTCAGAAACAAAAGATGATGTCAGCCTAAAACATCTTTGTAACAAAAAATGACAGATTGAAGAGTTTGGAAACCCACACTTAAACTGAAACCATCTTCATAACCGTTTTCATTCTCTTCCTCAGTTTTTGACCAAAAAAAAAATTCTCTTCCTCAGTTATCATTGCTTTACATTAGTTTTTTTGGTCATGTTATCAATTCTACGTACTTTTATCGCAACGCTTTCCTACCTTAATCTTCTTACCATTAATTCTTTCCTACCTTAACCACGTTAATTGCTAGTACTTTCTCTTCACATTCTAGCATTAAGATCATGTTTCAATCTGCGTTACGCTAAACTATAATTTTGAAATTTTCTGAAGTTACAATACATCATTTACCTTGTGGTAATTTTAATCTCAAGGGTAAACATTCTATATCATTGTCCTAATTTCTGAGATTTTTTTCTGAATGCAACTGAATTTGGATTGCAGATTCCACTTGGTGTGGTTTTAGCCATTCCACCATTTAACTATCCTGTCAATCTTGCTGTCTCGAAAATTGGTCCTGCACTCATTGCTGGAAACTCTCTTGTGCTCAAACCCCCAACTCAGGTATCAATATATTCAAGGAATTACACAATCATCCAGCTGCTATGACTAGAATGTATTAGGTTGTGTTTGTGAATCTGTCTTTACAAACACGTAACGAAAATGTTGTTGGTGATCTCTCATCTTACCCCTACTTTGCTTCTAGGGTGCTGTTTCTGCCCTTCATATGGTTCATTGCTTTCACTTGGCTGGTTTCCCCAAAGGCCTTATTAGCTGTGTCACTGGGAAAGGATCTGAGATCGGCGACTTCCTTACCATGCATCCTGGAGTGAATTGTATTAGGTAAAATCCCAGTTTAATTACCTTTCTTTGATTATAAATTAGCTACTCCTTTAGTTTCATTTTCTCGATATATATAGTTGCGTATTGATCAGTTGTGGTTTGACAGCTTCACTGGTGGTGACACCGGTATTGCAATTTCGAAAAAGGCAGGCATGATCCCTCTTCAGATGGAGTTGGGAGGAAAAGATGCCTGCATTGTGCTTGAAGATGCTGACCTTGATTTGGTGGCTGCAAACATAATCAAAGGAGGCTTTTCTTACAGGTGAAGCGAGTCAATTATTTCTCTTATGCTTGAATATGTAAGCCACCATAGCGATTTGAACAATTAGTCTTAACATGGTACATACATTTGTTACAGTGGTCAGAGATGTACTGCTGTCAAGGTTGTGTTGGTGATGGAATCTGTCGCTGATGCCCTCGTCGAGAAAGTGAAGGCCAAGGTAGCAAAACTAACCGTTGGGCCACCAGAGGAGAACTGTGACATCACTCCAGTTGTGTCGGAATCATCTGCGAATTATATTGAAGGGTTGGTTATGGATGCGAAGAAGAAAGAAGCAACATTTTGCCAAGAGTACAAAAGAGAGGGCAACCTTATCTGGCCTTTGTTGTTAGATAATGTCAGGCCTGATATGAGAATTGCTTGGGAGGAGCCATTTGGTCCGGTTTTGCCAGTTATTAGGATAAGTACTGTTGAAGAAGGGATCCACCATTGCAATGCTAGCAATTTCGGACTCCAGGTAAAACTATTTTGGCATCAGATGATGTGATCTAATTTAGCATAAAAAAATTCTAATATGAGTAAAATTAATCTACAGGGCTGTGTGTTCACCAAGGACATCAACAAAGCAATGTTGATTAGTGATGCAATGGAGACGGGAACGGTTCAGATAAACTCCGCGCCTGCTCGTGGTCCGGATCATTTTCCATTTCAGGTGAGCTCTTTAGAATTACACCCCACCAAATTTAGTTTGCTAACAAGGCATCATATTAATATGAATATCTGTGATGAATGACAGGGTATAAAGGATAGTGGAATTGGTTCACAGGGAATTACCAACAGCATCAACATGATGACCAAGATCAAGACCACCGTAATCAACTTACCAACCCCTTCTTACACCATGGGTTAGTACGTAAGTAGTGTAAAATAAAGAATGAATGGTAGTAATCACAGCTAGCTACTTAATTAATATCATGTATCAGATTGATTAGTAAAATGTGTAAGTGAATTTTAGGCTGCAGACTGTAAAATGTTATGATCTACGGCATAATGGAGTTGATGAGAAAGATGAATAACTGTGGATACTCTTTCCGAACGGCTAGCTGCATCATATGTGTTAGCTGATCGATGTTTTAGCTCTTGCAAGAATTTGAGGCTTCTCTTCTGTATTGGAAACTTGAGTTAATAAGAACAGAGGACTTGTACTACTATGCTAAGTTTTGAACGTGGTTTGACAAGAATTTAGGCCTCTTCTTACATCTGCAACAAAGTATCATAATCATAACATGCAATCTCCTAGCCAACTGGTGCTTAATTCTTGTCCTTAATTGGGAGCTTGGGCCTGGAACATTTTGGGGCTGATTTTCCCACTATGAATGGGTTACGGGCTAGCTATGCATTTGAATTATAAAGTGGATTTAGTGAAAGTGCCAATGAATTTGTCTTAAAAGCAATAAAAGTAATATAAGTACTATTTATACCAGCCTTTCTCAGCTACATAGGTATGCAAAATTTGTAATTTTGCATAGGTCTCACCACAGCCGTTGGATCTATGGATCTACTTAAAAGTTTATAAATGGCTCAGATTAAAACAAAATTCTTGGGTCAATTTTTAAGTCAATTCTAAAAGATCCGTTTTACAAAAAAGACCCGAATTAAAATTAAAGATCCGCGAGCAAAACCATCAAAGGGAAAAATGTCGAGCTGCCGCTACAACCTCTCTCTCTCTCTCTCTCTCTCTCTCTCTCTCTCTCTCTCTCTCTCTCTCTCTCTCTCTCTCATAGAAGGGAATTTTTGCAAAACGGAGAAGAGAAGAAGAGTGGGAATCGTAAGCGGGAGTGCAGCATCCGGGTCTTTTTTGCAAAACGGGTCTTTAAGAATTGACTTAAAAATTGACCCAAGAATTTTGTTTTAATCCGAGCCATCTATAAACTTTTAAGTAGATCTAATTGATGTGGTGAGACCTATGCAAAATTTGTAATTTTGCATACCTATGTAGCTGAGAAAGGCTGCTATTTATACATGGAGATATCTTCATTACCAACTAGAAATATCCACACACCCAATGGATGTGGAAGTGAAGGTACCTAATGAAAGTGGGTTGTTATTGGTTAAGCAATTAGTTTTTTTTCCTGCTATTTTGTTGTTTGACGCTTTTACCCATTTTGATTTATTTGTTTTTAAAGTATTTAAATATATAAAGAGCATTTACGTAAAAAAAAGTCGGTTATAATTGAGTAATGAGTATTAACAACCACTCTTCTCTTAAATATCGTGTAGATTTACCATTCAAAATCCGAAGGCATCCTATCCCAAAACTAATTTTTTAAAACCATTAAACGACTTTTCCTAATTCCCTTTAGAATTTTTTTTTTGGATCAAATCCCATTAAAGTTTTCTCACAACAATAATAGGACCCAATTAAAAAAAATTCTGACTGCCCTCCTAAAACCTCCAGCCTTTAGATATCAAGAATCGCCCGCCCAAAATTAACGTGACAGAACAAGAAATTGTAGTTATTTGTGCTTAATTACAGCAATATTTAACTGCATCCAAATTAACACCCTTTAAGCAACTATATATATCATAATCATAAGAATAAGCCAACCTTTCCACTAAATAGTTTTTGACTCCTTAGATTTTTAATTTTAAGGTCCAACATCCAACCTGCCCGATCGACTAGTCATCTAATTAAGAGCTTAATTCATGAATCCATGCATCAGTTGAAATTGATCTCAAGCCGGCCTCTTCTTAATTAGTCCGTACGTCAACAGTGTAAGGGATGATCGAGGCATATTTTGTATTGTTCATCATTTAATCATTACGATGCTGGTGTTAAGAGTTTAGAGTTTAAATGGTCGATATATTAAATGAGTTATATTTGGACGGTCATTTCGAGGATCGTACGTAGCTAATTTTCCTTTACGTCTTCTGCTAGCTGCATGTGGTCTTTCAATTTTAATGTAACCACGTACAAATGTTGATACCCTAACCTCCAACTAAATTCCCTCTTTTGATTACAAACTTCAACATATATAGTAATGAAAACGAATAAAAAGGTTAGGGTTTTTATCACAAATGGTACCTGAACTTTACCTCAATTATATACATAGTACCTGAACTTCACTTTTGATCACAAATGGTACCTGAACTTTTTGTTTTGATCACAAATGGTACCTATCGTCAAATCTACCGTTAAAAAATTAAAACAAATTCATCATACGGTCAAAAATTGAAAAGAAAAAAAAAACAAAAAAATTTAGTTTTTTTTTTTTTTTTTTTTCTCTCTTTCTCTCTCTCTCTCTCCCCCACCCCCCCCCCCCCCCCACCCCCACCCGTAACCTCTCTCCTCTCCCTCTGCACCATAAGGCGCCACCACCTCCAGCCACTCCCGATCCTCCAAACCTATTGGGCTTTGAAGCCCTCCATCCCAGCAACCTCGTGGTACCCTCAATTTTCAACGTTGACCGTCGTACGTGGAGGATTGAGGTCGTCGACTTTTCGATTTTTGGAACTTCCGGCATCAATATCTCTCGATCTACTTTGAATCTTACCTTGATGTAGTTACATAATTTCATCCTTGGATTGTGCTCTACATTTTGATATAAACTTTGTGATCATTGGAGATGGTTGACGGTGGCGCCGAGGGAGAGGAGAGAGAGTTCCGGCGGGAGAGAGAGAGGTTTTTTTTTTTCAAATTTTTTTTTTTTTTACTGAAAATTGACTTTAGGTACCATTTAGGATGAAAACGAAAAGTTCAGGTGCCATTTAAAATGAAAACAAAAAGTTCGGGTACTAGTTGTGATCAAAAGTGAAGTTCAGGTACCATGTATATAATTCACGTAAAGTTCAGGTACCATTTGTGATAAAAA
This sequence comes from Rubus parviflorus, assembly GCA_029955375.1. Taxonomy (NCBI): domain Eukaryota; kingdom Viridiplantae; phylum Streptophyta; class Magnoliopsida; order Rosales; family Rosaceae; genus Rubus; species Rubus parviflorus. Next base: position 22,631,019 of record JARGGL010000004.1, read on the forward strand.
CCCAAAAGGTTAATTTTCTGATTAGGCTGGAATCTGGATGATCGGATTTGTAACTGTTAGATCGATGCCAACGTACTGTAATCACTTAGAGTACTTACTAATTAAGCCCTTCTTGCATGCACTGTATATGGGTTGGTAATTAGTATAGTTAATACAGAATGAATGATAGTAATCAGAGGATTCAAAGCTAGCCAGCTACTTAATTAATATCGATATCATGCATATATGCAGAATAGTAAAATTTATATATAGGTGAATTTTAGGCTGCAGCTGTAAAATGTTATGCTATATCTTCTACGCGCATGTAATGGATCGAGTTGATGAATATATAACTAGCTAGGATACTCTTTCCAAACGGCTAGCTTCATCATGTATTAGATGATATTTTAGCTTTGCAAGAATTTGAGGCTTTTACTATTTGGAAACTTTGGTTAATAAGAAATAATTAAGAATAGAGGAGTAGTTGTACCGTTGTACTTATACGTACTATTAGCTAAGTTTTGAACCTAATTTGACAAAAATTAATATGAGGCAAAACACTCTTTGAAATATTTCTCAAGACTTTTCAAATCAATTTATAGATGATAGGACGAAACTCCGTAATCTTAATTAATTAGTTTTTTTTTATTTTGTGAATTGGTGCAATAAGAGTACTATATATTTAAATATGGAGATATCTTCATTACCAAACAAAATCCGAAGGCACCCTTTCTCAAAAATTAAAGTGAAAAGATGTAATGGAAAAGAAAAAAATTGAAGTGAAAAAGCTATTAGTCATTGTTTAATTGTTTTAATTAAGAATTTAACATCGATCGTATCAGAGGTACTATCAAAAGCCACTGTCAATTTCCTAATTTTGAATGGAATTTTCTCACAACAATCATCGGCCGGATCTCATTTACTGCTTAGAAATGCCTTCCTAAACCTCTATCTTTTAGCTACCAATTAAGAATGGCCACCCAAATTTTAGTTGATCTTTTATCTATATATATATATATATGACGATGATAGTGAGTCATGAGAAGAAGGAAGTTGTGAAAACTATTTTCTTGAATTTTGGAGGGATTCCACCGTATGTTAATGAACATGAAATTAGAGAATTCTTTGAAAGGTATTAATTAATTATATAACGTACGTGTTGGGATGCTCATAGTAATATGAATATGTGCATGATTCATTTTTGAATACATGCATGATGAGCATGATTATTGGTACCTACATACTAATTAGCATAAGTACGTGTTGTGTTAATTACTTGAACGTAACATTCATTAGTTTTACTCCTCACTTAATTTGGAACTATAAAATCGATCTCTCAACTTTTGCCTTCCTTAATTTTGAGCATGCTCACTCTGCTGAAGTAGCAGTCCTTGCTAAAATCCTAAGTTGTATATTAATTAATGAGAAGGAAGTTTACGCCCATGATCGAGGCTGATCGATGTTGTTGAACATCGTCAGTGTCAGGAGAGATTTTTCCATGGTACCGTCACTCCACGTGGCATATGTGACGGTGTCATGTGATTGGTTCATTGAATATTTTATATTTTATGTACTAACTGTTTAATTAATATTTTATATGCATTAACCAATCAAAGTGGCCCGTCACATATCCACGTGGAGTGACGGGCTCACTTAAATTTTTTTCGTCAGTAAGCTAGGATGGCAAAATCGATCACCTCAACGAAAATTTTTTAAGTGAGCCCGTCACTCCACGTGACATATGTGACGGGCCACTTTGATTGGTCAGTGTATATAAAATATCAATTAAATAGTTAGTGGATGAATAAAATATTCAATACATAAAACATAAAATATTCAATGGACCAATCACATGCTACCGTCACATATGCTACGTGGAGTGACGGTACCATGGAAAAATTCTTCCACCTCAACTCGTACTCGTGGCCATTGTGATAAATATTTTAATTTCCCTTTCCTGGCCTACACATATATAAATAATTAAGAGGTGGCCATAAATTCTTGATCGAATATATGCATCTCAACTCTAATTCATCAACAATAATGTAAGGAATTAATGATACCTCTCTAATTGGCATTATGGTATCAAAGTTTAGATTTGTAGTATTCGTCTTGTTAATCGTGAAATTAATGGTATTGGTATCGCACACCAATTGAGGATTGTAACTTTTATTTACGTCCTCTGTTGAATTCTTTGTTTATACTTTATACTATAACCACCCATCCTATAGAAAAAATTTTAAGTGAGCCCGTCATTCCACGTAGATATGTGACGGGCCACTTTGATTGGTTAATGCATATAAAATATTAATTAAACAGTTAGTACATAAAATATAAAATATTCAATGAACCAATCACATGGCACCGTCACATATGCCACGTGGAGTGACGGTACCATGGAAAAATCTCTCCATCCTATAGCCTACCTTCTCACCTAGCTAGTTTTAACAATCAATTTTTTTTCCGTTACAAACGCACTGCGTATATATATATATATATATATATATATATGAGATCATACTGAAGAAAGAATACGAAAGTTTTCTGATTAGAATGATCGATCGATGGGATATATTTGCAACAATTAGATGCGAAATCCAATTCTTCATCATCTGCAAAAATCAAAGTTGGCTTGGAATTCCATTTTGGGGTGATTGATTGATAGAAGGGGTCGACTTTGGAATATATATATATATATATATATATATATATATATATATGGCATTAATCAGATACTACTGATTTTTTTTTCTTTTCTGGAAAATTATCTCAATGGATATTAAGCTATATATGCGCGTCATATATGGATTAGTTGCCCCAAAAAAGGAATAAGAGAAAGGTGAAACATCTTCTGAGATTGTCATTTTCAAAAGTGATTATTGGAATGTGCTTTTATTTGACTTAGTTAGGATTTATGTACATAATTTTTGACACATGAAGCTGCTAGCTAGATAAATGTCCATATGAAGGACCCTTTAAGGGGCAAAAACAAAGATAATCATGTTTAATATGATTTGGTTTAGGGATTTGCCTTGACATAATTACATAATTGGGTGATTAATTGGGTATATGAGGTGTAAAGAGAGAGCCTATGGCATGGCCTGAATATCAAAAAGTGGCGATGTGATTGGTGCAAGATAAGGACATATACCTACATCTTTAGTTTGGCCGAGGAATTTTTTCATAGTTTCGTCACGCCACCTGACATATATGACGAGCTACTATAATTGGTGACCTCAATAATTTATGATTTCTCCACTCAATATTTTATTACTCACTAATTATTTTATTACACAGCCACCAATCATAGTAATCCGTCACACATGTCACGTGGTGTGATAGGACCATAGAAAAAATGTTCAGTTTGGCCTCGTGAATTTAATTAGATTTTTTTTTTCAATTTTCAAGGTAGGATCTCCAATTTCTCTTTTATCTTGAATTTTTCCACCCTCAAGTTAGTACTAATTCATACCTTAAAGCTCAAACCCGATAAATCACGACCAATATGATTATGTTTCATAAAATGATGTTTACGCTAGATTTCACCCCAATCGGCACCTCGGCGAGGCCACGCAATGACCTCTACTGTCCGAATAGGAGTCAGAGGACGACACGGGAGTACAGGACCGATCGCCCACAAAAGTGCTGGTGCGCTTGAAGCCCATGCATAGTCTTTCAATGGAAATAGTTACAAGCTAGTAGCAAAGCACAATTGCACGATGCACACAAAAGAATCATATAATCACATTCTCATGAGGTTACATTTTTTTTTTTAGAGAAGAAGAACTTCATTCAACAATAACAAGAATTACAAGATATGAGAATGACCGGTGGAGAACAAAGTTTCTCCACTCTCCTCCCTAGTAGTACCTTCAGTTACGGGTCTATCATCAAAGATGACATTCATGAGCCAATAGGGGACAACCCCTAACCAACAACGACACCCATAATCTCGGGCTACAAAGATAGTAAACCAAACTCGAGTGTCACGATACAACCTCGCAACCAACATTAAAAAGAACCACTTCACTCTTTTCAACATCGTGTCCCAAAACAGCCAGACCACGTGCAAGGGCAATTTGCCATCACATTGATAACTAGAAGGCACCGACAGTATAACGCATAGTCCTTGAGAATAGCGCCATAGAAATGGCACCGCAGTAGAAGCAAGACTCCCAAACCCTAACTCAAAAGAGTAGGGACTTATTATTAGACCTAAAACACACAAAAAAGAAAACCCTAATAAACACCAAAAAGAAACCATCATGATTCGCTTTCCATCCCGGTGGAACAACTGCCGGAGAACCAAAATTTCTTGCGCCGGACTGGTACAAGCATCTGCAGCCTCCCCTTTGCCAGTTATGGATCTCACCAGTCACCTACCCTCCATCCCCAACAAAAATTAATATATAGAAGAACACAAATTAATTTTTATTCTCATATTCTTAATTTGTAAAACAAACGAGGCGTATAATTGAGAAGAAAAAATATTTTATATACACTACTATTCATGATGAAGAATACTAACAAAAATTTGGAACATGAGAAATCCATTGAATGATTGGGATTCACATAATTCCATAGGTACATATAGTCGTACTTGATTTGATACAATGAACTTGGCTAGCAATTAGGTCATATATATTAACAACTCCATCGGTCCCAAAATGAGAGGCCACGACAATCACAACGATAGCTAGCTGCTCAAATCTAACATCTCTCTCGGTACTTGGTCGAGCTTTCAGCTAACAAACTTTGAGCAGATGATTTGTTGAAATTCCGAAATCCAATTGAAAAATGTTTATTCAGACTCTATAGTATAATATTAAACTCTGATATTATCTTCCACAATCATTTGAGATATGAGGGTTTATATATATATTGTATATCAGGCTTTCTCCACTACATAGGACTATGCACTTTTAAAGTACATAGTTCTAATGTCAACCGTCAGATCAGATCATTTAAACAGATCTGACGGCTGACATTAGAACTATGTACTTTAAAAGTGCATAGTCCTATGTAGTGGAGAATCATTGTATATATATATATATATATGTTTGTGTTCTCACTCTGGTATTCTACTACCAGATTCATTGAGATATGAGGGTCATGCTAGATGCAAGTTAGAATTTGAAGCAAAAAATCTTTGTGTTCTCACTCTGGTATTCTACTACCAGATTCTTTGAGATATGAGGGTCATGCTATAGATGCAAGTTAGAATTTGAAGCAAAAAATCTTTTGCCCTGATTCTAGTGAATTAGGTTGGAACCTGTTCTCTCTTTTCTCTATTTGGTTGGTTTTTATTGGCCTCTTGCTGTCATCTTTTTCCCTTAATGAAAATTGCATCTGCAAAAACAAAAAAAAATCCCAAGATTACATATAAGGAGGAAAAAAATCGACGTGATGAATGAGTGGGGAATTTATTGAAAAAAAAAAAAAAAACCAAGAAGGAATATGAAGTCAAAACCCTTCAAGACCTTAAGTTTGTGTAAGTTCTTGAAGGGGTCACACTCTTGGTGGAATTCGCGTTCATAGTGTCAATCCACACTCGTCCTCATGTTTGTATAAGAAGCTTAAGTTTGACATACACAGCAGCTGAGGTGTACCAATAGAGGGCAACGCGCATCCAGCATAATGTGGTGGTAGTTTTATACACAGTAACATAGCCCTACGTAATCAGTTAGACCATAGACCAAGTGGTCTGACCCTACTGAGAGACTCAGAGAGAGAGAGAGAGAGTGTGAGCCCCACACACACAGTCACGACTCACGACTCACGACTCACTCCCAAACAAACAAAGCCTCTTCTATTTAACATCAACTTGAAAAGGCCCAGAAACACAAGTCTAAAATTTCAACAGAAAACCCAACCGTAACAGTCGTCCGTCCCAAATTGAAATGCAAGAAATGAACTCTCTGTTAAACCCACAACCCAACACCTCCGCCTCCCAACTCTCTCTTCAAGACCTTCAACTCCAACAGCACTCCAGGATCCAAAGCCAAACCTCTCAGATGAACCCCCAAACTCCCTTTGATTCATCTTCCCACGACGACTTCCTCGAGCAAATGCTCTCCACCCTCGGCCCTTCCTCCTGCTCCTCCTGGCCCGATGAAACGCCGCCGTCCTCCGCCAACGACACCAATGTCGTCTTCTCCTACGATGACTCCGCCAACCTCGCCTCCAAGTTCCGCAGCCACCAGATCAGCGCCGGCGCCGCCGCTTCCAAGTCCTCCCCCACTGCCTCCGCCGCCGCCGCCGCCGCCATGATGCTCCAGCACCAGCTCATGATGTCCCGAGGCTCCGCCGGCAACGGCAACGGCGACTCTGGCTTCGTTCCGATGGCCTTGTCTTTGGGGAACAACGGAGACTTCGACCGCTCCCACAACGACGTCGTTGACGGCTCGTCCTTTAAATCTCCCAATCCGGTTAGTTTTCTTTATTAATTCCACACACTTGTTTCTTTCAAACCACTAAACCAGGCATGAGGCATGAGGCATGGCATGAATGTAAATAATGATCAACTATATATTAATTGGGTGGTGATTTTTCAGGGAGGTGATGGTGCTTCTTCTGTTCAAGCCTTGTTCAATGGTTTTACTGGATCTCTGTCTCCGAACCAGCCTCAACATTTTCATCACCCTCAGGTCTCTCTCTCCTTTTGTAATTAATTTTGATTAATGGCTAATATGGTAGTGATTTTCTGCTATTAATTTGATTGTTGTATATATATGCACAGGGAGGTTCACTTCAAGCCCAGAATTATGGAGCTCCAGCCGCTGCGATGAACCAAGCTCCGGCGAGCGGCTCGGCTGGGGCATCGGCGGCGCAACCCAGACCCAGAGTCAGGGCCAGGCGAGGTCAAGCCACCGATCCACACTCCATCGCTGAAAGAGTACGTCATCAGTTCACAATTTTCTCGCTGTTTTTTTCTGAGCAACCAAACAAAACAGAACAGAAGCACTAGCATTTGTTTTGTATTTAATTATTTGTTTGTATTAGCTTGTATTTTTCTGAGACGGGTACTGTTGCAGTTACGAAGAGAGAGAATTGCAGAGAGAATGAAAGCTCTGCAGGAGCTGGTTCCCAATGCCAACAAGGTGATTATATTATTTGATTCTCGAATCTCGATCATAGTTCGTAATTAATTACTTAATTAAACAACATAATTATGGGTCATCATCAATATCATTGATTAAATATATGCAAAGGAAGCTCCTCCGTTTCTACGTCCCCAGTGGTACACCTCCGATTCTGTAACTGCCGGTTAGATATTTCATTTTATTTTAGGGTTTAGAGGACAAGTGTCAGACATCTAATCGGGGTAGTATATTTTTATCATTTTATCTAAGGTCATTTTTTCGTTCATATAAATTTTTCTTTATGATTTCCGTGCGTACTTGAAAACTGAAGCCGGAAATGGCTACCGTACTACAGCACGACTCTAAGAATTGGAATCTTTACTAATTATACCTACATTTTCTTAATAAAATGGTTAATTATTACTAACCACAATTAAATACCTTGTTTAATATATCTTATTATTAATATATATATATATTTTTAACATGTATGATATGATGCAATAATATAATGGATATTGATGTGGGTTTTGGAATGACAGACAGATAAGGCTTCAATGCTGGATGAGATCATCGATTATGTAAAGTTCCTCCAGCTCCAAGTCAAGGTAATTTAGATGCTTTACTCTTCCTTTCCTTAATTATTTGTTTTCTTAATCTAAGAACCTCTTTTTGTTGCTTAGATTAAAGAAAAGGAAGGATTCCCTGGTTGACATTGTTTGTTTAGATATGATAATTAATTAAGTAAAGAATTAATCTGTGTATTGTAAAGTGGGATCAAAGTATGGGAATATTAATTTTCTTTATTACTTATATTTTCTGGGTTATGCCCTTCTTTTTTGTGTTCAACAGGTTCTGAGCATGAGCAGGTTGGGTGGTGCAGCTGCTGTTGCTCCCCTCGTTGCTGATATGTCATCTGAGGTAAAATTATAAAGTTAAAGAAACCCTTTAGAATTTACAGTTAACTTGAGGTAAGAAAGGAAAAACCCCATCATATATATATGCACATTTTCACATTCACCTACCAAAGCTATACTCAGCCCAGCTAGCTGAGACTGATATATATATATATATATATATATATATATAGATACATATCAAGCTGGCCTCAGCTGATGAATTTTCCATCACCACAAAACGACAATAGAAAAGTAGCACGCGTGCCCACTTTTCAGATTCCCCTCACTCACTTTTCTCTTTTGGCTTGGCTTTTTCTTTCACACTCTCTGAAAATATCATGTCATTTTACAAGAAAATAATTTCTGGGTCGCTCGCTGTAGGGAGGCGGTGACTGTATCCAGAGCAGTGCCAATGGCGGGACCCGCGGACGGAACGGGAACCAAACGGCGTCGTCGAACGACAGCATGACTGTGACGGAGCACCAAGTCGCGAAGCTCATGGAGGAAGACATGGGCTCCGCCATGCAGTACCTACAGGGCAAAGGTCTCTGCCTCATGCCCATTTCTCTGGCAACGGCCATCTCCACTGCCACGTGTCACACCAGGAATCCACTGATGAACAGCAACCCGGTGATGGCATCCAACGGCGGGGAGGGGCCGTCCTCTCCCAGCATGTCGGTGTTGACCGTCCAGTCAGCCACGATGGCCAGTAACGGTGGGGTTGACGGTTCGGGTAAAGACGCCGCCTCCGTCTCCAAGCCGTGAGAGGTACTGACTAACGTGACGTGGACTCCAAGGCCCTACTAGGCTACTACTCTAAAGTCTACGAAAATAAGGCCTCTTTCTTCTGGGTGCTTTTTGTTGTAACGACGCCGTATTTGCGTAGACTTTGGCTAAAAGCTAGCTAACCACCTCCAGATCCCTATGAATCCTGTTTTTCATGATTTTTGGGGTTTCTTTGTCTTTTTAATTGCTTTTGTTCTTTTGTCGCTTTTTAATGCGAGCATGTTTATCTTGATAATCATGATCATGTTACCTATTATGAAATGATTAGTCTCTAAAATAATTATGTGGGAATTATTAAGAATCAAAAGGATGGATGGTTTGTGTTTTATCTAATTCTAAATAAAACAAGTACTAAAGGAGTAGGCAAGGTAACTACTAAAGCCTTGTGATAACTTTTTAGGTTTTGTTTTTGTTTGTTTGTCTTGAGTTGGTGGTTGGACGCTATTGCAACGTGGATTAGATTTCCGGTCAACTGAATGTCTTGTATTTTTCTTCATGTTTTGATGATTGATTTGAAACACTACTTTGACCACCTGTTCCAATTCACCAAGGAAAGCATAAGAAAACTAAAGACCCTAGTTGCGTTGAGCTCCTGGAGGATGATGAAACATGCACACATATCCATTCGAAATGTAAGAGTGCGACGGCCACTTCTTTTTTTTTTTTGCGGGATTGATAGTTGGCCGCGTACTACTCTTATCGAGAAACTAATCTCGTCTGATCTCTAATATAATTAAAGAAAAGAAAAGTAGTGATTTGAAAATCATAAAATTATCACATAGAGAAAGAGTTGCGTCCGAGTAAGTAATTAAAGTATGATGATTCATAAATGTGATGTCTCTTTGTTGACAAACGCAAAGGGCCGCACAGCACAACATATTTGTAGCTGTAGCTCTACATTATAATACAAAATATAGGCAACGACTACGGCCCATGTCATACTCTAAATTTCTAATAAATAATTTGCTATCTCACTCTCTTTCAAGACGTGTGATTAACACGCCCCTCTCCCAAACCACTGTTATGGCACCAACGCCAGGGTGACGCAATGCCCACGTTCATCTTCTGTTTTTTGTCAAGGGTCTCCGATAATGCAAATCCTGCTCAGAAAGAACGAGTCCTTCTCATTCCGAGTGAAAACGGGAATGAGAATGGCTTCTTCTAAAAGCACTTCTGCTAAATGATTTTTTTTTAAGATGGCTAAAATCGCAATTAGCGTCGTCACAATGATATATGTTTTTAAGAGCATAGAAAATATCAAGACAAAAATCCCTATAAGATATTCAAATCAGAAACACGGATGCAAGCTCACAACCGGCATTGTGATTTGGAGGTGATACTGGTGAGCATGAACTTCCAAGCTTGATCTTTTTCCAGATCTCCACCTCAATATCAAATTCACTTATTTCACATGGGAGTATTAAGAGACATGTAGTCCACTACTTATTGTCAATTCTTTCACAGCATCATTCAGGCATTGACTCTCCAATACTAAATGCTTATTCTCAAGGTTAAGGATATTATTATATATCTGCCCATAACTCCCAATAAGCCAGTCAAATACATATGTACATATACATATATCAGGAATCAGTATATAAACTATACCAGGAAGCTGCTAGTTTGGACTTCACTAATCAGTTCATATATAATAAAACTGTGTGAAATATAAAATAAGGACATTGAATATTGTTGATGCATCATTTTCCCAAGTACTTGAAAAAGTTTACAAGCTCTTTTGCCTGCATCTCTCTCTGTCATGATAAGAATTTTATGTCTGATACAAATGCGATTGCAGTGCACAGAAACATACAATATTGAAGAAGGGCAAGAAAAAACAAATATATATGCATGTCTTCCACAGAAAAGGTATCTCAGAACTGACATTAAACCTTGATGAAAAATTCATAAAAGCTGAATACAAGGCCTCATAGAAGATCTCATCTAGGACTAATATAGTGACTATAAGTTAAGCCAACTCACTCTTAATATCGCATACATGTGCAACCTTACATTATCTGAACAGCCAACTAGAGGAACAAAACAAGCAGAAACCTGTGGGAGTCTTTAAACATATAATGGAAACCACCATTCTTTAAACCCTCCCTATGTTTCATGTCAACTATATAGCAGCACAATCTGCAGTTGCAAACAGTCATTTGACATGTAGAGATCAATCTCCAGCATTTATATTTCTCATTCGAAAAAGTTACATGCTTAATCTCACCAGGATGAATATATATTTATGAGAAGCAAATATAAATATGTACTTTTAGACACCCACCAATTACTCAGATTGATAGGACTCCAACTACTTCACAGAAGCAAATTATAATACATCCGTTTTAGTACCCTGAATTTTTTTTCTGTTCATTATATAATTCAGGCAAACAGAAACGCTGAAACCAATGAGCTGCTCTAGTGCATCTTTAACCGACCCTAAACTCTACCGGTTTAGTTTTCCAATTCAGAAATTAAGCCAGTATCAACACCTTGCACATCAGTGTGCAAGCTCTACAATGTGCACTTGAAATTTCAATTCCCAAAAGCATGCGACACAATACAAATTGAAATTCAGTCATCATTCAACAACCAGTTCACTGAATATTTGATCAGAAAAGAAAAAGTTAACTGACTATTTTGGTTCTGCAATTCTTACTCACTCACAGGGACTCTTAGGAACTCTACGTGCTCAACAATACCATACTCGTTCCAGAGATGCAGTTGTAGCATCACTAATTGATTATATGCCACCTCTTTCCTATAAATGTTCCCAGGTGCAGAACTTTGTGATCAGCCTACAGTCTTCTCCTCAAATTCAGCTCCTATTTGGTTATCATGCTCAACAGCGACCATACTTCTTATTTATCACCACACTAAGTTTTAAGGAACATTCTACGAGAATGACATAAACAATGAAAACAGTCAATCTTCAAAAAGTTTTATCCCAAATAACCAAATTTTAATGTATTGTAAGAATTGCTTCAAAGTGAGGACTGAAAACTTCAGAGCAATGCTTCTGGATAACCTGTTCTAACTTTTAGATTGACGGAGGACATTTGTGTTATACCATAGCAGAAAATATCCACCTCAAATGGTGGATCATCTTGGAAGCCTAGCAATTCTACAGAATGACTGTTACATTTAGTTACTCTTCATCCAAGGTAAGTGCCACCGTACTATTTGTATCATCTAGAAAAGTAATCGTCCACTCAATTGCAACCATGGTACTGGCAGATAAATAGCCTTTATAAACAGCTTAAGTTTCCAAAAGATCCTTGGGCAACACATAACACAAACTAATATGTTATATAAAGCAACAATATAAAATGTGTGCCAAAACCATTATACACATGGTATCTTAATGCAATCGCCTAGATATCTAATGTGTGCCAAAACCATCATACACAGGACAAGACAAGAAGCACATCAACTACAAAATTTAGTTTTTAAAACCATTAATTGTGCAAGAAACAGATCTAATCAAACAAAATGGTCTTTCTTTCCAATTAGTTTCTTACTCCAAAGTAAATTGGAGACAACAGTACCATCTCTGCAAGCCTTGAAACTGTAAGCGGTCTCTTGCTCCGACTGAATAATGAATTTAAGATGCACCCAGTAACTGACCCGGATGATTCCTTCCGCCTAGAGGGGCCAAGTGAAGCCTTATACCCCTGCCAAAATGGATAAACGCAACCCCATGAGGGTTCCACCCTACAAGCGTCTCATAAGTTTTACATAAAGTAATCCCCAAGTTCAATTTCCACACATTACTCAAAGTTATAACTAGTAGCAAAATTCGAAATTCAGTAAAGTATCATAGCAATGTTGTAATAAAACATAAGTGCAAATGTATACGGTATTCTTAAAACATCAACAGGCCAATCCATAAACTAGAATCAGAAACGAAAAGTAGCTTTTATTGATATGATTCTCTATCCATCACCAGTAAGTTTTAGGCAGCTACTTGTATATCTACTTAGATGTACAACTACAAGACTATGATGACTAAAAAGAGTAAGGACATTGTGATTGCTGACCCATTAAACCAAAAGCTCATAGGAACACAGTTTAACTAGTGCTGGTGGGCTTGAAAGTGTAAGGCTGTGGAAGTGACAACGGACCTCTCCGGGAGTCTTTATCATCCAAAAGCCTCTTCAGACTTCTGCTCTTGCAGTGTAGCGCATCAAAATGCTTCACCTGAAAAAGAGCCCAATAATGTGAAATACAGAAAACCCTAATGTCAAATAAAGATATAGAATGGAGCTTTACCCAAGAAGCACGGCAATTGTTGACGAACTCATCCCGGGCGGCTTTGCACTGTGCTGGGTATAACAGACCCTTGGACGCAATTTCAGTCTGTTTCTTGTCTGATTCTTTCTCCAAACACGTATAGAAAGCGTCTCGAGCCTGATCAAATACATCGAATTTCAGATTACAACGTTTACTTCAAAGTAATTGAATGAATGAGTGAGGATAGAGAAGGTATTATGACCTTATAGCAAGCCTGTCTAGAACTAGAGAGCACGTCGGTGTGAATCTGATCTGGGTTTCGTGCCGCTAAAGCTTCCTTGGCCATGGCTTCGGTAAAGAGAGAACCTTTGCTTCTGCGAGTGTCTGTGATTAGCGCCTGTGAAACGATGAAAGGGAGCTGGGGGGTGGTGTTAAGGTGGATGGGCCGAGTTGGCCCATTAAGCCTGGATCCATTATATTACAATTTGCATTGGACTTTGATAACGTGGGCCTAATGACCATGAGGACCAAGCATTATCTTTTATTATGGGAAACTGGGAAGGGGCTTATTGCATGGTGATGTACGTTGAAGGTGACTATACTTGATTGCTGGATAAGAGCCTCGTTGCTTTGCTCAGGTACTCCTTATCTAGTACTCCTATTTCCGAGGAATTAATCAATGAACTCTATCTTATTGGTCTGTCAGTTTTTAACTCTGGTCTCTTGGACTCAGGTTGTACGTTCGAGATAGGTTTGTCTTCTGTACGTGTTTAATTAAAAGAAAAGAAAAGAAAAAACTACTTGTTTTGTTTTCTGATGTACGTGAATATCATGTACGTTTGTTTAATGATGAATAGCTCGCCTTCCAAATTGTAGTGCCATGAGGCAATAGCCTTAAGGGATGCCTTCCATGCTACTGCATCCGAAGGGTTTAAGCATCTTCAAGTTAAAAGAGGTTTCAAGTTTCTTATTGAAAATGACATCTGTATTTTTTTTGTTTGGAATCAATGATATATGTGTGTATACTTAAAATGGATAATAGATGAATCTAGATAAACTACTAGAGGCATATGGATTCGATTAACACTCATCTATGTAATCAAATCTCTAAACAAATCTTAAAACGTACTTACTTATTTTTTGAACGTGGAATGCCCACTATACATATATACTTCAAATGATTCTCACGTAACGAAATTTTTATTTTATAAGGTGCGAAGTTTTTATAGAATAAAAACCTCTTTAGTGGAAAAACATTATACATACTCCGATTTTATTCGTGTTAGCAAACGTAATGAAAATCATGTCTTGTAAATAATTATACATATACTTATGTCTCTTTAATTGACGTAAGTAGACATATATGTCACAACAGTTTGTTGAGTGTCTCGCTAAGTTAAGTCAGCTCAACAAAGGAGCGAGGTTGTTTAAGGGGCATCATCATCTATATATATAATGCTAAAACATGAGTTTTAGTAATATTCAAAAACTCATATTTTGCCCCTCCAATCATATATCAAATAAAATTTAAAATTTAATAATATAAGGGCAAAAAAGTAAATAACATAACTAAAACATAAATAAAATATAGGAATGGTCTCACCCACTTGCCCACTTCATTCAATTATAAATTCATTAGTCTTTAACTCTTTATTAATTTTTTTTATTCAAAATATTTGAACATTAATTTTTTGTTTAATTCAAAAAATAAAATTATAGTTTTGATGGATCATAAATATAATCAATTTTTAACAGTAGAGATCCCTATATCGATCTATTGTACCAAAAATTAGGATATGAATATTTAGGTACATCGAAGACTACAAGATTAATTTACCTGACCAGAAATTAAAACACGAATAATGCGCACGCGCATAGCAGGTGCAGAAAAGCTAGTCATCGTATAATTATGCACAAATCTTCAAAAGCTCAACGGGACAATACGAATTAAAAGTTGGGACTTTAGAGATGTATTAATGTGTCAATCTCCCGTTCTTATCCTGTCTCCTACTCTCCTTTATCTGACAGTTTTGCACGTTGTCCTAGCTGATATTGGGAACAAGAAGATCCACCATAGAGGGAAATCCGACGGCCGAAAGAGCACCGCTCAAATCAGAAGAGAGCAGACCTTTTTGACCGGAAGCTCAAACAGTCGATCTCAGCCACAAAACCGCTCAACGTATCTCAACCCTAGACTTTATCAAACCACTTCCAAATCGACACGTTTCCCCTGCACCATAGACTGTAACCTAGATATTTCTTACTCCATCTCCATCTCCATCTCCATCTCCCATTTCCCATCTCTATCTCCGAGTCTGAGACTGACGGGGGGTGACACATCGATCCGTCTTTCCCACCAAACAGTCGGGAAGTCTGGAACAGAGACATGTCGATCGTGTCGAAACCACTAAAACCAGCCCAGTCCATATCGATCATTTACCGTGCCTCTTTCCACTTTTGATGATTTACCCCCTCATTCATTATCACCAAGGGCCAACGAGAAAAGGCCTAGTTGAGTTAAAAACGTACCAGAGGTTGGTAGGGATGCATGGGAAAGTACTTTGATTTTTTAAAAGTTTAATAATTTAGAAACCCTAAATTCTCTCTCTACATACACGGTGAAAGAAAGCAGGAAATAAGGGGTATTCAGATCTGGTTCTCAGTGAGTTGAGTGACTGAGATCATATATTAGGGTTTCTCTTCTTTCTACTCTTTTGTTGCGCCTGGGAATTGAACACTAGCTAGGAGATCGATGGAGTTTTGAAGAGGCTGACAGAAGAGAGTGAGCACACACACAGGCAGTTGTAATTGTTAAAAGCAGAAGCTAGCTCTCATACATTTGCGTGGTGCGTGCTCACTGCTCTATCTGTCAGCTTCGATTTTCACACTAGTATTGGATCGATCTCATTTTCAATTAGAGCAAGTAAAAGAACAACAAACCCAGAAGATTTACGGGTTTGGTACTTGATATATATCAACGATCTGATCTCTTTAATCTTATATATATAGCCTGTGTCTGACATCACACCTGTCATCCTCCTGTTTTGTGAAGTTTCTAGGTGCATACGTGGCTGACTATGCGAACAAGAAAGAATTTTGATTAATCATCATCATCTCAGAGACACTTAATCCATTTTTCTTTTCTTTTGGTTTGAAGATTACCATATGGATTTTCTAGACCTTTTTGCTGTCCATATGATATGAATTATTTGAACTTTTGTGTTTTGCAGATGATTTTTATGATCACTATTTATTGAAATTGAATTTAATGGGGGGTTTTGAAAAGCGTGTCTTTTGATGGTCCTTCCCTAGCCTGTTCAACTTACCAAGTGTTTTTTTCTTCTATTTTCAAACGGATAAATGTTCAATTTATGGCTCACCCGTTTTTTTATTTAAAGGGTTTTTATTATGGATTGGCTTCGTCTTCATCCTCCCTCCAATTGATCCAAACATACGTATGTGCAGGTTGATTTATATCAGGTTTAATCTGGTTTTGATATATCACACTACAATATTGCCTTTGACTATGCTTTTACTAAAAGACCAAGCAAAAATTAGAAAGTTCTTTCGAATATTTATTACGATTTTCTTTTTCCTGATTTGATTCTCTTGTCTGTGTCATATGCAGATTTCACCCTTATTTTCCGTCAATCACAAATTGGCACATAAACCCTGCATCAGGAGGAACATAAACCCTGACTGACTGAAAAATCACTGCTCAGCCGAATATGGAAACAACTCATTCCTACTCTTTCTCGGCTGATTTCAATATTTTCTCTACCATAATTGAGATTTGCATCGGTGCCAAAATTACCTTATACGGGTCAGTCATTGAATTGCTTTCCAGATTTTGCTTCATTCTCATTGATTGCCCCTTTTTGCTTCTTTACCAAGGAGAATATGTTTGCTATTTTTTCATAGGTATTGCTCTTTACAAATACTACTTTGTTTTGTTTGGCTTTTGGGAGCACAGCAACGGATTGTTTTATCTGCATCAGGTTGATCAGATTGGCAAGGTAACCGTTTCAACATTCTCCTTATGTGTTTAGTGTTTACTCTACAGTAATATTATTTTTTCTATTATTGCTCTTGTTTTTTTGAATTTTGATTTCAAAATCTTTTTGCTTAATCTTCAACAGGTTAATCAGATCTATCAATTGGTAACCGTTGAAACAATCTAAATCCCC
The DNA here is from genome assembly GCA_029955375.1 of Rubus parviflorus. Taxonomy (NCBI): domain Eukaryota; kingdom Viridiplantae; phylum Streptophyta; class Magnoliopsida; order Rosales; family Rosaceae; genus Rubus; species Rubus parviflorus. The sequence goes on from JARGGL010000004.1 coordinate 22,648,185, forward strand.
TTTTAAGTTTTCTTAGTTTATTGAGTTGTTTTCTATGGTTGCTGTTCTTTGAATATGTGGTTTTGGTTTGTTTAGTGGTTAATTACTAGTTCATGATGAAGAACTTATTTATTGAATAAGATCTAAACAACTGATTGATGATTAGTAAAGCCCTTTGCTTTCTATGCTTGTTTTAATTTGAAGGAATTTCAACAGAGATTGTTGTTTGATTATATATATTTACTTGAACCTAGATTATTTACATGATTTTGATGTTTTCTTGGTTATTGCTTTTGGATTTACGTATGTAATATGAAAGTCACAAGAAGAAATTAAATAATGGGATGCTTAATATACTTGATCTCACTGATGCAAACCAATAAAGAAAAGAAGTGAATGGCTATTACTTTTAGCTATAAATTTTTTTTAGTAGTTTCTCAGTTTATCATTGTTATTTTAAGAGAAACAAAAGTTCAGGATGGTGTGTCCATCTCATCAATGGTTAGTAATGTGGATATTTTACTAAATAAAATTTAGTAATATGAATTTATTATGTTAGATATACATGCATGGAATATGAGAACTACAAATTAATTCCAGTAATTTCAGTGTGTATTGTTCTTAGGCTTTTTATTTTTCATATTCTAAATTTCTCCTTTTTCAAAGGAGCTTTGGAACAGTTTGTAGTGATGCATATGAAGTTTCATGCCTATAGATGCTAACTCGACTTTGCTTCTGTGGTATTAGATCTATAGTTGGTTGTTGCAAGCCAAGTATAGAAAATCAAAGTTACTGTACTTTAGTTTTCTGTCCATATTGGAAGAACTTTTATGTCTAGTGATGCAAATTGCATGCTCTTATCAAAGAAAGAATTCAAATATCATGTTGAGAGTAATTAATTAGGAGTAGAAAATTCTATAAAAAAAAAAAGGTAGGCGTTGAAAACAACTATAACATCCAATTGATCAGTAATTAACTATGGCTATAGTAGCCTAGAGAAAGAAACAAGTTATGCAGTGGTTTATCTGAACCGATCACAATTTATGAATTTTGATTTAAATGCCATCCTTTTTTAAACTTGTACTCTTTAACATATTAGTAAATTTGGAGAGCACCTAATCTCTTCCTTGTTTTCAGTGTGGCTTAAAAGGTGATTTCAGTATTGTTATATCAAGCATCGATCTATCAAATATTGTTGGTCTTGTTTGATATGATCAAAGTTTTGGAACGATTTACAGTTTGTTTATTTCATGGACTATCTCCTTAATTTAGTCGCTAAGTTTTGGTTATTAAAAAGTTGTTTAGTACCTTCATTCTTTACTCTGCTCGGATCATGGAGTTTCACTAGAGCATGCAGTAACTTCTTTGCATTAAGTATGCCTATGATGCACAAGAAAATTATCTGCACTTAAAGTTGGTCGCTTCATCTTAATTAATGCAGTTTAATTTTATGTCTCGTTCCTAGTTTTCCTTTTTGTCAAACTATATATTCACCCTTTCAAGTTCAAATTACTTATCGCTTCTCTTGCAGAATGGCTATGGAAATGGAAGAGGATTTGTCAAGCATGGTCTCAAGTGCAGGCTCAACAAGGAGGAGGAAGAGGACATTTCAAGCATCTGTCTCAAGCTTCACAAGCATCACTGGTTTCTTGGTTCGAGAGAGTAAGCACGTGTGCCATGAGAGCAGTTTGTCTGCCAATACCAAATTCAAAGGAGTTGTGCTGCAACAAAATGGCCACTGGGGTGCTCAGATCTATGCCAATCACAATAGGGTTTGGCTTGGAACTTTCAACTCCGAGGTGGAAGCAGCCATGGCTTATGATAGTGCTGCCATCAAGCTTCGCAACGGAGAGTGCCAGAGAAACTTTGCGTGGACCAAGGAAACTGATCAAGAGCCATACTTTCAGAGTCTACATAGCCAAGAAGCTGTTCTTACGATGATCAAGGATGGTTCATACCCGGCTAGGTTTTTCGAATTCCTCATGGCCCGCCAAGCAGCAGACAATGTGCAACAAGTAGAAGTAGTGGCCGGGTCTAACATTAACTCAGCTAGGGTTCAACAGAGCAACAGAGATCTCTTGCACAAACAACTCTTCCAGAAAGAGCTAACACCAAGCGATGTGGGTAAGCTAAATAGACTGGTCATCCCCAAAAACTATGCCACTAAGTACTTCCCCCGTATTGACGAGGCAATGCAAGGAGGGTTGGAGAACAATCCAGCGGCTGATGTGCAGCTGGTGTTTTATGATGAGAATATGAGGCCATGGAAGTTCAGGTATTGTTATTGGAAGAGCAGCCAGAGTTTTGTGTTCACCCGGGGATGGAATCGGTTTGTAAAGGAGAGGCTATTGAAAGCCAATGACACTGTCAGATTCTATGAGTGCCACAATAAGGAGTCATTCTACAGGATTACAATCGACAGGGCTGAAAGCTCTGGTGGCATTGTCGAAAATGCCAACCAATGTGTTTCCCTCTCCCCCATCACCTTGCAATTTGAAGATGACATTAAGCCACAAATTCCAGAAGTTATCGATCAAGTGCCACAAGTTAATGAGTGTAGAAGAATTAAGCTATTCGGTGTGTATATCGTTATCGATGACGATTGATGCATGAGCACAGCACTTTATTTTTGAGTTTTATTTGAGGTTAGACTAAAACTCATCAGTAAACCAACCCCTACAAATGCTTAATTTTTGTTTGGGCTTTGTAGGGTTTACCTTGATTTTGCTAATTCTAATGAAGTTTTGATGTTTATGACAATAATCTTGTGATTTGGGCTAATTTTTATCATGAGTTTAATCTTCCTTGTTTTTTGGTTGTTTCTTTATTAGTTTACAGAGATTATTAGAGCTATTTGTCCTTTTTAAAGTTGGTGGTTTCATTTGTCATTCTGTAAATATTTTGTACGACATTAAAAAAAAAACACATTTTTGCAATATGTTGCTTTTGATCGCGAGGCAACACGTACTATGGTGCTGAGCCTCGCCAACATTTTTTATTGGACTTGATTGCTAATTTAACGCTAAACAGTAAACACTCGGTCACACAGAAGACCCAACCGTGCAGAGAAGAGAAGAGAATAATGTCGAGGAACAAGAAGATGATGCTGCAGGAGCTGTGCGTTCACAGGGGTTGGGCTCCTCCCACATACAGCAGCACCAAACAAGGCCCAGATCATGTCCCTCAATTCTCTGCCACCGTCGTCGTCAACGGTTTCAGCTTCGCCTCTCAGGCCTTCTTCAGCTCCAAGAAGGAAGCAGAGAACTGTGCTGCCGGAATCGCATTGAACAATCTCTTTGTTCCCCAATCCCAGCCCCAACCCATTAACCACAATTTCAATTCTCTCTCATCCCCAGGTAAACAAGGCTTTACAAGGGTTTTAGCTATTATTAATCAATTAACTTCTGTCAATATATGTAGAAATTTAATCTAATCCTGTGCCGCACTGCCAGTCAGTCATGTTGCTCCACAATACAACAATGTGCCGAGAGTTGAGCATAATCAGACTTGGGTGAGTCTCAGTTTTCTCATAATTGAATTGAGGTTAAACTTTCCGATTCCGTTTTTAAGATAAACCATATTTCCCTTGAAAGGGGATGCAAGATTAGCTTACATTATTGTTCATGTTATGTTGTTATATTGGAATATTACATTAAAATGTACCTGACCACCTTGAGAATTGGTATGCTTAGTTAGATAGAACTTAAGCTTTATAAGATATAGTCTTGATTAATGTTGGTTGTACAAGGATTCATAGTTGTACAGTGCTGTCTTGTTTGTTTAGTAACTATGAATCCTTGCAAATTAACTGTTGGTTGTTTACTCATCTCCTTTTTTTTTTATTGTGTCCTGCAATTTGATTTGTTGATATATTATTTGCAACTTTTTGATTGGGGCTAAAGTGGTTGCCTTTCTCTTGCAGAATGAAACCATTACTACACAAAAAAAGGGTGTTGATGAACTAGAGCAGTTGTTGGCCAAAGAACGAAAGGTTTGCTTTGCATTATTTGATTTTACTTGGTGATTTGGTTGGTTGGATGAAGTCGTGAGCCTTTGAAATTATGATTGACCAGCTATGGCAAAGAGAGAAGCTTCAGCTTGAGATGAAAAACCTTGAATTGGTGAAGTCGATTGATTTGAAGAATAATGAAATTCAACAGTTTGAGAAGAAGCTTCAACATATGGTAATCATAATGTTCACATGTTGATGTCAATGAACTTAGGCTCTGTTTACACTTGGGTAATTCAGTGGCCAGAATATGGTTGGCTGAGATAGTCTTGGTCATTATTAATTAATATGAGCAACTGCTGTGCATTTTTCTTTCAGAAAGAGATGGTAACAATGGAGCACAAGAAAACCGGAAGGATGATATTATTGGCAGAAGAGAAAAAGGTTTGCTGTTAGTTATCTTTTTAAAAATGAAAGAGATTCAGATGAATAATCTCTGAAATTTTGTTTTTGGTTATTGACCGGCAATTGCAGGGAGAAAATGAGAAACTTCACATGAAAGTTGCTGAATTGGAAAAGAAACTCCAGGTCAAACAGGTTGTGGATGGGGATATGGAAGTAAAGAAGAAGATAAGACCATTTCTACAAACCTTGAATAGGGAGGAGGAGATTAGCAATCTGTTCGACTTTTCCAATGCACTTAGTGTAAAGGAGCAGAGCTATAATGATGAACTCCAGGGGGCTCGTAAGGAGTTGATCAATGTACGTAAGTTTGTTCTTTCTGGTGCAACCTTAAACATATTAGAGCCTCTTGGCCATATTTGTTGGTTTGCTAATCTTGATATGCATCGAGTTTGTTGGGAAGGTGGGAAAAAGTGTAGTGGAATTGCATGTGTGTCAGCTGTATATTGGTAATTCGGGTGCGAAATAGAAGAATTTCTTAGGGATTTGTTGGAAAAAGTGTTGTGCATTTTGAGGAATATTTTGTAACTGCTGTGCCTAATTGTTGTTGTTTGCAGGCATTACGTAATGGTTCAAAAATCACTGTTGGGGTGAAGAGATTGGGAGATCTCGACTTGAAAGCATTTCAAGTTTCAGCCAATAGATTATATTTTGTAGAAGAGGCAAATGAGAGGGCAGTGGAGTTATGCTCCGAGTGGGAGAATTACATCGGAGATCCTGATTGGAATCCATTCAAGACTATCACAGATATGAGAGGAAAGAACAAGGTACATGTTCAATTAATTAATCCTTTCAGTGGATTCTACTGTTCTACCCACTGCCAAGATTGTTGCCCTTTCTTTACCCCATCATTTTCCTGCCATTACTTCCTTGTACTGTGAACTCTTTTACTTCCCAGTTTCCACCTTGCCAACCAAGTTGTATTGTGTGTTTACAGGAAATTGTTGACGAGGAAGATGAAAAGTTAAAGAATTTAAAGGAGGAATGGGGTCATGAAGTGTACGAGGCGGTGATAACTGCACTATTGGAATTGAATGAGTTTAATCCAAGTGGTAGATATAAAGTAGAGGAGCTATGGAATTTCCAACAAGGTAGGAAGGCATCATTGACAGAGGGAATCCAATATCTTCTGAAGCAACTGTATTCGCGTGACACTAAGAAGCGGCAAAGAAACTGAAGCAATGGATCAACTCAGAGTTTGCATCCTTCTTAAGCCTTGTAGTAGTTTGCAGTCCACTCTGTTTGGGTCATATGAACACTAAGAAGCGGCAAAGAAACTGAAGCAATTCGTCTCTTCCTATTCTTAAGCCTTGTCGTAGTTTCTAGTCCACTCTGTTTGGGTCATATGAACTCATGATCAAGAGACCAGAAACCACATATTAACCTCTGCTTTTGAATATCAAATACAGCTTTCGAGTTCTATGTACACCGAGTAAATATAATTTTGGATTAATGTTATGCTATGCATGTGACTCCCAAGGAAGTGAATGATATTTAGTAATCCTGGAAATCGGACATATGGAATTCAAGGGAATTCAAGGGAATGCAAGGCGAATATGATAGCACTTGTAAATTTCGTAAATATCCTTTTCCTATTAAAAATGAGTGTTTGTTGTTAATATAACTAGCACTGGTCTAGTCTAGGCTTGAAGCCTTCATTCCGCAGAAGATTTTTTTAGGACATGAAAGATGTTTAATTAAGGACTAAAAACAAGTTGTTTCCTTGAGAAATTCTCAAAGTCCCCGAAGAGAAAGGGCAATTTCTTTCCCAAATACTTGGATTGATACCTATATATCAGTGTTGATGTCCCTCATCATCATCTACCAAAATCTCTCTGTTTTGGAGGAAATTGGATAGGCGACTCATGTTTAGTATTTAAGGAAAATGATCGAATTGTACAGGGGGAGGGAGGATTGATAAGACAGCTTAATTTAAGAGAGTCCCGATTTGAAAGTCAGAGGCAAAATAGATAAATATGGAAACTTGGAAACTAGCGCTGGTTTACCATACACAATCTTATGAAAAAAATAAAATTGGGCATTACTTTTCCCGACGAATATTTCGTCGGCAAAAGGTGCTTCATAATATTATTATTTTTTATTTATTTTTTAATTTCATCAAACGAATATCATTTCTAATGTTGATCTACCTTCTTAGAATCCTAAACTAACATTATTAATCAAATTGGACATTGAAAATCAAGCGGAAGCCATTTATGGAGTAGATTGTGTGATCCGACGAAATAAAAAAATGGAACATTACTCTTGCCGACGAATATTTCGACAGCAAATGTGCTTAATAATATTATTTAATTCTACTTTATTATTTTAAACTTTCATCAAACGAAGATCATTTTTAATTGTTAGTCTATCCTCTTAGGATCCTTAATTAATATTATTAAGTAAATTGGACATTAAAAATCAAGCAGACGTCGGTTGTAAAGTAGATTGTGTGATCCAACGTAAAATTTCTTGTTGAGAAAGGGCATTAATTCTTCACATAAGATTTTTTGAGGACATGAAAGATGTTTAATTAAGGACTAAAACCAAGTTGCTTCCTTGAGAAATTCTCAAAGTCCCTGAAGAGAAAGGGCAATTTATTTCCCAAATACTTGGATTGATACCCTATATATCAGTGTTGATGTCCCTCATCATCTTCTACCAAAATCTCTCTGTTTTGGAGGAAATTGGATAGGCGACTCATCTTTAGTATTTAAGGAAAATGATCGAATTGTACAGGGGGAGGGAGGATTGATAAAGCAGCTTAATTTAAGAGAGTCCCGATTTGAAAGCCAGAGGCAAAATAGATGAATATGAAAACTTGGAAACTAGCGCTGGTTTACCATACACAATCTTATGGAAAAAATAAAATTGGGCATTACTTTTCCCGACGAATATGTCGTCGGCCAAAGGTGCTTCATAATATTATTATTATTATTATTTTAATTTCATCAAACGAATATCATTTCTAATGTTGATCTACCTTCTTAGAATCCTAAATTAAAATTATTAATCAAATTGGACATTGAAAATCAAGCGGAAGCCATTTATGGAGTAGATTGTGATCCGAGGAAATAAAAAATGGAACATTACTCTTGCCGACGAATATTTCGTCAGCAAATGTGCTTAATAATATTATTTATTTCTACTTTATTATTTTAAACTTTCATCAAACGAATATCATTTTTAATTGTTAGTCTATCCTCTTAGGATCCTTAATTAATATTATTAAGTAAATTGGACATTAAAAATCAAGCAGACGTCGGTTATAAAGTAGATTGTGTAATCCAACGTAAAATTTCTTGTTGAGAAATGGCATTAATTCTTCACAGAAGATTTTTTGAGGACATGAAAGATGTTTAGTTAAGGACTAAAAACAAGTTGCTTCCTTCAGAAATTCTCAAAGTCCCTGAAGAGAAAGGGCAATTTCTTTCCCAAATACTTGGATTGATACCCTATATATTAGTGTTGATGTCCCACATCATCTTCTACCAAAATCTCTCTGTTTTGGAGGAAATTGGATAGGCGACTCATGTTTAGTATTTAAGGAAAATGATCGAATTGTACAGGGGGAGGGTGGATTGATAAGGCAGCTTAAGTTAAGAGAGTCCCGATTTGAAAGCTAGATGCAAAATAGATGAATATGAAAACTTGGAAACTAGCGCTGGTTTACCATACACAATCTTATGGAAAAAATAAAATTGGGCATTACTTTTCCCGACGAATATTTCGTAGGCAAAAGGTGCTTCATAATATTATTATTTTTATTTTTTTTCAATTTCATCAAACGAATATCATTTCTAATGTATCTGTATGGGGAAATACGCTTTAGAAAATTGCAATATCACTTCGCTATACTCCTTGCATATAAAATCATGACTGATAAAATAAACTTCTAGTTGATGTAAGTTTAGTTTATCCATAGCGAAAACCCTTAGGCTCTGCTAGGGTTTTCTGTAGACGGCAACGGCGGCCTTTGGGTTCCGTTAGTCGGGTAGGGCGGATCTCCGATCTCGCTGCACAGTGACTCGATCAGAGAGTTTTCCTCTACGTTGGCTGGGGTATTGATTTGGTTGCTTGGGTGCGAGTTTCGATTACCTTCGTGATCGGACTGGAGGTTGAATCTATTTCGTGTTCTTCAAGCAGGGTGTTGCACTTTCGCTTGGTGCTTTGTGCAGGGCGAGAGGACAAATGCAGTTTGCAGATCCAATCCTTGGGTCGTGCTCGTGGTGTTGTGCTTTGCTAGGGAGGTTGTTTTGTCCTCCTTCGTAGTGGTCCTATGGCTGAAGAACAAGGTCGGCCGTCGGAGATCAGGGCGTTTGCTGCGTGCTGGTTTGGTGGTGGCTTCCAGTTCCGGCGCTAGTTGTTTTTCTTCCTCCGGGGAGCTCGGTGCCGCCTGGGAACAATTTGCACGGAAGAGGTTTTGGGTTTTGGGCCTTTGTGCTCTAGCCCAATCTCCCTTTTCTTTGTGAATTGGGCCTGGGTTGGCTTGGATTTTCTCAAATGGGGTTTCCTTTGGCCTTTCTGATGTTATATTTGTGGCAGACTCATCCCGTTTGACTAGTAATGATGTACACCAATTGCGGTCTTTAGGCGGATTTACTAGTTTAACTGTTTGCGTTGTGTAATATCATATAGGTCAAGTTTTTATTTTTAGTCACTAAATAAAGTGTGTAACCCAGGATCGAATGGGTATTATTTGCTAGGGCGTGTTCCGGTGATGGCCAAATGTCGGCTTAGGCAGTAGTTAGATTGCTTCCGGAGCTTGTCTCCTGGTGTATGTAATACTCTGGCATTGACCTAGTACGGTCGTTTATCAATGGATTTATCCTCTATTCTAAAAAAAAAATATCATTTCTAATGTTGATCTACCTTCTTAGAATCCTAAATTAACATTATTAATTAAATTGGACATTGAAAATCAAGCGGAAGCCATTTATGGAGTAGATTGTGTGATCCGACAAAATAAAAAAATGGAACATTACTCTTGCCGACGAATATTTCGTCAGCAAAGGTGCTTAATAATATTATTTATTTCTACTTTATTATTTTAAACTTTCATCAAACGAATATCATTTTTAATTGTTAGTCTATCCTCTTAGGATCCTTAATTAATATTATTAAGTAAATTGGACATTAAAAATCAAGCAGACGTTGGTTATAAAGTAGATTGTGTGATCCAACGTAAAATTTCTTGTTGAGAAAGGACATTAATTCTTCACAAATTTCCAACAGCCCATGTGCCATGCATGCCTGAAAAGAAAGGGCAATTTCTTACCCTAAACAGTAAATTGATATGCATAATTCAGTATTGATGCTAAAATTAGCTACTCTTAATAATTTGTCGTCATGTTACGGGACACAAAGAAGGATCGAAGCAACATTCTGACATACATACATTACAAAATCCTAATCCTGCTGTTTAGAATGTCATCATGCATATTTCCCATCAACAAAGCAATAACACATGCTTGCATGATACACCTAATAACTAGAACAACCTATTTGTTTGCACAATATATGACAACTCTACCGTAATCTAGCTCTCTGAAATTGGATAGGGGACTCGTGGTTAGCATCAAAAGTATCCAAGGAAATTGAATGGTACATATTAACAGAGAAGTAGGGGGAGAATTGACATCATTGAAAGCCATGCATAGACAAAAGAGCTGAATGAAAACTCTGAAACTAGCGGAGAATAGGCCAAGACATCGGAAATTAGGTTACTAAGGCATCGCATAATATTAGACCAAAACAAACCAGGTCCATTAACAATTTATGTTCTCTCCTACCAAATTCTTAATTCATTATAAAAGTTTGTCACAGATTCCTTGCATTGCACTTGGATCTCATACATACATACATACATACATACATACATACATACACTGTTTGACTAATTATGAATACTAGCTAATTAATCAACTTGGTTGTAATTAGTGCTAACCAAACTCTTAACTCAGTACTGTATGTGATGCATTAATTGGCAGAGAAATGATTGAAGTGCTGACTTCTTATGCACAATCATTCCCCTTAATTTAAAATCAAGGAACATAATTTCAAGTGGATGTTGGTGGTCAATCACTCATAATAACAGCGTGAATTAATAATTAAGCTACTAAATAATCAGCTATTAGTGACATACATGCATTAAAGAAATATCAAGTCACCTTCCCCAGTATCTCCACTGCTCCACATATGAGCAACAGAAGAAACCCAAGAACAAGAGTACGTGTTGTACGTGTTTTTGTGTCAAATTAATTACATTGTTTTCCAATTAATTAGACAATGCAGTTTCAAATAATTGAAGAGATTAGGGCTTCTTCAATGCATGTGCATAACAAGAAGAAGAACAAAAAAGCCATCAAAATAATGCCAAAGCCATGTGCATCCACGTATCAGTACGTCTTGAGTCTCAGTCACAGTCGGTACTCATCGATCACTGTCTTACATAAGTCCTACCTGGGAAAGACCAGCTTTCTTGAGTCTCCCATTATTTCATTATTATTATACATTAGATTAGAATTTAGAAAGCAGCAATAACATTTGGGATAGATGGATGACCCAAATGCTAACCCCAATTTGTTATTTGTAGGTACGTAGACTAACGAATATTTGTTTTCTAGAGAATGAATGGTGTAGGACCTCAGACAGAAGCAGGGGTTAATCTCTACGTATCTAAAATCATAACTCAAACAGCAATCAAAGACGAATATTTTGATTACTTTTGGGCGGTAGATATATGGATAGTCTTTTTTTGGTTACAGATATATGGATAGTGTTTTATGATCAAGAAACTTGTACGTTTTTCAATTTTTCACTACTCCTCTTTATGCCTTCTGGTGAATTGATGGTAGGTATTGGTAATAAAACAAAGGGGTCGAGGACAATAATTGAGCAAATAGTAGGTTGAAGAGATAACGATGGAATATCCAATCCAATCAATCATGCATTTGGCTTTCCTCCATCTTCTTGTTTTTGCTACCAAATCTGAGAAACCTACCACTAATTTTGCCTAATTAAAACCCATACATACATAAGATAAGCTGCTTAATTTGATAAGAAATTAATCAAAAAGATGACAATTATTACTTTGTTTTTAGCAAATTAAAGAATTCCCTTGATAATTCACACAAACAAAGAAATCCAGAAACACACACAGAAATCAGAGGTTGAATTTCACTCGCAATAACAATAACAATAACAATAATCACAATAATGGATGGATGGATGGATTAAGCGGGGGGGCTGCGGAATTAGTCCAGACAATGTCTTTGAGCGCGGGTCTGAGCTGTTTGCTGCAGAACTGGTTGTACTCGAGAGTATCACCACTGTCCTTCTTGACCTCCACAACCAAAAACGAGGGCGTAACAGCGAAAATCTCAGCAGCAATGGCCAGTTTGCCCTTCCTACCACTTTCGTGCCCCTGAAGCCTCACCATGGAGTCGCTCTTCTTCACCCTGAACTTGCCAGCTTTGGCCACCTCCTCCAGTTTCGAAATAACGCTGCTGGCCGGCCGCGTCGTAGCGAATCGCAGCTCCTCCCTGTCCTCCCTCTTCTTCTCCTCGAACAACGGAGACAAATCGAAACCCTCCGACAGCGAAATGATGTGGAAGGCGTTGAGAGACTCCATCTGCTTGGAAGTTTTCTCCCAACTGTTATCAAAATCCTGCTCTTGCTTCGTCTTCACACTCTTTGGCACCGATTTCTTGAACCAGGACGACTCCATGATTTTGGAAATGGTGACTCTCGTGCTCGGGTTCGGATCCAGAAGCTTCGTCACCAGTCTTCTCGCCTCCGATGAAAACCACGGCGGACATTTGAAGTCTCCCCTGTATATTTTTCTATACATGGACACTAGATTGTCATCTTGAAATGGAAGAAACCCAGCCAGAAGCACGTAGAGAATCACCCCACATGACCACAGATCGGCTTTCGCTCCGTCGTACCCTTTCTTCCCGATTACCTCGGGTGCCACGTAAGCCGGCGTGCCGCAAGTGGTGTGCAACAGCCCGTCCTGCTTCAAGTGCTCCGAAAAAGCACTCAGCCCGAAATCGGTGACTTTCAAGTTGCCGTCTTCGTCCAGGAGGAGGTTTTCGGGTTTCAGATCCCGGTGGTAAACCCCGCGGCTGTGGCAGAAATCGATGGCCGAGATGAGCTGCTGGAAAAACACTCTGGCCAGGTCCTCTTTCAACCGCCCTTTGGCGATTTTAGCGAACAGCTCGCCGCCTCGGACTAGATCCATGGCGAAATAGATCTTGGACTTGCTCGCCATCACCTCGTGGAGCTCCACGATGTTCGGGTGCTTCACCATCCTCATCACTGAGATTTCTCTCTTGATCTGCTCCATCATTCCCACTCTGATTACCTTCTCTTTTCCGACCACCTTCATGGCCATGCTTTTCCCGCTCTTCAAGTTCCGGGCATGGTACACCTTGGCGAAGGTGCCGTGCCCCAGAAGACGGCCCAGCTCGTACTTGCCGTGGAGCAAGGCCGACCCGCCGTCTCCGCTCTTCTGATCAGCCATAACAATAACTACAAATTTACAACGAAAAATGAAAAATGACGCACGAAAGCTGAAAAACGGTTAAGCCAACAGGTCACCCGTCTTCAACGTGTTTTCGGTGGCAGTTTCTGCCGCCGATGCAGCGTTTGGCTCTTACACACAGGTCAGGATTTCTCAACGAAGCTCCTCTCATCTCTCTGCATTCCCTAAAACCGTCCGATCGAGCAGCAGAGCTCTGTTGGTCTCGATCTCGCTAGCTGTTTCTTCTTTCGCTCCGTTTCAGGGCCTTGTGTTATATAGAACTCTGGAGTAATGAAATTACGGTTTTGACACTCCCTCAGACGGTTTCTAGCCCACTTCATCCTGGCTACGTGTTAAAAACTCAAACGGGTCTTTATTGCTTTTGGACACGTGTGAGGTTTTGCTTGGGTTACGGTCACAGCGCATCAGGAACAGAAGGGTGCATTATTATTAACGATACTGCCCTGATTGGAGATTTATGCGGCTGTTTTCATTTTAATTCTGTGGGCCACACCCTCGCCTCAGACTTGAATTCGTATGAATCCATCCGACCAAGGTTTAAAATATCGGCCGTGGAAGATATATCGGGAGGTTGAAAAAAGGACATATCGGTAGATATATCGTTATCGAAAAAAAATATCGGAAATTTTTTTAATATCGGATTTCTTTTATAAAAAGAATAAAAATAATATAAAAAAATTAAAAAAGATAAAAAATAGAATAAAAATATTATTTATTATTTTAATTATTTATATCCCTCAAATTTTACAGATATATCGCGATTTTTGAAGATATATCGGTAAATATCGCCAATATCGGAGACATTTTGAAATGTCGGAGATATTTCGAAAAATCGGGAGAAGATATGACTTTCCCCCCAAAAAATATATCGCTAGCTTGAAAAAGAGATATATCGGGATATCGGCAGATATTTAAAACCTTGCATCCGACGATGATGATCATCTGTAACTTCCTCATAAGAAGATAAGTAGTTAAGAATTTCGTAATTCTAGCGAGCCTAAAATGGTAATAACGTCCAATTATATTCTCTCCACTTGGCTTCCCTGGGGTAAATGCATTTACAACTTAATTACCACTCGAGGGGATTGTGGGCCCTCCTTACATTGGCAGTTGGTGTGGTAAGTGACAAGTCAGCATTGAGAGGATCGATGAGGCCCTCATGCAGAGGTTACCAAAGAAAAATGATCGATTTTCATTTGTACGTTCAACTTTGTTGGACCACAAAGTTCATTATTTATTTTCTGAATTCAGGGAAACAACGAGATATGAATCCATATATATATGTACCTAACATTGATATTGGATTTGAATTTGTCATTCGAGAAATAACGAATATGAGATCAAAATAATTAATTACGCTATATATATATATGGTATTGGCTTATTGATTTGTTGTGTTTAATTAGTTTTAAACCGAATAAATTAAGAAAGATTTGAATATAGAACCTCAACACATAATTGTACGTTTATGACTCATGATTAATAAGGATCACAGTTTTTATACAAGGTCTTGTACTAGGTTAATCTTAGAGCTGAATCTGATTTGTACGTATTTCAGAGAGTAAAATTACTACGTACGTACCGCGGTTGTAATGACAAAGAACATTGGTGCATTGCTGACTTGCAGCCGCATTTTTCATCAACTCAAAAAGGCTGAAAAACATTTTTCTTCTCTTCTTTGTCTTGTACCAGCAACTTAATTGTATATAAAGACTAATATTTTCTTGATAAATATCTGTGCTTATTTTATTAATTAATATAACACTGCAGTGCAGTAGTGAGTAGTGCACAGCCCACCCCACTATATATAATTATATAGCTAGTTAAGCACTGATCGATTGAGATAATTAAAGTCAGAAATTAAAAAAATGCATTATATATGCGCGCGGGGGTTTTTCCTTGAAGAATAGTCAAATTTGAAGTCTCTGAACCAAGCATGAGTGGCTTAGCTAGCGGTTGAAGAAATTGCCTTGATTAAACCTTAATTTGCGCGCATGTGTGTTGTGCTGTGTTGTTTGGGCGGGGCGGCTGTTTTGATTTGCTGGACCACGTATACGTAGTAGCTAGTTTATGCAGAGAAGCTGCAGAGAAATTAATAATGATGGATGGATGGATGCATGTAGTCTGATGATAGAGCGCCCACAGTTTTGAAAAGTCTTACATCAATCTCAAGTATATATGATTAGATTGTCAAGTACTGTAATAATCGTGGACTTTTGACCCATCTTAACAAGTGTAAAGAGAGAATAAACGTATTTTCTGGTTCAGCTGGCTGTAACTGTTGATCGAGCAGGAGACCCACAAACACATGGATGCTTGCTGTGCTTTGTTTTTCTGTCTATTTTTCACTTTTTCCTTAACCCCTCAGCAGTCAGCCCCACACCGGCCACGTACGTACACTCCTCTCAAATGTTTTTATATTTAATTATTTCTTCTTCTTCTTCTTCTTCTTTTAATTTAATTTATTTATGAAAATGCATATTTTGAAGTCGTAATACAGTATTTCTATATTCCCTCTCTCTGCTCGACTAATCATCGATCATCATTGTGAGTCTCAAAAACCATATTTAAGCCTAACCATTTAAATGGTGTAAACTGTAAACAAACCATTCAAATTCATCGAAAACAAAAAAAAACCATTCAAAAGGTGCGTGCATCTTAAAACTAGTAGGAGTCTAATTTGAGACTTCAATCAATATTTTGTTAGAAGAAAAATATATTATTAGCATTAAACTAAATACTAGTTACGTCCGTTATATATAGTCTATATGTGAGGACAGCAACAATAATGCATGTAATTTGGTCAAAGAAAAGATATCAATCCATCAGTACTAGCTAGTGAACCAAAATTATACCAATAATTAGTTAAACAATATATAACATAACATAATGGTTAATAATACCCCTAGTTAGCAAACCCTACCAAAGGTACTAAACCAGTAAGAGAAATTCTCTTAATTTGTCTATGTACTTATGGCCATGTATGTTTGGTACACATGACTCGATTGGCTTAATTTGCTAACATGATTAGATTAGATTGGATTGGAATGGATTAATTAGGATAGCTAATCCAAATCTTGTCTAGAAGTTTGTTATCCGATGTTGTGTCAAACACAGGATAAGATTTGGATTAGCTAACCTTAAAATTCATACAACAATAAAGAAAAATGTTTACTAGCTAAACTCTACTTAACTATGATTTATTTAAGATTGTAATTACGCACATATTATATATATATAGTTTCATTCACATGTGGACGTCCACACGTGAATTAAAATGCGAACATCTTCATCCCAACCAATTGACAACATAGCTCAATCATCAGAACTGTTCATCGTTTATATTTATTTTCAAGAATTATCCTTGCAAAAAATCAGTCAAATTGGAGGTTGTTTGATCATCTATTCGTTGTATAGTTTACAGACAAATACAGTCTGTCAGATAAAATTAAAACGATAAATGTGATATTCAAATGGCTAAATAATTTCCAAGATATATCAATATATGCATGAAACGGATTCTTTCTCTAGCTAGCTTCTTAATCGATCAGTGCAGGGATAATATCGATGACATCACATTCACATGGGGTATGCACCAAATTAAGAGATTCCTTTCAATATTTCATTATTATGTACCTGCTATCGAATCACATTATTATGCATATTTTGTTTATATGTATATATTGCCTGATTATAACGTACGTATATTCAATCAGTATATGATTGATGTTATCGATCATCAGAAACTAGCTTGCTTAATAGTTCGATCGAGATTCCCCGGTACGTACGTGTTTGGGATCGATCAGTCGAGAGCTTCGATATCACGTACTGTTGATGCATGGCCTGTCGGCCTAGACAACAGTACGAGTGTTTAGTGTAGAGACTAAGTGTTGTGCATGCAAGGATGACACAAGAAGTATAGTGGTTCACCTCTCCCGTGAGGAGAGGCTACGTCCACTTGGAATGTCCACTAGTATGTCTGATAGAGAAGTACAAGCCCATGTGATGGGATAACAAGCTCATGGATCAGACTAGGGATCCATGACTAAGAGGGAGATGGCTCCTTTTATAGATAAGGGAGCTTCCTCACATAATACAAGTCTCTAATGTGGGATGCAAGTCTCATTTGCCTATCTTGAACCCTTTTGGCGAGCATGGTAGGGACGCCTCCCGGCGAGGTCTTGGTCGGCTTCCACCATGGTGAGGTAGCTCGGGTGTCGGGCTAGGTCCCGCATGTCATGGACGGGGTCCCACACGTCATGTGGGCCCGCAAGTAGTATGTTGATTATACTTGGTGGTATGTAGTATACGGGTATCAACACGTACTAGCTAAACAATGAAGCAGCCACGTACGTATATGTATGTATATAGTATACAAGCTGATATACGTACTTGGTATTATGTTTCTTTTATAAAACAATTAAAATGTATATATTATCTGGCAATTAAGAGAATCTTATCTAGCTGCGCGTGATCCCCTTATATTCTTGATCCATGCATTAGATATATTAATTGTTATATATAATTAAGATAAGATATGTAATTGCAATGATGTGTCGCCTCTTCGTTGGACCTTGTCCTTACATCATGCATATATTATTCCAATAATCCACCATGTACGCATATATATATATATATATATATATATAGCCATTAACCCCTTTAATTAATTAACACATATATTGACCCTAACACAAATATGCAGAACTTGAGCGAAATTGACCACTTTAACACAAATATTGACCCTAAAACCCTAACACAAAGCAGCAGAACGTACTGTATATTAATTTGACTCTGTATGAGAGATGATGACTCTAGCAGTGTTTTTAAAACATTGTATTAATTTGACTCCATATGATATATTTTTTGGCTATGTTACCTAGCTTATATATACGGTGCATAAAATTTATCTTGACAAAATTCATAAGGAACGTACTGTACTACTAATATAGCTAACGGATTGACAACATGTTAACCAGACATTATTAATCCACTAAAATCGACCCGTCTGTCAGTCATAGTAAATTACGTACATAGTACAAGACCTAATTAATTTGCGCCATCATGATCTCTATCTACATGAATTAATTATCAATAATTAAGCTTAATCATGCATGGGTTGCTTAATTATGTTTTTCGATCATCACTTTCAGTCTTGTTCGTGTAGTCGCCATTTGGAACAATCAGCGGACAACCACCAAGAAATGTATACCTAGCTAGCTACCTAGGTGCATCTGATAATTAGGGTAATCATATGATTAATTCGTTGCCTTTTATTCTACGGATACATTTTGCATATGATTAATTAATTCATTTTTCTTAAATGTCAAGAATAATTGATGATGTCAAGAATTAATAATCAATTAATTAGTTCAAGAAATTAACATATAGTCGATCAATCTTACTCACGAAATTAATTAAGCAGTGGCGCGGCGAACACTTTTCATGTGCTCGAAATTGAATTTGTTTGCTTGGTAGTATATAAGTTCGATCAATATTACTAGCTTGTACAATTTAAAATGAATGAATAATAAACAAGCTAAAGTCATGCATGGGTGGCTCATTAGTTCGAGTCAATAAGTCGACCGGTTATTTTTTTTTGTTTAATTGTACAACAACAATTGATCACTTATTAATGTTGCATGCTTCTTCTAGAATCGATCACCGTCCCTAGCTAGCTTCGACCAGACCACCTCGCTTTTTGCCCAACAAACGGGGATTATTGAGATAGAAATATAATTTAAATTTGATTAAATTAACAGATGGAGCCTCCTGGTGGTTGGTGCAGATCGATATATGGTACTGATTGTCTTTATTTGTTTGTCTCTCCATGGATGGGCATCTTATTGCTCATCCAAAAATCGGATAAATAAATAAAAATAAATAATATATCTCATCGTGATCGTATGATTTGGAATATTTGCAGTAATAATTCATTCATGAATTTTGGCCATATATATATATATATATATATATAGTTTAAGGACTGAATGAATGTCGAACATCGAAGATCAATCACAGGCTAGGGATGGATGTGACAACCACAGCACGCGAGGTTGATATATCGTAAAACAAGACAACACAAATAATAAGACAAACCAATTTCAAATTATTGCTACCTATAATTCATGAATACATATGTATGCACTGAATCTTTCTACTCGATCTTACTTAGTTATTGCTTGTTGCTATTTGAATCTTTCTACTTGATCGATCACAGTAAATTAATGATCGAGTACGTTAGACGAATCAATAGGGAAGTTTGCTTTTACATACAGTAGCTAGCAGCTGTGGATTAATTTATGCGAGACAATTTTAGTTCTTGCATAACAATAAGTAGCGACTCGTACAAGTTGTCGCATAATTAATTGTATGCGAAGAATTTTTAGTAGTCGCATAAACCAAAAGAGACCACTCATAAAAGTCGTTGCGTAATGAAGTTTATGCGAGGAATGTTCAGTTGTTGCACAACAATAAGCGGCGACTCGTACAAGTTGTCGCATAATTAATTGTATGCGAGGAATTTCTAGTCGCCGCATAAATCAAAAGCAACAACTTGTAGAAGTTGTCACATAATGGTGTTTATGCGAGAAATTTGAAGTTGTTGCATAACAATAAGCGGCGACTCGTACAAGTCGTCGTTTAATTGGTCAAATGCGAGGAATTAATTGTCGCATTTTCTCCTATATGCGATGACCTCAAATTCCTCATATATTCTTACCTAATGTGATGAATTTATGGTTGTTGCATATTATTTCCTTGCATTTGCCCATATCTCTTGTCGTGATTAGAAGCTATCCGCAGTAATAAAGACTATCCGCAGTAAACTAATTTAATTTAAATCCAATTAAGCTAGGTTAATTGCATTCTTGTGGTAACTTACAATTAATTGAGTAGTTCCAGATTAGAAGGATATAAGTACGTTCACATCTATGAATTTTTTTTGTTGACTAATAGTTTTTGCCATTAATATTTAGTTAGTATATCTTTACGGCCGGCCTAGTGGCCAACTGTTTCAATTAACTGCATCTTGCATCACCAATTAATTAAGAACGTACATATATATAAAATAAAAATCTATCGATCCACTAAGTAAAAAGAATAAAAAATTTCGTCACAAGCAGAAAATTAAGTAAGTAATTTCGATCTGCTTGTTTCTCATAAACTTGTAAAGAGCTGCATGCATCACGTACGTACATGCATGAAAACTGACATGTATATTATATTTATCAGCTCACTTGATCGATAATTATATATTTAATTATTTACTCGATCGGTAACATCGAATCTAAAATTAATGATGAAAGGCAATAAATAACTGACGTCGCAGGAGAGGAGGATCCATATATGCATGTTAAAATTAAGATGCATCGATATCGATCGCTAGTTGCTCTAGCTAGCTTAATCCACAAGTAAGTTAATTCTAGATATAACACGTACCGGCCCTCAGATCTTGAATACGATCAATCGAGATGTTTCAATACATATATAAATGTGGCATAATTAATTATTAATTTGTCAACATCATGATAAACAACCAAGAGCATAATTAAGCCAACAATGTGAAAGTGTCATCCATATTTAATTTCAACATGAGCACCCCTACTATGTGAAAGTGTCATCCTTAGTTTAGGATCAAGAGCATAATTAATGATACAAAACCTATGCTCTTGATCCTAAATTAAGGATGCTATTTATATTTCAGAATAAATAAAGCTCGAATATTCATATCCTTAATCTTTTTATCCGAATATTAAAGTGTAGACACAAGACACTAAAACACCATAATTAAGCTTTGTGCCACTTGCTATATCCCTTGTGTTTTTACATTAATTAATTTAATCAGGGCATTTTCAGCCTCTTAGGGAGTTAGGGGGTAATAATTAATAATCTGTATAATCAACTCTATATATCAACGTACGTACCAATAAACTTGATTGATTAGCTTAAACAATGAATTATTTAACTCTAATTATTAATAATCTAGGGTTTGGCCCTGGCTGGCTCATAGGCAAACAAGAGAATGTCATCCACAAAGTTGCGATTTTGAATGGACCACAGTCCACAGCCAACATTGGAAGCTGATAAAATAATCTGAGCGTCACAACCAAAACCAATTGACAATGGTTGGATATGTCCAAATCCTTATAAACACATTTGCAAGGTCTATTTTCTCTAATGTGGGACAACACTCCACATTCTCACACACCCCCGCGCGCACGTGTGACAAATTTTCAAGCCAAACACGTGGACAACTTATATTGGGTGACGTGGAATACGTGTGGCCACTTGGCTTCACACGTGGGCGAACCTGCAGCTCTGATACCATGATAAAGTAATCTGGGTGTCACAACCAAAACCAATTGACAATGGTTGGATAGGCCCAAATTCCTATAAGCACATTTGTAAGGTCTATTTTCTCCAATGTGAAATAACACTCCACATTCTCACAGAAGAAAGCAATTGATCTCGATCAAACGTCACCTCTCTGTCTTTTGCTATTGATAAGATATATACACCTCAACTACAAATTCCTTAGCAAATTAACAAAATGAATCTTATTAATCTCTAAACGTACGTACGTACCCAAGTTAATTAAGTAATTAGATCGATGTAGAATTTATTAAAGAAAACACAAGTCTACCTATAACGCAACCAACTATATATCATCATTACACCATTGATCGATTAATTATTAATTGTTATGTACTCAAAATTCTTAGATATAACGTACTAATTGTAAAGGCTTACTAATTCATACGAGTAATAAGAGAAACGTATACTAGAAGAAGAAAAAATCCAAGTTGCTTAGGTATTCTGCGACCACAATTAATTAATGTACGTACCCATCTAGATACGTAGATAGATA
The DNA here is from genome assembly GCA_029955375.1 of Rubus parviflorus. Lineage (NCBI taxonomy): Eukaryota > Viridiplantae > Streptophyta > Magnoliopsida > Rosales > Rosaceae > Rubus > Rubus parviflorus. The sequence goes on from JARGGL010000004.1 coordinate 22,669,992, forward strand.
AGTAAACGTACGTACTGATGCATATTATAGAATTATAGATATCATAGATATGCGTAAGCAAGTAAGCATATCATATATAAGTGGCAATAAAGCACCTTTTAGTGATCGAGTAAACTTGTAGGCTAGCTTTGTAAAGTCGTACTAAATTAAGCCATCTCGTGATCGATGAATATGACATATCCCAACTCAATTCAATTCAGACAGAGAAAATAATTTCCCAGCTTAACTAGAGTATGACTGAAGCAATAAGCTAGTGGGCGGGCCAAACCAAAGACACAAGATGTGGTTCTTCATCTTCATGTTTTTGTATGATGAGGAGTTGACATAATTTACATTATTAAAGGTGAAACCAAATAATGATCAAATTAATTAATATGTAGATCGACACTAGACAGGTTGAAAAATCACTTGGTGAAAATTCTCTATATATATATGGATCGGAGGAAGTTCGCGTACAACTCACAAGTCACAATAAAGTAGTCATTGTTGTTAGATGTATGAAAAAAAATTGTCATAATTAACCATATACCTTATCTTGTCATTGAGTCATTGTTTTAGATAAGCTATCAAATTTGGCCACTCAATTATTCAAACTCCCTCCTCATTATTATTAATTTCAACTCATCGATCAAGCTATATATATATATATATGTCGTCAATTAAATTAAGTTGAAATGTTCAAACTACAGAGACACCCGATATCATAGCCCATCCTTGCATATATCATCAATCACAAACTCACTTTCTATTCTCAACTATTTGATTGCCACGACTCATTTATATGGTAGCCTTTTTTTGATAGCTACAGACATTCGATATCCAATAATTTTCCAGAATATTAGTATTAGTTGGTCGTCAAACTTGTTGCGTGCTGGATCGAAATGAATTGGGTTGGATACATAATTTAGGCTTAATTACTCTAATTCACATGACACCAAACTAGATTTCTGTCATTAAATTAAACATGAGTAGATACTGAGAGGATGACTACTTTTAAGTATTAACGTGCTCTTAGAAAAAGATAAATTTGAGTAGATCCTTTTAACTTTTAGAGGAAGATATATAGGGATATACCCTACCCTAAATGACTAATTATTTTTAGCTAGCTAGCTCCTTCAAAATTAATTTAATCATACGAGGGTTTATATCATTTTCATATTAGTGACTAGCTAGGATCGATCATACAAAGCAGAGATACGTACATTAATTGGTCTGTCCAAGCCTAGCTAGTCTATATATTATTAGTTTCAGAATAGCTATCAGTGGCTCATCGATGACAAGTAATTTCATTTGGTGGAAAGGAGCGTAAAACGAACATATATATATATATATATAGCTAACAAATGAGCACAAACTGGACTGGTCCGTAGTTAATACTCACTAGTAGGTATATATATATATTTATTTTATAGGTGCATGGTTAATTTGTCACAATTGTAAAGTTTAGAATCTTCGTGTTAGGAAGCATTGCCAGAAACGATCATATATATTGCATTATTTTTCAGTTCCAACATGCATGAAAGCTAGATACGTCTGCCTAGGAAGTTCCATTTTTCATGTGCTGGACGAGGATCTCTCTCTATCATATCATATGAAGCCTTAATTACTAAACTCGATCATTTGTGGTACTGGATCAGATCATCATGAATTTGAAATTGATCCAAGCTAAGACAAGTCTCTCACGCATCTCTCTGAGGCTTCTTCTATCTCCACGCGTCACTTTACTGAATCATCATCAGTCTCTTCTATAATTTGTTTGTGTAGTATATTCAATTCCAAGCCATTCCTGTACGTTTTGTGACCAAAACCTACCGGTCTAGGCAATTTCTCCTTCCTTCATATCACCTTACCTTGTGGAATGTTAGGAATAGGATGGTGATGGGTAACCTATATCTCAATTTTTCGTTTTGTAATCCCGGCCATATTCCAATTATAACTTTTGGAGGTTGGGATTTCGTTTTCTTCATTTCATCATTTCCATTTTAAAGTTTTCAAGTTATAAGCCATTCAAATTAGACTCTGAAGGCCCATTTTATGCTGGCCCAAAAATGAAGAGTAAAAATTCTCATTAATTATAAGCTTCTGTTTCACTGCCCAGCGAGACTTTTCTGTTCCGGCATCTAATGGGTCACTCATGAATTAATCCACTTCAACCTAAGACTTCCTTCCGAATGGTTTTCAGAACCTACAAGATCGAATAATCCATTTAATTAATACCCATATCATATTAATTAATATCATTATCAGAACTGAAACTAGTACAAAGCTCTCCAACAATTAATATACAACCCTAGCTAGAGCATATATATATATTATGAAAAATGATCAAGTAAAGTAGGGAATGTACCGTGATGGGTAGTGAAACACTGTCGGGAGTGACATGTCCGGCTTTCGGGGATTAGGGTTGCAGAGTGATATAGGGGAAACGCGGAGGAAAAGCGGAAATATATTCAGAGAGAAATACGATGTCATTTGTCTCAAAACATTAGGAATATTTTGCTTTTGCTAATATAACCTCCTAATAGTTGGTATTTTTACGTTTTTAATATTTCGCATCTAGATTTTCAAAATAATAAATATCTATAATCTAGTCTTCCTCTCCATCTTTTTTATTTTTAACCCCTTCTCTCCCTAGAGCGAGAGTACTTTTATTGTACTAAACCCAATTTTTTTTGCTTTCTAAATGAGAAAGAGATTTTTTTTTTTGGTTACAGAAATGGTGGCCAAGTGGGCAACCACTCCGGGGAATGAGAGCAACGTGGGTATTTCCCCTCCCCATGAGGTGTTTTTCACAAGCCGGAATTCTGTAGTGGGTAAAATGAGAAAGAGATTATGAGACATCAATCAAGGTTGATAACTTGATAATAATAATAATAATTATTATATATACATGACCCCAATTTCTTAATCGATAATTCGTGTAATTTCTTAATCAATTTCTCAAAAAAAGTTTACATTCAAGAATTGGATTTGCATGAGGACTAATCAACCAACTGCCATTTTCATTTATATTTGTAGAAGTACATGTAATGTGAAGTAATTATTGGTCACAAACTCACAATTTCCTCCTAGACTTGTTAGTAACAAATGTCCCTAATATTTACAGTAAAGGAAGGGACGAAAAAAAACGCAAAAAGAAAAAAAAAAATATATATAAGCGGGCAAAAGATCGAGCACATTATTCAATTTATTTGATATGATCGAATTCTAGAATCCTTTTTTTTGTTTGGTAATGTGAATATCAACTTGAGTGGGTATTTGTTCTCCTTGCCAAGTTTCTTCAGCTCCTTCTTCTTCTTGTTCTGCTGCTACATCATCTTCCATCCATTCCTCCGTCACCAACTTCTGCTGATAGTATCGGAACGCCACCACCAATATGAACGCTGCAACATTTTCATATTCGTAATATATTTTCATAAACAATTTATTGTCTGAAACATTTACTAGGGTTAGGATTTGTGTACCTGCCCAAATTCGAGCCCCGACGGAAGATAGGTTCCATACTAGTAGAAAGATAGCAACGGTCACTGCTTTCTTGTGAGTGCAGGAATCCCAAGCATCCCGAAACCGTCGAACCCAAAATTTAGCTTCAAATAATTAACATTAGTTAATTAGGACATCACATAATTAATTATCACTATGGTTAATGAAGCAGGACAATAGTCTATTATGAAATTGGACATTAGCTGTGGCTGGGTCTTCACAACTTTACTAAAAGGAAGAACACAACTTTACTAAAAAGGACCTATTGGGCCAGATCAAATACCCATAAGGATTGTGGCCTCTCGACCAATCCCACTAAAAATTTGACAACGACAAGTCGTCATTAATAACCCATTATATGATAATGGACCATAGCTACTACAATTATGTTGTGGGCCCTAACTACTATTGTTAGGTCAAAATATCGGAAGTGAAGACACTTATTTTTCTTTATCTGAAAATTGACATCATTTTCATTCCGCAAACTAAACCGAGACTAGCTGTAAATTGGTCTAAATGCTCAAAAAATTTGTAGCTTCAATGTTTTTTTTCATGTGATCCCAGCCATCCGGCATAACGTATAATTGGGCCCCATCAAATCCAGACCAGGTCTAATAGAGCCGTTACATTATGATGGGCTAGGTAGTACACTGGCCACATTAGGTAAAGATCTGAGCCGATGGTCAAACAAAAGTGCTACAGCTAACTATAATGCTGTAAAAATTATGATCAAGTAACAGAGATAATGATTGCAGGAATTTACCGTAAATTGTTATCTGGGTAGAATATAAAGAGCAGACTTTTGGTACGGTGAAAACTCCGAAAAAGCCTGTCATATTTAGCACAACCAAGCGTGTCAGTAGTTAAAGGACGTTCAGACTGAAGAGACGGACACAGAGAATTTTACACAGTTGTCTCACAGTTTTGGCTGCTGGCATTTTTCACTGTGATTCTCTCAGTTAATTCAGTTTACTTTCCTATTGAAAAATAAAAAATGAAGCAAAGAAAAATTGAAACTTACCTACTTTGGACATTGTCCAAATGGTTATGGAGCTGCCACACCTGGCCAAAACAAAGAGCAGCACTGCCAACTGCCAACATTACAATATATATCATTTTAATTTACCTGCAAGAAAAAAAAAAAGAAAAAAAAAGAAAAGGAGAAGAGAATTACCTTAATTGTGGTGGCAGGGTCACCAGAAAACAAAGCTTTGAACTTTAGCAGGAACTCATTCAAGTAAGGCAGAACCAGTTTTAGTACCCAAATTGCTTCTTCTTCACCCACCACAGAGTTTGCATTTTCTATTTCATAAGCTCCCCTGACATTAAAATTTCCATAAAGAAGAAGGATCAGAAAGAGATCATCTTGGTAATATTAACATGCTCACAATGGTTACCAATTAAGAATTTAATTACCTGCAGATAATGGACCTGAAGAGGAAGATGGTAGCCAGATAAACAAGACCCATATAGGATATGACAGAAATGAAGCTGTTGAGCAAGAATCAAACAGATTTAGAGCAGAATTCAAGCTGGGATCGATTGAACATTTTTCATTTGGGATTTTGCTTACCTGATATTTAGATCCTTCATGTAGGAGGATGATAGTATCACAAATGTTCCAATTCCAAATATAAAAACTGATCTTGATACATCTTTCCACATTATTAAATCCACTGGAAAAAAAATATATATGGAAAAATGAATCCCTTGAATAAAAAACATATTGCAGTAGAAGTTGTAATTCAATAAAGTAGGAATGAAAACTCACCTAAACTCTGCAGTCTGCTATGTGTTTCTGGGAAGCTATGATGATACTGATCATTAGAAGCTGCATCTAATTGGTACAAACAGAACAGTCCAATCACTAAAATGAGAAGAAAAAGATGCAGAATTTAAAAGGAACAAAAAAAAAAAAACTTACATGATGTATATTTAGGAACATTTGAGTAGACTGCTGCACGTTTCATAACCGGAGATTGTTTTTTCAGATTGAGGGAAATGGTTTCTGGCTTTTGATGAACTTGTTGAAGTTTTTTCACTTCTTGATTTCTTGATTTGCGGTCAAATTGAAACTTCTTGACTTCATTCACTACCTTCACTTCATTCACCACCTTCACTTCATTCACCACCTTGTTTAATTTCTCTTGTACTGGTGCATTGATTTCCTTAATATCAATGCTTTTCTTTTCAACTTCAACTTCAACTTCAACCTCAATTTCCTCATTCACTTCTTCCTCCTCCAATTCTTCTTCTTCTTCAACTTCATCACCACCATCATTGACCAATTCTTTTGGATCAGATTTGACCACATCCACATTGCTTGGAATCACCATTTCTTTGCACACACCAAACTCCTTGCAATTCTCATCAGATCCAGATTTTCCAAGCTCATCCTCAACTGGGCTCTTCTCAATTCCCTCGTCAGTGGCGGCCTTATTCGACTCCGATTTCACCTTCCTCAATTGAATTGCTGCATTACCAGAAGCATCATTTCCCTTAATTGACTCTGATTTGACCTTCCTCAACTGACCCAAATTCCTCTCAATTCCCTCATCCTTACCCAAATCACTAGCACTTTTCTGCAATTCAGTCCTTGGCTTCCTAATCCCAACCGGGCTTCTCTCAGAAGCAGCAACACCATTTGGGCTCTCCTTGCTTCCCTCAGATCTAAGTCTCCGCACAGACCTCACCTGGCTTGGGCTGTTCTTGATCCCATCAACAGAGACACTCAATTCCTTGCACTGCTCGTCAGAATTCTTCACAGACGACTCAGATTTTCCTTTGTCCATTTGAATTGGGCTTGTCTCAGATTTCCAAGTCTTTCTCTTGCCATTAGTCACCGGACCTCTCTTCAACTTTGTCCGAGGAGTCGTTGCAGTGGTGCTGCTCTCTTCAGAATTGTCCTGATCGCCATTGAAGACCTTAATCCCACCTCGGACTTCATCAATCTTCATCCTGCTCTCCCACACTGAGCCTGCAACAACACTATTCCCAGTCCTGAGTACTCCCGCATCTGATCTCCTTCTACCCACATCCATTGCCTTTTTATTATGTAGCTTGTCGGTCAATTCTGCTCTGTTTCACTTTCTCTTTTCAAGCTAGCTAGCAATGAGTACAATGGGACATAGCTACATAGTACCAATTATGGATAAGAAAGCTTTAACAACAAGAAATGGCGGTCGGTGGGGTGAAAGCGTTGGGATCCCTTTGCCTTCGGAAAAACCAAATTTAATGTCAAACTCTGTCAAATGTTAGTTGCTGCAATTTGGAAGAAACGAGGGACCGAGTCACTAGACACAGGTCAAAATATACAAATAAATTGTTATGATTTATTATTATATTTTTTTCTCTTTTAACCATTTTTGGAGGTTTTATAGACTTTTTTAGGACTACCTCCTGGAAGATTAAAGAACATAATTCAACTATTCAAATATATATATAATTATAATTCAACAAGAAAACATAATGTTTGATTATTTCCAACACCCTTCCTAAACTTTAAATAAAAAACCTAATCAGGATACACTAAATGCTAGATTAGACATATGTTCAATATAATATATCGTCTTCCAACACTTATTTTTAAGTAGGAACTTTAGCCTTTAATTTCGATAACAATTCAGTTGGACTAGTCTTAATTAACTTGCAACGGTCATCCGATCCGTGTCTTAGCATCAAACAACGGTGGGGGATACAATTAATTGTCTTAACCATTGACGTATCTTCATGTAACAAAATAAAGTACAATATCTTCATGCGTATTTTCTGATTTTTTGTTTTTGTGAGAAGAACATATATTCTAATTAAGTTGGTAATAATATTACTCTAAAAAAAAAGTTGGTAATAATATTGGTACAATAATGTATTATTAGTGAACCACGCTAGTGAGTGTGACATAGAAAGTGAAAGTGAACTCATATATGGTGTGGTTGAATGATTAGAGATATAAAGGGGCGTGTTAAGGATGATCTCTTTTGCTCTTTTTTTGGGGAGGATGGTATTTGATTCCCTAATAAGCCTCAGCTAGCTTTTGTATATGAACACTGTGACCGAGGCAACCAAAAAGTCACCAGCCTCACATGCAAATGGAGATCGGAAACGTTTCCTTCCTAATTTTAGAGAGAAAGAAAGAAAGAAAGAAAGAGGTGGAGTTTGGAAGCTAGCATGCATGCATTTGGTGATTTTCTGGAGGTAATAATGGCAAACACTTCCTTCTCCTGCTTTTGTATCCAAGGCGTTAACGTGATTCTATTAGTTTGTGCTCCATAAATTATGCAAAGTTTGTTTGCTTCTTTTTCTTTTTTTCCTTTTCCCCTTTTCTTCTACTTGGATAAGTACTTAGAGAAAATGCCAAAAGGGGGTGTCAATGTACGTACGTGAGGAAGCTTCACATTTTGATCGTATTTGCCCTAGTTAATTAGAAGGTTTGTTTGTGTTCAATTAGAAGGTTTGTTTGTGTTTAAAAGCAGTTTCCTACGTTGTAATACGAAGTAGTGCATTATTGATGGCTAATTGGTACCAAAGCCATTAAGTTTTGGCAACTAGACTGATAAAATCATAAAGAAAAAGCAATGTATACATTATATTTAGCTTTGCCACGCCATGGGGCTAGGGTAGTATATATTATACAAATATAGCTAGCTAGCTAGCTTTAATGACATGGGTTATTCCCTCATAATCAATTTGGTGACTAGCTACATATATGTTAATGCATGCAGCCTTGTTATACATCATTGGCACTTCCAATAAATAATACGTACGTACATATGATCGAGTAAATGCAAGAAGTTATTTTAGTTGAAGAAGAGGCAGACTATAATACTATACTGCAGTTGATGGAGAATCTATCATTAAAATATATAGTACTGCAGCTGCATTAACATCGATCTCTATTAATTAATTTGAGGACAGTTAATTAAGGAGGATCGGATCATAAAAATCCATCAAATTATCAGAATAATAGATAGGGGGCCATGCGAATGATTAATTGGCTTTTGAGTGACTGATCGATATGGAATCCAACACAACATATATGCAGCCTCAGCAAAGATTGTTCACGAACTCAATAATTTACCTACACATTTAGCACATACATGTACAAAACTCCTATTACGAGTTGGTTTAGATCACATACATGTATGCAATAGTATACTAGTTACCATAATACCATACTGGTATTATGGTATATATATATATATGTAAGCTTGGGATGGACCATCTGATTTTGGAATAGGAATGTGAGTCCAAATCATACGTACTACGTAGTAGAGTAGTGCTGCACTCAGACGTCAGACGGCGACAAGTTGAAGTACCCAACTCTCACCGGCCACCGCTCTCTCTCAGAAAAAAAAAAAAAAAAAAAAAAAAAAACTCTCACCGACACCACACATGCCTTTTTTATTTGTTTGATGAAAAAGTTAGGAGTAACGACAAGAAAAAAATAAAAAAAGGGAAGAGAAGCATATACATCATGTGAGTGGAAGAAGCCTAAGCAGATTTGAGTACAGTAAAACAGTGTTTTTCAACTCTTATGTCTATATTTTTTGTCAATGCACCGTAATTTTGGGAAAATATTTTACATTTGATTATAGAGGTCAGTCTCTCTCTGGGGATTTGGTTACAGAAAAATTAATGGTTGAAAAACGTTACGTTAATTTCCATATATATATATATATATATGTATAAAATAGTTAGTTTTGGGATTGAAAGAGAAGAGAAGGGAATCACAATACATGAAAGGAAGGGAGCGCAGTCTTGTAAGTAACGTTGAAGGCACGTGACGTGATTTTCTCGGCATATATTGTTCCAGACATTAGTGAATCCCACCACCCACAACCAACCCTGATCCAATAAACCTTTTTATTCATTCATAATTTCATACTCTATACTTTGGGAAACTGGGCCAAAACCAAACTTTCATATCCTATTTGTTTACTTTTATGAGTTTATCCATGACCAAAAGAAAAAGAAAATTACCTTCATCAGTTTTTTTTAAATATAGTTTATACCCCTTATATAGGTAAAACCTGGTTCAATAATTAACCCTCTAATATATATATATATATATTTTAAGAAAAAAAATATTAAGGATATATATATATATTTTAAGAAATAAAAAAATACTTCATACATATCCTTAATATTGAACCGGGGATTATATAATTAACAAATGTAGTACATGGCATCACGTCAAAACTCAAACCAAATAACTTGGGAGTTGGAACGTTACAAAAAGGAAGAAACGTGAGACCAGAGTCGGGTCTTTCTTTACATATACAGTATATAGATATTAGATGAAGAGTGAGCTACCTAACGACTTGTATGGTTGTTGTATTGGTTCGAACCAGAAAGCGATTAGATTGGAATTAAGTTGCGGTCAGTCACTATCTTCATTTTTTTTTTTTTGAGAAAACGGTCAGTCACCATCTTCATTGAAGATTAGGTATTAGTTAAACTCCAGACTCGGTTTCACGATGCCTTCAAAACGATTAGCAGTATACGGAGAGTCTTCACCGTAGAAAGAAGTGTTTATAATTAATTAATTAACTGCAACCGTACGATGATGATGATTGATCACACCCCTGAATTTGAAGTTTCTCGATAACTCCTAGACATGAGCAAGAATTAGAGACACAACAGCGACCAACTCCAACAAACAAGAGGCAGATGAGCCTTGGTAAGAGTAGGACCTAACTGGTCAACCATCATATCTTAATTGGAATTAAAAAATAAGTACTTTAGGTAGTTCTTATAATACATGTCTAACATTTGCCACTTAAAAATTTCAATAAGTGACCCTGTTTTCACAATAATTTTTGAAGGTAGATTGGTAAAACTGCAGAATTCATTACCAGTAAGGACTAAGGAATCAAGCTTTGTATAAAATATTCCACAATGCATGTAATATGTCTCTTCAAGTACTTTGTTACCTCTTCAAGTAATCATGAATGAAGACTTGGCTGAAATAAAACTCCAAATAACAAGTTTTTAAAATTGGAATGAAACTCGTATAAAATTTCAAAAAGGCTGCGGGGATATTACAAAATTCCCTTCATTTTACTTACAGCAGTAAAGGAAATTGGTGTGGTGCCTATTGTAGAAAGTCGAATACTGAATCCTCAAGGATTGTCATTGTGGAAACTCGATCTGCCTCAGTTATCTGGGTTGTGCCAATATAAATAATAAAACCACATTAGTTAGATAATACTGGGGCAAAAAAAAATAAAAAAATTGAGCACACTAAAATAAGAATAAGGGCCATGAGAAAAGAAAAAGGTTGGGAGATAGTACCTCTCGGAGGACAAAATCAGGCCTCGAAGCTCTTATTCTGTTACTTCATAACCCTTTACCTACAGCTCAGATACAAATACAACCTAGCTAATTTACATTCTATTACCAAAATCAATAATTACAGTCTTTTCCTGATGTAACGAAAAAAAAAATAGGAAACGAAAAAAAAAAAAAACAATTTCTGCTCTAATTTTTGTAGCCAAGACAAGGAACACTTCACATTTGAAACTGGATCATCATTTGACATTGCTACTACGGATTGGAGTACGTAACACACGTGCAGATTCCTTTGAAGCACCCATCTTGACCTTCTCACTTTCTGCTGCTTTCTTCATTTCAAGCTCACTCTGCTTGCAATTTTCGTCATGGGACTTGATGAACATTCTGACGAAGTTGAGTAAGGTTGAAACAACTGCAGCAGGAAGTTGAAATGGTTAGAAAGGTAACACATGCCTCAATTCATGTTGAATTCTCTTTATAGGCAAACAAAAGAACGTAATCAGAAGCAGTTTTTCATGAATCAACCACTACAAACATGGCCTACGGTGTGATCCAAAAGACAAAAGCAGCAGCACATACTAGTTCTTTCTGAGTTTTGCTAGAAGGATATATTAGGTCAATAGAGAGAGTCCTTGTTTGGAACTTATTAGGTGTTGACAATACATGATAAAGACAGCGAAAGCATAACAGATTGCGAACAAGCCTCTAGGTGAATGGTAGATCACAAACACCATTTTACAATTTAGCGGATACCTTGTTCAAAAAGGCATTTTGCAGGATCTTCTCCAAAATAAAGAATCAATGCATCCACATTTCTACCCTGTAAAACATCCATCCCCACTAAGAAATACTTTTCACAACATTATATGAGCTTGAAATAGTATGCTTCAAAGCAAGACTTACCACGGTAGAATATAATGAAGCCAAAGATCTCACCTCAGCTTCAGCAGAACGGAGGAACTCCTTTAGAGTCTGAGGGTTATGGAAAAACTACAAGTCAGAACCCGAATGATGGGCCTATACCGTTGACACTACATTAGATTTTTAAAAATAAATATCATTCAGATCATCAAAAGAAAAATTACACTAGAGCCTTTCATAACACAAAAGACTTGAGGATAAACTGGTAGCATATCAGCCATTGAGGCCAAAACAGGAACAATCTGTTTCATGTGTTTTGATTCTCGTCATGAGAGCATTGGCTGAATTTGTGCAATCATATATAAAGACAAACTAAAACTGCACCAAGAAAAGCAATTGATGGTCTTAAAAACTAAAAAAGATGAGAGATTACACACACCAAGTCACTAACACCTTTTTCACATGTAGGGCCATACAACACCTAGACAACATGAACAAGTATAACGAGGCTCACCAAAATTCCAACCAATACCATATTAAGAGAAAATGCCAACAATCAGAAACACACACAAAGACAGAGGATGAGAAGGGAAAAATAAAGAATGGGATAAGCTCAAAATGCTGAAACTGATTCAGCCATGGATGTGCGGAACTTGGGTTAGGCCTTTTAGCAATAACATACAAATCAGTCGATGTTTGGAAAAATAAATACCTTTCGGAAAATTTCTGATATAGGACCGTCATTTTCAGAAGTGGATAATTCCTGTACAACTTTCTCCAATCCTTTACTTACTGCTTGCATTTCCTCCGCCAAAAATTTCAAATGTATCTGTAGCGGATCAAAGATGTCGGTCAATAGATACCAAAAAATCCTGGAAATTGTTCTCCAAACACAAAAGGAGTACCTTTGATGCAGGTTCTAAGCTGGCTAGGTCTTTAGAGAAATCTAGAACCTCTGGTAGTTGGTCAGCAAGAACCTACAGCTTACCAAGCAAAATTCAGCATAACAGAGCTGTAATGCATATTAAGAAGTACATTCAAACAAACAGGATTATGCATTCTATGATAACCAGATATGCTTCTCAGAATGCAAGTCATCCAATGATATCAATGTAAAATACTTGAGAACAAAACATTCCTGTAAGATCCTATGCCCACTAGAAGCCACACAATTCATAACTAAAAAAGACAGAATATCCCAATTTCCTGTTTTTTTTTTTTAAAAAAAAAACTAATATTCAATCATAAGAAACCCTAATCTGGGCACGAAAACAGAAAATAATCCTAACTTTTTATAACTAAATGAAAACACAAAGTAACCCTCACAAGGTAGGATGCCCACTAAGGATTTCAGCCTTCATTCTTGCTGTAGATTATTCTTATGCTATGCATTTCCACCTCATTATCTGTTCCTTACAACAAGGTTATGCCTATGCAAGCATCAGTCTACAACACATTTGAGAATCTACATAAACAAACAAGCAATTTATAGCAGCACTCGACAAGCATACAATGAGAACATAGTAACTGATGCACATGGCCTCAAAAAGACAATTTATAGGAATAAGTATTAAATTGTACCTTACAGAGATAGTGCATGAGAGTCATCTTGTTGTTCCTTGCTCGTGTGTCAATGAGTTTAAGAAGACTATCCAACCTAAATCCGATAGCTGCGCCTAATGTAATATCAACCATTAGACTCAGTTAGAAGGAATGAAAGTGATACAAAACAGCAGCACAAAATTATGTTGCATGTGCTATATGTACGGTTTCACAAAATGCTAATGCAGAAGGTTCTTTCACATGAAATAATGAACGAACATGAGGCTGGATACAAATGAAGTATTGATATATGGACCAACAAGCTGATGCTCAAAGTCTTACCCCGAGCTGTTCCCTGGTTCAAAGCATTTCCTAAGGAAAGAATTGTCTGCATAACTCTTTTCAATTTGACTGAATTTCTGATCTGATAAGGAGCATAAACTATAAGATGAATGAGATATAATCTTTGAATGATTACCATGAGTGGTTTGAGGGGACGAAAATGAATAACTTGCCTCTTCTGCTGCAGAGTTTACAACATTCAGGCTTTTTCTAAGGTCAGAAACCTACATGGCCATAATATGGCACCATAAGTATTAATGCAAAACCCAAACCATATGACTGATTAGCTGATATATTTGCTATTTCACCTGGGAAGAGAATTGTATTTTGAATGAAAAAACTCTGAGCTTAGATTCCACTCGAGGTACTTTCATTAACTCTAACAGGAACTGCCATCAACATTCAAAAATCAGAATAAAGAAGTCCAGATTTGATGATACTCATACATGTGATTACAATGACAACCCATATTTACAGTTATATCCAAAAAAGCAGACAAGAAGTTAAATCTCTGTAGAAATGGATGTGCATGTTATATAGTGTTGGATATGAAGTAGTGTTTGGATGATGGATGATGATTCATTCTGCTTTCAGGGCCAAAATCAACAAACATAATGCAAGGATGATGTCCTACAAACCTGTTCACATTTTCCTAACTTCTCCTTCTCTCCCTTATATCCCTGAACATAAAATATAAAACCAATTATGAAATTGAAAAGAATAAAAGGTTCTTCAGTAGCAGTTTGAAGACCTACCTTAAGTAGCTCCATCTCCTCTTTAGTTGGACAAAACTTGATTAGGTTCTCGACCTGGTCAGGATCTAATGCTGTATCTTCCAGGGCAAGCACCAAATTCTATCAAGGTTACAGAACAAGGCATAGTTAATTAATAAGGATAACTACCATGAAGAAACAATCCTTTCCCTGTAATGCTTCTAAGATCATGTGATTCACCATTAGTAGTAGAGAAATGCAGAAGTTGAAAGGACTTAGCATTCATCTAGGGCAATACTGGAAAAGTTTACTAAAGTTGGCAAAGACAATATGATCAATAGACACAGACCAAAATCTGCACCTGCATGGAATAAAATGCTTTACGAAATAATGTTTGACCCCTGACAAATGTAAAAGATATGACACCATAGCAAAACAATTAGATAAAAAAAAAATCCAATCAAAATTTAAGATTACCATCACATTTCCACCATAACAGATGCCCGTATTTTTGTTAATATTCAGCTATTTTCATCAACAATTCGGCCAGACATCATGCCTCTAACGAATTTAAAATCCAACAGCAGAGATCTTTTTTTAATTTCAATAAGCACACACAATGTTTATGTGCCTGAGTATAGGTATAGGTTACATTGGCATATATTGATTTGATCCATATATTGGTTGAAAATTTACGTGGAGTAAGTTTACCAACAATGATTAGAGAAGCAAATGTTTGTAGAAGTACGATTACGCTTACCATTAACTCATGCAATGGAACTTTCACCTTTGAAAGCATGATTTCACAATTGTACGCCCGTCTGTGGTCAATCTGCATTCAGCAAATAAAATGCTAAATATCGATATGGATTTTCCTCATAATATAGCACAGCCAAACTGGGCCAAGATTCAATCCATAATAGTGACATGAACGATAAATTGGGAAAAAAAAGGAGCCAATAAATATTATCCACGTCAAGTAACAAAATCAACAGAAGTGCGTCAACTGATTTAAAGAAAAAAAATTACCAATTGTACTTTGTCAGATTTAGGGGCAACTGGACCTGGTGTAGTTGATTTCTTGCCATGATCTGAGGTCGGAACTGCTGCAGCGAAAAGATTCTCAAGCTCTGACATGTCAATCTCTGGAGCCCTATCTCAAGAAAATAAATCAAAAGAATGAAAAAGTCAGGATGCAGCAAGAATGATCAATATCTACATGATATAGGTATGGTGTTTTAGCAAGTTAGTTCATACTTTGTGTCTTCACTGGATTTTTCAGCCTCAGCCCATAAGCTTCCCTGAACTGCTCTTGATAGTTTCAACCAGTGTAATGGCTTCAGTTTCTTTTGATTATCCTTTGAACTTATGGTACGTGACAGACGGCCTTTTGCATTACCCGGGGAACTAAGTGGTGGTGGTGGAGGAGTTCCCGGTTTGGAACCTCCTTTAGCTAAGGGCGCCGGAGGAGGGGGGGCAGAAGGAACAGAGGTACCTCCAGCTTTCCCTGAGTGAAGAGGAGGAGAAGGAGGGGCAGTAGGTGGCACTGGCGGCACTGGCACTGGAGATGAATTTGTAGTGCTTCCAAATTGTCCTGAGTGAAGAGGAGGAGGTGGAGGTGGGGGAGGTTTAGAACTAGCAGCAAGGCTCTCTTTTAAAGGAGGTGTTGAAGGAGGAGGTGGTGGTGGAGGAGGAGGCTGAGGCTGAGGCTGAGCTGATGAAGTAACTTTAGAATCTGGAGAAGAAGATGGTGATATCCCAGGGCCAGATGGCTGGGTTCCATCCCGTAGATGGGATTCAGTCTCTTCGGAAAGTGAATCTTTGGGTTTAGAATGTGAGATACGTTGAGGTGGAAGTGGGGGTGATGGGGGAGGAGGAGTTGTAACAGCACAAGTAGCCATGGAAGGTCGCGATGGAGAAGCTGGTGGAGGTGTTGGTGGTGCAACTGGAACACTTTGGGCTCCAGAGGAAACTGGGGTTGACTTAAAAGGTTGGGGGATCTTCTGGCACACTGAATCACGTTGATTGTGTGGTTGAAGTGCAGTAGGAATATCCTGAGGTTTATCTTCCTGTTTACTCACAGTGGTATCTTGATATTTCTTAGGTGAGGACACACGGCTGAAGATCTCTTGAACTTGAACGAATGCTTCCATTGGCGTTAACATAGGAGGTTGAGGCTTCTGCTGGCACACTGAATCAGATTGGTTAGGTGGCTGTTGTGCAGTATGAATGTCTTGACGTTTAGCTTCATGTTTAGTCACAGCGCTATCTGAAGATTGTGTAGGTGAGGTCACTTGGCTAAAGATCTCCTGAACTTGAGTGAATGCTTTCATTGGGGTTGACTGAGGAGGTTGGGGCATCTGCTGGCTCACTGAATCACATTGATTGGGACGCTGAATGTCTTGAGGTATAGCTTCCTGTTTACTGACAGTTGTATCTGGAGATTGCGTAGGTGAGGCCACTGACTGCACCTCTGAGAAGGATAGAAGGTGCTTAGAATTGTTTTCCAAATTCAAGGGTTTCTTCATCTTTGCTAGGTGTTTAGGACTTGTTTCCTGCACTAAATTTTCATTTCCAGCATTCTGGGAAGAATCACTATCCAACTTTTCATGGGATATATTCGATGCACCTATCTGTTGAAGAACATTCAGTGTGGCATCTGCCTTGGGATCTAACCAATCGACATAACTAAAGATCTCTTGAACTTGAGCGAATGCTTCCATTGGAAGGCCCTCCTTATCCTCAAAGCATGAAATACCACCAAGAATAATGGATGTGACAGCATCCATCTCCGAGAAAAGGATCTTCAACAATATGACAGCCAAAAATTTGTCAGGAGCAAAAAAAAACAAAAAAGAAGTAATGCATAACCAAAGAAGCAGAGACACACCTCTACTCTGAAGTCCTTTGGAAACTGTTCCTTTACATCCCACAACATGTCTATTTCATCACGGTTGAGCATCAAAATGTTAGACCTAATAAAAGCTGTATTGAACATGACACGGAACATCATCTCTTCACGTTCCATGTCATCATGCAAGCTAATGCATTCAACCACAACATCACCTTGAATATGGCAATTAATGTCAATTTTAACCAGTTCACATTCTGCCTGCAATGTATTTGAGCATTTCAATGGTAAAAAGATTAGACCATATATTAGAAGTATTTATGTGTGAAATATAAATGGCAGTTATAAAACAATAAAGGAAACTGAAATTTCCCAGCAGATCAAAGCTAAGAGAAAGTGAATCCCAGAATATAGATAAGTTTTACTTCTCAGTTCTCACCAAATAACACTGACAAATTTTTGTTATGCATTACAAGTTTGGCCCAAACAAGATACCAAATAACACTGTTAAAATGATCTGAAACACAGTTTATTTTGAAGATGGGTAGGTGTGATGGTAGACATTTCAGGAACTCAAAAGCAAAGTATGAACAGTCAGATATGAACCTAATCCTATTTGCCTAATTTTTTTTGAATGTTGACCAACATGATCATACAAATCTAAATCCCACTTAGGTCAGCAACAACCATCTAACTAAGTAAGTGATGTGCCTCATTAAATATTATGGGAGTAAAAAAATAGAAGCAAAACTGAAATGTAAAAGAATAATCGAGTATAATATTACCTGCTTGTAAGCCCGGATGGTTTTGCTTCGTTTTGGAGTTGAGTATAAGACTTTCGAAGTTCGATCAGTAACTAGAAAAGGGTCCTGCCCATATATACGAAATATAGGACGGCAACCACCATCCCCATCAAAATTAGGAATAAATCTAAAAATAATGCAGTCCAAGGTAAGTGCTCGATCCAGAGGAGGCCATTCTAAGGCTACATTCCTCCTGGATACATACTGTAGATACCTAAGTTGAGAAGGGATGGGATTTAACGGTGATAACAAATGCAAAAGCTCAAGGGGAGCCTGCCTGTAAACCATGTCCAACGTCCTATGCTCTCCTGTATAATGCTTCCTGTAAATCAAGAGTGCAGCCAGCATGAAGGCCAAAACAGGCCAACCTCCACGCTCACAATGCATCAAAAGCACATTATTCTGCCCAAGTCCTAACCAGCTTTCACTTGATCTAAGAAAGTGATGGATCAACTCCATTGTCAGGACCGGACAACCTTCAAAGTGCCGAGGGTAATCCATTATGGTCATATCATACTCGGACAAGATGCTGGCCATCTGGCTCTGTGCCGAACCATCGTGAAAATTGAAGACCAAGAATGAAGCATCAGGTAAGTGTCCTTGGAGTTGACCGACTATCCCACCTATGTAAACCTTATAGTTTTCCTCCTTCCAAGCATCAGTAGTGAAGCAGCAATCAAAAACTATATGTTTACAAGTATAAGAACGTTAGACTCTTATTATATTTTCAATGATTGCATAACCATAGGTTCTTAAGTGCTAGCGTCACGGTAAATTCTAAATCCTCATCTACATTCAATCATTTACCAAGACTGACACCCCAGAAAAATTCTGTTGGCTAATTATCTGTATTCACCACCATGCAATGCAACAAGGCACAAATTATGTCTTAAAATCGAGCTGCTGCAGTATTTTAATGCACGATAACAAAATTGCTGCCTCAGTATATCCACTATTTATTTTTACTGAGCAGGATACAAAACTGAGTAAGGCATTCAAGTTGAAAGTGTTTGTTGTTTCCTAAAAACTTTAACCAAAAAAAATTACTAGTAACCAAAACCGATATTCCTAGGCTTTCTTGGAAATCATTTCCTCACATTTTCTAATCTAAAAATTGAGCTCAATCAACTGTACAGCATAGACATAGCTCCATTCGTAATGTATACTCAATCAAGCACACAATGTAGCCACTCCCAAACCGGACTATACATACAAATATAAAATATTCAACTACAATTATCATTTCCGCATAAGAAAACAGAAAATTAAAAAATTAGTCAAAATCTAAAATGAAGAAGAAACGCACCGTATACTCGCTCACAGATCTCGAAGAGTCCATCGGGCGGTTTGCGATAGAACAATTTGCGCAGCAACGCCATCTCTGCGCTCCAAGCTCACAATCAAAATCACCTTACGGCTGGTCCGCACCTGCAATTTCCTGTACAATCACATGCATGGAGGTATATAAATATGAGCGAATCATGCAATGTTCGTCATAAAGAAATTTCTGCTGAAAATTGCAGCGTTGAGATGAAGAATTGGTAGAGATGGAGACGAATTCTTACGGTTTTGGAGTGATGGATTCTTCGGAAGAATCAAATTTTCCGATTCTTTGCTCTGTATGGCTGGGCTGGGCCTGGGTCGAGCTTTGCTTTCTCGTCTGTGAATGAATGAGATTGTGGAAGGAGAAGAAGAGTGATGATGGGTTTGATTTTGTCTGTTACACTTTTTTCCGTTTGGTACTGCTTTCTTCAGCAATCAGCCGCTGGGCTCTGTCAGCTCTCAGATGACGTGGATGCCACCCGAGGTCGACATCTGTATCGGCGTCCCCAGCCAACGTGCCTCTTTTTCTTTTTGTTTTATTTCCTCTTTATCCGTTTTCCTTTTGTCATTTTGTAATTTAGACTCTTGTTTTTTTTTTGTCATTTTGTAATTTAGACTCTTGTAATAAAAAGAAAAAACAATTTGCTCGTGTAGCTACAATGCCATTCAGAAACAACAAAAGAAGAATAAAAAGTCTTTTTTCGCTCGTGAGGACAAATTTTTACTTGCCATAATCTTACCATTTATCATGTTTTTTAGAAGTGTTCCAATTGACAAAACTTTAAAATTTCAAGCGAATTTTTTATATAAATTTTCTAATTTTTTGACTTTAAAAAATAGTAAAAAAAAAAACGAGTCGAGATTTTTTAGATTCGTCAGTTTGAAAATTGCTTAAAAATCATGATTTGAGCGTGGAAAGTTTTTTGTCAAAAAAGAAAAACATGCGATTTTTGCCAAAAAATCATGTGCTATAGACTGCAGTTTTGGGTGAGAAACCAAGATCTTGATTTTTTTTTTTTTTAAAACAATTTTTGTGTTGGTCTCCACGGTGTTAGAACATTGTTTTAGGTGACACTGTGTGATTAGACCGCCAATGAACATGGTTAGCCTCACTTGCATGTGCAGCCTTAACATTATGAAGTTTTTATGCCATAAACAAAAAATTAGTGCTCCAAATTGAAGTTTCAGGCACAACAAGTCGTATTTTTGCATATGCATTATTTTTAGGAAAGTGATTTAGGCACTCTACTTTACCACTTGTACTATACTTTTAACTACATAAAAGTGGAGTGCAAGTGGTAAAATATATAACAAAGTGAAGTGCCAAAATCAACACTCCTATTTTTATACCTTAAAATTTGATTTCAATTTTGACCACATGACACTGTAATTGATGTCATAAGAGCATTTCCAACATTTTTCCTATAATTTGTTTCTCTCTAGTTTAAGAAAAAATGAGTCTCTTTTTGCTCCAATAACTTTCCTATACATATCCCTATTTTAGAAATTATGAAGAGAGAGAGAAATTTTTTTTCTATATTTACAGTAAACTCTAAAATTATAGAAAAACATATTTTTCAAAATTTTAATGCTCTTCTCTTTCTTCAAATTATATTCATTTGCATCATAAATTATTTGATTACATTTAAAAAAAAATTAATACCATATTTAATTGTAAATAATAAATTATAGACTATATGATAGGAAAAGAAAATATTTAGTGAGGACTTTATAATAAGAATTTGGTGAGGATTTTTAAATCAATGGTTGAATGAGTATTTAAAGTTTATTTGAAATATTATTTTTTAAACATACTATTTATCCAACCGTTGATTTGAAAGTTATCACCAAGTCCTTATTATAAGGTCGTCACTATAAATTCTCCTATGATGGAAAAAACTATTAGAAATACAGTAAAAAAATTATAGAAATTTTAACTTTGAAATTGTTATAATAGAAATTTTTATACAAAGTTGTTGGAGCCTTGATGCTCTAAATAACTTGTTTACTTTTGCCAAAAAAATAAAATAAATAACTTGTCTACTGTGTTTTCACCAATAGCAAGTACTAGGCAGGAAATGTGAACCCAATCGAATTGGTCCATCTTGATGATATTTTTTTTTTTTTTTTTTTTTTTTTTTTGGCAAATCCATCTTGATGATTTGATCTCCCAATTTTATCACGCAATTCATATTAACAATGCATTACACGGATTCCTTCACATCTTGCATGAAACACAACCCTTGCTTGCCTTTTTCTCCATTTCTGTTAAAAAAAAAGCGCAATACAATGCTGGACACGAAAAATATATATCTTTTTTTGGTGCAAGGACAAATATTTGTAACCATGGATTACTATTTTTTATTTTTTTCAAAATCTTGGTGTTGACGAGAACACGAGTGGTGAAAATAACCAGCGGTTGTGGAGAGCTGAGAAAATCTAGCCACACTATTGAGTGGGCCGTCAGTGACAGATAGAATTAGGCAGCATCCAACAAAGCAAAGCAGAACGAGTAGTCCTTCAGAAAGCTATCTTTTTCACATTCATGCAATCTCAAACGGTACTCAAAGTTCAAAGCTTTAGTTAGAGAGCTCTGAAGTGGAACTGGGATTCTGCAATTTCTGCTCAAAATGGCTTGCAGACTTGCAGATTCTATGTTCCTTTCCAAGGTGAGTTCTATCATCCCCTTCGTTATTCTCTATCATTGCCCATTTGCTTTTAAATTCTTCAGCTTTTTGGGTTTGAGTTTCAGGGCCCCTATCATAAGCCAATTCGAAGCCAAAGAATTGGAGCCCATTATTCTTCAGGTGTGCCATTCTCGTTTTATGTGTTGTGTTTCTCATGGGTTCCTCAATTCCTTGATAAATTTGTTTTCTTTTTAATGTTTATGTGGTTTATAGCTAACCGGGGATTTGGGTTTTATTCAGTGCATTTCAATATCAGTTGCGTGGTGCATTTTTTTTTAGAGCAATGAGCAATTGTATTTCACTGATTTTCCAATATGAAATCTGCAGCAATTGCATTTTTCAGGCATCACACGCTTTCTTTAAGTCGATTTGCATAAAATAGATAATGGGGGTTATCCAAACAACTGGCGATTTCTACCTTAATAAAGAACATTCCTTGCTCAGAATGCCATTCTCTACACATTAATCAGCCAACGATTATTCTCATCCTTGCTAAGAAAATCATATTCAACATTAGCAGGATTCAATTTGCACATAAGAAATCCTTTATTCTTCATCCTTTTCTTTCCTTGATATTAAGTTAAGCAATATATTATGTGTGCATCAGACACAGACTGAAAGAATGAGAAGCCATTATCCAACAATCCTCTTATATTTCTTTTTCTCGGCCAGTATTAGCCCTGAGACCTTTAGACAGTGTCATTGTTTGTGACATATTCTCAATGTTATTGCCACCTTATGATGCTGATCATGATGAACAGGAATCTGCTATTTGAAATGGGACAACCTTCTCCAAAGGGGAATTAAACGTCAACAATGTTCTCGTAGAAATCGGACAACCTTTGTACAAGCGATTGCCATTCCAGTTGCACCATCTCCACCAGACAGCGCTGAGTACAGAAAACAATTATCTGAAAGTTATGGTTTCAAACAAATTGGAGAACCACTCCCAGACAACGTTACACTAAAGGATGTCATTGATACCCTTCCAAAAAAGGTAGTGGTTTTCATTCTCAGAGCCGCATCATCAATGCAGCTTATTTATTTTGCTTGTAAATGCATCTAGTTAGGATTCAAATGAGTACACTTGGTAGTTAATTTTCATTTGAGAACCTCCATACTGCATGCTTGGAAGTTTTTTTTTGGTTGACTGGTATTGATCAAACAATACATTTGAATTTCATGGGAAAGGGTGCATGGCAGCATATCTCTGATGCTTCATTGTTTTTCCCTTTTTTCTTTGAAAATAACATCTCTATTCGTAGTATCTAGGGAAGGAAAATGTAAATCAACATCTTTTTTTTTTTTGCCGTAAGTCCAAGTAATTGGCAGCTTTGCGTTGCTTCCACAAGCCTTGCGCTAACCATGACTATTTTTTCTAAATTTATTGCAAGGTGTTTGAGATTGATGATGTGAAAGCATGGAAGGCGGTTCTAATATCTGCCACTTCCTATGCAATTGGGCTCTTTATGATTTCAAAATCCCCATGGTATCTACTCCCTCTGGCTTGGGCATGGACAGGGACTGCAGTTACTGGGGTTTGTTCAAAACACATATCTTCATTTTATATTGATTTTTGTAACTGACTCCCGTATCCTTTCAATTTTGTAATTACTATGGTGTACCTAAGACAACTAATTCTTTATTCTTTTTCTTCCCTTCCCAATTATAAAGTTTTTTGTTATAGGCCATGATTGTGCACACAAATCATTCTCAAGAAACAAATTAGTGGAAGACATTGTGGGGACGCTGGCCTTTTTGCCATTGATATATCCATATGAACCATGGAGGTTTAAGCATGATCGGCATCATGCAAAAACGAACATGTATGTGTGGTTTCCCCAATAAATGCATTTTATTTTAATGTCTCAGTAATGGCTTCATTTTAGAACATTGCACGTCTTGGTAAGAATTTTTTTGTGTGGATGTGTTCAATGTTTTATCATTTCTAAGGTGCATGTCGTTTGCCCATGAACTCTAACCAAGTGGTGTTGGGGTGGGTGAGAAAAAAGAGTAGACTTGGGTTCAAGTCTTGATGGAAGATTAAATTGGTGCAGGGGGTTTCATTTATAGGCTTCATTCTCTTTTCCCAGTGATACAACCTGGTGACAAGATTGGCTAGATGAAATACAGATATAACTGCTCTGTTCTTAAAAAAGAACATGAATGTTTGTTTTGGCTTAAAGTTGAAATAATGTTGCATTTATCTGTATATGTACATAATATGGATATAAATGAACTTATTGTTTTATGGATAATGAGTGTGCAATTTGGGCTACATGTCCACAAAAGTTACTTATCTTACAATATGTACTAATTGTCAGAATTTATATGATTTGTGAATTAGAAGCATATCATTTCCTGTCTGATTTGTGATTTGTTAGAATTTATGATGTATGTAAATGCATTTATGTTTCAAGGACAGCAGTCCCATTTTCAGTCTGTATCAGAATTTATGTTATGTTATGTTTATGCATGTTTCTGAGGTTTTAAAATAGGACAAGAAATGGAAATTGAAATAAAAAGAACATATTTCTCAATTATTCATGCAGAATTCTAACTATTTTCTTTCACAAAACATTTCAATTTAGTTTGTTCACACTGCCATATAGACATTCTACTGTCTTTCTAACTGTAAATCTCTTGAACTTTCCTTTCCACGTCATCCCTATAGGTTGGTTGAGGATACAGCTTGGCAGCCTATTCCGAAAGAAGAGTTTGATTCATCCCCAGTGTTGCGCAAGGCAATTATATATGGATATGGCCCATTTCGCCCTTGGATGTCAATTGCTCACTGGTATGTAACTGTAAAAGAAGAATCATACATTGTCTAAGTCTGTTTTTTGGCTATTATTCAGGAAGGGTTGATCTTTAGTCATGTTTATTAATCTGTAAATGCCCAATAGACATGTCTAAACATTATTTAGCATCCTAATAGGTGGATCGTCCACTTCAATTTGAACAAGTTCCGACCAAGTGAAGTTAAAAGGGTAGCCATAAGTTTGGCTTGTGTTTTTGCGTTTATGGGGATTGGATGGCCGCTAATTGTATACAAGACGGGGATCATGGGATGGGTAAAGTTTTGGTTGATGCCATGGTTGGGCTATCACTTTTGGGTAAATACCACTCCCTGGTCTCAAATCGTTATTTGAAATACTTATCATGTATTGGTAAACATGATTGAATTGCTTTTGGGAATTTTAGAATTACGGAGCTTGCTCAGTTACTCTTAATTTTTTGTTATTATTGTAGATGAGTACATTCACGATGGTTCATCATACGGCCCCTCATATACCTTTCAAATCTGCGGATGAGTGGAATGCTGCTCAGGCTCAACTTAATGGAACAGTTCATTGTGATTACCCCTCATGGTACTGTATTATTGTATGCTCTAGTTATCTTCCTTTTGCTATTTGGATTTTTAATCTGATACGGAGACAGCATATTTTTCAAACCAACATTCTCAATTCATTCCTTTATTTGCTCAACAGGATTGAAATTCTTTGCCATGATATCAATGTCCATATACCCCATCATATATCTCCAAGGATTCCAAGTTATAACTTACGAGCTGCACATAAGTCCATCCAAGAAAACTGGGGAAAGGTAGAAAATGATCTCCAGTCTCTTTAGCTTAGCATTTGGAAGCATAAACATGTCCTTAATGTAAATACAACTGTTGAAAAAAGTGAAGACGCGGTGTTCTTTTGACTCATTTTTTCTTCTGCCTTGTAATTAAACAGTATCTGAACGAGGCTACATGGAATTGGCGCCTGATGAAGACGATAATGACAGTGTGCCATGTTTACAGCAAGGAGCAGAATTACGTTCCTTTTGATGAACTTGCCCCGGCAGACTCTCTTCCGATTACGTTCCTCAAAAAAGTGATGCCCGATTATGCTTGATTAACTTGTGAGCCATGTGAGGCGTCTCAGCCGTTTTGGTCTTTCGTCTGTTACCCTTTTCTTTTTGGGTCACGTTAGGTATGCTTAAGCCATTTTCTTGTTCTTGCATAATGTTTATCTGTCATTTTCGCAAGTTTATAAATAGAGCAAATCAATTGCAGGAAATTTCCTGGAACGGCACAGAATAGCCTTGAACAGGTCTTGGTGTTGTCCTCTATTTTTGTCCTGGAATAGTAATCCTCTGGACTTTGAATTTTTCTTGGTGCTTGTTTGCAATGAAATTGACAAAATGAAACAGAAACCCACTGAGTTCATGAATTAAACTAGATGGGGGATCAGGGTAATATTGGTTGGAACCAGTGTTGATCTTTATTATAAATGGCTGACAATGATTTCTCATAGAAATAATAATGTCTAGTGCTGACACTAAAGCTTGAGATTAACAATTTGTAAAATTTAAAATGATCTTAAACTACAAGCCTACAAGGTCATGTTAGCTACTCAGGTTAGTTATTTGTCCTGCATTTTTCTCTTCTTTTTTTTTTTTTTTTTTTTTAAACAATGTCGTTTTTTTTTCTCTATAGAATACTACCACAGGCACACCCAACAAGAAAGTCAAATTGAGTTTAGTATTCTATATCTTCATGTAGGGTTTCTAAACTGAAGTGGGATTTCTTCCAACTTCATGCATTTAAAATTAAAACTCCATAGCTGTTCACTTCAAATAGATTAATACTTGAATGTTGGGACATAAATGAACAGCAACAGAAGAAGTCGTGTTTGGTAAGCAATTATAAAAGTATAAACAGAAGCAGAGGAACTGGTCAAAGGTTCATAAAATGCAAAAGGGCCATGTTTGTTTGTTATTGTGGTTGTCATGGATTCAAAGTACCTGAAACAAAGGCTGCACCCAATAGCTTTATACAAAGCTCTGCAACGCATATATCTAGCATTGCAGTTGCAACTGCTCACATGCAAAAGAGGACCGGAAAAAGAAAAGAGGGTCGGCCCAAAAGTGAAAATAAAAGAGATGAGCAATCAAATTTCATTTATCTCTCCAAGCTTTAGTAGTTAAAGCAAACACTTTCATACTCTGTATTGAGCAAGCACACCCTATACAACCTTCACAACCTGGAGCATCTCTGAGTTACCTAAACCTACATAGTTGTGTATACTATTGCTGCAACATCCTCTCCTATAAGATCTCTAAACAATACTAGGAAACTATGTGTTGTGTATGTCAGAAATGAAAGAGAGCACAATCTTAAAAACAACCAAACTATAAGTTGATGAATCATATAATTGGTGCAGGTGGAGTCTCCCATATATCAAACACATTCTCCTCGCTATGAAGAGCGAAAAGGCGATCCCCACCAATCGAAAAATCGCAAATGGAACCTCCATAGCTTCGTCGAAGCCTCGATGTCAAAACCCAATCAGGTCCGCAGAACACCGAAATGGAATCATTCATGGACGAAAACAGTTGCCCTTCGTGTAATGCCAGTTTAGGGTAGCAAGGCTCATCAGGCATTTTGCCCTTCATGAGTTTACTCCTTGAGCTCCATCTAACACTGCTTCCCCCAGAGTTTCTAATATCAATAAAACCCAAATCC
Source organism: Rubus parviflorus (assembly GCA_029955375.1). Lineage (NCBI taxonomy): Eukaryota > Viridiplantae > Streptophyta > Magnoliopsida > Rosales > Rosaceae > Rubus > Rubus parviflorus. The sequence goes on from JARGGL010000004.1 coordinate 22,697,408, forward strand.
TCATACTCATTCACAACGCAGATTGAGTTAGTCTCTTCCATTGCTATTGCATCCCTAACTCTCTTCTCATCCACAGTTATTGGAGCTCCCATATCGGACCAAGACCACACCATCTTCTTCTCCCTAAAATCCAACAAACTAATGTAACAGTTGTCCTTCCTGGGAAACAAAGTGGCCACCAACAGACAGTTGCTCCCATTTAGCCATTGCAGCTTGTCAGCATCACCGAGGGACCAGCCAGGCGGCTCGTAGAAGAAATCGGTCTGCTTCCCTGTGATCTGGTCCCAAACGCCAATCCCATACTCATTGCTCCTCCCTTTACAGCTCGAAAATATCTTGTAATCCGAGCTGAAACTCAAGGCTCCAGCAGTAAAGCTCTTCACTTGATTCTCGTGACTCACCTGAAATTTGTCTCTCAGTTCGCCGCTCGATGTGCTGAACAGGCCCATTCCGCCGTCGCCGCGGCCCAACCGCTCGCAAACGCTGACCACTAAGTTCTCGGAATCAAGCCATCCCACGTCATTCACTCTCTGATAGTCCACATTGATGGGAGGGTGCTCGTCTAGCATCCAATCATAGACATGAACCATACAACCATGGGCCACACAGCAACCGCCATCCGGCCCGGCCCGGATGGCGGTTCCGTCGCCGGGGGCTTGGCCCGCGACGGTCCTCGAAAGCCACAATCTGTTGCCATCGAACGGTCCCCATTTTGCGGACCGGACGTGGTCGAGGAGGCCGTAATACAAGGCCTCCCTATAGAGGAGCTTTTCGGACATATTTGGAGGGCAATAAAGTTCATGGGTTCTCAGAAGATCGAGGAGCACCGCAAAGCAATCGGGATTGCGGTCGATGAAGTACTCATTCGAATTGTTATCGGTTTGAAGATTCCAGCTCTCGTCGAACATGGCTCCGAACAAGGAATTCCGGCCAGCATTGGCGAGAGTTGTGGCGGTCGTTTCGAAGATTCTGCCTCCAACATTAAATCTCACCCGGTCTTTCTGGATTCCCATGATCGAATTTGAGAAACCCAGATGAGTTTTGAGCTGGGAATATATTCAGGTAGAGGAATCAATATATGATCGGAGAACAACAAAATTTGAAAGTTTGATGAAAGAATTCAAAATTAAAGAACACAAGGGAGACAAAGGATTAAAACAGTTATGGGAAATACCTGGTTTTATTTGAAGAGAGAGGTTTGAGATATGATGAGGTTGTGGAAGACGAGAAAACAGAACACCATGGGAAACCAGGTGAATTTGATCAAGATGATAGGAAAAGTTGAGCGAATTCCATGAAATGAAGATCTGGGTATTGAAGAGAACAGGTTCTGCGAGATGGGTTTTTAAATTTGTGGAATTTGGTGAACGAGGAATTGAAGAATTGGAGCTGTTGGATTTCAAAAATTGACTCCGTTTCTTTTCTGTTTATAGCCAACAAGGAAGAAAAAGTTTCACCCTTTGGTCCGGAGCAGAGCTTTTGATGAAATAAATACCCTGTGGTGGGGTTAACTTCAGCTTTAAACGCTCCTTGGATCTCAACCGTTGATGACTATTCAAAACCCAGTCAATGGTGGAAGAAATTTCCTAGCTGAATTAATAGTCGAGCTCCTCCTCCATTAAGTCAGCTCTCCCTCTCACCTCTCACCCAACGAGAAAGAGAAAGCGTGTCTTGTGGGGTGTAGTTTTCAAATGTTCTCTTTGTTTTTATGTCAAAATTTGAAGCTTCCAATTGAAATGAAAATGACGCAGAAAATTGAGACTTTGAGAAGATGGCTCACGTTGGTTTGATCTTCCAAAGTTCCAATCATGGCACTTAATAAGTTATTATTGCCTTATCTTATCCGTGTCCGTCATATTTTATTACATTTATATGTGATGTAATTGGATGATCCTTTTATTTTTTATTATTTTTTTATTGCGTGATTATGAATTTGTGATAATATTACGTGATGAACGTCAGTCCACTTCTATTATTATTTTGATAATTTAAATTATTGATTTTTCGACTAACGTTTCAATATTATCTCTATAAATTTTTTTGATCATTAGCGGTTGTTGATTAATTTTTTTAATGTAGGAGGAGAGAGTGTAAATATTTCCACACATATAGTAACTATTTAAAACCAACAAAACCCTCGTTAATAGCTCCTAAACACATTGTTAGTATATCCTTAATTATGATAGTGTACTCTTAACAAAATATGGTTGAATTATTCTCAACAAGGAATCGTTAAATTTGAGGGTCATCTTGTTTGTCTTGCTTTCTCATACATTTTCAAATTTCAACCCTACAATTGGTGATTGCGGGTCATAGACGGCACATCATGACCATTTACACCTTGGTTCTCATAAAGTAATTGTTTATTTTAACCACCCTCTAAAGGGCATAATCCACAAAGGTAACTTCTACTCCACGTTTGTGTGTTGCCATTTTGTGATTGATCTGATTGATTTTCATACTAAAGGTTGAAGAAAGATGAGTAAGACGACAAGAAGAGGTTGAGTGGATTGTTATGAACTTATGATTAAGCTTAGCTAGCCATCTTCAAGGTTGGGACTTGGGGTTTTCTTTTCTTAGACTTAACGGGATTGATGTCATTTGCTTCGGCTCAAAGTTGTAAATAAATATACATGACCCATGGGCCATGACTCTCTCTGATTAGCCCAGCTTGTAATAAATATTAGTTCCAAGGGTCAGGATGGGCTCGGCCTGGGCAATTACTCCAATGGTCCTAATCATAGAGTCGTGGCTTGGCCCAAGCTTAGTGTATCCCTTTAAGATAAGCCCACATGTTAATTAATGACCTTAATTGTCTATCAAGAGAAGAAATGCTCCTAATTCTATTTAGGGAGAGTCGTCATCATGTCTATAACTTCCTAAGGATTTGGGGCTCTAAATAAATGGTGGGAAATATTTACTAGATGTTACGTAATGCTCGACATGAGGCTTCGAAAAAAGGTTTTAACGAGGTCATATTTCGTTGTAATCTTTTGTAATTTCCTCATCTCGGATTGGTGGAAATAAAAAAATAAAACAAGTGAAATTTGGCCTTTCTCGGATTGGTGCGAGCCCAACTTAATTCCAAGTGTCCCACTTATACAGGGTCCAAGACAAGTGGACGTAATCGCCTGCATCGCCCTCACCATAGTCGGTGGCAAAAATCTTGAGTGGTCTCTGTAGGGTTTAATACTGCCTCCATCTCCTCATTTGCGTCCTCTTTTGCGCAGAAGCCTCGCCGAGCTCTCTGCCTCTCCAAACCCCCCACAAGGTTTAGATTTTAGATAGATGCAAACCCCTAATTCCTGATTCACAGCAAAATTCAAAGAATAAAAATCACAACTTTCTCTGCCCAGCTCCAATTTTTCGGCTTTTGATAATGACCGACGTCTTCAATCCGCTAATCCAATCGGGTCAGTGTTCGGATCCGCAGGTCAAATCGGCGGATGAGTCGTCTCCTTTTCAGAGGATCGAGTTCCACCTCGCGAGGAAGCCCTTCAAGGGCTTTAACAATGACTGCAGTGACTTCCGTCCCGAGACTCTCAATCCCGGAACCAGCAGCAGCTCGGATTCACGTAAACCCAGTTCTGGAGCTCAAGGTCAGTCGGGTTCTGGTGCGAAGAAAACTGACGGGTCCGAGTTTATGGAAAACGGGTTGGATCCGGAGCTCAGCTTTCCCATCACATTTCGGAGAATTGTGAGTACTGGTGTTGGCTTTGATCGCTTGCGCTTCTTTTCTCCCCAGTGTGCTCTTGAAGATTGTATTATGATTTTTTGATGTTAAAGGTTTTCTCTTTCTAGGCTTAGCTTAATTTAATCATTGCTCATTTTCAAATTGGGCATGTTCTATCTCCACTCTGCTTCTGTTTTCAAGCATTTCCAAGCTTCGTTTTTGTCTATGGTTTACTGGTTTCGTGCTTTGATTAGTACAATGCATTCATGTTTTACTGGTAATAAATGATGCAAGATTAGTTCCCCAATCAATGTTCCCTAGTAGCTTGACAGGAAAAATGGTTTGGAAAATTTTCAGGGTGCCGGTTTGATAAATATGGGAAATACTTGTTATCTCAATTCAGTGTTGCAGTGCCTGACATATACCGAGCCTTTAGCTGCATACCTGCAAAGTGGCAGGCATCGAAATTCTTGTGAGTACTCCGCAAGACTCTTCTATGCCTAATAATGATTGACATATATTTAGGTGCATGTTAGGAGTTGAATAAACAGAAAGATGACATAGTGCTGACAATTTGACATACCACGTACTCCTATCATGTCCATTTTGCCTGAATTTCACCAGGTGCTCAGATGTTAATTTCTTTAATATGTTCCAGCGACTTTCCACATGTTTTAAAATGTTCTGGCAACATAAGTGTGGTTTCCATTTGAGGTTTATTGTCATGCAGGGTTGATGGCTGATTTTAAGACATAAAATATCATTGAAGAAGGTTCAGAAATAACATTAAGAGTTCCTAATTTGAAGGTTCAAATTCATGTCGAAGTTGTTTTGATATATCTAGAGAATAAGTAGACTGATTTTATTGGTTTTAGAGATTTTTCTACAGTTCAAATTACAAGTCATTCTTTCTAAAGGAGTTTTGAGTTATTTAGTCTTATATTTTACTTAATCTCATGCTCAGAAAATGTATAATGTATCACATATGCTTGTCTCCTTGTACTATAGGGAGAGGGGGACTCATGCCATGTGCATGTATGCAGAATGTTGAATTCATTTTCATAGCTAATTTGATTGGTTTATTTATGCAGGTCATATTAAAAATGGGTTTTGTGCTTTATGTGCCATCCAAGAACACGTCAGTCTTGCTCTACATTCGACTAAGAGCATTTTGCCAAAGGCTCTTGTCTTCAATCTACAACGTATCCTTGAAATGTTGATACGGTTCTGGCATATTTGGTTTTACATACACTAGGCTTTCATTTATGTAAGAATAATATTAGATAGTCAAGTCTCTTATTTAGATAAGAAAAAAAAAGAATAGTTTATAAATAAGTTTGTTAGCGAGGTGAATTTCAGATGACTAATTAGTAATTACTTATGTTATGTGATAGGGACATTTCCTTATTACTTCTTCGTAGCTAGTTGCTTTTGTTCATTTTATTTTTTTCCTTTAAAATTTTCCTTTTCAGTTTCTTGCAATTTTTTTGTTATAACAAGTCTGAGGAGCTTTTCAGAAAGAAATATAACATATCGTCCCATATGCAAGTCCGTCCAGTTTACGATTTATTAGGGTTGAGATCTAGTCTGAAGTGTTATAGTTGGTTTATTTTCTTGACATATACTTTGGATGTTGTAATTCTTGACAACATGATTAGGCATATCTCGAAACTTCAGGAAGTCCAGACAGGAGGATGCACATGAATACATGGTAAACTTGCTGGAATCCATGCATAAATGTTGTCTACCATCTGGAGTGCCAAGCGAATCCCCTAGTGCCTATGAGAAGAGCTTGGTGCACAAGATCTTTGGTGGTCGCCTTCGAAGTCGGGTAATTTTTTGTTTTTGCTCTTTTTTTTTTGGTATGAATCATGATGGATCCACTTTATTTCTTTGACGATACTGTAGGGTATCAAAGTTTTATAAATAAAGAAAACTTTGAAATACCTACTGACAATTTTTATGTATGTTATGTCTTCAGGTCAAATGTTTGCAGTGCTCCTATTGCTCTGACAAGTTAGACCCATTCTTAGATTTAAGTCTTGAAATAGCCAAGGCAAATTCTTTGAATAAAGCACTTGTGAACTTTACTGCCGAAGAACAGTTAGATGGTGGGGAAAGGCAATATCAGTGCCAAAGATGCAATCAGAAAGTTCGAGCTATGAAACAGATGACTATCCACAAGCCGCCTAGTGTTCTTACCATTCATTTAAAGCGGTTTCGTGCACATGACCCGGGACAAAAAATTAACAAAGAAGTTCAGTTTAGTCCTACGTTGGATTTGAGACCTTTTGTCAGCGGAGCCTTTGTAAGTACACTTCCTAGTTATGCAAGCTTGTCTCTTTTTAATTTGTTCCGTTATGCTTTCAATGGGACTATTTATGCCATACTTATCACAGCACGGTTCTATTTTTATCCATTTTTATGTTCTACTTGGCAGGAAGGAGATTTGAAATATACTCTTTATGGGGTTCTAGTTCATTGTGGGGCTAGCACCTATTCTGGCCATTATTATTGCTTTGTTCGAACATCAACTGGCATATGGTACTCTCTTGATGACAACAATGTAAGTTGATAATTTAAGATTCATATGTCTCTATATGGTCTTGCGCTTGCTTTTGTTTTTTGATTGATGTTAGATAGTGCTTCGGATTTTGCATAAATAGTCTCATATATAAGACTGCACAATTGACGCATGGTCCAAATCACAGAAGCAAACATTAAGTAGTTTAGTTGTACATGTTATATTAAACTTGAGAACTTTTCATATTTCTGAAGTTTATGTATAACACATTCTAATTTTCTTATATTTCAAAATTAGGTATACTAATGAACCTTTTTATTCAAATTTGTATCATTATCATCATTTGCCACTGAAAGTTCCCTATGAGTTATTATATTTGAGTAGCTCACTTAATATTTAATACCATATTTATTAAGGGAGAGCTCAGTGGTAAATGCACTATCTTATATTTCGCGAGGAAAAAGATAAAGTTTTCCTACAAGCTCATGCAATTATGATGTGACAGGTAAGGCCAGTTCGTGAGATGACTGTTTTAGAGCAAAAGGCTTACATGTTGTTTTATGTACGTGATAGAAGAAATATTATTCCAAGGAAGCCTGTTGATGTTGCTCAAAAGGAGTATTTCAAATCAAACGGTGCTGGAAATAAAATTGCTCCCACTGACAACAATTTGTCGAAAGAACCAATTCAAAAAAATGTAGTTGAGCGCAGATCAAGTGAACTAGTCTCTTCTATTGCACAGAAAGATGCATCAACTATTGTCCCAAGGGTGCCCCATTTGAAGGAATCATCAGTTAATCAAAATAATGGCCATATGGTGACAGAAAATATGGTGCCTAAGAAGGAACCTGTTTCAGAATCATTTTCAAAAGCATCATCATCCAAGGGCCCATTTGGAGGGTTGGGAGAAGACATGCTACCATCTACTCCGCTTCCAAGCGGCGAAGGTGGCACCTCTGATTCTGTAAATGCCATAGTTTCAACAACTGGTGCCAAAATAAATGACTGCAATGAGAAAGCAAGTTCAAATGACAATGAGAGTGTTTCAATTATGATATCGCCCACTGTCAAGGACCCTGAAATCTTTGAGGCATCTAAGCCTGTCCGAGATGAGATTTCTCAGAATGTAAGCGGATGCTACTAACCTTCCATGCAAATTGGTATCTCTAGTTTGATCTACTTGAGCTTTTTCTTTGAGTTATGCTTGACTTATAACCTGTTTATGCATCTAGAACAATCGTGCTTCCTGTGTGGGGAATTCGAGTGTGCCTTCATCCACAGTTCCTGGTGGTTTAACAAAGGAGAAGCTGCAGCCTGAAAAATCATCTGATCCACCAAGCTCTAGAATCAGTCAGGTATTTGTTTGTATCTGTAGCTTTATGTAGTTGTGCTTTCATGATTTGACTTCTTTTCTTTTCCAGGTTGGAAGTTTTACCAATGAACATGCTGCTGGTAATCCTTCGGGTCAGAAGACTAGTGACTGTGGCCAGACAGTGGTAGTTGCTGATTCAGCAAAGTTGTCTGGCTCATTAGTTGTGACAAATAGATCATTACATGTGGAAGTTCCTGATTGCAAGCACCCTAAAGGATTGAAAAAAAAGCACATAAAGTGTAAGGTGGCAGGCATGCATTTCCGGCCATGCTTACTTTCTAGGGCAGTCTTAAGTGTGCGGAAGAAGAAGAAGCACAAAAGGAGTAAACACCCGACTTCAGATTGTAAGAGCCTTAGTAAGAAATACTTAATAGACACTTATTGCTCTTCATCTGATCTGGGACCATCTACATCTGAGAAAACCCAGACAGATTCCTTGGTTTCTGCCAGTTCGAAGAGAAAGAGAAACAAATCTGGCTTGAAAACTTATGCAGATGAAACTTCTAATAAGTGCGTATTGAATCCTCATGGTGATTCTTCGAAGGATGTTAAAGATGTAGAGTTTAGAGAGAGCCTCGTTCAGAATGGGATGGTGCTTGCAAGTGATAAACAACTACAAAATGGTTTTGGCTCTTCCTCTGTTACACTGGAAAACCAAAGGGAATCAGGCGGAACTGATACTCCACACAATTATAAAAAAGACGCAATGCAAAATGGATGGAAGGGTGTGCTGACTCAAGGTCCAGAGGAGACAGTTGGTGAGTAGATATTTAGTAACTCTCTGCTCAGACTATATGCAAAGTGAATCTAATGGTTGTTACTGGCTTTTGCATGCATGTAATTCATGCCTGCATGGGTTTATTTCATTGTTTTTGGCCGAGTTGTTCGTTACCTTGTTTAATAGTTGGTTTCAAAAAGTATGTTAACATGTCCATAACTGTGATTTTATCATTTTCCCTTGCTCTTTCCAAGTTTTCACTTGTTGCGAATGTCAATTTGGATGCTGGATCAACTTTTACTTTCCAATTTCTTGGTTCGCCTTCTATAGATGGTCAAGAAGTCCCAACTAACTGACTGATCAACTGTTGGTTACCGAATGTTTTGTAATGCCTTGTAATTTGTTCATTGCAGTTGCTCCTTGGGATGGAATGGAATTGCCTCAGTCTCATGTTGTAGAATCAAGCCATGCACAGAGTATCACCATCGGTTATGTAGGAGATGATTGGTGAGTTATATGCCCTTGTTTTTGGGGTTACTGCTAATGCGTAGAGCATCTTAAACTTGAAACTTAGTACTCTTTTAATAAACTTATGATAGCTCTATCTATAAAGGGAACTTGTGACAGGGTTAGATTGCTCAATCAATTGAGCTTGATGGACTGAAACTATAGTGAGGGCAACATTACTTGCTAGTATTAATGAATCATTACATCATTTTTTACAAGCTGCAATTTTCAATGCTTGCAGGGATGAAGAATATGATCGGGGAAAGAGAAAGAAGGTAAGGCAACCAAAACTCACCCCTGGAGGGCCGAATCCTTTCCAAATACTTGCAAACAAGAAATCACAGTTGAAGAAGGCAAGGATAGAAAGGTTTGATTCTGGAAATCACCCACTCAGGATATGAAGAACTTAGACTTGTGTGGACAGATTGTTGGTCTGCTGTTTTGTTTGCTGTAGAAGATGAGACGAATTGTATGACGGGGAGAGCACTAGGGTTCTTGACATTTTTGGGTTTGCTAAGCCGGGCACTGTATCTTATTCCTGTGGGAGCATTTCTTGTGCAGAGTTATTGCTTCAGCTGAAAGATATTGTGTTTCAGAGATAAATTTATTTGAATTTTTATATTTATTTTTATGTTTGTCTCCTATGATTACTAGGAGAATTTCTAACTGTTTAGCTTGTGAAACTTGGGTTCCAAATAATTCAATAATATAAGAGTTTTGCCCATTTACGGACCTGAGCAAGATGTTTCGATGTTTCATGTTGTAGAAAAGAAATGCAGCAAATTTTGACTGATTGATATTATTTACTGGGGATCAATATTTGGTATTGTAGAAAAGAAATGCAGCAAATTTTGACTGATTAATTTTATTTACTGGGGAATTGGGCCTTACGCAAACGTGAATTGATGAGATTAGAACAAAATAGTGTTCACTTGTAGGGGACGGAGTCTAACCCAACTGAAGCAGTAGTCTCAGGGTACCTTCAAAAAGCAAAGTCGGTTCAGTTCGGTTCAGGGAAGGGTTTTGTGATTCCTCGCTCGCTCGTATATCATCCGATCGATCACCGGAAGAGGTGAACGAATTCGTGGTACCGTATTTGGTCCAAGTCCGGTGGATTCTGATTTCTGACGGACGGCAAGATAACAAAGTCTAAGAAGATCGATGAAAGTGGAGGCAGAGAGAGGCACTAAAACCCTTGAAGAACTCTTGGCTGCTGTCCGTAATGACGAGTCCCTTAAGAAAATGGACATCGAGAAATTAGCCAATAAGTTGCTTGAGATTGGCAGGCTGAGAATTCAATGTGAAAATGATATGAAGATGGCAATTTTCTTTTCTTATACTCAAACGTAAAGCTCAATTATTTCTTGTCTGATAATTTTTTACTCTTATTTATTTGTTTGTGGAATGCGATTCAGGACTTGGATTCTGACGTTTTGGAATCAGACAAGGTCAGGGAGGGTGTTGTGGCATTAAAAAAAATACAGGTTGGCCTTTTTCAACACTTATATATTACTCAATTTGTTCTGAAACTTCTAAAAAAAAAATATTTGTTAGATCTGAAACGCTAGTAGTGATTTTCTGCTTAAACTTGTGCTTATGCGTATACATTGTTATTTGCAGTTCCGACATAGGGCCCTTGAAATTGTATTTTGTGAGAAGAGAGCTGAACAGAATAAGAATTACTCGAATGCTTGTTATTTCCTCCCAGGTATTTACCTTTCAAGTTAAATCTTTAATCAGCTACCAAATTAATTACTCTTGCAAAGTTGCAATGCAGACAAGGGACGGAATGCATTTTTGGTTTCTGAAATCAAGACAATTCTTGGTCTTGCCGAGGAGGTCTTAACTTACTTTATGTTCTCGATTACCTTTTAGTTAATTGTGGAGTTATGCTTTAGCTGTTTACTGGAATGCACGTACAGATCACTGAGGCCGATGAGGAGGCTCTCAAGTATCTGTCAAATATCAAGTGTACCACAGACAATTCTGATGAATTCAAGCTGGAGTTTTTGTTCGACTCTAATCCTTACTTTAAAGATTCTGTCTTGACAAAAACATTCCACAAGCCCAAATCCGACAAGGCAATGGGGTATGTAATTCTAATTTTTGTAACATTGGGTAAGTGATGACGCTTTATCTGTGTAACAAGTAGTGCACTTCTGGTTACATGTTTCTGGTGTCATTTATAGGTCAACGATTCAAGAGAAAATCACCTCAGCTTCGCAGGTATATATATTTTTGTCTTATCTATATAAAGCCAATCTATGTGGTGTGCAAGTGCTAAAGCTGAGTTGATTGAGCAGTGCTATATATGCTGTTCTATTTTTTTTTCTTTGCTTTAATTACACGGAATTTTCATCAAGCATCACTTATTTTAAGTTTTATCACTTATCGTTGTATGCCATTTTCAGGAGGGGCGGTTCTTTCATCCAGTTTGCTACAGGATACAGAAGTATCGTGATCTACAAAGAGATTTTTCGAAGCAACGAGCTCAATTGGAAGCAAAATACTTGAATCTTTGCCGTCCTCTATACAGAGAGGTACGTGATGCATTATAGTTCCGAGATTCTGGCCGGCGTTTAAAATTTAGCCTGAGCTGATGTTCTTGAATTGGACTGGTTGATTGCAGAGATTCGACATTGTGAATGGAGTAAACAGTATAGATAAAGGAGTGCCTCACTTCTGGCTCAATGCCATGAAGAACAATAAAGTAGTTGCTCGGCAGGTGGGTGATTTTATAAGCCATTTATGTATATATATTTATATCCTGTGCTTATAATTTTTTTTATTTTACTTCTGGAAATATGATTATCTCTTTCCTGCAATATAGATTACAAAGCGTGATGAAAGGGCTTTGAAGTATCTTAAAGATATCAAGTGGAAGAGGGCATCAACATGGGGATTCGAGTTGAATTTTATATTTCGTAAAAATCCTTATTTCAAAAATTCAGTACTGACAAAGTTGTATCAGAAACCTATATATAAGGAAACATCTGCGTAAGTCTAACTTTCAGCAGTTGTACTGATCTTTTCCCCTATAGTTTCCTATTTAACTTGGGATATCTTGCAGGTCGGAGATCAAATGGTATAATGGTAAATGTTTGACACATGATTTTATAAAGAAGTCGGTAAGAAAATCCATGATCAGGACTCGTGAGAGCTTTTTTCACTTTTTTAACCCTCCTCTGCCTCCTCATCCCACTAAGGAAGAGATATACCTTCATGGTCAAGCTATTGTAAGTTTGTCTTCATTCATGAAACCAAGCCTATTGAATTTCATTATTGATGGCATAAGCATGTTGTTTTAATCTCTATGCTGTACATGATGACAGGTTAAGACATTCGAAGGCCAGATCAAATATGATTATCACATTGGGTATATGCCTAATTGCTTATGGTGTAATTTTGATATTAAATCTGTAGCTGATTTAGAATATGAATTGCTGTCTCTCATCTCTATTTTATTCCAATGAGTACGTGTTGCTGGTGTTGTGTGTAGTAAAATAATCAAAGACAAAATCATCCCCCATGCAGTATCATGGTACACAGGGGAGGCTCTTCAAGTGGGGAGTGTGTTTCATGATTCTGGAGACTACGATGACGGTTATTCTGATATCTCCGACGACGAGGACGAAGAAGAAGAAGAAGAAGAAGAGTAAGAAATGAAAGAACTGTTACTTCCTGTTTTTTTTATGCTTGTAAGTTTGAATTGGTTTTATTTTGTGGTAACGGTTTATGAGTTTATGGGCTATATATACAAAGGACCCTGAAATCTTTGAGAAAAGAAATGCAATAAAATTTTGGCGGATTTATTTCATTTACTGAGTAGGGTCTTGTGCAAATGATCAAAATAGTCGTGTCTTTGCCTGTGTAAACTAGGTAAACATGAACAATTTTTATCAAATCTAAATTATTAACCTAATTTTGTGAAATTTAAAGCCCAAGAGGTATTTTTTCCAGTCATGGACCTGAGTTCGGTTTTCCATTATTGTTAATCATATACTATTTGCCAAACATTGAACATTGCCTCAACATTAAGTTTCCTGGCATGATTAGTCTCTAATATCATATTCTTAATTAATAGAATATTATAGGAGGAAGCTTGATTATCACTCCTCTTCTAAATCCACTATCCTCAATTAATGCAAATCATTACCACTGGAGAGTGGAGAGTGGAGACTGGAGACTGGATTGAGGATTCTTCTTCCTCTGTTTCTCAACTCAGTCACTATAGAATGACAGAAATGATAGCAAGAACAGACACACAAAGTCAATTTGAGGCTTTGACTAGGACACATGATCATGTGCAAAGACCATATTACTTGTTCTAAATGAAATTCTCTTTGTCCACTTGCAAGCAGGGTCCTCTAAATTCTAAACCTTCCAAAACCCTCATGTCCCTTGAGTTTAATTAAAGCAAGGTGTCTAAATCAGCATGACAAAGATTTAATCATGCCCTCTATAAACTTTCATTATGCAGTCACAAAACCACCCAAATGCTCAAAGATTTACTCAATGATCAAGGCCATAAGAGTACCCCATGTTCACATTATTATGCTCCATCAACTTGAACTGTATTACTATTATCTCTATGTAGCTGTACTACATTGGATCTTACCATGACTATGTTCTTGCCCCACTATATAATATTGGTAATCATGGGTTAGGGGATAAATCAGTTATTTACTTTAAGAAAATTGGTGGGGGAGAGCCCTTTTGAAATGTTAAGAGTCAACAAAACGCTACTTCACACCAGCAATCTTAGCTAATCCGTTGAAATATGCTCACTAGTCACTACTGCTGCAAAAAAAAATAATAATAATTCCCACCAATCATGCCAGAATGGCTTGCAAAAGAAAAAGGTTGAAGTTGTAGTGAGTATAAGTCATTATGACTAGCATGAAAACCTTAGAGAAGCATGAATGTGTTTTTTTTTTGGACAATAAGCATGAATGTGTATTTTTTTTTTTGGACAATTAAGCATGAATGTGTATGGATCATAATAGTTTCCATCACTTTTATCAAATAAAATTTACAATACAAGTTCCTTTGAATCATGTTGGCTTCTAAATATGATTCATGTGTAAGATATGATTTAACCTCATTTTCAAAATAATGTATGAATCTTCATTATGATCAAGATTGTACATTTTTGATATCACTCAACTTATAGAAATACAATCAAATGGACATTGTTTTATTATTTAAGTCACTAAATACCGTTGCTACCAAAATTACTTCCAAAATTGTCTAATTATTTGATATTATTCGGAGAAAAATAATCTTTATAATACATTGCGTGGGTCGAGAAACTTGAATTATTTAGTCCAAGTTTGTAGCAATTGGGAATATAATTAGTGGGAGAGGAAAGAGAACAAGAACACTATAGAATTAAACAATATTATTTTGGCAGTTAAATTCTTATACGAGATCTACAAAAGATTGCTTTTCAATCAGAGAAAAAACTTCCTGTTAGAGAAAAAAAGACATCAATGATCGACAACCTTCAATGAAGAATCATTGAATTCCCACCAACAAAAAGGTCACCAACCAAAATAGATTATACATATCCATTAAACCTTTCTCATTTATGAACCCTAACTATTGTCCAAAAAAAAAAAAAATTATGAACCCCAACTTCTGTCCACCCCAGACTGCCTTCTTAGTTTACTTCTTACCTTCCCAATAAACCCTCCACCTCTGTTTCATGTGTCACTGTCTCTTTCTCAAGTTTCTCACACAAAACCCTCCTTGTCTTCATTTTAAACTCACATGATATATAATTGTCTTTCAAAACAATATGCAACAAAACTAGAGCTTCTCATATTCCAATTCTACACAGTGACAACAAGTGCTTCCTCCCTTGTGTTGTTTGTTTCTGTTGGCTTTCATGGACCTGCCAAGCCAGTCAACTTGAGCTGAGCTCACATTCTGTCTGAAAACACTAGAAATTCAAGAACCCCATTTGTTAAATGCATCAATGCATGTGCTGCTCCACCTAAAATTGACTTTTTTGGAGAGTTTTGGCCTAATAATCATCTTTGATGGAGCTGATAGTGTTTTTGAGATGGACCCAAAACCATTTATGATACTATAATGCTGCCTGTGAAGTTCTGACACAGAGAGGTTTTGAGGTTAGTGTTGGTTTGGACTCATTCCTTATCACACTTGTTTCTTCTGTTCAATTTTTTTCCAAATGGGTTTCAATTTCTTTCTTTCTCTACTGGTTCTTTCACTGTTGTTGAAGCCATTAGCTTGTCAACAACCCAATACAGATGGGTTTTATGTTTCTCAGTTCTTGCAAAAAATGGGTTTATCATCTTCTTCTCAACTCTACAACTTCTCTGCTCCTGTTTGCTCATGGCAAGGAGTATTCTGTGATTCCAAAAAGGAATATGTCATTAACTTAGTTGCTTCTGGTTTAGAACTCTCTGGTTCTATCCCTGATACCACTATTGGAAAGCTAAACAAGCTTGAAATTTTGGACCTTAGCAACAACAAAATCACTGGTTTTCCTTCAGATTTGTGGAGCTTAGGCTCACTCAATAATCTTAATCTCTCTCATAACCAGATTTCTGGGTCCTTGCCAAATAACATTGGCAACTTTGGTCTACTTGAAAGCGTCGACCTTTCAAGTAACAATTTTTCTGGTGAGATACCTGCAGCTATAAGCTCACTTATCAGTCTGAGAGTTCTGAAACTTGATCAAAATGGGTTTGAAATGGGCATTCCTTCAGGAATTCTGGGTTGCCAATCTTTGGTTGAGATTGATCTTTCATCGAATCGATTAAATGGGTCCCTCCCAGATGGTTTTGGTGCTGCTTTTACTAAGCTCAAAATTTTGAATCTTGCTGGAAATGAGATTCATGGCAGGGACTCCGATTTCGCAGAGATGAAATCCATTACTACTCTTAACATTTCTGGGAATTTGTTTAAGGGTTCAGTGATGGGTGTGTTTAATGAGCTGTTGGAGGTGATTGACCTGAGCAAGAACCAGTTTGAAGGTCACATTTCCCAGGTACAATTCAATACTAGCTATAATTGGTCTCATTTGGTTTATTTAGACCTGTCTGAGAATCAGCTTGGTGGAGAAATTTTCCATAATTGGAGTGAAGCCCAGAATCTCAAACACCTTAATCTAGCACACAATAGATTTACTAGGCAGGCATTCCCTAGGGTTGAAATGTTTTCTGGTTTGGAGTATCTTAATTTGTCGAAAACTAGTCTTACTGGTCAGATTCCTGATGAAATTTCCCAATTGAGTTGCTTGAGTACACTTGATCTTTCTGAGAACCATCTGATAGGTCATATTCCATTGCTGAGTATAAAAAATCTCCAAGTTCTTGATGTTTCACTCAACAATTTGAGTGGAGAAGTGCCGGTTTCGCTCTTGGAGAAACTTCCTTGGATGGAGAGGTTCAACTTCTCTTACAATAATTTGACACTTTGTGCTTCTGAAATCTCCACTGAAACCCTCCAAAAATCTTTCTTTGGTTCATCAAACAGCTGCCCCATTGCTGCAAACCCAAGCCTTTTCAATAGTCGAGCCACCAAGGATAAGCACAAGGGACTAAAGCTTGCTTTGGCTTTGGCCCTCTCAATGGTATGTTTGCTTGTTGGTTTGCTATTCCTAGCAGTTGGTTGCAGAAGAAAAACCAGAATGTGGGAAGTAAAGCAAACCTCATACAAGGAAGAACAAAATCTATCAGGCCCTTTCTCCTTCCAGACTGATTCGACTACATGGGTGGCAGATGTTAAGCAAGCTACGTCGGTCCTTGTAGTGATTTTCGAGAAGCCATTGTTGAATTTCACATTCGCTGACCTCTTATCAGCAACTTCAAATTTTGACCGCGGAACCCTTTTGGCTGAAGGGAAATTTGGGCCTGTTTATAGAGGATTTCTACCAGGTGGAATTCATGTAGCAGTGAAAGTTTTGGTGCATGGGTCTACATTGACAGACCAGGAAGCTGCAAGAGAGTTTGAGTATCTTGGTCGAATCAAGCACCCTAATCTTGTTCCATTGACTGGATATTGCTTAGCTGGGGAGCAAAGAATTGCTATCTATGATTACATGGAGAATGGGAACCTTCAGAATTTGCTTCATGACTTGCCGCTTGGTGTTCAAACAACGGAGGATTGGAGCACAGATACATGGGAAGAGGACGATAACAATGGCATTCAACATGTTGGTTCTGAAGGGTTGTTAACAACTTGGAGATTCCGTCACAAAATTGCTCTAGGCGCTGCCCGAGCATTGGCATTTCTACACCATGGTTGCTCACCTCCAATTATTCATAGAGATGTTAAAGCTAGTAGTGTTTATCTGGATTACAACTTGGAGCCAAGGTTATCTGACTTTGGACTGGCTAAGATTTTCGCTAGTGGTTTAGACGAAGAGATCTCTCTCGGGTTACCTGGCTATGTGCCGCCAGAGTTTTATCAGGCGGAATATGATTCTCTAACACCAAAATCTGATGTATATTGCTTCGGAGTTGTTCTTTTCGAGCTCATTACTGGGAAAAAACCATCCGGTGATAATTATCCAGAGGAGAAAGATGCAACTTTGGTGAGCTGGGTCAGAGATTTGGTCAGGAAGAACAGAGTGTCAAGTGCCATTGATCCGAAAATTCGTGATACAGGACGCGATGACCAAATGGAGGAGGCCCTCAAGATTGGATATCTCTGCACAGCTGACCTTCCCTCAAAGCGACCAAGCATGCAACAGATTGTTGGACTTCTTAAAGATATCGAACCAACAGGTAACTGATGAAGAACAATGTGGGAGTTTTTTTTCTTTAGCTGTTCTTGTACTTCTTTGTTATGAGTTATTTTAGCTGCCGTGGGAAATTGTACAGTAGCCCTGGAAATTCTGTCTGGACTTTTGATCATGTTGCATGTTCATTTTGCTTTCCCATTGTTGGTGGCATCAAAGTTTGATTTATATATACACAGGAGTTTGATTTCCATCTCCAAGTTTATACACCTTTCTTGAAATTCCATTTACTTGGTAATGTCAAGAACATTTCTTGGAGTGAAGCTTGTGCAAAGATGAATGTGCATGTAATTGTAGGGGACCTAACAAAGCAGTGAGTCACAGAAAGTCCAAGGCCTCACCGCCTCAATGGACCACATATTTTGCAGCATCAACCTAACCATGGCTTCAACCAAAAACAAAATGTGTGGTTGTCACTGTGTGTGTTTATATCAGAAAGTAAATGAGTACAGAGTGCACGGGATGTCCATTAACATAGATGAAAACCCATGTTCAGTAAATAAGTACTTCCATGCCAAACTGCTCTGCAAAATTTGACTGCTGCTGTAAGTCAGTTATTACTGTGAAGAATGTATGTAAAGCTAGTGAGAGAGAGAGAGATTCCTGCATAATTGAAGCTATAGCATGCATTTTGTTAACCTGGATCATCATGAAAAGTAAGAGACATACATGATAACTGTAAAGCATGCATGTTCTTCCCAATGTTCTCATAGAATAATACAATAAAGAACAACATCATAGCTGAGCTGAATGAACATGAACATGATGTACAATTTTCAAGACTTAAAAAGTTATAACGCAGAAGAGCGGGAGCTAGTGCCATTTATACTAAGGTGGCCTCAAGATTTTAATGAGGGACTTCATCACAGTCACTCTCCACATGGAGCATCAATATATTCATTCATTCATTCATTCCCGCTGCCTTATTAGGTAGTGGTCCAGAGACCAAATGAATACCTGGACTAATTCTAATTGCTTAAGGGTTGGTAGTGGTTAAGAACTAATTCTAATTCTATAGTTTGCAAACAACACTTTTAGGTTTTGGACTAATTCTAAAAAGAGAGAAACACACTGACAAGGGTGTCCAAAATGGCAAAAGCTAGCTGCGTGCCCTTACATGTGAATGTAAACACTTGTGGGTTGCTTCAGCTAGCTTTTGGATATTCAGTTGCTTCATCCATCTTG
The DNA here is from genome assembly GCA_029955375.1 of Rubus parviflorus. Lineage (NCBI taxonomy): Eukaryota > Viridiplantae > Streptophyta > Magnoliopsida > Rosales > Rosaceae > Rubus > Rubus parviflorus. Next base: position 22,716,160 of record JARGGL010000004.1, read on the forward strand.
CAAACAAAGCAAAACCTTACTCTCACTATATCTATAAGATATGATTGGTTGACCAAAAGTTTACCCTCTTTCTTTATATGGTTTTTCTATTTTTATATACTAGTCATTTTGGTTCAGCATATTGGTATCCAGAAACTAATAAAAGAAAACACAAATAGCATTTTTCTCCCTGAAAAAGCAAAAGAATTTGGTTTTGTTGGAATAAATGATGGGTCCATTGGGCATAGGATTCTTTGGTTCGGCCAAGTCCAATAGGGGAACAATGCAATAGGGGATCTTTACGAGTGAGAGGAGTCGTGAACCGCTTAAATTGGGCACGTGTATTCATTTTTTTAATTTTATTTTGCAAAATTAACAGAAATTATACAAAAGGGTATGGAACTATGGATAATTCCCTTCTTGCCCCAAAATTCTTTAAGGATAAGTTCACAAAGACAAGGGAGTGAGTGAAGGGGAGCTAAACCCTAACCATAGATCCAACGGTGAGGATTCGATCTCAGCTAACCAGGGTTAATACAGAACCACCTCAAAGGCTTCGAATATAGAGCCAGCCGCGGTCATAGTCTCAGAACCAGAAGTCGTCCTCCTCCTCGCTATTTTCACAAAGCCAAAAACCACAGAGAAGCTCCAATCAGCTCCGCGAGAGAGTGAAAATGTCTGACGAGGAGCACCAGTTCGAATCCAAGGCCGACGCCGGAGCTTCCAAGACCTACCCTCAGCAAGCCGGTACCATCCGCAAGAACGGCTACATCGTCATCAAGGCCAGGCCTTGCAAGGTTTTGCTCTATTCCTTTTTCTTTTCTAATAATACTTTTTTAGGGTTTGAGAAATCGTCTGGTTTGTATGTTTTCCTTCAGATCTTAGATGGATTCCTTGATTTTAGTGATTTTCCTTTGGTTTTATTGCTCTGTTTTTGGTGTTGATAATACTTATCCATGGTTGCGGCGCAAATTCGTTTATCTGTTTTAGTTCAAAAATATCATATGGTTATTCTTGCGGACGATGATTGATTGGAGTTGATGCTGATTTTGATGTTGCCTAAAGATTTCTCATGTGGTTTTGCCTTTAGGGTTACATATTGATGAACTAGTGAGTGATTTGGAAAGCTTTAATATTATCATGAAACCCTAGCACACACATACACAAATAGAACTGGATAATCCCGATTCCCCTTGCTGTTTGGCACACAATATTTTGGATCTAAATTGTTGTGCTGTAAGTGTAACTGGTAACCATAGATTCCAACTTGTAATCTCTGAAATCTGATCAAACTGAAATGTTGCTATCTGAGTTGTATTGCTAAATATAAATGTTCAGAATACCGAGTGTGTATGGCTTAATTAACCGACATTTACTGTGACTTATTTGCTTAAGAACTGCTTTAATGCCACATATCTGTTAGACATGTACTTCAAATTCTCCTTTCCCCTTGTGTGTAGTTCAATTTATCTCAAGCCGCAATTTTATAGGTTCTTTTCCCCTTGTTTTGTTGTAGTTGTGTAGTCTCTAGTTATTGAACATTTATGATTCACAACTAATTGCATGTTTGCGTTTTATGATCAGGTTGTTGAAGTCTCCACTTCAAAGACAGGAAAGCACGGTCATGCTAAGTGCCACTTTGTTGCAATTGATATATTCAATGGCAAGAAGCTTGAAGATATTGTCCCTTCATCCCACAATTGTGATGTAATCTTCTATCTAAACTTGACTTTTGTGCATTTATGTTTCTGTGTATGTGTTTTTTTATTTTGTGTTTACTCTATTTATTTATTATATCGATTGCAGGTTCCTCATGTGAATCGTACTGACTACCAGCTGATTGATATCTCTGAAGATGGCTTTGTAAGTACATATACTTATCAATATCAGAAGTAGTGATAATGATGATACAGGAGTTGAACATGTGTAAATACATAATAAGCTTGTCTGTTAACTATGTTCGTATGGGTGAATGTTTACGGAGTCGCACAATCTTTGGTCCTGTTCATGTTAGGTGAAGGAATGTAATAGATCGTTGTAGCATGCATTTTCATAAAAAGATTGCACAGAACACATTTCTGTGAACTCAACTTCATGTAGACTGACAAATGAAATGGATTGAATAATGAGACTAGTAGTTGTCTGCCTTCCATTTGATGTAAACTAACTGGAGTTGGATGTCTTGTAGGTGAGTCTTTTGACTGAAAATGGAAACACCAAGGATGATCTGAGGCTTCCCACTGATGACAGTCTGCTTACGCAGGTATGTCCTGATAAAATTTCATTTCATTGGAGTTGCTTTATTGTATGTGGTCGTATCTGGTTTCTTTGTACGTGACTAAAATCTTTTGTTCATATTTCTTTTTGTAGATTAAAGATGGGTTTGCTGATGGAAAGGATCTTGTGGTGACCGTCATGTCTGCAATGGGAGAGGAGCAAATCTGTGCCCTTAAGGACATTGGTCCCAAGAATTAAACATGATGCCTTAGCAGTAGCTGTCTCTGATGGCAAGACCTGTGTTTTTTTTTTCATCTGTTGCTAACAGGGAGGTTTATCAACCATATATCTGTGCAATGAACCTTTATTCAAATGGTATTTTAGTTTGCGGGGGCTTGTAATAGTGATAAGAAGCGAAGAAGATTTAAAGCTGCTGATCCCTTCGCAGAGGGAGCTTGCAGATCTATGAAACTATTTCTGTTTTTTTTTTTCCAGCAAAAGGAAGATATTTCTGTTTGAAGATATTTCCATCTTTTAGTGATGTGCATGTTTTGCGATATGGAATGCCAATTTTCTCGCATCTTTCCCTAGTTTACGCTTATTGGAACTTGATGTTACAAGTCCTAAATCTTATTACAGGCATTCTGGGGTAGCATATGATATTATGCTGTATTCTTGGATGTAGAAATAAATCAATGAATTTGCCAATACAGGCCCAGTGGTATTTTCTGATCCAATAAAGCGCAGAAAATTGCTTGTGTTGCCTATTTGTGTTTTTATGTAGGTTTACCTCCGGACTGTATGTTTATTTTGACATGAAATCACCTCTACATAAAATTTGGCCATAATTTCCCCTGAAGTGCGTTGAGCCACAATTGACTATGAAGCAGTTTAGCGATCTTCAAAAAGCTGCATAAAAAGTATTCAATAGTACAATACCCATTTCAGCGATGCAAAGTTTATAAAGACAACCAAATTCTTAGGGTATTGAGATACTGAGAGACAAATAAGATTGTTCAGGATTCTCTACTTCCAGAGGAGGTGCCATAGATGTAGCAGCCAAATCCCCAAAATGTAACAACCAAAGAGAGGATCTTCAAGCCGCTCATGGGGTCGTTTAACAATATCACAGCTGCAATGCTTGTGAGGGGTACCCTTACTGCATTGAGAACACCAGCGAGAACGGTGGAAGACAGAAAAAGCACAGCAGTAGCTCCTAACACACCCAACTGGAAACTGATTGTACTCCAAATGAGAACAAGGTAATAAGAAGATTTACCGCCCTTGAAACTTGTAGCCTCAGATGCCATTCCCTGAAAATCCTTATTACAAACGACCCCGATGGTGGTAAATGCAAATGCAAATAATGAAACCATGACTTGTTGCTCCAGCACAACATGGAAGGACCTTCTACCAAGTAGCTTCACAAAAACTAGCTCTGAGAGAGCAAAAATGAGCCCATGGAGAGCAGATCCCAAAATATCCCATACAAAACCCAGAATGTACTGCTTTTCAGTGACGTTTCCATATCTGTCTGAATCAGAATCCAAAGCAATCATGGTCATAGCAGCAGTAATGATCACAATAGCATTCACTATGGAAGCATTAAGTTTGTTCTTCACAAGTATATATCCAAACAATGCAGAAAATACTAGAGATGATGATGCGAGAAGAGAAGCAGTAGATGCTGGGAGGTAGGCATATGCATATGCATACATAAGATTGTCAGCAGCACTTAGGAAACCTAGCACGATATAAGATAATGTAAGCGTTAAATTCAGGGGGGTAGGAGAGCTTTTGCAGAAGAAGTATGTAGGCAATAAGATTAAAGCAGTCAGAGGCCACCCTGCAACTGCCACCCATGAAATGATCCACTTGCTAGTGCCGCCATTGGCATAATAGACACGAGACAGAAGGCTCGATGCAGGGAATGCTATAAGCATCGCGGCACTGCTTAGAAGGAGAAGAATCCAATGCGAGATTGGCTTGCTTTTGTATTCTTCCCAAGCCATTTTCTTAAGGGCAGAAATCCGGCCACACAATGAAACAGGAGAATTTGGTGATTCCTCCTCCATTCTTCCCCCTGATATGAATGAATGATGGTGAGAAGATATCCATAATTCAAACAGACACACTGTGATGCTTTAAACAATGCAAAATCACAGTTTCAAATAAGCTACACTACTTTTTTCTCTTTGTTCTGTGAAGAGGAAGAATACTTGATGTGATTATATATGCAGTAAATGAATAAGATTGAACCCAGTCACAGTGATATATGGTACTTCAATGTTCAATATTAAAGTCAGCTTAAGGGAGATTGATCATGACCTATCTACAGATATCAAACCAAATACAGAAAGAAACCAAACGAATACTACAGCCAAATAATATCACTGGAACAAAGAAAACCAAATAAAATCTCAAAACTCAAAGTGATCGAACTAAATCAAATCTACAATAAATAAACCCAATTCTAGGTTTGTGGCTATGCATGGAGTTGAAAGATTTGGGCTTTAAAGAACCAACTCTAGAATTTAACACAAAAGTGAAAGGTGGGTAGTTCAGAACTTTACTGCTTAAGAACAATGCATTCAACAAGAGAGAATACAAGAGTTGTAGCTTCCGAGCAAGCACATACTTTCGTACCCAATTAGGTTAATTTGTTGATGAAATTTTGTGATTCCTTTCCCGGCAACCAGTGAAACTCAGACCGAGAAAAATAGAAAACAATAAATACGAACTGAAATTGATTGATTATAAAGTGAAGAGAAACCTGACTCGAGCAGTGGCTGCATCAGATTACGGTAAGCAGAGAGAGCCCGTGGTCAGAAAGTTCCCAATGAAATTCAGGCTGCTCCAAAGTCGCCGGGGCCATGCAATAGTTGCTCCAAACTTTTGTAGACGTATTAATTCTGAGTAGGTTTGGGTCTGTGGTTAAATCTTGACTAAATTTACATTTTACGTCCTATACAAGTAATTTTATTTTACCTCTTACCCTAACATTTCACAATTTAAATCTCCACTCGTCAATTTTATTTTATCAGTGTAAATTTGTCTTGTACTCCCAGACCCAAATGAAAATTGTAACAAAGAAAAAGCAGGAGTCGACCAACGCAAGGAATAAAAAGGCTGGCTTTGTGGAATCCTCATAGCCATAGAAACAATTGGTTGAGAATTTTATATTCTCATAGGCCATAGTCAAACAAAGGGACCAGAAAGAGAAGAGTCTTCAAACGCAGAACATGAGGTATCCAAAACTCAGGCTTCAGCCAATTTGTTATTTAGCAAATGTTGTCATAAAAAATGGTGAATGTTCAATATGGTTTAAGATTTCCCTTTCTGGTACATTTTTTTATATTTAAATTTTATTTTCTTGGTGAAAAATTGGCCATCAAAATAGTATCAATACTACGGTGTGTAACAAATGACAAAGGTAGGAATGAGTAAAAGAATCTTATGAAATATGAGAGCATAATGTACAACCACACTAGTAATGACTAATGAGAGACTTAAACATGGTTGCTTCCTATGGAGTTGCCCAGTGAACTTAAAAAAAAATAATTAATAAACACAAACACCAACACTTTTTCCGACTAATTATTCGTCAAAAAAAGTAAACTTAAAAAAATAATAATAAATAAACAAAAATACTTTTACCGACGAATAATTCGTCAGTAAAAGTAAACTCTAAAAAAAAAAACTGAAACACTTTTCCCGACGAATAATGCGTCGGTAAAAGTGAACTTAAAAAAACAAAAACACCTTTACCGACGAATATTGCGTCGGCAAAAGGTGTTTCATAAAAAATTTATTTGATTTTCTTATTAATTTCGTTAAACTAATTAAATTTCTGAAACTTGGATGATTCCCTTAGTCTGTTATATGAGTTTTGGGAGATGGAAATTAATTAAAATAGTGGTTAAAGCTAAGGAGTCGATATGAAATATTTTTCAAAATGAACAATTACTCCAGTCCTAGGCAAATCATGAAACAAATTTCATCTAAAATATAACTGTGCAATAAATAACCAAAACCAGCAGCAATCGAGAGACATACAATTGTTGAAGAACAAAGACCGAATTGTGATTTTCGAAGTGATAATATCATTTTAAAATTGATAGTGAAAATGAGTATTTCAAACAGATCAACATGATCAATGCATAACATGAGTCATTTAGACCAAATAATATACACTCATTCAAGGTACAAGCCACAAGGATGTGGATAGAATAAATCAACCACAAACAAATTGTATCCAATAAAATTTTGATGATATTGTCGAAAAAGAATATGCATCGATTGAAAATGATGCACAAAGAATCTGCTACACTAAACTAAAGCCTCAACATCAGAACATCCTTCTTCAGAACATCCTTCAGGCAAATGAATTTCTTTAGGCAGCTGAAACAGGGAATCATCACCCTCTATACCCTTATATGCCAAACCTAAAGCGTACCCGAGTGCACGCGAAACAGGGACAGCTACAGCATTTCCAACTTGCATATATCTGTAACAATTTCAAAAAATGAGATATAAAAACCACCACTTATCCATGGATGTAACAATAATAAGCTTCAAGATTTGTTCCATATTAGGAAATCATAAAACAATACTAATAATAACACATGAATACCTCTCCTTGACTGGACCACAAAGCTGATAGTAATCAGGAAATCCTTGAAGTCGTGCATTTTCACGAACTGTCAATACCCGATCTTGTTGAGGATGCAAAATTACCTGCATAAATGGTATGTTACAGACCCTCAAATATCAAGGTTTATTCATTTGTTTTTCTGTTATAATAATGAAATCTACCTGATTATGTGGCTCCGCTCGTGTAACAACTGTGGATACAATCTCATCCCACCACAAACGTCCAAAAGGTCTACAAAATTAGACAAAGAATAGGGGATATTCAATCCAACTTATTAATTAAACCATTGAAAGAAAAAAAATATATTAAAAAGGCTTACTTTGATGAAGTTCCCTTCACAAATGTCATTGCATAATCAGGGACCTAATGTTCCAAGGTCAAGTCATTCAAACGATAAAGTCACAACCAAAATATACAATAAAAAAGTTTTCCAGAACTGCATATATATAATTCTGCTTACCAAAGGTTTCCCAGATTTTAAATAAACCCTCTCTACATTTGGATCCCACTCCACTTTATTATCAGCACCAACAAGAACCCCAGGTAGGTTCCTAAAGTTTGCGCCCTAATCAAACATATATTAGTTTTTTAAGTTAACATCGAATTCCTGGGATGATAGAAAAGTGCAGGTGGTGATGCAACTAGAAAAAAATAAAAATAATAACCTTTTCTTTAGGGATACGACAAACACGTTCATGATCATCCACATTCAATTTAAGAGGACGGTGATCATAAAGCATCTTATTTAAGGGCAAGCGACTCTTTGAAATCCCCAGTAAACCTGTATCAAGAAACATACATATACTTATAATTTTTGTCTAAAAGAAACTTTAATGAGAGCACTTAGTTGAATTATTTTCCTAGATTTTGAATCGCATAGTGTGTATAATATACTGATTTCATCTATTCCATTATGTACAAAGGCAACACGAAAATTAACTTTTCCTTTTCATATTGACAGTAAATAACTTATACACAATATTAAAGTGTGCCAACACACTTCGATCAACACAACACAACCCACAAAGTACTTCAGGAATGTTTTATGCAAACAATAAAAGACCTAAGAAACAGTGACGCCAAAGCCAATGCAACATTACCATCTTTGCTAAGCCTGATAAACTTCTGAAACTCTGTCTGGGGTTGCTTTCCATAGGGCATTACATCACGGTTTTCACTGTTTCCAACCTAAATAAACAGTTGAAGATTGAAATAATAAAAAAATGTTCAGGGTATGATAAGACAAATTAGATATTAGCAAACAGAAAATGGGCAAATAGCAGAAGACTTTACTTACCTCAGGAAGGTCTGAAAGTGCATCCTCCAACAAAAGCTTTCTTCCCAATTTATGACCATGGCCTTCATTGTAAGCAACACAATTATGCTGCAATGTGGCACAAAAAGTTTAAAAGCAAATCCATTAAAAACTGAAATAAAAAAAAAATATTGGTATGAATCCATAGGAATTTGACCCTTAACAACAACATAAAGTTCTTTGACAAAAAACAACATAAAGTTATACCTCCCATTTGGTAGGAATCTGACCCCTGAAAACAACATCATGGGTCGGAAGTGGGAATTGAGGTAACCTCTGCCAAAGTAAAAAAAAATATATATATATATATCCCATGAGACTAGACCAGCATAATTGTGAAGTAAAAATTTATATAGGAAGGGCCGTATATAAATAGACCAACATACCTCAGTAGGAAGGGCCCCCCACAAAAATACCCGCAAACGGAATTGAGGAAGGCCGTATGCACCTGCACACATCATTCCCATCCTAGCTTGGTAATTCATGCCAACGAGCCTCCCCAAGGCATACCGTCCCAAGAATCCATCAGCAAATTTCAAAAGATCAACAACATTTTCCATCAGAACATATTTTGGCTGAAGATAATCCACTATATCCATGAAAACAGCCAATTGCTTGTTCTTTTCATCATCTAATGGACTTTCAGAGTTCCTGAACCTATTGAAACCACTAATTCCTTGGCATGGGGGACCACCACACACAACATCCGCATCACCCTATATGAAGAGGATGAAATGCTCAGTAAAAATATTACATCAAGCTAAATCACCAAAATTTGTATTAGAAAACTACGAACTCTAGTTTGAAGATAGAACCAAAAAAAAAAATTTACCATATTTTGTATTTTAAAACTGCAAACTCTAGTTTGAAAATAGAACAAATTTTTTTTGACTTACAGGTAAGGGCAACAGCTTGGATTTGTAGCCATGAGAAACAAATTGTTGTATACTCTCCTCACAATCCCTGGTCAACAGAGTTATGAGCAAAAACTCTACACAATCACAACCATTTAAAAATAATAATAATAAAATCATAATAAGAAGCAGTGATCATAGTGCAAAAACATACGTCAGTAATTCAAGGGGCTCCCAAGTATCATACTCAGCTCCATACCCTTTCCAACGAACCTACGCACACAAAAAAAAAGGTTTCATGATTAACTAATGACCTGTGCTTGTTGAAGTTTTTCATGGTTTTCATAGAAAAACCATGAAAAAAGTGGGTAAGTACTAACTTTTACTTTTTCCTTTACCAGGACTTTTCTGTTTCACAAAATCATTAACAAACAAATTCATACTTGTATATTACATTATATCCAACTAAGACCTTAGGACAGAAACTGTAGTAGCCTAGGGAACTTGATCGACAAAATGAAATTATGCCACAATAGACAAGCACCATTCATTTATACACAACTAATAACTATGATATGGGTTAAAAATTTAGTACAAATGGCACATGCTACAAATAATAAGTTAATAACATTATTCAAAAATAACTTTTTCTGGACTTAGTAGTACCTTAAACAACAATTCCTTCTCTTCTTTATTTTTGGCTTTTCCATAACGTATACCAAGTATTTTTTCAACTTCATAAACTTCAGAATCCGCAACGTCATCCTCCTCGTCTTCATCTTCCTCTTCTGTATTTTTTGTTGTGAATAAATTGAAAGATCTTTCTGAACCATCTGGCTTGACCACTTTAAAATGAATACAAAGTCCCTTCCACTCTTTCAGCAAAAAGAGAAAATCATCAGCAGACTCTTCTCTGACCTGAAATGAAATGAAATGAGAGTTAGAAAGCATGTGAAATAAAAATAAAACAACCAAATGTAAAATTAAAATAACTGATCTATTAACACATACCTCAGTTTCTTCATGGTTTAGCTTCAGACTTTTCAAAGCATGTTCATTTAAATCGACAGCCCACCTCTATAAGACATAAACAAAAAAATATAATAAAAGAAGCCATGGTGTGTGAAAATATTAATTAAATTGATGAACAACAAATTAGAGTGTCAAAAAAGGATAAAAGAAAGGGGAACACTTTGTGAAGTCAGAAAATAAAAGGGAACTCATATGGCATCAATGGTGAGTCAAATAGGATGCATGATTAAACAAATCAAAGCCCATAGAGCTTTTCATAAGAAATATGTTTCTCTCGAAACCTCCAAACAGTGGCAGGGAGATAGGGAGACAGTTACTTTATTTCATAAAATGAATAAGGAATCTCTGTTGCACCAAACCTCTTATCAATTACATTTCTTTTCTTCCAAGTAATTTGTGCCTTGTTCAACAAATATAATTACACTAGCAAAAAAGAAAAGAAAAAAAAAAAAAAAAATATCATGTAAAATAAAACTTACTGTAACAAGATTTAAGTTTGACAATTTTGCCCCGAGGCATAGGCCAGTGGACATCCCACCACAACCAGAATACAAGTCAAGTACGGCTGCTTCCGGTTTGCCTTCCTTCCCAACTAGGGAACTTTGTGCAAGTTCCAAGTTAACCACACAAGAACCACTAACATCAACTTCACTAGAAATCGTTGATGAGTTATCACTTCCCACCTGCATATTTTCTGTAAGTTCAAAACCCAAAAACAAAAAAAGAGCATTATGAGTATCGTTGTGAACACGGATACTGGTGGGAAATTGACAATTGCCAAAATTAAGTAAAAACTAACTTCTTGACAATTAAAAAGAAAAAAACATTACCTGGCGGGAAATTGATAAAGGTGGTATAAGGTAACAAATACTTTGTATCACAGTAATAGGTGCAGCTCTCAATTAGTTTGCACTTTACAAGCGGATCAATCTGGAACAAAAGCAAAGTAATTAGTTTGCTGAACATGCATATATATGAGCACAAAAAAAAATGCATGAACATAGAAACTTTAACCATACATCTAAACTGAATCTAATAATATTCAGTTTTCCAAGAAGACATTCCAACTCATTATAGTTCGTAACGTCTGAATAAAATATGCGCCTTGAATCAATATCAAAGCAGCCTTCTATGACCTAAAAGAAGAAAGAAAGAATATTATTATAACAAATTCAACATAAACCTATCAACAATTTCAACAATTTTGAAAAAAATAAAAGGAACCATAAAGAGATTTCTTTTTGGTATTTCTTACAGTATCTTTCGCCCTATAGAACCACTGAGCAGTAAAATATAATAGCCCATCAACTGCCTCAAACATCTCTATGATTTTACATATGTAAGGTTGTTCTCCTTTGCCCGCCTAAACAAACAAATGAATGCAATAGCTTGTCAGATACTGACTTGGCAAACAAAAGAGAACGCAATGTTTCTGATAGACATAGACATTGAAAGGATGATTGCTAAACGAGATCAATCTTCCTATACATGTTTACATACATAATTGTATACACACACAAATATATGTATACAAGCGTGCACAAAATATGTCTTATATTTCATAAAGGAGCAGATAAAAGATAGTTCAGTTCAGACTCACTTTTACATGGGCATCATCATATAATTCATATATGGATCCATCCACCTCTGCCCTTGTGAAGTGTAGACGAGCCTCAAGAAAATCTTCATCTCTATTGCACCATATAGCAAAAAATAAACAATCAAAAGACAAAAGAGGATTATGGATATCAAAATTGAAAAGACCATTTGGAGAAATTCTTAAACAAACCACTATATACAAGAGATACAAAGACACAATTGGAACACTTGTACTTACAAATTTGAGCTGTTTGTCCCAGATAGTTGCTTCTTCTGAAATAATAAACAAAACGGGATTATGAAGCAAAGATGAATATATAAACCAGAAACAGGGGAATGTAATTCCATGAACACCAAACAATTGGAAGATTTTTTTTTTTTGAGAATAGGAAAAAACAATTGGAAGATTTAACATTATGAAACAAACAGAAACTAAAGACAGTCCACCACTTTGAGAACCGAATACAAATGGACAGTAAGGCGGTGTTTGTTTTGTGGGAATGAGGATTAAGAATGATTATGAGAATCCAAGAAGGCTTTTGGAAATGTGTCACCCTTTTACAAGGGACCGAGCCCCCTCAGATTTGGCTCCCCAATTATAAACCAAGATTACAATTTCTAAATATAATACATATGAGTATCATTGCAAAATTGAACATATGTTGATTCCAATTATTTGAATGAACAAAACATTGAATACACTAAATTTGTTTAAGACTTCATTACTGAGAAATAAAGAAATTTTGTAAACAAACACCTCAACAGCTCCCTGGGCCTTACTCAGGAACAGCATTTTAGTGCAACTAGAATGGGAAAAAATAAAAAATCAGCATATGGAAAACGGAAAGTAATCAAATCAGCAGTATGACTGTTCCCCTTTCAAGAAAATTATCATTTTTTGGGCTTTTGGTACCAAAAAAAATTGTTTTTGGCATTATCACAACTAAAACTCACTTATCAGTTATCACTAATTTTGTTGTTTCACTTAATTTGTATTAGTGAGCATGCATTATTTTTTTACCGTCCAAATGACATTCTCTATCAAAAATTAACCTGTTTCGGCGGCGCAGCATATCGGTGGGGCCATCGCCGGCGGGCCTCCCCCGGTTCAATCGGGTCACCGAGAAATCTAGCCTCGGACATCTGCTCATCTTCATCAGCTGCATCATTAGTTAAACATGAAGCAACTGTTTCCTTACTCTTCTTCAGCTTCTTAGTTTTGGAAGAAGAAACAGTTGTAGATTGCTTAAACTGGGGTTTAGTGGCCGTTTCAGTACTCTCCAATATCTTCTCGGCAGTTTCAGTACTCTCCGATAAAGACACTTCCTCGGCTACCGGGTGCTTCAGCTTTTTAGATGGAGAAGAACAAGGAGCTGGAAATTGTTTCGACTTCCGCTTGGTCGCCATTGGGAGAGAGAAGAATGTGATCGATTTTCAGAGAGAAAATGAATGAATGGCTTAAGGTTTTGTCAGTGGGAGAAGTGGTGGATTTATATTTGTGGGGCCGTGAATTTTAGGGGTTACCAATAGAGGGAAGACGTAGGCGGGAATTACAACTTTTTACTGAAATTTGAATTTTCGGACACGAATTGACTGCCCTACTGTTTTCGAACGTTGCTCGTGGTTTGGCTCATATCTCGAAATTTTATTTTATTTATTTTATTTTTCCTTTTTTGTGGGTAATTTCATTTCATTTTTATATTTTCTAAAAAAAGAGTTTTGCGTGATTCATTTAGCACGAAGTTAACGGAGTCTTGCCATATGGAGAAGTTTTATAATGCTGGTGTGTATGTTATATCTCCACTTACAGATATAACAACAAAATTTGTTGTCATTGTGATAACTATAGTATTTTTTTGTGTAATTTTTGTTCTATTATAACTAATTACTCTATCTACGACCTTGTTATAAGTTTGTGAAAAATTTGTTGTCAAAGTTGTAATTTTTGTTCAATTAAATATAATTTTTTGTTCAAAAAAATTGTAAATGGAGGTATGACATATATCACCGTACCACAACCTACCCCACATAAAATTAACCGCATTTGATATTCTAAGAGCATCTCCAATGGTTAACACAAGCAAATAATATCAATTAGCCAGGGAAAAAAAAAACCCACCAAATTCCCCAACTTACAAAGAGATATATATGAAGGGCAGCTCATACCCACAAATTTTTCAAACAGCGCCCATGATTTTTAATAAAATAGAAGATTGAAAATTTAAGAGAGATATATACAATCAAATTTGTACATGCAAATGTACACGAGTTTTTTCTCGCAACAAATGACATCGTCGAGTTCGTAGATCATTTTTTAATAAAATACATAATATCTACAACTTAATTAAGTTGTTAACATAACAAAACATGTGAATGAGGAAAAATTATTCAGTACACGACATGTGCATACACGATACAATTTGAGCTGTCCGGACATTTTTTTTCTAACATTTTGACGGCTAACGGAAGGTCGTGTAGCTACACGCCGTATACTAAAGACTTTCCGGTGAATGAGAAGTTTTTGAATCTAATACCATGGACGTTGGGCTGGAAGTGAACCATGTCACGTTGCGCTTCCTACCTCCCATGTTATATGAATTCTTCAATCATATTGATATTGATGAACTTTGAGTATTCAATTTTTTTTGTTATAATTTAGCATGTTGTTTGCTCACTATGATACCCCTTTTATAAATTCTAAAAGCATAAATTTGTGAAAGGAATGTCTTCGACATCTCATTATTTTGGTTAACCTCACACACTTCCATTTATAGTAATGGAGATAACCATGATATTAACAATTCTAACATTAATATTTTAGTCACTGAATTTTTTTTATCAACAAACAATGAAGAAGTCGATTTTAGGACCTTTGTTGAAGAAAAAATTAGTTTCGTCATAGAAATTGTCCATAATTTCAATTTTTCTTATATTTCCATTGTAATAGGAAATACTAGGGCTGCCACTCGGATGGATCGGATCGGATATGAGTGTTCCAATTCCAATCCAAAAAATTTCGGAACTGAATATATTGTTCCAATTCCAATTCCAAAAATTTTGGATCGGATTGGATCGGAAATTTCGGAATTTTCGGATATTCGGAATTTTTTGGAAGTTTTCGGAATTGATATTATTTTGGAATCTTCGGAATTCCAAATTAAAACGTAATTTTAAAACTTTTCCAAAGTAATCCATTAAGGCATTTTGTATATTTTCATGGATACTACAATTTCAATATTAGACGAAAGAGTAATAAAAGTAGAAATAGTTTGATTACATCAATGCGGTCAACCCTTATTTCTAACCATTTATAATTGTGGTTGACCATGTGGATCGAGGTGTAAATGAAGATGAAAGCGGCCAAAATTTTAACCCTATGCCTCAAATATCTCAATAATCACATCCAACAGTCAGATTGCTAAATTTCATTTTCCTTAGTGATTTAGTTTTTCAAAGGTATACCTTTATTTGTAACCAATGAATATGGTATACAACACTTGTTGACATATTGAGATGTGGTGTGATCCGATAAATCGAAAATGTCTAACGGTATATTTGACTTCGCCCATGTATTTATCGAATAGTAATTGGTACCGTGTGAAATAATTGGCTTCATTCGTCGTCGTTTCGGCTTCAGTCAATGCGGTCAACCATTATTTCTTACCATTTATAATTGTGGTTGACCAGGTGGATCGAGGTGTAAATGAAGACGAAAGCGGCCAAATTTTTAACCCTATGCCTCAAATATCTCAATAATCACATCCAACAGTCAGATTGCTAAATTTCGTTTTCCTCAGTGATTTAGTTTTTCAAAGGTATACATTTATTTATAACCAATGAATATAGTAGACAACACTAGTTGACATATTGAGATGTGGTGTGATCTGATAAATCGAAAATGTCTAACGGTAGATTTGACTTCACCCATTTATTTATCGCATAGTAATAGGTACCGTATGAAATAATTGGTCTCATTCGTTGTCGTTTCGGCCTCAGTCAATGTGGTCAACCTTTATTTATCATTATTTACCAAAATATCATTTCCACTAATTTTACCTTAACCGCTCTTTCTGAAATCCGATTTTTGTGTTATTCGCAACCACATGCTCCAACGGTCGAGCTCCACAAACCTATGTAAAAAGTTGCAACCCTGGATCTTGTTTTAGTAGCAGTTGCCCTTTGAGAACTCTAATTAATAAATATAGGGGCATAAATGACAATATTAGATTAATAGTATTAAAAAGACACTTTTGTATATAACTATATATATATATATATATATATTTAACAAATGAATAAATATATAAACAAATTCGTAAAATACTAAAATTTCGGAATATTCGGATCGGAATGAGTTTGGCAAATTTCGGAAACATTCGGATTGGAAAATTTCGGATATTCGGAAATTTTCCATCCATTCCAATTCCAATCCAATTTACTTTGGAATTTTCGGATCGGAAAACTTCGGAATCGGATTACATTCGGATCGGAAAAAATTCGGAAACTTTCGGTTCGGAATCGGATGGAATTGGAATTTCCAATCCAAGTGGCAGCCCTAGGAAATACATATTAGAAAAATAAAATAAAAAATCACAGCATCTAATCGGTAAAACAAACTAGACCTTAAATGTAGGGGGTTGTTATTAACACACCTTAAAGTGTTAATAACACACCCAAGAAAAAAAGAGAGATAGAGAGAACGAGGAGAGAGATAGAGAGAAGGGGTGTGTTATTAACACTTTAGAGTGTGTTAATAACAACACCCTAAATGTAAAACTCACGCTTCAAAAAAGAAAAACTACTAAAATACCCAGCCAATATAAATTAATAAAAAGATACAGAACTGGGGTCTTCATGTCCGAGTCCAAACGGTAACCTGAAGGAAACCGTCAAGTCAGTGAAACGAATGGTGATCCCCGCACCTGATTTGACGGAGATATTAACGGTTACGGTTACACCGTCAGAAATCACCTGAGTCAATGCCAGTCAAAGACACATATATCCCCCACTCTTTAAAGCAATATCTCTCTCTCCGGTTACAGTACACAGAATCCAATACATTTCTCGGTTTGGGTCCAATTTTCGGGTTTTGGTTTCGGACACTATAAAATCCACAGTAGCAACAGTTTCATAAAACTTTACTCTCTCTCAGTGATAATCGGACATGGCTGAGCACGAGAGCTTCGTAGCTCTCCAATTCGAAAAGCAAAAGCAAAACGGACAAGAACAAGAAGATGAAGAATACGAAGATGAAGGGGATGAAGACGAAAATGATAACGAAGAAGAAAAGCAACGAAGTGAATTTCAGCCGGGCGAGTTACAGAGCTCTGTACCGGAGTCGAGAGACACGCAATTAGAAACCCTAGCGGTGCCTCCTATGCTGGAATTAACTGAGAACGATCAGTATGCAGGTTAGCTTTGATTTTCCAGAAACGGTGGTTTGTTTTGCAAGACCTTTCCGATTTAGTTGTTCTTTTTTGTGTATGGTGGGATTATATTGAAGGTGGTTGTTTTGTGTGGTTGATCTCTCAGGTTTTGGGGTTAACTCTGCGCTGCCGTCGATTGATGGAGCTCAATTTCAGGTTAGAAGCTCAATCATGTTTACTTTTTTTAGCTCTTGATCGCTAGCTAAGGGAATTGTTGCTTGCTCTTACTCATTCTTTGTAAATTTCTGTTTGCATGCATTTCTTAACTGTTGTGTGCATATATGAGTGGGTGTTATCACTTATCATCAATTGGGAGATTTTTTTTTTTGGAGAGGTGGAAATTAGGGAATTCTTATGTGCAAGGTGCTGGTGGAAATGGTTTTGTAATTCTCGCACCAGGAATACTGAAAAGATTCTGATTAGTGTTATTTCTGTTAATTAAGGGAAACTATTTTTGGTTATTGCAAAAGGCTTCCCGCAATTCAACTTGTTATTGCCTTTTTCTTTTTGAATGTCTTATAAGAAATTGAAATCTATGAATGCCTTTTTACAGGGGCAGGGCAAAAATGTTTATTAAGTTTCTTGTTAACAGTTGGAATGATTCACTGGTGCCATGACAAGTACATCAGATTTTTTGGTTTTGAGTTTCCCTTGGGATAAAGATTTTTGAATGCCTTGGGTTGAGTGAAGTGTAAATGTTTGTTTTGAGGGTTGGAATCAGTCATTATGGCAGGATAGCGAAGTTGGTTAGTCACCAATATCCTGTATTCCGAGTTCTAATCACTCTCTCCCAGTTGTTGTTACTAATTAACAAAGGGGCTGTAATTAAATCTTAGGATACGATTTGCGAAAACACATTCAAGGTGAAGTACCTTCAAGTTTTTCTAGTGCGAGATGGAACCACTGTTTGGGTTTACAAATCGTAAGTTAAATACTTATTGATTCCTTAAGGTATGTGTGGTGCCTGCCTATTGACTCACATCCTCATAGCTTAACTTTTTGACAGTAGTGGTTATCAAAGAATGCATCATGAATTCCAATCCTTGTAATTACAACCTTGCAATTAAAGTTGTTTTCATGTGTTAAAACCCTCTGGGTAGGGAGAGTCCCACATGTGAAGAAGAGTGTTAGATTGTAAAATGATTACTGGCACATATCTTATAACATAAGCTTTTGTAGTGGTGGTAAACAAAAATTATTTTTCTCTTTGTTGTTGAACTTAATTGTCAACAAAAGAAGGAAATAAAAGAAAAGCTAAAATATTAATTTACATACTGAAGAGATTCGTTTGTGTGATATGACAGAAAATAATAGATGAGTAATAAGAAGCATAAAATCTAATTTACTGCAAGCTAGTGCTTACCTATTAATTTGGTCAAATATCTGGTTATTTGACCGATTTGAGGAGGCTAGGCCATCTCACATTTGGTTCTTTGTATATTATTTTGTTATAAATTTATTATTTTTTCATGAATAAAGTTTTTCTTCCTTTCATAGGAGCAAATTGGGATAAGCCACCAGGAAGTTCTGGCAAGTACATCATACCAGCCTGCTCAGGCTCAGACACAAAATATGCAACAGTTGATTTCTTATCCGACTTCTTTGTCGGAACTGTCACCAACTTCTGTTACTCAATCCATTTCACCCGCTCCAAGCCCAATTCTTCTAGAACAAAGACTGTCATCAAAGAAGGTCAATAGTATGTGTACTCCTGAGAAGGACAAACAAAATTCTTCTGACTTTAAGTCTATATCGCCTGTTCCTCTTGTGAAGACATCTGCTTCTGATGGTTACAACTGGCGAAAATATGGCCAGAAGCAAGTAAAGAGTCCTCCAGGTTCTCGAAGTTATTACAGGTGCACATCTTCTGAGTGTTGTGTCAAGAAGATTGAATGCTGTGATAATTCAGGCCATGTTACCGAAATTGTTTACAAAAGCCAACATACTCATGATCCCCCTCGGAGGAGTAACTGCACAAGGGAAATTAAGGTTGCATCTTCTACTGAGTGTGTAGGGAATAGTCTTATAGAATATCCCTGTGGAATACTGAATGATTCAGAGCTGTCCACGACTTCAAAAGAACCTATACAAGAAAACCCAATTCCTGAAAGAAAACGGCAGAACTCAAGTGACTCTGATGGTAATGGTGATGTTAAGATCAAGGAGGAGCATATCAATGAACCAGAAGCCAAACGAAGGCAAGTATTTCAAAACTTAACTTTTTCCTCCTCCCTTCAAATTTTGTAATGCACATGTTCAAGGGAGGAGAGGTGATATGTGTTTCTAATAGTTTCTCCTTTTTTGAATCCAGATTGAAGAAAAGCAGCTTAGAATATTCAGATTCTCTCTTAAAGCCTGGCAAGAAACCTAAGTTTGTAGTGCATGCAGCGGGGGATGTGGGAATATCAGGTGATGGATATAGGTGGCGAAAATATGGACAGAAAATGGTGAAGGGAAATCCACATCCCAGGTGCATGCCGTCTCTATCATCTGTTTTTTGTTTTTGTTTTGACACATATGTTTGCATGCATTATCTTTGCATAAACTTCATCTTTTCTCTTTACCATGATGTAGTGAAAGATGCAATTGAAATGAAAATTAGAATGACACCTCAGTTCCGGATTTCCAAAAGTACAACTGAAATCTAACTCACTCTTGATTCTTAAGCAATCTTAACTATTTCCTCTTTCGTGCATTTGCACTTCCAGTCTTCCAGATCCAAGGGCAACACAAATGCTGTTTAGCAAAGGATGTCTTGTAATGATAAGAGATAGATAATGAAAAGCAGTTACCACATAACTAATCTTTAGAGCTTTATAATTAAATTTGACCTTTGATCTTCTCTTTGTGGTTTTCATTTTATCTCTTTGGGAGATGAATAGGGGAGTGATTTTTGCATTCCCTTTCTCCACTTGTACTGTTTTAATAATCTTTATACGATTCCGTTCCTTGCATTTTTAATCTACCCTTTGCACAGTTGCACTCGCTTCTATATTCAAATTAGTAATCATAAAAGGGTAGATTTGGAAATCAAGTAATAGAAACATAAAGAATTCATTAGAAAAGAGAGGAGTGCAAGTGCTGAAAAAGGGAGTATGAAAATCACTTCCCTATGAATATTATATGCTGTCAGTCATATCCTTTAGAAGACAAGCATAGTTTCTATACCCATCAATCATGTGTTTCATCTGACACGAATCTTGAGAGATCAATAAATCCTTTTCAAAAGGTCAGGGGCAAATCATGCCATCTAGTGCATCTGGCTCTTAGATAGTGTTAAACTGTGAATGTGAGATATACTATTGCTTTTTTGGTTGAGTTTGGAGGGTGGCTAAGCAGATTTTCAGAGATAGTCTAAGCCTCAGTTTGATTATATATGTCAGCTGTCAGGGTAGTACTTAATGCTCATCTAATGAATTGTGTTACCTGCTGCATTATCAGATAGGATAATTGTTAGGAAGTGTATTATGCAGCTGCCTTTAGAGTTTAGACTAGGCAACAACCTCGAAAATTGGTCAGTATGACTTGTCTGCTTAAGAAGCCATCTACAAGCTCAGTTTCCCATAATTGTGTTTGCATATATCACTGTTTTTTACCATATATCACTGCTTTTTTTCTCTTAAAAAAAATGTATAACTGTGTTTTACTATATGATCTGCTGAAACTAAAATCCTTAAGTACTAGGTGTAAACTTTTACTTTTGTTTTGATCAATTGCTTCTACGTTTTTCTTAGGAACTACTATAGATGCACTTCTGCTGGATGCCCTGTCCGGAAGCACATTGAAACAGCCGTAGATAACACAAGTGCCGTCATAATAACATACAAGGGGATACATGATCATGACATGCCTGTTCCAAAGAAGCGGCATGGCCCTCCAAGTGCTCCTCTCGTTGCCGCAGCTGCTCCTGCTTCCATGAACAATTTGCAGATCGTGAAATCTGATTCTGAAACGCACCAAAACCAAATTTCTTCGACCCAGTGGTCAGTTGACAAGGGAGGAGAATTGACTGGTGAGACCTTAGATCTTGGAGGTGAAAAGGCAATGGAATCAGCTCGAACTCTTCTGAGCATTGGATTTGAAATCAAGCCCTGTTGAAAGTTCCTTTGCTGCCCAAGGACTAGTCAAGAAGATCATCGATCAGCCTTTCTTAGGAAAAAGATGCAGCTGTATTTATGTCAACATTAAATTATCACATTGGCAGTTTTTTTTTTTGGCTCTTTTTCACCTTTTAGCCGTTGTTAAAGTGCACAGTTGTGTATATTTACTACTGTATGCCCTGGAATCTTGGTTTGAGTAGGCTAATGGTAATGAAGTAGAGATATGGGTGGTAACTTTTCTATTACAAAATTTTTATGGCCTGCCGTTGAACATGTCAGCTTCTGAACAAAGGACTTGAATGCATTATGCATAGAAGGTTTGAAGTCGAAAAAGTAGTTGAGATGTCACGTAGCATTCTGGGGTTTGAACCGAATATTTTCAAATAGAATCAAACTTGAGAAAAGAGAAAATACCATTCCATTATGGCATTATCCCAATTTTATCCTACTATAGAGAAAAAAAAACCTTCGGATACAGAAGCCAGAAAGGTTTCCTGAACAGTCGGCATCTAAATTGATACTTGAAACTAGGGGTACCCTACATTTTTAAGGGTGATATTGCTGAGCAAACAATGCAAACATGTCTGTCAGTGGGAGTCCCTTTCGACTCTTCTATGGGAACAAGGAGACATTGAGCCACAGCTCCTTCATTATCACCAGCCATCTTATTTAAAGTCAATTGATAATTGACCTCTCAGTTATAAGTTGTCGCTGTGCGGCACATGATATAAGCTACAGTGAAAAGGCTAAGGCCTTGGATTTGCCTTACTACTGCATTACACAGTAAATATTGAATATCTTGCTTATGGCTAAAGCCGGTTTTAAGGACTAATTACTGAATTTTTTGACTGTACAAAAAATTGTATATTAGCTTTTGGAGGCTCTCAAGAGAAGCCACACCAACAGCACAATCACCAGTTTCATTTTAATCCACTTCAGTAATCTACAGTGCGCAAAATCCATATTTGCTTCAGAATCCATTAATTACACACAAAACCAGCTTCAATACTACCCTATACAAGAAGAGTAAGAGTAGCTCTGAATCAGTCAATGTGGTAGGTAAACTGATGATTGAACCCAGCTGATCGAGACGTTGTCTTTATAACTCTGAGGAGAAACTCAACTCATCTATGGCAACCGACAAGTCTGATTCTATCCCATTCTCAGTTTTCTTTTCAGCCTCTTCCTTGGTGCCATTCTCTTCCTTCCCCTCTGCTGCGTGTAGACACTCCTGGAATCTGAAGCAACTAACCAGATGGTCATTTGTAATTCCGGCGACTTGCATGAAAGAGTAGATGACAGTGGGACCCACACTACGAAATCCCCTTCTCACAAGGTCTTTGCTTATCACATCCGCTTTTGGGGTTTTGGCCGGAACCTGCCGAGGGTACCGGAATCTGCTAACTATAGGCTTGTTATTCACAAAGCTCCAAATATACTTGTCGAACGATCCAAACTCATCTATGACCTGGCATCAGCAAAACCTGCAAAAGTTAGCTGCATGCATAATCATAGCAATTAAAAAACGTGCAATCATGGCTGAAGCAAAAGGGTTATTGGAGGGTGGTGGTTAATGGTTGGAAAATTATCAAGACAAATAAGTGACTGAATCACTTAACTAATGAGGCAAGCTGGCATGCTGAAGAAAAGGAATAATTAGGTTACATGAGCATTTCTTGGTTTCAGTTGTATGAATGGTAGTATCCCTAATTGTCCTATATGTGATACAAATAACAGGGGAGTCGGGGCCACCATGCAACTACTTTTTTCACCTAACCTACCTGATCAAAGCATCACTAAGCACCCATTATATGCCAATCAATTGCTTGTGGAAACAACAGAAAACATGAGGTTTACAGTTATAAGACAAACAGAGGGAATAAGGCCATTTTGCTTCTAGATGGATGCATAAAATGATCCCACTAGAGGAACTATACTAACATAAATAGTTCACAATCCTACATTTTCTTAGTACTTCCTATATCTGAGTCAGTAGCATCTTCTGCTAGTCAATCTCATAGAACGGGAGAAGGAAGTGATACCTTGGTTATCTGACGTGCATTCTCAAGGATAGCACGCAACTTTAACTCAGACAACAGGGAGCTTGCAACGTTTCCTGGTGTCATTATCTTCTTCTCATTCATCTTTGCAACGGCAACAGGATCAAAATCTGCAAAAACTTCCCTGCAAAAAGAAGCTTGTCCATTAATAACATAGAGCTGAACGGCCCTACAGCAGGGAAGGCCTAAACTTTTATATGGAACATAATTCAGGGAATAAAAATGAGAACTTCAAGAGAAATTACCTAAAGATGTGCTTTTTGCTTAGAATGGCAGGCCATGAAAGTTCAGCCAAAGCACCAGATAGGACAAGAAGTTCAAACAGTCTCCTGCATGAGGTCAGAAAGATCAAGCAAATGACTATGAAATATAGTTTTAACCAGGAATAGTCATTTCAATAAACATGGATGCAAATAGGGCTGTTAGGACATACTTGTCATCGTGTACCGGAAGCCCCCATTCTTCATCATGAAAAGCAACATAACATGGATCTGCTTTCAACATATAAAACGCTGTCAAAATATAAATACATGAAGAATATCAAGCAAGAAGAAAACACTTGTAGACTCTTCTATACAAAATGAGTCTCTATTCACAAAACTTAATGTGGTAATAAGCTTATTCATACCAATAGAAAAAGAAAGACCTTTGCAACCCCCTTCTTTTGGTTGGTGTCATTGGAAAAAGCGAAAAATAAATGGAAATATCAACCCTTTACAATTATATACATCTGTTTTCTTTCATTCATGCACCAAATAAATGAGGCAAAAGTTAACTTAAAAGCAAATAGCTGAGTGACTACAACTTTTCTGCTTGGACATCAGAAGAAAATGTATTTAACTTGTGCCAAGAACCTTGTATGATTATGAATGCAAGAAGTTACCATTCAATGGAATGTTCCCGTATAAACTAAATAGTGAGAAGTAAAAGTTATAAGATATATCAAGGGCCATGGAATCAATTTTTACATCAATCAGTTTAGAATTTCAAAATTACGCTTGCCAAGCTTTTTAAGAATGGACTATACTTAAAGCTTCAATACTGTAAACTCCTCCCTCCCCCTTCATTAATTGGCTTAGTATAAGTTCAGACAATACATGCTTCAATTGGCTTAGTATAAGTTTAGCTCGGTCTCCACACGAACTTATTAGCAGTGAGATCATAAACAATAGTGTTGAAGAGAGTAAATTTCATTCAATTGAGCCATAAACATGCTTCAAACAGCCACATGTATTTGACATTGCCTATTAAGCCTAACCAAGATCCAGCCCTCCCTCAAATTGGAGCCCTTCATTCTATGGTACAAAATCCTTTGACTGAATAAAGGAGGGAATACAAACTGCAATCTTAGTAATTTTGGTTTTAAACTGATGCTGAACAACTTAAAACAAGGGGAACTTATGGTTCTTAAAAGACCTACCTTATGCAAAGAATCAATTTGCCTACACACTGCTGAATTGTGAATCAAATCAGGTTCCTATTCTACTAGTCTAGCACTTGTCCCAAGATAACTTTTTAATCAGTATCATCCAACATATTTTTCCAAGCCATGCCCAAGATGATGACTAATAATACCGGAGTATCTTTTGTTCTACAAATCTATATGTTATCTTTTAACAGCGATCAAAAGGTCAAGTATATGAAAGGTGAATTACTACAGAAAATAAGCATAAATAAACTCCAGAAAGCAAAACTTTTCATTTTAATTCAAAGAAGTAAGAACCAACCAGTATTTGGTGTCACCCAAGCACACCGTTTCTTCGACTGTGAACCATCAGGAGGAGAGTCCAATCCACCATCAGAAACAACACTTCTTGGTTTCGAAACATACTGCTTCCGCCTACTCCCTACACTATTCGATCGAAGCAGCCTACCAGTAGAAGCTCTACTATGGAATGAATCCGTAGAGGCATCGGATGAACATGAAGCATTTAGTGAAAAATTAGACTGCAACAACTGCTCATGCCGACGAAGCACGCTGAGAGAATGCAGCTGAGGAGAGGTAGAAAGCGTGGAAGATTGATGGGTTTTCTTCTCTTCAGTTGATGTAACCTCCTCAGCCAATTTCTCAGTCTTTCTCAGTGGCTTTGTAGCTGGTTTTCGTGCACTGAATGCCCCTCCCTTGTTCCCAGCAGGTCCAAGCACTGGCCTTGACTCAGAATCAGCCACATTGATAGACTTTACTCTTGGAGCTCCTGACATTGTTATCACCTTTTTGGTTCAGCACCAAATTCTACAAAGACCTCAGCTTTTGATTCCGACCCAGAATCACCAATTGAAAAAAAAAAAATAGCTTGACCAGCTTATGGGTTCATTCTAGTCCTCAATACTATCCAATAACCCTCAGATCATAAAATCCCATCAAGGCAATTCACCAAAACCCCTAGTTTGACTTGCATTCACAAGGTCAATTCTCCATAAGGACCCAGAAGCATATAAACATTTCAGTTCCACCAGGTACATTCATTGACCTTGCTCTTCAAGTTCAAACACAGATCTTAACATTTTACCACACGACTCCCCGAAGTCAAACTTCTACGAACCCTTGGGTCTGTACATTCACATTCAAATCCTCACAATTCACCAAACCAATTTCTCAATCTCTTCCAAAACCCACATCCAGAAACCACTAAAACCTCCACTTCTCCAATGCCCAGATTCTAACTCACCCCAAAACCATTAAGAAAGTCAAGACCCAGATCACAATTACACAAACAAGAAAAAAGTGGAAAACTTTAGCTTAACCTTCTGGTATTTAAAGCTAGGGCTTTAGATACCCAACTCAGCTAATCCCCCCAAAAAAGACAAATGAGCTTTCAAAGAGACTCCAAACTCAAAAATTCCACATTCTCCACTTTGTGCAAGATCGAGTGACTAACACTATCTAAAACAAAGAAAAGCAGAGGTCTTTAAAATGAACCTTGTAGTTAGCTCACTGCACCACCACATGAAAAGAGAAATGACATGGTCTCTTTGCAATTCCCATGCTTTTTTCTCCAGAAAACAATGCGATGAGAAAATGCGGGAAAGTGGGTTTTGTGGGTATTGAAGAGAGAATGCTTTCGATCTCAGGAATTGAAGTTTCTCTCAGAGAGAAGAGACAGAATGAGCAAAAGACAGAGAGAGGGTGAGAGCTTGTCCTTTTTTGTTTATCACGGGGTGACCGGTTTGAAGTAACATTTTACCGCCTATGGCCGGTTAATTTTGGCCCAAGGACTCTGTGGAGAATTCGTATGAACAAATAATTCTTGACCATTTTTTTTATGAACAAATAATTCTTGAGCTTCTTTGGATTAAGGAATCTGAAAACAAGTTTGAATAGTATTTTTGGTTTTGTTTGGTAGGAAGAAGAAGATGGGGGGTTACACTAATCAATTGGAATGTTTCCATTTTGGGGTTCTAAATGAGTTTTTAAAACACTACCAAATATGGAATACTTATTGTACAATACAATAATTCATATATTCAAGTATTCAACGCGTCACCAAAAAAATAAATATAAAGGAGTATTATTTTAGGTTTATTCTCATTCGTCCTAAAACTAATATTTTTTTTAGCAGGTAGAACGTAGAAGCAAGTAAACAATGATTGAGTTATGAGATGGGGATGAAGAAAACGAAAACCTGTAAAGGGACTTAATTACTGTTTTACAATTTTACTGATCAATGGACCAATGCAACTCTGGTTAACCCTAAACCAAACACAAATCCTGGTGTCTTTGTCTTCATTCTTCCACAGGAATCCAATATTCATATCCTTCATGCGCATAGAAAGTCAAATACAGTAGACTCTGAGAAGGATGGCTTTGCCACACAATCAGCCCCGGAGTTACCAAAGCTATATAGAAATCTACATTTCTAATTTCTAAATCTAAATACAGTAGACTCTGAGAAGGATGGCTTTGTCAGATCTGCACAATAGATGCTCCCTATAAAAATCTAAATTTCACCAACACGTTTCTTCGTCTCACTGTCACAAAGTTAAATTCTCTAAACGATCACAAGTGAAAAATTAACGAAACCATCCACAGAGGGGGCCACTGAAAAAGATTGAATTAGAAAGTCGATGTGTGCCTCTCATCAAATACTTGCTAAAATAGGCAAACAGTCTCAGGACTTCTGTATATTAATATCCAAGTACAGTACAGCAAATCTATAGATGCCCAAAAGGAAGAAACTACTAATTGAAACGGGCCTAAATTTTCGCCACATTTCGGAACTTGACATGATCAAAACAACTAGTGTCTCGAGTCTTCTGGCTTCAACGGGAAATCAAACTGCTTACAAAATCCGGAAATGACAACTGCAAGTACCCACATAAACCAAAAGTTAGTGAAGTAAACCACAACAAATTGTTAAAGAAGAAAAAAATGGAGGATAACTGTTGAGGATGTGCTATTTTGTTGAGTAAAGAAAAAGCACAATCGTTCTAAAAAAGAAAGGGAAACAGAACCTCAGACGACTTCTCACCAACCAAACTTGACACAATACTTTCACCAAAGCTTTGGTTGTTTCTTCTTTCTTCCCAAGAATATGAAGAGATAGAGCGTTTTCAATAATATTATTCTAATTTGGGTATCAGATCAGAACAAAGACATATTCACTGCCAGCTGATGAACAGTGTATAGTATTTATTCTCAGGAAGAAAAGACTTCTAATTTGGCTATCAGATCAGAACAAAGACAAATTCACTGCCAGCTGATGAACAGTGTCTAGTATTTATTCTCAGGAAGAAAAGACAGATTCTCTCCTTGAAGCAAATATCCAATCACAGATGAATATCATAGACGTATAAACTTATCCTATGGCAACTCAAGACCCTCAAAAGCACCATTAAGAAACTTAAACAAGTGATCAAACCATGATGACAACAAAAGAAGCATGTGAACTCGTGAAAGAACCATGAAAAGAGACGTACCCCAGTAGACCCCTTCCTTGCCATGTTCTCGGTGTCACCATTAAGTTGACTTGGGCACCTTGCCTTAAGACCATTACAGGTACAGCACAACCCTGATTAGTTTGAGCCTCAGAAGCAAGTTTCTGCAACAAGTTGTCACCATTTTCCACATTGCCAAATTTCACAATCTGATCTCCAAGTTGTAAACCATCCTCTGCTGCTGGTGATGCATCAGTTATCTCATCAACCAATGCAAAGGGTACACTCACAGTCACATCCATAGTATTCAAAGAATCTCTATGAACATTGGTTGAGGATGCAGATTCACCAGCATTGACAACTGAAGCACTTTGAACATCTGCCATTTCATCATTATCAAGAATATTACACAAAATGCAAGTGCCAAATATCTTTATCCATATCTATTAAATCCAACAGCAATGAAACCACAAGCTTCTTTCCTAGATAAATTTCAAATACATACATTTTATGACAATATTCATTCCAACCACCTACCTGATGGTTTGAGGGATGATGATTTTGGAGCAAGCTTTGCTGAATGCAGAACTTGTAAATTTCGGTCCAATTTCTCCGTAATCTCTTTGTGATCATTTCGCAATTCTGTAATTATAAGAAAGACCACAAATAACCATATGAATACTTAGGTGCAAGACCAGCAACTACTACTACTTCTGCAAGATACTAATTACTTGGAAAAACAAGCAGTAAACAAAACCACTATGAAATTAAGTCACTCTCCATTATCAAACAAAAATACACCTCACAACTAGAAGGTGTGTGCATGTAAAGCTCCATAAACAACACTCAGTTTGTATCAACTATCAACATTCGCAGTGAAAAAAAAATCTTTTTTTTTTCCTTACGAAAATCTTAACAAGCAAATATTCGAGCATACCAGCAAGACGACGCCGTTCCGCTCGCACAGTTGGGATGTCAATGTCCTCCCGAGGAAACCCCTGCAGATAAGAAGAAGACGAACATCATACACTGAATCCCTAATTTTCCATAATTGAAAAGTACTATACCGATAACGAAAACAAAGAAAGTTTAGGCTGACCTCGGAGTTAAGGAGGTTGCCAGAGAGTCCTGGGCCACCGGGCTGAGTAAGACGCTCGATGATGCCGTTCATCTCGGTCTCCAAGGCACTCCTCCTGTCCATCAGACTCAGTGTCTCCGCCTTCAAATTCGCCGCCACCATTTCTGTTTTCTTCAACGCCTTTCTTCTTCTTCTTCTTCTTCTTGTTTCACAAGAATATTTAAGTAGTGACAGAGAAATCAGAAAGGAAAGCGGTGCCGGTGGGGGGGCCATTTTTGGAAATCTGAAATTTAGTGCACGTGCACCGCGCGTGCCACATTTACAAGAGAAGTGGGCCGGAGATTTCTGAGCCCAAAAAGTGAAAACGAAATAAAATTTAAAAACGTTGGCACCGTGAATGTTATCTAGGTAGCCGCGGATTCGTTATAAATACACAGGACTCGCACACCGGGTTCCAATGGTGGCTAGTGTCGTGTCACTTGCTTCTACGTTTATTGCTGTTACTTCTTCTTCTTCACCTTCATATTCTTCTTCGTTTTTGACCAAATTACGGTCTGCGCCGAGTCTGCGACTTTCTTTTGCGGTCTCGCCCTTGTGTTCTCGCAGAGGAAAGCACATGGCTCACACTATTGCTCGGGCCACTCTCGGCCTCACTCAGATTTCTCCTGCCTTTGAGGCCCCAAAGGTCTTACCTCTTTAAAATTCCAGTAAAATCTTTTGGCGTACATACTGTTATGAACACGAATACTTGTTGTTTTGATTAGTTTTTGGTGTTAATTTTGTGAAAATTGATTTTACTGATTGTACTTAATAGTATTCCTGAAATTTGATTGATTCGGTGGGTTTACATCTGTAAAGGATAAAGGATCTATCTATTTCTGTGCGGCGATTTGATTTTATTGTTTATTTGGTTGACTTTTATGAGGTTGAAGCAATACATAATCTATGTGCAGTTTGGTTGATTGAATTTTTGTTGAATACTGAAATTTCTGTTGTCTGTTTGTTCCAATTCCCGAAGCTCTCTTTCTCGTCGAAAGAGATTGATGTAACGGAATGGAAAGGAGACCTACTTGCAGTGGGTGTCACAGAGAAAGACTTGGCAAAAGATCAGAACTCCAAATTCGAAAATCCAATATTGAAGAAGCTAGATTACCATTTGGGTGGTGTCTTGGCTGAGGCCTCGACTGAGGAGGACTTCACAGGAAAGTCTGGCCAGTCTACGGTTGTTAGACTTCCCGGTCTCGGCTCGAAGAGGGTTGGCTTGTTTGGGCTTGGTCAATCTGCTTCGTCTACAGCAGTTTTTCGGGGTCTTGGCGAGGCCGCAGCAGCAGCTGCAAAGGCTGCTCAAGCAAGTGATATTGCTATTGTGCTTGCTTCCTCGGAAGGACTTTCTGCTAAATCTAGCACAGCTTCTGCAATAGCATCTGGTACTTTGATCCAGAATTTTTTTATTCTAAGTTGGTATTTGGTTTAAGCTTGGTAATAATTGTGATAAACATGGTGGAACGGCTTGACTTGTTGTAGGAGCTGTGTTGGGGATATATGAAGATAATAGGTATAAATCTGAGTCAAAGAAACCAGCTCTCAAATCTGTAGACATTCTTGGTCTTGGAACTGGACCTGAACTAGAGAAGAAGCTCAAGTATGCTCAAGATGTTACTTCTGGAGTAATATTTGGGAAAGAGCTAGTGAATTCACCTGCCAATGTTCTCACTCCTGGTTCGTTTTAGCTCAGTCCTTGTGTTTGTTATCGCAAGATATTTTTTTCCCTTAGTGCATTAACCCTTATTTGTGAAATGGAGTATCTCTACTGTTGCCATTTTGCTGGCCCATACTTGTAATTTCCATGTTGATTGAGTTTTGTCCTAGTATTGACTGTATGTGATGATCATTATACTTTCAGGGAAACTAGCAGAAGAAGCCTCAAATATTGCTTCTTTATACAGTGATGTTCTATCTGCAAAGATATTAAATGAAGAGCAATGCAAAGATCTGAAAATGGGTTCCTATTTGGCTGTGGCCGCAGCCTCAGGAAATCCTCCACATTTTATTCACTTGACCTACAAACCCCCTGGTGGACCTGCTAAGGTCAAATTAGCATTGGTGGGTAAAGGGCTGACTTTTGACAGGTGATTACAGATTACTTGGAACAATGTTTTTTACCCTAGTTCTCATAACTATTGGAATTGAAGAATAGCATTGTCAGTACTCAGTAGATGCCTGTAATTGTTGTGAAGTCCTATAAGTAAATTGGTGTTTTTGGAAATAAAAGCTCCATGACGCTCTTATTTGTTATTACTTTTCTGACACTCGGTCTTTATTGGTTCTTATCTTTTATGTTATCAGTGGTGGCTACAACATCAAGACCGGACCTGGCTGTTCAATTGAGCTTATGAAATTTGATATGGGAGGTTCAGCAGCTGTATTAGGTGCAGCAAAAGCCATTGGTCAAATCAAACCTTCTGGTGTAGAGGTGATCATTATTTTCGCCGTGTTTCTGTTGTGGGCGAAATGCATGCTTGACCTATTTGCAACTTTTTCTTCCCCACTTTCCAGTTTTCAGTGATTGAATTAGTGATGTGCACAGTATGGATTAATAATGGATCTCGTTGTGCAGGTTCATTTCATTGTTGCAGCTTGTGAGAATATGATAAGTGGAACAGGTATGAGGCCTGGAGACATTGTGACAGCTTCAAATGGAAAGACCATTGAGGTACGGTTTGTGTGGTTGTCAAAAATGCACATCATATTATTGATGAGAGGTTAACAGTGGTAGTACTGCAAGCAGAGGAGCCATGTTTTTGTAAGCTAAAATGTTATGTTTGCTTCAATTTCTGCTTGCAGGTCAATAACACTGATGCTGAAGGCAGGCTGACTTTGGCAGATGCATTGGTATATGCTTGTAACCAAGGTGTTGACAAGGTATTACGATCATGATATATCATGATAAGGCTTATTTATTTATATTTACCTTAAGTTTAGTATACACTCATTGGCTTCAAAAGGGAAAGAGAGAGTTATTCTTGTTGCTAACTGTTCTTGCTGAAATTAGATAAATTGTCAAATACTGACTTGAATTAAATGTAGACAAAGCTGGCTTACTTTTCCTTCCTTCCTTTTTTTTTTTTTTAATTTGATCAATAGATTAGTCATAATTTATATGAACTTATTATTGCTTTAATTGTTGAACGCCTACCTAGTCCTGCTTAGGCTGCTTAGATGTATAATACAGGTTTCTAATACTCCATACACCATCATATTCTGCAGGTTGTTGACCTTGCAACCTTGACTGGTGCCTGCATAGTCGCACTTGGACCTTCTATAGCAGGTATACTCGTATTCTTCAAACCTTTATAAATGCAATTTCTTGTTTCCTGTTGGGATAGTAGTTCAGTAGAGTGGGGTTTTATGTAATTTTTATACTCCTTACTACAATAAACTAGAGTACTAGACAACAAGTTGAATTGAAATTATATTGATATGTAAATATGTTCTTGATAGTCAACAAGAAAGCCAATTGGTGATTGTTTGTTGTTAAAACTTTTCCTTTTAGGTGTCTTTACACCCAGTGATGACCTGGCGAACGAGGTATTTGCAGCTTCAGAGATCAGTGGGGAGAAATTTTGGAGGATGCCAATGGAGGAGAGTTATTGGGAATCAATGAAATCAGGAGTAGCTGATATGGTCAACACTGGTGGTCGTCAAGGTGGTGCTATCAGTGCAGCTCTCTTCTTGAAACAGGTATATGATTTTATTGTTCGAGTGTCTTGGTTCCTTTTGTGCTTATTCCTTTATTAACTTAATCACCACGAAGCACTTGTTTGTTTTTAGTCTTTTATAATGGCTGCCTGTGGAATGTGACACTGACATTGGTGTATTACCCGTAATTAAAGTCATTAGTTGGCAACAAAAGCCACCTAATTTCATCATGTTTGTGATCTATTGTCCCGCTTCCTAACAAACATGTGTTGCATATAATAGAGGTCTTGTATAGAATTTAACTTCAACTATGGTTTTGCAGTTTGTTGATGAAAAGGTTCAGTGGATGCATATTGACATGGCTGGGCCGGTTTGGAGTGATAAGAAACGCGCTGCCACGGGGTTTGCTGTTTCTACTCTGGTGGAGTGGGTTTTGAAGAACTCCTCTTAGGTGCTGAAGAAGTATTGGTGGGAAGAACACTATTACATGAGCTTACATGAGCATCGGAAGAAGAGAAAACAGATGACATCATTGATGGGGTTATCAGGTGCTGTGACTTCAGTTTATGAATAAAATGTGCAGTAAAAGAAAAGGAAATGAGAAGGTTATGGGTCAAGGCATGGTCTTGTTTCAGCTTTTCTGCGATGAGTTAACTCTTTGATATCTTTCTTGGAAAATGTCTTTTTCTTAATATGTCGTCTGTATGATTTTCTTATTTTCTTGTCTACAAAACACCAAAATATAAAAAAGAAAGAAGCCCCGGTGAGCAATTTATTTTATATGTGAACCTGCCCAAAACCGGTGTCTCTTTCACACGGTCTAGAAGGGTTTCAGACCGGTAACCCAACTGGGTTGTGGCTGGGATTCCTGAAGTCTCCCCAAAAGGTAAGTTCTGTTTTAATCTTTTAGGTAAGCATATGGTTTGTTGGAAGTTGAGAAAAATATAAGAAACATATACACGGGCTAACTAGAGGGAAGCGCAAAGCATATGACAATGGAGGGGATAGCATTTGATTTGGAAGCATCAGAGTTGCAATGTGCAGTAAAAATATAAGCCTTCCAGATGTTGCAATTGCATTCTCAAGCGTCTTTGATGCTCCGCTTCACAATTCAGTGAGGAACAATTTGACTCCACCAGGGAGAAGCTCCGGACCTGATCGGAACAACTCGAGGACCGAGAGAAACAGTTGGAAGGCAACGAGAAGGAGCTCCTGGCCCGATTGGAACAAGTCAAGGACCGAGGGAAACAATTGGAAGCCAACAAGGAAGCTAAGGTTGGTGAATTGCTTGGAATTGAAATGTTGAAAATACAAGAGCTTATAGGTACTAAGAACCAATTGAATTCTCTCACGTCATTGCTTAAGGAGCGTAGCGAGGAGATTGATTTCAAAGAGAAGCGATTGTTGGAAGTTGAAAAACAGATCAAGGAACGCACAAGGAAATTGACATGGGTTCATAAACGTGGGAAGGTATTCCATGCATGGAACGTGCACATGCACGTAGTGCTGAGGTGCATACGATCATGATTTTTAACGGTCAACCGTTATGATCAAATTAGTCAAACAAAACTGAACCGTTGGATCTCTATTTGGACGGCTGAGATTGAACGTGATGTTACACGGACCGTGCATAGAATAATTTCCGCATAAACGTATCCAAGACGAGGAAAAATAAATTCTTTGCCTGGGGTTTAGCCATTGAAAAAAAAAAAAAAAATCCACTATTTTTTTTTTCCTTATCACCTATTCCTCTTCAATCATCATCGGTTGTTATCAACTATTCCTCTTCAAACATGATGATACTAGTGTTGGTGTGGCCGTGTGGGTGAAGATGAGGATGAGGATTTAGATTTTTTTTGTTTTTGTTTTTGGTCTGGATGAGGATTTAGATACGTGTAATTCTTCTGTTTCTATGAAGGATTGATTTTTATGCTTGAAATTATAATTTAAAATTTATTCAAACTAATTGTCCTTGGTCCAAATTGTGAAAAAGAGTAGGAAAAGGAAATTGAGTCCAATCGGCTCCAATGTAATTTAAAAAAAAATATTGCAATAATTGTTTTTTTTTTTTTTGAGAATGAAAATTGCAATGACTCGGGGAAACAAAAAGACAACACCGTTGCGAGTTGTGACGTATCTCCCGGCTGCCAGCGGTCAAAAACCCACTTTAAACATTTGACAATTGACGATTCCTTCTCTCAGTTCAGACATAATTGAGACTCTCTCTCTCTCTCAACTCTCTTTTGCTTCTTTTGCATTTTAATACCTCACTTCTTCAATATCGATTCTCTGTTTACAGAATCTACAACCTGAGCTTTCAAGAATGGAACATGCCTCTGGTACCTTTGTTCTCTAAGAACAATACCGATATATGATCATGTAGAAATCAAAAGGCCGCATAGAGATTTGCACCAAAAAAAGGAACAAGATGAGTGTTTCTTTGACTGTGATGACCTTCAATCTTCACGAAGATCCGACAGAAGATAGTTCTAATTCATGGGAAAAGAGAAGAGATTTGTGTATAAGCGTCGTTACTAGTTATTCTCCCATGATTCTCTGTACCCAACAAGGTATATCTGTCTATCTTTGCCTCTGGTTTCATTGCTCCTATTTGCATATGGATCTTGCTTGTGGTTGTGATTTGACAAAAATGGTTCATCTGGGTTTTATTTTGTTTGTGTTTTGGAGGTGAGTTTTTGTTCTTTTGGGATATGACAGTTGAAATGTCTTCGGAGTTGGCTAGGATTTTCATGAATGTGTTCTGGCTTTGAAAGGTTTTTACTTTCCTAACTTGGAACTTTTCTCAGGATGATTGAATTGGGTTTGGTATAATTGGTGTCTTGGGTTTCTTGTTTGTGTAAAAAAGTGTTGGTTTTTATTTTTTGTACTTTGATTGAGATTTTAGTACTTTGATTGAAATTTTACTTTTCATGTTTCTGGATTGATATTTTTCTATCTACTTTGTATCAGGAGCTAAATCACAATTGGATTATCTTCAACAGTGCTTGCCAGGTAACTTACTCTTCAATGAATTTTAGGATGACCAAAAATTGTAATGCAGCAATTATGGTAGACTCACAGTTGACAAGCTTGTCCACTAACAGTAAAACTTTTATATCTGTCAGGATATGATCAATTTGGAATATCAAGAAAAGGACCTGAAGACACTTCAGATGAACATTGCACCATCTTCTATGACAAGGAGAAGGTATATCCGTATCTAGTTACTTATTTTGAGAGCCACTTTTGAATGTTGTCATTTGTTTGAAAACGTTGCAAATTTTTAACGTTCTTTATGCCTTCTTCTATAAAATGAAGGTGGAGGTTATCGAAGGTGGAACATTTTGGTTGTCAGAGTCACCTTCTGTTCCTGGAAGCATATCATGGAGTGCTCTAGTTCCATGTATTGCAACATGGGTGATATCCTTACCATTTGCTTTTGTAGCATAAATAAATCCTCAGTGCTTTAGTCCTTTTATGGAAGAGTGCTATATCATTTGTTTCCTTGACATGATGTCCACACATTTCAACTGAAAGGAGTTGAGCCACCTGGGTTTTCGTTCCAGATAGTAAATACAAACATGGATGAGTTCAGTCCTCGTGCACGTAGGCGAAGTGCTTTGCTTACATGGCAGCACATTGCATCCTTGCCACCTAGCTTGCCAGTTGTATATTGTGGGGGATTCAACACACAAAAGGAATCAACTACCGGCCGTTTTCTTCTTGGGAGATCAAGGTAATAAACCCACAAGATTCCTTGTTGCCTTGTAGTGTTCTATTGTTTTGGTCATTTGGTGGATAGGACTTTCATTGAAATTTAGTAATCCCAAATGCATCCTCGTGTCGATATAGAGACAAATGTATATGATAGTCTCTTTCTGGAACGAGACTGTCCAGGGAACTTGCGGCTTTTCTCTGCAATCTTTTTCTTTTTGGTAAATCTTTTTTCTTGCCTTGCCTTCAGAGAGCATGGTGTGGTAGGTGATATGAGGGATGCATGGCCTAATGCTCGTGTGAGGAAAAATGCTTCTCTTATTCGCACTTTTCATGGATTTAAAGGTACCTTACAATACATTGTTACTTCTAATGCTGCTGCTCACTGAGCATGACCTATAATTTTATAGTATGTGATGCTGTCAGGTGACAAACAAGGAGCTCTTGAATTCTTCAAGTTGGTTTTCAGAGCCCTTTGCCTTTGCTGGGATCGCCAAACGCAGGATCTACACATAGATTGGATTCTTTTCAGAGGTAGATCTCTTGTTCCTGTTTTGTGTGAAGTGGTGAATGATAACATTGATGGACAATATCCATCCTCTCACTATCCAATATTTGCCGAGTTTCTGCTGCCTCGTGCTGTGAGAATGGTTGACCCACCTGCTCAAGAGGAAAATTGATATGCAACCTTCCTAATTTTCTCCTCGGAGCCTTGAAAATCATTGTTCCTAGTTTATGGGATTTAGATTTATGCACAATTTTTTCACTCGTAATTGTTGCAGAGAGATTTCAACCGACTCTCAGGTGTATCAAAAGAGGTTTTGGATCTCCATTTGAGTGTTTGGTTTATGTAATGTCACTTTATCCTCGAGTTTTATTGAATGGGGTTTGATTTACTCGTCATATTTTTTTTCCTGACATTTGGAAAACTCAATAAACTATTCCTTAGTTGCGTCTCTGTGCCTCAATGCCATGACATATATGTAATATATAGGAACTGTCAAATTGTTTTTCTTAATGATTGCCCAAGTGGTTGTGTCAATGAGAAATTCTGGAAAAAAAAAGTGCAAGGGAAAGACGGACTTTGGTTAAGCTTAATCGTCCTAAGCAAAGCTCAGATCAAACGGACTGCATCGCTTATCTAGCTTTTTACTCTTTACATTGAATCTATTGAATAGTCATTAGAATTTGAGATTGAGATCAAGACTGGTTTTTATATAACAGAGCGCAACAACTGGCAATAAAACAAGTGAACAATAACACGTTCCCACAGTAATTTATCTTGCAGTTGGATACTTGCGAGCGAGCTCAATCAATCTTTCTAGATCTTTTTGTGTGAAGAATTCACAGTCGGGCACCACAACCTGATCCGACTTTGGCTTCCATTTCCGTTTCCGTTTCGATTCTAGTTTTGATTTGAAATCCCAGGGCAACACTGGAACAGGGCCAGAGTAAAATCGGCACCTTAAATTAGGGCAATAACGTGTAGTATACGTATTGCCACAGTTGGGACAAGATGGTGGTGCCCCTGTTTCTGGTGGGCAGCTGCTTCGGGTCTCCTTGCTTGCTTCTTCTGCCTTGTTGTGACCTGTTCCATTGTTAAATACCAAAAATCAAACGATAAACAAGTATTGTATTACTTCATGTCTGCTATGCACTTATCATCATACGCAAAACTAAAGCACTTGGCTATCTATCTTCAAAAACCGATCCATCGAATTGATTCAAAATATTATTTTCTTTGATTAAGACGTACGTACACAAAACTAAAGCACTTGGCTAGCTAAAAAAGCACTTGGTAAACCTAAATTAAGGGACTCAATATATAAAGGATCGGATTGGCCCATGTATAACTTTAAAAACATTAAGCAAATTTCACAAATTCTGAATTCACATCACAAACGCAGAAAAAACAATTCTAGATCGATAAGATTAGGATGAACCCTAAAACAAAAATCAAAAGATGTATACCAGCTTCCGGTTGGTGGTGGTCGGATCCTGGGCTTGTTGTCATGGCTGGCGCTGGCGGTGTGGAAGAAGAGAGAAGAAGTTGGGGATCTTGGCTTAGGATTTCCATCTTTCAAGGTTGGGTAATTGTGATTTGTGAGATAAAAGTTAAAGACGGGGAGGGAGTTTATATAGAGATTTTCGTTTTGTTTTTGGAATTAATTTGGATATCCCAGATTATTTTTTGGGTGGGAAATATTCAATAGCTCCTAATTTTTACTTTATATTTTTCATTATGTTTGAGAATTTTTAATTTTTTTCAATAGGCATTATATTATATTTGACATATATAGACCCTGATCTATTATATTTTTTTATTACAAGGTTGCCCTTGCTGTGATTGGTTGGAGAGAAGAGCAGAGAGCTCGAGAGCGGCGCGGGTGAGTACCACTGTGGCGTGGTGAGTTAGAGACGCTGGTGGCTGCTGGGAGATCGTTGCAGGTTTCAGATTTCACTGCTGACTTGGACTCGTCTTTCGATCTTCAACGGCTTGCGATTCCGGTTTCTGAAGAAGCCGAGACAAAGATCGACGACGACGAAGAAAGATTTCGATTCCTCCAAGAATGAAGCTGTGATTTCGAGTGTTAAGTCAACGGAATCGAAAGAAAGTTATGGAACCTCTGAGAAGAGCGAGAGTGACGAATTGGCCAAGAAAGCTTCAATTTCATCGAAGAAGTGTACAAACTCTTTGGACAAATTTGGGTTATTGTGGCATTTGTGCAGGTTTGAGCTGAAATACTTTGACCCTTTTCTTGTTCTGGTGAGTTCTCAGGTGAGTACGTAACTCTATGTTTTCCTCTGTTTCTTCATGAGTGTAATGGCATTGTTTGTGTATACTGATATTGCTTTTGCTATATGTATGTGCAGTTACTGCTCTTGCTGGATTTCCTGATCATCCACACAGAGGTTTTGGTCACTGTCCTTGTAATTAGCTAATCTCATTAAGATTAATAGTGGGTTGAATTCTGATAGTTGTAACCAGTCCCGAGTAAAGCTTCTCACCATATTTGTGAAGCACCATATTGTAGGCATTTCTGAATCCATTAAACAGCAAGAGCATAGCAACGTGACAACCCATTCTCACAAAAGGAACCAAAATCACAAAGTCCAAATAAACTAGCATGCCATGAGTATGCTTATGTTTGTGTGCAACACTAAATTGTAACGACTTCATTCGCATTAACACATTCCCCCTCATCATACTCATCCTATATACCCCCAAGCTATTTTCTTCTTTTTCCATTTGGGTTTGTATGGGTTCGTGAAAAGGCTTTCATTTTGCTTCATTCAGTGTGCTAAGAATCATTACAGATAAATGAATTATTTCAATTTCTTATATAGAAAATTTTTATTGACCTCAATAAAACAGTTTATTGATCTCAATAAAACAGTTTATTAACTTCAATACTAATGTTACCTCAATAAAACAGTTTATTAACCTTAATAAAACAGTTTATTGACCTCAATAAATTTTATTGAACTCAATAAAACTTATTGAACTCAATAAAACAG
Organism: Rubus parviflorus; assembly: GCA_029955375.1. Classification (NCBI taxonomy): domain Eukaryota; kingdom Viridiplantae; phylum Streptophyta; class Magnoliopsida; order Rosales; family Rosaceae; genus Rubus; species Rubus parviflorus. The sequence goes on from JARGGL010000004.1 coordinate 22,756,281, forward strand.
TTTATTGACATCAATAAAAATTTATTGAGGTCAATAAAATACACAAAGGGGATGCTCCTTTGTTCTTTTCCTTCTACTAACTACCTCAATAAAATACACAAAAGTGATACTCGTTTGTTATTTCCCTCCTACTACCTCAATAAAATACACAAAGGTGATACTCATTTGTTTTTTCTCTCCTGCTACCTCAATAAAATTTTATTGACCTCAATAAAACAGTTTATTGATCTCAATAAAACAGTTTATTGATCTCAATAAAACATTTTATTGACCTCAATAAAATACACAAAAGTGATGCTTCTTTGTTCTTTCCCTCCTACCACATAAATATACGTTTTCTCAAAAAAAATTATTGAGGTCAATAAAATACACAAAAGTGATGCTTCATCGTTGTTGCACTGGCGTTCTCGTTGTCGACTTCAATAAAATAGTTTATTGACCTCAATAAAATACACAAAAGTGATGCTTCTTTGTTCTTTCCCTCCTACCACATAAATATACGTTTTCTCAAAAAAAATTATTGAGGTCAATAAAATTTGTCAGTGGCAGTTTTGTAATTTTTGTAAACTGTATAATTCAGAAACGTAAATTGGTCAATTAATAGACCGGGTGGGCACCGTGTTTTTCCCTTGTCCTTGATAGTAAATATTTGTCCAACTTTAGACCTTATGGTCAAGGACCCTTTTTCTTTTATTGAGTCGTTCTGTGCTCACATGTAGTAATCTCAATTAATTATATTGAGTAACTAGGGCGACGGTTTCGTGGATATGATTTTGTTCCTAATTAAGAGACTTAATTGTGGATTAGAAAAAACGTACGTAATCACAGGCTACGCATACTCAGCGAGGCAAGCATTCAGGCAGAGCTATATCCTAATTTTTGGCCTAATTCTTCTTCACCTTAACCTATTGTTTCAAAGCCTCTCTCATTCCAAGCTAGCTCAAAACAAAAAACAAAGCTTCTCTCACATTTTATCTATCAAAATAATAATTCAAGACCCAAAAATAACTGACAATATTTTATATATATGATTGAATTTGTCACAAAGCTCTAAGGCACTACTGTAGATATATATGCCACTGAACTAACATGTTAAGTTAAATTGGGGATAGTACGTACAAATGCCTCTCGGGCAACCTACACTATTCAAATGGTCAATGTATGAATTTTAGGGAGATAACTACTGTGCACACCTTTCATTAGGCTTACAATATTTTTCAATAATCTGAATGCATGAAATATTTGAAATCTATAGACTTGGTACGGCACACTCTAGCTTCCCACACCTTTCATTAGGTCTACAATATTGTTCAATAACTTGTTTGTTGTCATGATTTCTTTATCTTTTATTAGAACTTTAGAACACAACATATATTTGTTTATTTGATCGAGCAAAATCAGTTCAATATACATGGTCAAATTTGTACAAATAATCTCTAACTGTTGTTGTTAATGATCGATCTTGAATTTGTGCCCGGTTTACAGCTGAAATCATATTGCCCAAGCAAACTGTTATGTCAGTGAGAAATTATGAAGAATAAAGCGCGAAAGGAAAAGACTGACTTTGGTTAAACTTAAAAACACCATACCGGTCCCCCTTTAATTCTATCAAAGAACATGGTACTAGCTACAAAGTTGGAGCTTGAAGCAAGTGAGATCGACTTGCAAATTAAGTAGGTAATTAGTTCTATGAAAAAACATATTTAAGGTTACTGAGAGCGATCAATCTCTCTAAATCTTTTGAAGTGTAGAATTCAGAGTTGACAACAGCTGGTCTGACTCTGATTTTGCGGCATACACAAAGTCCCATTCGATGTCCAAGTCCAGACCCATATCCGTCTCTGAAAAAGGGTCCGGGATAATTCGACACTTAAACGAGGACAACAAAGTGTTGCATACAACTTGCCACACTTTGGACAAGGCCCATTCCCAGTAGTCCGTAGTGATGATGGTGGCTTTGCCATTGCCTCTCCTCTTTCTGCTGGGCTGCTGCTTCTGCTTCCACCCTCTTTTCTTGCTTCTTCTGCCTTTGTTGTTGTTACCTGTTTGTTGTTCAATTGTCAAATACAAAGAAAAAAAAATAAACAAGGGCACGTACATCTATCATCCAAAAAACATCATACACAAATTTAAGGATCGAATTGATTCAAATTATATATATATAGCCCAATATTTTCTTTGCAGTCATCACCAGCTAGCCACAAGGAACTAGGTAATTAAACCTAAATTAAGGGACTCAAATATATACTGGCAAATTCAATATAGAGAATGTAATCACAAAGAATGTATTTAGGGAAGCAAGGCAGAACTCAAAAACAAATACAAATTAACCAAATCCTACTACATAAAGCAAAGGAGAAATTACATGCATGCATAAAACCCTAAAACAAACAAACAAGATTTAAAAAAAAAACACAGGTACGGAGTCCAATCAAATTATAGACATATATAATTCCTCACAAACCCTAAAACAAGATCAAATTAAAGCATATATACCACCCGGAGCCAAAGTTTATTGGTAACCAAAAAGAAAATACCATCAGGAGCCAAATGACGGTCTTCCGGTGGTAATTGGGAGCCAGATCCTGGTCTACTCATGGCTGTGTACGTGAAAACAGACAAGTTGGGGCTTCCCCTGCAGGCCTTTTATGCTTTGCGTTCTGAGCTCAATCCGGCAAAAGAGGGATCAATTTGGCAAGGCTGAAATATGAAGAGGGCTGAGGCCGATAAGGAAACGAAACAAAATGAAAATATTATCGTCATGATTAATGTGACACTTTTTCCTCACCGATACAAAAAAAATATATTATTTTTTTTTGATCCATTGGAGGTGGGCCGGTCAGGAACCAGCACCCACCTAAGAACACATGCAATTTGGGCCGAAGCCCCCGACGAGTATCCCAGCAGCCCATCCCGCTCACCCATTACCGGGGTATTGCGGGGCCAAGCCTTAATGCCAGACTAATCTCTCGGTCGCTAGCGCACGAACCCACTCACAGCGGGCCCCTCAAACTAGCTGGCCAATCTTCACACAACTATATTTCAAGTATGTGCCCAAGTGTGCCAAGTTGGGGATCGAACTCAGGTTGGGGGGTTCCCAACCTTGCATCCGTGCCAACTCAACCACATGGGTTGGTTAAAAAAAAAAAAAAAAAAAAAAAAAAAAAAAAAATATTATTAGAACATAGGGAAAAAACCTCATATGGTACCTGGACTATCACCTATTGCAAATTTAGGTACCTGAATTTTCATAAAGAATCACATGGTACCTATATTATATCTCCGTTTGCCACTATAGTACTTCTGTTTACTTTACCGTTAAATATGCATACGTGGCACCTGCTTTGAGTAAAAGTGGTGATTTAGTAAGGGGCTAAACAGACATTTTGCCTCCCCAAGCCTTATTACAGCCTAGGGACCCCGAAAAAAAATAATATTATCAAATTTTAAAAAGAAAATTAAAATAAAAAAATATGAGGATGGCCTTGGAATTGCAGAGACCACGCCGGCGACGCAAGGCGGCAAGGGATCCGCTCCAGCGTCATACCGCAAGGAGAGCTTGGGCGTTCGCAGAGCTGCGAACTCATTTGTAGTGGCTGTGTCACCATATGGTACTCGGAGGAATTTCAAGCATCACTCTCAGAAGCCTACTCCACCCTTCTCGATCTCTCCTCCACTCTCTCTTCTCATCGATCTGCACTTGGGGTTAAACCCATAAGATTGATACCATCCTTACAACCAAAGACCTCGCTTTTCAAAACAAAAATAATAATAATAATAAGGAAATTACGAAGAACACCCATGCGTGTTCAATGTTCTGGGTATCAAAGTTTCAAGCTTTCGTATCTCTCTCACGAAGAACTCTCACGAAGAACACACATGGTAAAATCATGGTGAGATTCCCTTGGCCCTTATTAAAATTAATTAATATGGGGAGATGACATAAGATCGAGTTATGAATACAATTCCTAATTAAATAATTAATTGATATGAATACAATTCCGTTCTTCTCTGGGTACTTAATTATTTCATTTCAATTTCTTATTTTTTACAAGGGGGTTCTGCTTGTGGAACAAAGTGATGGTGATCATAATGAGTTGGTTACTTTGAGGAAATAAGAATATTGCTTCTGATGATGATTATCAAAAGATGACTTCTGATGATAATTTTATGCCTGGGAAAACTGACGATGGCGTCGGAGAGAAGAGGGTTTGATTGCGTGCCCGCCACCACCCTTTTGTTTTCTTTTAATTTAATTAATCTTCAGCCAAAAAATAATAATTTTAATTTAACAAAATAAAAATAACACGTGTCATTTATTTATTGGTTCAAATATATATTTTGTTAATTAAAAAGCATGTTTGACAATTTTACCCCAAATTTTAACGGTAATGTGGACGGAAGTACTATAGTGGCAAACGGAGACATAATACAGGTACCACATGATTCTTTATGAAAATTCAGGTACCTAAATTTGCAATAGGTGATAGTCCAGGTACCATATGTGGTTTTTTCCCTAGAACATAACATTCATCTATTTATTTTAAGGAAGAATGAGTTCAATATAATTAAATTTGTACAAAGAACTTCTAAATAAAAAGCTAACAAATGAACGATTTGATCATTAACACATTATAGAGTGATCAATTAATCATACAATGCCGCATTGTAGTTGAAAATGTTACCCACATTACATGATCGATCAAACCTATGTGTTAAGAAGTTGATCCATCAGTTAAGTATATTCTTAAAATCATAAAAAGAAGAAAGTACCAAGAAGAAAATTGCCTCTTTTTCGGTTAACACTTAAAAGTGCATTGTAACAAATTCATAAATCATAAATAATAACCCCTTTTTTTTTTGGCAATCCATAAATAATACCCCTTTTTATAAGAATGGAAACTTTGACTAGCCGAGAGTGACATTTAAGCTTATTGTTTACGAGAAAGCTTGTAATCACCGTCAGTCCGTCAGTGGAGTCCCAACGCAATCTCTACCGTCCACGTAAAAGATCCAACGGCCACAACAAAATACCACCATCGTCTTGTAAATCCCAATCCTCCAACCCAACCATTTGTTGCAGAGAGAGAGCTCTTTCTCGTTCTTCTCGTGCTTTTAAAGAAACCAAAACCAACCACTCACTGATTCATACATACATAGATTCAGAGAGAGAGAGAGAGAGAGAGAGAGAGAGAGAGAGAGAGGAGGTGGATCTAGATCTTCTCTGAAGAAGAAGCCATGGCGAGAGGACCTCTCGCTTTTCAGCTATGGATCTCCGTCTGTGTTTTGCTCGTCCTCCATGCTCGCTGCTTCTACCTCCCTGGTGTTGCCCCTCAAGATTTTCAAAACGTCAGCGTCTTTAATCCTCTCTTTTGTTTTTCGTTATATACTTTTGTATCAATCAATTTGTCTGTTACAGAATTGTGTATGTGTGTGTGTGTGTGTGTGTGTGTTTTTGCATGGTAATGGATTTCAGATCGGTGTGAGTTTTGGCATTTGGTGTTTATGGTTTTGGGAATTTTGGTCTGGCATTGAGATCTTAGTTGCATTTGCTTCATTTCTGTATTTTTTGACTTCGAATGTTATAAATCTCTGGTTGTTTCTTATATTACGTGAACTATAGTGTGAAATTAACGTCCTGAATCCCAACAATGGCAGTATATACACGCATATTTACAACAACAATCTAATTTGTCAAAATTTTCTTTTGTGATTAATTATCTCTGGGAACAAGAAAACTCTAAGCATTGTTTCACTGAATTTTCGTTTTGTCAACCTTGCAAATGTGGAAGAAAACGATAGAGGAGGAATGGGGAATAGTCATAGAAGGGTTTGAAAGGATAAGGATAATTTAATGGAATTAACTTTTATATGATAGCTAGAAATTATGCTCAACCAGGCTGGTCGGTCACCCCTTGATGCCCTGAAATATTAGGACTTTCTTAAACACCAACTGGATCCAGTAGGTTTCTTTAATGAGTGGGCTTTGTGATTTTAAAATATTTGGTATTAGCTAATACTTGAACTTTTTTTATCAAATGCCTTATATTCATTGTCTTCGGATCTTCTTATGTGCAGGGAGATCCCTTGAATGTGAAAGTGAACAAACTAACCTCTACAAAAACTCAACTTCCTTACTCATTCTATTCCCTCCCATACTGTCGTCCAGAGCATATAATTGACAGTGCAGAGAATCTTGGGGAAGTTCTTCGTGGTGATCGCATTGAAAACTCTCCTTATGAGGTAAAGTAGATTTTTAAGAGTATTACCTTTATGATTATGTGTTCCTTCTTTTTGGTTACTAAGAGACTTGGAATCTATTGTTTGTTGCAGTTCAAAATGCGAGTGCCACAGATGTGCAGTGTTGCATGTCATATAATTCTTAATGCAAAAACTGCAAAAGAATTTAAGGAAAAGATAGATGATGAGTACCGGGTGAACATGTGAGGCTCTTATTTTTAAGCTCATCTATATAAATTATATGGTCCTTCATGATGAGCAAACGACTTCAACTTTATTGAAATGAATCTTCTGATAATTTGTGTCAATTGACAGGATTCTGGATAATCTCCCTCTGGTTGTTCCTATACCAAGGCCTGATCAGGAAAATTCCTTGGTGTATCAACATGGCTTTCATGTTGGTCTCAGAGGACAATATGCTGGGGTAATTGCTGGTTGAATTAGCATGTGTTCTACACCTGATCTTAACTATTTAGTGATTGCTAATTACAAGAGTGTGTTTTTTTTTTCCCTCTTGTCTTTTCATTTAAACATTTACAGAACAAGGATGAAAAGCATTTTATTAACAATCACTTAACTTTTACGGTCAAGTATCACAAAGATCCAATGACAGAATCTGCCAGGATTGTCGGGTTTGAGGTCAAACCATTCAGGTAATTATTTGTAATTCTTTTCTTTCATAGTCTAGTTAGTCTGTTCTATATTCTTTCTCTAATGCTAGTTCATTCCTGTATGATGATAGTGAATAATTTTTGTGAATGCAGTGTTAGGCATGAATATGAAGGTGAGTGGAGTGGGAAGAAGACACGTTTAACAACCTGTGATCCCCACGCAAAGCGCACAGTTACCAGCTCTGAATCTCCTCAAGAGGTTGAAGATAAAAAGGAAATTATATTCACATATGATGTTGAGTTCCAGGTTGGTGACGTTGCTTATCCTTAACAAACGAGTGCTTTGCTATTTTGAATTGGGTTTCAACCTTGCGTCTTGTTGATTTTCTGAGCTATTGGTTAATCTTGTAGGAGAGTGATGTGAAGTGGGCATCTCGCTGGGACACATATCTTCTGATGGCTGATGATCAAATCCACTGGTTCTCAATTGTTAATTCTTTGATGATAGTTCTTTTCCTATCGGGCATGGTGGCTATGATCATGTTGCGGACACTTTACCGGGATATCTCCAAGTACAACCAACTGGAGACCCAAGAAGAAGCCCAAGAAGAGACGGGATGGAAACTGGTCCATGGTGATGTGTTCAGACCTCCAGTAAACTCAGATCTATTGTGCGTATATGTTGGGACAGGTGTTCAGTTCTTTGGGATGATTGTCGTCACTATGCTCTTTGCTGTCCTTGGATTCCTCTCCCCCTCAAATCGTGGTGGGCTGATGACTGCCATGCTCCTCCTCTGGGTCTTTATGGGTCTTTTTGGTGGATACGCTTCAGTCCGTCTCTACAAGTTGTTTAAGGGAACAGAATGGAAGAAAATCACTCTCAAAACAGCTTTCATGTTCCCTGCAACTGTCTTTGCCATTTTCTTTGTCTTGAATGCTCTTATCTGGGGCGAGAAGTCGTCTGGGGCAGTGCCATTTGGAACCATGTTTGCTCTGGTATTTTTATGGTTTGGCATATCAGTTCCACTTATATTTGTTGGTGCCTATGTGGGCTTTAGGAAGCCAGCGATTGAGGATCCTGTGAAAACCAACAAGATTCCTAGGCAAGTGCCAGAACAGGCTTGGTACATGAATCCAGTTTTCTCTATCCTAATTGGAGGCATACTGCCATTTGGCGCTGTCTTTATTGAGCTCTTCTTCATCCTTACCTCAATATGGTTGCATCAGTTCTATTACATATTTGGATTCCTTTTCATTGTCTTCATAATCCTCATCATCACTTGTGCGGAGATCACCATTGTGCTATGCTACTTCCAGCTGTGCAGTGAAGACTACCTTTGGTGGTGGAGATCGTATTTGACTTCAGGCTCATCAGCACTGTATCTTTTCCTATATGCTGCCTTCTACTTCTTCACTAAGCTCGACATTCAGAAGCCAGTGTCTGGAGCCTTGTACTTCGGGTATATGCTCATTGCTTCATATTCTTTCTTTGTGCTGACCGGTACAATCGGTTTCTATGCATGCTTCTGGTTTACTAGGCTCATCTATTCATCTGTGAAGATCGACTGATTAATAGACCTAATACGAAGGAATTGGTTCATTTGTTTCTACACGAGGAAGCACAAACTTCACTTTGATGGCATTTGTAGAATGACCTTGAGGAGTTACCAATTGGGTTCAATTTTGAATCTTGAGTCATAGAAATTCATATTTTTAGCCTCTCTATACAGGTTCTTTGTCAGTTCTAGTTCTTTTTTCTTTTACGTATTTGTGTTATGTCTTCATTCTGTTCCATACGAGAACACGCATGTGTGAATTGTTAAAGCAAATTCTGTTGTCAAGGCTCAAATGCCTGTTCTAGAAATGAAACTGGATTCCTGTATCTACACTGTTACTGTTGGCTTTTACTCTTTTCTGTTCAATATCTTATTGGAAATTTATCAAAATTGTATACATGTTTTGTGATGGAAAGAATAAGGTAAACATCAATTCAAGCGTCCCTTAAATTTTCAATGCCCATCGAGATCATTGTAATATTTGTTTCTTTAGCAAATAGAAAGAACACTTAGAGCATCCACAATGGGGACCCAAATTTGGGTTCAAAACCTATATTTGGGTCCAAAAACACTCACAGTGGATCGGAGGAGTAGGACTTATAGTTGCCAGAGACCTAAATGTTGGACTCAAATATAGGTCCAGTTTGGACTCAAAAATTTTGGACCTATATTTGTGGGTCTCCCCATGTGCAACTAATTTGAGAGGATTTTGGAGAGAGAAATTGATGATTCATCAATGAGAGAGAACAAGTGGGGTTTTTTGGTCCAATATCTATATGCCACAGTGGAGATGACTCAAATTTATGACCCAAATTTGAGTCCAAAAATATGAATCCAAAAATGAGTCCTGCACCACTGTGGCACCCAAAAAAGTAAGTCATTTTATTCACTATTTCGATGGACTCAAATTTGGATTACGGTTAATTTGGACCCATATTTGGATCCAAAAAATGAGTCCTCACTGCTGATGCTCTTAGAGCCTTGGTTGTGGATGCCACTTGCTAATGAGCATAAATTCGATTGTTGTGGCTTGTAAACACAAAAGTACTAGTTTCAACTTTCGATTGCTTTGGCTTGCAAGTAATGTGTACTTTTATCAAAAATATTGCGTTCCAAATTTTTGAAGGAACTCATCTCAAAGAAATTATTGAAAGAATTCATTCATATTCCAAAAAGAAAAATAGGATAACAATTGACCAGCTAGCAAGTCGGACTTTTTCTTCAATAAAACGTTAGTAGATGTATCAAGTTCGAATATGTCAAATGGTTCAAATAGAACAAACGGGATAATTTAATTCTAATTTTAATTTAATTGATATAGCGTAGTTTTAAGTTTTAAAGTGGATGTGGGTAGAATTTGGCATATTTTGGTCTAAAGTCTAAACTCTTTAACGTCAGAATTTTAAGGAGTAGACCGAGAAAGAAGAGCTTTGTATTGCATAGCCCAACTCCGATATCTTCAATATACAGACACAAGAACACCAATAAACAATCCTAAAGATAAAGGGATATGCCTTCTTCCTTCAATCTCTATATCTCACACTACAAACCCTAATCCCAATTTTACACAAATCAGAGACTGAAATTTCAAAATTCAATTCCCCTAGAACCTCAATGGAAGTCGCTTCTCATCCTTCGCATTCTATACTCTGTATGTTCTCTCTTCGTCTCTCGAGCCTTTCTTTTTTGAGATAAAGATTAAAACTTGGGCTAACTCTCTCTGTGGTTACTTCAACTTATCAGGTTACAAGAAATCGAGGTTTCCCTCAACGTCTTCTTTGATGCCGGTGAGTTCTTCTATGTCCATTTTATTTTGCACCGTCGTGTTTGCCTGGTTCTTCACATTTCAAAACTAGTACTTTGATCAGAATTTATATGGGGAAAAAAGGATGAGAAAAACAGTGTTCAGGTAATTAGAACTAATGGCAATTAATTGGTGGCTTCAAGTTTTGTTGTCTATATGGTGAATTTTGAATCAAGGGTAAAGACACCAATTCAGCTCCCATCTCTTCTTTTGTAAAGCCTTTGTTGTATTTGTGTAACGTTAGCTTTTTCTTGTTTGCTTTGATTCAATTCCCCACTAACTGACCTCATAATGCTTGAAATTTTGAAGCAGAACAAACCCACCAACCCTCTTCTATCCGTTGGTGTTAAAACGCTATGACATTTTCTTTCTAATGCAGATGTTCACTCAGAAGGGACTCACTATTGGATGCTCTCCGTGCAGACGGCCCATTTTGGGAAAGTTATGTAATTGTAAGTAAAGGCAGTCATTCTTAGCATAATACCTTATGTGATTTACTTTTACTATTTTTTGTGTAATATTTACTTTTGACTTTATATCAATTTCTCGGCTTTTTAGTATCCACTTTTGCATGTTAGCCAGGATTATGATCTACCATGAGGATTGTGGAACCACGTTGCATGGCTAAATTTTTTGTTGAATCTACTTATTTTTGTAATATTGTTCTAGTATCAACATTCACGATTTATTACATATATAGCTGTTTTATGGATTTGAAGGCACATGTTTGAGAATGTCTGTATGAACCATATGAGCTCTTTCCTCCTCCTTTGCGGATTCACTAGCTCTTATATTCTCTTTTTCTTTTAGATCACGTTATCATGCCTCTCTCCCTCTCTCTTTTACTCAGCTGCTCGTCATAGCGTTTTATGCATTCCAAGGAAGCCAGGTGGGATATCATGGTGCGATTTTGATGCAAAAGAGGAGTTTGTCAGACCTTATTATGATGTCAGATTGCATAACCAGCACAAATTGTCCAGGCATACAGTTGTACGATCTGGACTTGTTGAAACTGGGACCCCTGATGCTGCCTTACCAGGTTTCTCTATGAGCCTTTTCTGTTGTTACCCCTTCTTAGTAGCAGCCTTATAAATCTAATTGACTTCTTCGTTGTTAATTTTTGAAGTGCAGAACTAAATATGGTCTCAAAAGTTCGGGGGATGTGCTTTTATGCCATTACTGCCTTTAATGCCATTTATCTCTTTGCACTGATGCTGGTAGCCCATCCTTTTGTTCTGTTGTTGGATCGATATAGAAGAAGAGCTCATATGTTCATTGCCAAAATTTGGGCCACCTTTGCTATTACTCCATTTCTTAATATTAAGTTTGAGGGACTGGAGAATTTGCCTCCTCCAGATGCTCCCGCTGTATATGTTTCCAACCACCAGAGCTTTTTAGACATATATGTTCTTCTCACTATTGGGAGACCCTTTAAGTTTATTAGCAAGACTAGCATATTCCTCATTCCCATTATAGGGTGGGCCATGTTTCTGATGGGCGTGATTCCATTAAAGCGCATGGACAGCAAAAGCCAATTGGTATTCCATTTCCTCTGTTCAACTTTACTTATGAAGATTTATTATTTAGTTTTTCTCGGTAGGTGACGATGCTGCAAAATTATATCATGATCAAATTATTTTCTGTCAATTTATTTTGTGTAACTGTAATCGACATCTAAAACCATGGTTTTCAAATTCTGTTGGCTTTCTGCATACAGGAATGTCTTAAGCGCTGCATAGATCTTATCAAGAAGGGGTCCTCTGTCTTTTTCTTCCCTGAGGGAACACGCAGTAAAGATGGAAAATTAGGGGCTTTCAAGGTGAGATCTTTTGGGATTATTATTTTCCTCTTGTTTGCCGATGAGCATGGATTTGGTTTCCTATTATTGTTTTAAGAAAAGGTCTTTTTAAAAAACTTAACTTCTTAATGCCACGTCTGATTAAGTTGGTTCTGATATCATCACTACATTTGGGATTATTTCCTTAGATAATTGTGAAGCTTCTGAAATGCATAGTTTTCTCTTGTTGTTGACATGCAGAAAGGTGCCTTCAGTCTTGCTGCAAAAACGAAGGTGCCAGTAGTGCCTATTACTCTTATAGGAACTGGGAAAATCATGCCTGTGGGAAAGGAGAATATCTTGAACACCGGACCTGTTAAAGTTGTTATACATAAGCCTATAGAAGGAAATGATACAGAAACATTGCGCAGGGAAAGTAGAAACATAATTGCAGAAGCACTCAATTGTCAAGGCTGAGATATCTTCTGCCACTTGTCTGTTTGGTTCCTATGGTTCTAGACTTAATCCTTTGCTGTGAATGGAAGAAATATAGTCCGAAAGGTATGAATATTTTTTTTCCCTCTTTTCTTACTAATTAAAGTGCTCCTGCTATAGTTATAAGGTTCATTCAAATTTGTGACTCCATTTTCTTCTTTCATCAGTTTGATTGTCACATGTTTATACTTCTAGCTCTGTGGCACAGATGAAGTCGTGATTTCTTTCATTTTGAAACAAATGAATTACAGTCTGTAAATATTAAATCTTAAGAAAAGGCTAAACTGTCAAGTTGCTTGTGAGTTGTGAATAATCTTGATCACTTTGTACTTGTTTAATGGACTGAAAGGGCAGGAAGTTCTTGGAATATTGGAATGGCTAGTAGTTCCTATTGCAGCTCAAGTTTGTAGCCCAAAAATAGCCATTGAATGAATATTGGTAAAAACAAAAGTATATTTTGTTCATGTTAGTATCCTTGAAACTTAGGCAACATGTGGATCGTTTCTCTCTTCTAGTTTTGAAACGTAATCAGCTTCTTTCCCATGTGCGTCTCATACTGAGAACATGCTTGGTCTCTTCTACAATTGGGAATTAAATCGAGCTGTGAACTTACTTGGTTTTCTATACAAATTTTGTGCCACTACTTGTCTTCTCTCCCATTTTTTGGTTGTGAATAGGCGGTAAATAAATGTCTTGAAGTAAATTGTGGTTTTGACGTCTGTTTACTTGTTCATGTGTTGGCAGTGAAAACAAATAAAATTTGCAGCAGAATTGTAAATCCGTGGGTTCGCCAGCTAAAGAAAATGTCTTCATCCGAATGGACACAGGGAAGCGAACAATGGGCCGGGCCCAGGTCCCAGGAGCCTTGACCAATTGTGATGCTTTCATATTTTTAGAGAATAAAAAGGAGATCTTTTTCTTGTCACAAGTCGACATTTTATTGTTGCTGTCATTATCTTGTTTCTGACGAATGTTTCTCAGTGCTGAATACTGATCATCAAGTTAAAAAAAAAAAAAAAAAACGGAGAGAGTACTGATCCGAAAATAATATGAAGATAATATTAAAATGGTGGAATATAATGTATCTTACCATATTATAAGTGTATGAACGATAGTAGGATTTGAGCTTTGGCAACGAAATTTTAACGGAGCAAGCCTTGTTTGACTCTGTAAGCATGATCCATGATTACGTTTTAAAATGGGGATTTCTTACCATATTTTATACAGTAGAATCACATCATATATATTGGTGTTTTTTTTGGGTTACGTTAGAGAAGATAGAATCTCTAATTTATCTAGTCTAATTCAAAGCCCTTTTCTCCGCTTGGGCTAGTCGGTTGTTACTTGGAGTATCACGAATCGAATAAATAGGTACGACTGACTGCGACATTAGCTGTGCTACCATCCTCCCAAATTAGTGACAATTTTTTTTTTGAGAGGTAAAAATTAGTGACAAATTTGAGTTAATTAGAGAACTCATAGTTACTAATAGCAACTTTTGATTAACACTACGTAATTTACGGCGTTAGATGTGCTCTGTTAAATTCGTTTTGTTAGTGAACTCGAGAGAAGCATTGACTTATTTTCTTTCCTTTTTCAATTTGGGTAAAAAATATATATGTACCTTCATTCTCTTTCTCCTTCGTGACTCCGTCCTCTGTTTCTCCGTGCTCACCACCCAGTCGTGCATAACTATAAAATCTCTCTGTATCTATCTGTCTCCTTCTTTTCCTTGTAGACGTTTTAAGTCGAGGAACGAATTCATAGCGATTCTACTGTAAGTTGCTTTCTCTCTTTCTTTTTCCCAATCTTCTTCATATGCGCTTGATGATACGTGCTTGTTTATGCCGTTTTAGGTTTCAGTTTGATTGTATTCTTGAAGCCAATTGGTATTAGATACCAAAATTTCTGTTACTCAATTGCATGCATATTGAGCTTTTGGGGATTGATTGAATCACTGTGCTAACTTCGCCTTGTTCTCGGCCGTGTTAGTTTGTTCTGGGGAGGGTGAGGGTTCTTAAGCAAGTGGTCAACTCAGGGAGCAATGGTTTTTGCAAACTATGGTTATATAGGATTTATGCTTGAAATTAAGGAAATTTTGCTTTATTTGGAGATCTGGTGGATGGAGAAAGGCCTAAATTATATGCTACAATTAGAGGATATGGTTTTGGATATTGTCATCAGTCTATTATATAGTTGATAAAAAGGAAAACCATGTAAATTTAGTAGGTCTTAGTAATCCTGGTTGTCACGGCTTACTGTGTACACTAGCCCCAGGGATCTGATTTCTTGTTCTATTTTCCATGAAACACAAGCAATGTTAATTATGTTGTTTGATCTGATATTATAAGTAGCTATGTGAATCCCCTCGGTCCGCTCTTCACTGTAAGAATACTAATTTTGGCCTTCATTAGTTACATCAAATGAAAAACATAAATATACTATGAATCAGGGCATTGTCTTTATAATTTCTGAATAGAACCACAGCTAGCTTAATAACTCTGGAAACGTAGGTTGAGCAGCTGGTGTGAAACTATTGAATGCTTATTGGAACTTAATTAATTCATATTTTCTTTATCATTGATGATTATGAGGTCAGTCTTATAAGATGAGTGGTAACTCAACTGCCTAGACCTGAATTGATTGGTTTAATGCCTGTTAGTTTTCACTTGATTCTTACTTTTTGCTTTTGCAGGTGGCATTTATGTGTTTGATTACAAAAAATGTTTGATTGTGGCTACAAGTCACAGTACGTGGGAGGCCAGAGAGACAAGTTTGTGAGGTACCAAATGTAACTTTTTGCTTATGTCATGGTTGCACAGTTCATATTTGTTATTTTTACTTTTGATGGACAGCACAGATATGAAGGAAGACTAGTTTCTATTTGTAGATTAATATTGGGGTGTAAATCTTCTAAAACATGTGTCTATTGAGGCATTCTACTTGAGCTCTTTTTTCATGGACATAACTCATAATTCATACCTTTTGACATGGATATGATATACCATTCATGAGTGAGGTCTAGCCTTATGTGGGTGAATTGGGAGGAACATGGGGAACATCATTCACTAAAATCTGAAGAAAAGTTATTACTTTCTGATATATTGTAACAAAAGAAGGAACATTGTTATGTATTTCTGGTAAAAATATGAATGAGATATTGTTAAATTGTAACTGTTTGCAGAGTCATGGTCTGAGGCAAATTACATGCAAGTGTGCCAAAAAAATTCTGACGTGTTGGGTTATCATAATTTTAGTTAAACACTTCCAATATCTTGTAATTTTGATCTTATTGGAAAATGATTCAAGCTGATGCCATTATCTGAATCTAGTGATCTAAAATGGTCTTTACATGTTGATTCGAGTCCGTAGTAGAAAATCACGCTTGCTTATAATGTCAGAAAGTTGTCAATTTAAATAACAGTAGCAAGTTTCCTGACTAGAAAATATGTTGTGATTTAATTTAGAAAACTTGATTTATGCAATTGTTTTACCTGCTAGATAGTTTTCTTTTATATTTATTTCAATACTATTTTCTGAATCATATTCTTTCATGTATTGATTAGTGGACATATTATAGTTCCTGGTCAGTGTCTATCATGCTTCTTTCTTTATGATGAATGTTGAATGTTGATGTTTTCTACCACACTGTAAGGCAGTCATCTAATGTTGTGCTTATTGGCACTATTTATTTATTTTTTAGGCTGGATGACTTGGACTCTCGATTATCGTCATCTTCTGATACTGGAGTGAGAAGGTGTGGACTTAATATTGAAGGACTGACCCGTAATGGTCCTTCAAGGGATACATCATTCAGAAAAGGGATGAGAAAGGGATCTGAAGGACTTAAATCCATTGGTCGATCACTTGGATTTGGTGTTTCTCGTGCAGTGTTCCCTGAAGATCTAAATGTTTCAGACAAGAAGATATTTGACCCTCAGGACAAGTTTCTCCTTTTTTGGAATAGACTTTTCGTCATATCATGTATTCTGGCGGTGTCTGTGGACCCTCTTTTTTTCTATCTTCCAGTCATCAATAATTCATCAAATTGTCTTGGTATAGATCGAAAGTTGGCTGTCATAGCGACCACATTGCGAATGATTGTTGATGCTTTCTTTCTTATTCACATGGCTCTCCAGTTTCGGACAGCCTACATTGCTCCATCATCTCGGGTTTTTGGACGAGGTGAACTGGTGATTGACCCGGCAAGAATAGCTAAGCGATACTTACGAGGTTATTTCATCATTGATTTTCTTTCTGTGCTACCCCTACCACAGGTAAGATTGTGTTACCATGAATCAGTCTATTTTTACATAGTTCTTTATGCTGGTACCTCTTTCCTATACTTTTGGAGGAGCCTAAGGGTAGGAAATTCACAGAGTTTTCTTAATAATTGTGAATGGAGTCAGGAGCTACGCGCCCAAGTAGTATACAAGAGAGAACCACCGTCTTTTATATTATATAATAACCCATCTTTAGGTTTGCATATATAAATTAAGCTAATTTTTGCAGTTTACATCAGATTTCGTGCAATAGAAATCCTTGGCATTCTTTTATCAAAACCACCTTTATATTGCTAAGATGCCTTGAATTTCTTCCAATAACTATTTGTTTTTTTTTTTGCTTTTATCGTGCAAGTGAGATGCCCCCTTCTTTCTTTCCTCAAGCACCTATATCTTCACATTTGGAAATATCATATCTCTTAAAAAATATTCTAAAGCATGCCCTTGGTTTTCTTGTTTAACTTTTGTATTTTTCTGCCTTTACCCTGCATAGCTGTAACCCTTTGTACCTGCTCGTTTGCAGACCCATATGGATATTTGTTCCTGGTTTTCATCCAAAAATCAGCTTCTTTGACATCAAACGAACTCGTTGTCATGTGGAAACATGTCATTGATTTTATTTTTCTTTCGAATTGACATGCCATTGGTTCTTTGAGATGCATGAAAATAGTATTCGACATTCCTGTGACTTTAATTTGTTGGCATTGTAGCATTGTCCGAAACACCTGCATGAGCTTTTTCTATCATTTTCAATCGGTGCAGATTGTAGTTTGGAGGTTTCTGCAGCGGTCCGGAGGTTCAGATGTGCTTGCTACAAAACAGGCTTTGCTTTTCATTGTCTTGCTTCAGTACATTCCCAGACTTATTCGAGTCTTGCCTTTAACCTCCGAACTGAAAAGAACAGCTGGCGTCTTTGCTGAAACTGCTTGGGCAGGTGCTGCGTACTATTTGCTATTATACTTGCTCGCTAGTCATGTAAGTACCTATTTGGAATCTACTCTTGAGTTCTTTCTTTCTTTCTTTTTTTTCTTTTTTTTTTTGCTTCCTTGTTCACCTGCTGAATGTTACTAAATTTGATTCAGCCTAATCAGGCTTGTTAAGTTTTCTGTTCTATTTACCTTTTTAACTCATTGTCTATTTCTTCATTAATCTAGCTGGATTTAGGGATCTTATGCTGCACTTTTCCTAGATCAAATAATATATATATATATATTTTAAATAAAAAAGAAACTAGCATTCTTTATGAATAGTGGTGCAATTCCTTTTCCTGTTACAATGATTCATGATATTCTTGTAATATACTAGGCACTTGGTATTCTTGTAGTCCAAATTTGTTTAACTGAAATTATACTTTTAAATGGTGCGATAATTTATTTTTTGAATTAATGTTTGCAGATAGTTGGGGCGTTTTGGTATTTGTTAGCTGTAGAACGCAATGATACATGCTGGCAGAAGGCTTGTTCTGACATTGGGAAATCATGCAATAAAAGTTTACTGTACTGTGGGGACCAGAATCTGCCAGCTGATGAGAATCTGATTTGGTCCAACATTAGTGAAACCATCCAGTCAAATTGCTCATCGGATGATACTAATAAATATTTTGATTTTGGAATCTACAATCAGGCTTTATCATCTGGAATTGTTTCATCTAAGAAGTTCATCTCTAAATACTGTTATTGTTTATGGTGGGGGTTACAAAACTTAAGGTAATGATGTTTTCTTCTATGTGGTGGTTTATCTCTAATTGTTACTTTCGGAAAAATAGGGTACAACTTGTTTATTTTGATTGGATTGTGGTTGGAGAAGTTTTTGACCTTCATTCCTCAATAAAATTCCTGCATCTTACAGTGTAATAGTTCCTGCCATTGCTTGTTCCTCCACTTTGACACTTGTGAGCTTGAAGTTAACTCTTAACTACATTCTCTGATTTCTTTGTACAGTACACTTGGCCAGGGTCTCTCAACTAGCACCTATCCCGGAGAGGTTATATTTTCCATAGCACTAGCTATATTTGGACTGATCCTCTTCGCACTTCTGATAGGAAATATGCAGGTAAACATGGAACTGATAGCTTATGTTTTGTAAGATTTTTTGAGTATTTTTGTATATAAAAAATTGTCTGTGGGAGAGTCCTGAAGATTTTGGTGGCGACTCAGTTTTGAATATGATGTAAGATTGTTTCTGTAACCAGAAAGAAGAAATGAAAAAAGATTGTGGCAATGTGACTTTAGTCAAAGTTATTCTTTTTGGATGCTCTTTGGAGAAGTGACACAGTGTATCTGATTGGTATCACTGGTTGGTAGAAGTTGAAAGAGTGAAACTGTTGATCAGCTGCTATTGATAATGTACTGCGTCACCCTGCTAGGGATTTAGGGTTTGGTTTCAGTCTTGCAGACTCAAAATAAGATAAAGATACCAAGTATTTTGATTTAACTAGGTTCAGATTGTAGTAATACATGTTGGTTGTTTAAATCTGACCATTGTGGAAAGAAATAATGTAGAATGGAAAGCAGAATTTGATCTTATAGTGCTAATACTCTGGGTATGTGCTTCTGTGACAGACCTATCTCCAGTCTCTTACCATTCGACTTGAGGAGATGAGAGTCAAAAGGCGTGATTCAGAGCAGTGGATGCACCATCGCTTACTCCCACAGGACCTTCGGGAGCGAGTTAGGCGATATGATCAATATAAGTGGTTGGAAACACGCGGGGTGGACGAGGAGAATTTGGTTCAGAGTCTACCAAAGGATCTCAGGCGAGATATCAAGCGGCACCTTTGTTTGGCGTTAGTGAGGAGGGTATGATTATTAATTTCATTTGTTTTGTGCATCTTTCTTGCGGTAATTTGCAGATTCATTGGTTTTTCCCACCATGATCATTTGACAAAGTTCAGTGAAATATTTTTAAAAAGATTACTATTCTCATAAAATCAGAAAGATTTATTATTATTTATTTTTTTAAGTGCTTAGATGATGATCCATTAATAATTCCTTGTTGTGAAGTGTTTTTCACTGCTTACCACTCATCCTTTGCACTTTTTAAAATAAATACAGAAGCCTCTATCCATTAGAAATTTAAATTGATTCCCATTTTCCTGTAAACTACATAGTTCAAAATATGAACCATAAAGGATGTTATGTTTCATGAAAGTCGGCCCTCTTTGTTAAAACTCGTTTGGGAAAGAAATTTTCCTTGTAATTGGGAGATAAACGTTATTTTTGGCTTATTTTTAAACTTTTGTGTTGCCTTTCTATTGTGTAGATCTTTTACTCATGTGCATCATCTGGTTTGTAATTACTTTGCTTGTTATTGTAGGTTCCTTTGTTTGAGAATATGGATGAGAGGTTGCTTGATGCCATTTGTGAGCGACTGAAACCAAGTTTGTTCACACAGAGTACCTACATAGTTCGAGAAGGAGATCCAGTTGACGAGATGCTTTTTATCATACGTGGTCGCCTTGAGAGTGTAACCACAGATGGTGGTAGGAGTGGATTTTTCAACCGCAGTCTACTAAAAGAAGGGGATTTCTGCGGGGAGGAGCTTCTAACTTGGGCACTGGATCCCAAATCTGGTTCTAACCTTCCTTCATCTACTCGGACAGTGAAGGCCTTAGGAGAGGTTGAGGCTTTTGCCCTTATAGCTGAAGAACTAAAATTTGTGGCCAGTCAGTTTAGGCGCCTTCACAGTAGGCAGGTTCAACACACCTTCCGTTTCTACTCACAACAGTGGCGTACTTGGGCTGCTTGCTTCATCCAAGCAGCATGGCGTCGCTATTCCAAGAGGAAAATCATGGAGCTTCGCCGGAAGGAAGAGGAAGAAGCAGAAACAGAAGCACTAGCAGGTGCCCGCCACAATGTTAGCATTGGTGCCACCTTTTTAGCTTCTAGGTTTGCTGCAAATGCACTTCGTGGTGTTCATCGAAATAGGAATGCAAAGATTGCTCAGAGCGCTCGAGATTTGGTCAAATTACAAAAGCCTCCTGAGCCTGATTTTAGTGCTGAAGATGCAGATTGATTTGTGATGTATTTATATGACTCGTTCAAGATGCTGATTACTGTCTTTTTACTAGGTTGTCACGAACAATGTAATATATAGAAATTCCAGCTTGGAATGGCAATTGTAACTCGTATTGCTTGAAGAAATGTTAAAAGTGTTACCCTGTTTTACACTAGCAAGGAAAAACTACATGTTTTTCAAAGAAAAAGAGAGGCTACGTGCATGAATTCATATACTTGTATGCTTCGAAATTATTAATTATTTGGCTCC
Organism: Rubus parviflorus; assembly: GCA_029955375.1. NCBI lineage: Eukaryota > Viridiplantae > Streptophyta > Magnoliopsida > Rosales > Rosaceae > Rubus > Rubus parviflorus. The sequence continues at coordinate 22,777,313 of JARGGL010000004.1, forward strand.
TGATGATTGCTATAAATGGATTGAATGCCAATAGTTAATTGCTTATATATACATCCGACAATCCTTGGTTTTAGATTAACAAGAACATGATGACCTTAACCTGCCACATCTTATTTGTTCTTAGCTAGTCATATAAAGGAATCGAACAAAAATTTAAGAAAGCAAAAATTAAGTACAATGAAATAAAAGTTTTTTTTATGAGAAGGAAATAGAAGTTGATATGTATGAAGCTAACTGGTAATGATCTATTTGCGAGGGTGAGTGTTGTCTTGATTCGACAGCCCTGTGGCAACTTTGGCAACATCAACAGCAGATGCCTCAGGCTTCTTCTTGGAGTACAAGGTGAAGTAACCGAGGGTGACGACGATAGCGAAGCCACCAACAGCCATTCTCATGGGGCAGAAAGGCACTTTGGACCGTTGATGAAGTACCTCTGTCGAATGCATCCCCTGCGCTGAACCCTTCATCGCCTCTGCTGGCCCTCCCGCCTTCGCTTGCTCCGGTCCTGCCATTGCTGCTTTCGATTCTGATCTCTCTAGGCTCTATCTTTGGTTTCCCTACCTCTTTCAAAGTATACAACTTTGTCCTAAGTTTTCTTTTGTTTATCTTCAACTATGTCCACATTTAGTTTTGAGGGTGTTTCTGGTGTTGAGGTGGTTATGAAGGAAATAGAATGGAATGCATACACGTGGAGCATATAGAATTGAAGGATTCCTAGTTTGATATATGGTGGTTCACCTTTAACGGTACTGTAAGAAGTCATGGATATCAGGAAATGAATGTGTAATGAAATTATGGTGTTAACTGTCTAGGACTTTTTCCATGCAGCAGCAATATTTATATGTATGTGGCTTTGATTAATCCCAAAACCACTTCTTAAGGGTCAACATCTTGACGCTTCCAGCAAAGAGAAGATCCTTAACAAGAAAAAAAAAAAGAGTTTAAATTAATCGCATAGCTGATTGGACTTCAGTATTTCTCTTCTCTGCATTGCCATATAATTCCTTAATAATAATGTCAATATGTCATGCTATGCAAGTCACTCCCAAACAATTGAATGAGATTTAGGAAAAACAATTAGGGGATAGATAGTTAGAAATGATTATTAAGCAGGTAGTTGAATGTGATAGCACATACATGAGACGTACACGAACTTCTCACAGTTTCGGCAATGCTTCAAAAATAAATTGAATGGAAGCCAACCGTGAATTCTACGTCTTATGTAAAATCTCAAAAGAATTGACTTAATTAATAAATTAGTCCGTAAACTAGGTCACATGTGTATAGAAGAACTGCCTTTCTACCTAAAGGTTAAGAAAAAAAGCGAAAACGTATCGGTCTGGTGCTCGATCAAAACGTTGTCATTCAATCCCTAGCTCAGAAGTTAAATTAGAGATTGCTTATTTGTAATTTCTTGCATGAGGTATAAATCTAAATTAATTAAGAAACTAGTGCAAGGCTTCTTTCTTTATGTTAAGGGCACAATAATGTTACAATTATAACCATAGAAATCAAATCAAACGGGTAATTGCATATAACAAACAGTGATCTAATAAAATTAAAGATGGTCCAAATAAAACATACTAGAGAACACATTCATATTCAGATTAACCTCTACCCAAATCCAAGCTTACATTCCCAAATCAGATATTCACTAAACCTGCCACCCCAATTGCAATAAAACCCATAAACCCACCACCCAAAAATACATGGGCAGCAGCACTGGTTGGTGGTGCAGCTGGCTCTCCTGCTATATTCGTAGCCGGAGCTAGAGCCGGTGCCGGAGAAGGAGCCCCATGATGTTTATGATGACCCTGAGCCCGAACCTTGACCGTTATCTTTAAGCCCTTGTCACAAAACTCCTTAACGCCGCTAATGAAATAGAACGGCCCTTCATGGTTCAAAGTCACCTCCGTCACGTTTTCTCTGAGCGGGTTCGATGTTTCGCAGCTCCCATACGCTTCCTTTGTTACTTGCAGCACCGGAGGGTCGAAAGTGACGGATGTCTCGTTTGATTTCCATTCTGTCAAGTACGTCAAACAAAATGAAATTTTACTATCAACCATAGACGTCATAAAGTAAAAAAAAACAGTGAAAAAAAACGAAAGAGATATTACTGAGAACATCGCCAAGATTGAAATGGTGCCTGTGAGTCCACTTAGTCAAGTGATCGGAGTTTTCGACTGTCCAACCGTCGACCTCGACTTGTCTCGCTTCGGAGAAACCAAATAGTAGGAAGAGTAGGGACAGAACGGGAATGCAGATTGTCTTGGAAGCCATTGATGATGATGATTCAACTTTCAAGTTTCAAGCGGAAGAAGGATGAAGATGGAGTAGGGTTTCGGTTACTGTGTATTGGTTTATATAGTCGTTAGGTCTGGTGTGGGATTCGGGTTTTTGGAGGACCCGAAGCTACGCATGATGGCCACGTGTGGAAATGAAACGTCTGGTTTGAATCCTGGGGTGTAAATGTGAATTCAAATCATGGCGCATTAAAGGAAAAGTAGTAAAACGGCTTTTCACTTTCCCAAGAGAAGTAATAGTCTTTGGCTAACTAATTAAATTATTGATAATATCGCTGCAGATTATGCGATTGAATAGTATACCTTTTCAATCGTGATTTTGGGCCAATTGTGCTTATCAAGGATCTTTCCCTTCTTTAATCTACAGCTAAATCTGTGAATATAAGATTTATCTATGCAAATGTGCAAACAAAAGCCAATCCTGCTTGTGTCTCTAAATAGCCAGGGTCACTGTGTAGTGTGTACATTCAATTGCCTTCCTTTTTTATTATATTATTATATATATGATCTGGGATTAATTCTAAGCTTTTTTTTTTTTTTAAGAATGAGAGAATTCTTAGCATTAGCTAGATTGGTGAAATTATAGTGTCATTTATCTTTAAGGATTTTATATATATATTATTTTATTTTGGAAATATTTAATAAGAAATATATATGTTATAGTGGTTCATGAACCTAAACTTGTCATCTTAAAATCCAATTCCGTATATTTTATACTATCATTATGGTAATAATTAAATTATAGTAAACCTAGTAAGTTAATTTGCGAATATTTGCTACAATTTTCTACAACTCCTCTGGTGTCAAATTCCGAGCTTTAGGGTTTGACGTAATTAGCCATAAAAACTATCAACCACATGCATGCTCCTCGCTAACAACTACGTACGTAACTTTGATTCCTCAACAATTAATATTGGCCAGAAGCATGTCGATCTTGAGTACGTGACCCATACCCACTAATTGGGTTCTTCCTGTGGCAACCTTGAAAGAAAAGTGCAATTAATCCATCCACAAATTTATGCTGAAGATCGAAGAGCTCTAATTCTCGTCAAGAAGTTTCACCGCAACTACAAGGCGGGCATACAAGTTAGGAGGGCAATCGTTCAATATTGAGAAGGAGACTCGGATAGGTTCTCAATCAACTTTAGATTTTGCTCAATCGCGGTCCAAGCCATGTCAGCAACCTATAGCACCGTCTTGGCCACCTCTATATATAGCACCCATATATCGCGCTCTCTCAAATTTGAGACCTTAATAGACTTATAATATGGTAATACAGAGATTGAACTATACTTTTTCACCTAGTAGTGCATAACGACAAGCTTATAATTAATGACCATGTCAATAGTAAAATCTCTTAGCACACAAAGCAGAAGTACTGTACCTTTCAAAAAAAAGAAGAAGAAGTCGTTATCAAATGATTAATTAATGATATTTTCCAAATCCTATGGGACATTACGATATAGATTAAGGTAGTATTGATAATTAGGCAGTTGATGTTAATTAAGGTAGCAAGCTCTTTACAATATAACTTGATGGAGGGCAATGGACAAAGAGTTAAATATTGAGTTATTTCCAATCTGCTTAAGACCCTAACTTATGGAATACACCGAAGGCTGGTGACTATACTCCTCACTGGACGCGTGGCTATTTTCAATGAATACTAATGTGGCCACACGCACCAAAACCTGACCCTAATTTCAAAGTCCCGAAATTGGGGCACTAGGGTTTTGTAATCGAAAATGCTTCGGCGACCACCGAATTTCGTGGGGAATCTCCGTTCCGGCGACAAGCGAAACCTCCTCTGCAAGTCAGATATCGAGGCCTTGATCAAGTGCAAGGCCGAGCCGGAAAGTGTCGAGGTCCGTCCCTCTAACCTAATAGTTGCGTCATTGTTCTACCGGCGATGGATCGTCTGGTTTTGGGCGTCGCGGCGTGCTGAACCCAAAAGTTTCGGTCCTGCCCCATCACCTCGTGAATCCCGAGGAGCGGCTGAAAGCCCTGTTCTCCGACCGAATTAAGCGGTTAATCGACGGCGAGGTGAAGAAGCTATCCGATGAGGACGAGCTCGAATTGGTTGAGAGCAGGATTAGAGAGTACAAGTCTGCCATGGATATGGATATTATTTGCTTGCTTATGTTGATTGGAAAGGGTCGGAGGAAGACGGCACGCTGGAAGTGTTTAAATTTGGTGGCGAAATGCGGAGGGATTGGAGTCGAATTCATATCTTAATGATGCGGGGGTGCCGCAGACTCGAAGACTCTTACCGGCAGCAAATTCATCACCACCAGGTAGTCTCTTTAGCCAATCTGTTTATTTTATTTTGCGATTAGGCATGATCAATATTGAGGTTGTGGCAGCAGATCATGGTGAAAGTATGATGGATAAGGAAGAGGATTACAGTAGTGAAAGTGAGGCTGAAGAGGAAGAGGAAGAGGAAGTTGGAAAGGAAAGCAAGCCTGATTCAAAAAAGAAGGGTTGGTTCTCATCTATGTTTCGGAGGTAAATCTGTTTAGTTTATCTTTTTATTATTGTCTGTACTGTCTTGCCTAATAGTGCCGGTAAACTTTTTTAAGAATGTGATTGAATAAGGTAGTTCATATTCTAAGAGATAGTATGCCCCTGGATTCCTTCATGTGTCTGAATTGACCAAGCTGATCTTTTTGAAATTATGATACTTGTTATGTGCAAAATCAATGAGAACTGAGAGCAATTCCTGTTGAGATGGCATAACACTTTGAGCTTCTCCTTCTTTCCTGATAAATATGAACTGGAACTATTAGGTTGTTACATCATTTTTATGCATCTTTTTCTTGTTTGAATTCAGTATTGCAGGCAAGCAAAACTTGGAGAGGTCGGATCTGGAACCAGCTTTGAAAGCTCTCAAGGATAGGCTCATGACCAAGAATGTGGTATGTTCTTCTGGACTTCTACATAGCATTTTCCCCGTCTTTGTGCTGAAGTTTATTTATGAGTAATTGTCAATTTTTTCTTATTAATGGTACAATAATTTTGAATCTTATAAGCCATCTAATTTGTTTTTTGTGCTGTTCCATTCCTAGGCTGAGGAGATAGCTGAGAAGCTTTGTGAATCAGTGGCAGCTAGTCTCGAGGGTAAAAAGTTGGGTTCATTTACAAGAATATCTTCTACTGTGCAGGTCTGTCAACTTAGTCCTTTTCATTCCTCCAATATTTGATCCACGAGTCTGATTCTCCTAATTTTGTTATGTTGCAAGACTAATATCAGGGATGTAAATATTACTGCAGGCAGCAATGGAAGAAGCTCTTGTTCGTATTTTAACTCCTAGGCGTTCTATTGATATACTGAGGGGTGTGCATGCTGCCAAGGAGCAAAGGAAGCCATATGTTGTTGTTTTTGTTGGTGTCAATGGAGTGGGGAAATCTACTAATTTGGCCAAGGTTAAACTGAATCCTTTTATTGACATAGTGAATTTCTCTTTACCCAAATGGTTTTATTGACAAATTGCTCTTCCCAGGTTGCTTATTGGCTTCAGCAGCATCAGGTCAGTGTTATGATGGCTGCCTGTGATACATTCCGATCAGGGGCTGTTGAGCAGCTACGTACTCATGCACGTAGACTACAGGTATAAAATAGTGGCATTCACATTCACTTGGGTAGATTTTGGTTCAGAGGATAAAATCAATTATATTACTGTTTCGGTCAAAATAATTAACTTGTACCCAATTTTTTGTGTCAGATCCCTATTTTTGAGAAGGGATGTGAGAAAGATCCTACTGTTGTGGCGATATTAAATTATGATAGCAAAAGATTTAACCTCATAGTTGCGTCATTGTTCTACCGGCGATGGGAGGACGCGTCATTGTTCTATATCATGGTTCTGGAGGCTTGCATCCTGTAGCATTGTTTGGAGCGGGAGCTGATATCAAGCATCTGGAGCTTCAAAAAAGGTGTTTGACTGTTGATGTAGTTCATTCGAAACTGGATTCTATGGATGATAAGGAGTTTCTTAGTGAGCTCAAAAACTCTACCTCTGGTGGTATATGTGCTATTCATAAGTTCACCAGCACTGACAAGGAAAGTGTTAACAAGGGAAAGGGGGTCGGGGTAACGTTTCTTACTCCTTGTGCGGCTAGGAAAGCTCTTGAGCTAAATGAATCTGAATTTAATGGTTCCATACTGAACGTTGCTCCTTCACATGTCGGAGGTGATCATAAAGTCTTTCCATTCCTTGCTGTTAGAGCTATTGTTTATTGGCCTCTAGACTGGACAGTTTGGTTGACAAGAGTTGGGATCTTAGCACAGCATCAGACCACAGGTACTGCCAATTTTATGCTATTTCGCAGTTGCCAGTGCATATCATTTTAATATCTGCATATGCCCTTTTCCTTATTAAGTAGCTATAATTTCAAGGTGATGTCAAGGGCTTCGGTATCTTCTAATATGGAGATCAGAAGTTGATAAATCACTACATGTCAGTGTCTAGGTGTGCGATAAAGCAACAGGTATTTTAAGTGAGATTATATATCGAATGATTATAATGTAGTCCGGTTGATTTCCTGTTGCAGTTGTGGATATATCCCTTGTTTATAAGAGGAACTGAAAATACCTTTGTGCCTGTTAAAGGGGTTGGATTTAGATTTTAGAGAACAGTCTGGAGGAATGTCCATCTAGTTAGGTTGAGTAAGCATGTGTGTCAACATAAGTCCTTTAATTACTTGGTCAGGAATGTATTTCAATTTCCTTCTGCAAATGGATTAAATATTTTGCTAGTTGGGTTTTTGAGATTAACCGTACCTGAAGTTCGTCTCTAATGTGAAAACCATAAACAGATGTTCTACAAGCAGGCAAAAACGACCAATCAGTGTTGTACCATATTGCTTATTCGATCTTTTGTAGCGATTTATCTTTTGAGATCGTACAAGATATAAAAGAATATGAGTTTTATCTCTTAGGCATATGATAGGACTACGATTATGTATTTATGTGTGGCACTTTTGCTTGATGTACCGTACCTCTTGGATATGTTTGTTTCTAATTTGAGGTCTGCAATGAGTAGTAGTGATAGTCCTTTCTATTATGGTGTTGAAGTCGATGGTAATGATAAATTGATAGTATCTGAGGTCTGCAGTGAGTAGTAGTGAGTAGTAGTGACAGTCCTTTCTTCATTTATTGGGGATCGCAAGAGAAAACTGATTTTGATATAACGTACTCTATCATATTAATACGTTGAAGCCCATTTAAATGGGCCCAATCTAATGATTTCTCAACAATCTTGGGCCTGAAGCCCAATGATTCGGCCCAGAATAAAATTTTCCAAAATCTTGGCCCATTAAAATCGGCTTAAATGATCTCCAGAAACTCTTGAGCCTGAATCCCAATAAAATAGGCCCAGAATTTTTTATCCAAAAACTTGGGCCTAGAGCCCAATAATAGGCCAAGATAATATTTCCAAAAAACATGTTTAGCCCATTAAAATTCGGCCCAGATTAAAATTTTCAAAAGAACTTGAACCTGAAGCCTATTAAATTTCGGCCCAGTGTAATATATAAAAAATAACTTGGGCCTGGATTCCATTAAGAATCGGCCCAGCTAAATATTTTAAAAAAACATGGGCCTGAAGCCCATTAAAATTTGGCCCAGATCAATATTTAAAAATAACTTGTGCCTGAAGCCCATTAAGAATCGGCCCAGTATTTTCAAAAAAATCTTGGGCCCGAAGCCCATTAAAATTCGGCCTAGATAATTATTTACAAAATAACTTGGGCCAGAAGCCCATTCAAATCGGCCAAGCTAATATTCTCAAAAATAACTTGGGCAAAAGCCCAATAAAAAAGGCCCAAATAATTTTTTTCAAAAAATATGGGCCTGAAGCCCATTAAAATTCGGCCAAGATCAATATTTTCAAAAAAACTTGGGCCTGAAGCCCATTTAGAATCGGCCCAGTTTAATTTTTTCAAACAAATCTTGGACCTGAAGCCCATTAAAATTCGGCCCAGATAAATATTTACAAAATAGCTTGGGCCAGAAGCCCATTCAAATGGGCCCAGCTCATATTCTCAAAAATAACTTGGGCCGAAAGCCCAATAAAATAGGCCCAGTAAATATTTTCCAAAAACTTGGGCCGAGAGCCCAATAACAAAAAATTGGGCCTGAATCCCACTAAAATTCGGCCCAAAATAAATTTTCAAAAATCTAGGGCCTGAAGCCCATTAAGAAAAGGCCCAATTTAATATTTTCAAAAAGCATGGGCCTGAAGCCCATTAAAATTCGGCCCACATTAATATTTACAAAATAACTTGGGCCTGAAGCCAATTAAAATTCGGCCCAGATTAATATTTAGAAAAAACTTGGGCCTAAAGCCCATTAATAGTCGGCCCAGTTTAATATTTTCATAAAAATCTTGGGCCTGAAGCCCATTAAAATTCGGCCCAGATTAATATTTAAAAAAATTGGGAGGGAAGCCCATTAAAATCGGCCCAGCTAATTTTTTCAAAAATAACTTGGGCCGAAAGCCCAATAAAAAAGGCCCAGATAATATTTTCAAAAAACATGGGCCTAAAGCCCATTAAGAATCGGCCCAGATCAATTTTCAATATAATTTGGGCCTGAAGCCCATTAAAATTCGTCCCAGAGCAATATTTTCAAATAAGTTGGGCCAGAAGCCCATTAAGAATCGGCCCAGTTAAATATTTTCAAAAAAATCTTGGGCCTGAAGCCCATTAAAAATCGGCCCAGATAAATATTTAAAAAATAACTTGGGCCTGAAGACCATTAAAATCGGCCCAGCTAATATTATCAAAATAACTTGGGCCGAAAGCCCAATAAATATTTTTCCGAAAAATTTTGAGCTTGAAGCCCTTTAAAATTCGGCCCAGATTTATATTTAAAAAATAACTTGGGCCTGAAGCCCTTTATTCATATAACTTGGGCCTGAAATCTATTAAAAATTGGCCCTTTTAATATTTTTGCAAATAACATGGGCCTGAAGCCCATTATGATTCGGCCTGTGTTTAATATTTTCCGTAAAATTAGGGCCTGAATCCCATTAAAACTCGGCCCAAGCTTTATGAAACCATTCGATTTCTGATTTTCTGAAGCCATTATGTAGTAATTTTTGCTATATATAGAAATGAAACCTGGAACTTGATTGGACTAAGAAAGAGATCTGAATGTAGTCTAATAAATTTGATAGTATATTACTGCCGAAAGGACTGATTGAACAAGTTTTTAAGAACATGGGTCAACCGAGACAATACAAATTAAAGGAAGAGCAGCAAACACAGTTTCATAAGAGAAGAGCACGCCAGGAATAATGACCTTAAGCAGGCAGCACCAAATCTCTCATTTCAGGAGAGTCTTAACAATTGATTTGACATTCAGCTTTTTGAGGTCTGTGTAGGACTGCCCGCACCCAACAAACATGACCGGAGCTCCAGATATGTAAACCATGGACAGCGCAGCTCCAACCTACACCATGCATCAATTCAGTTATTCACCATTTCAACTATAATCTAACATTTTAATATCCAAAATCATTTGCAGTTCAACAATTTGCTTACCTTATCATCAATAGTATCAAACTTAGTGAGCAATATTCCATCTATCAATCTGGGGCTGGGCGAAGGTGAGAAATCAGCCAGTTTCTGCAGGAACAAGGAGGGTGGGTTCAGTAACCAACCATTCAGAAAATAATGATACAGAAAACAAGCATAATTTGGGATAATACTAAAAAATAAAAAGATAAACTCAAACCTGATTAAACTTTGAAAGCTGATCAACTGCATCATTCCCAACCAGTGCCTCTCCAACAAACAAAACAAGATCTGGACTGTTAATGTAGATAAGCTTTGACAGTGCCCTCATTAATGGTTCATTATCCTGAAAGGCACCATAGTAGATAACTTGAGAAAAAAAAAACAGCAGCAGAATTAACAGGCTACGCATAGCCCCAGTAACACATCAAGTATGGTTGGCATTTGAAAGTACTTCAGAAGTAACTTTAAGCAGACATGAAACAAAAAGAGCAGTGAAATGACTGGATACTAACAACAATTATAGCACATAATTGCTCAACCATTGTAATATAGAACTAGAAAACACAGTACCTGCATTCGACCAGCTGTATCAACAAGAACCACATCAGAACCATTGTGTGTGGCCTCCTGGATTGCTTCCTTCGCCACAACAGCAGGATCTTTCTCATAACCCTTCTCAAAAATAGGGATCTGACACAAAAAATTGGGTACAAGTTAATTATTTTGACCGAAACAGTAATATAATTGATTTTATCCTCTGAACCAAAATCTACCCAAGTGAATGTGAATGCCACTATTTTATACCTGTAGTCTACGTGCATGAGTACGCAGCTGCTCAACAGCCCCTGATCGGAATGTATCACAGGCAGCCAACATAACACTGACCTGATGCTGCTGAAGCCAATAAGCAACCTGGGAAGAGCAATTCGTCAATAAAACCATTTGGGTAAAGAGAAATTCACTAATGTCAATAAAAGGATTCAGTTTAACCTTGGCCAAATTAGTAGATTTCCCCACTCCATTGACACCAACAAAAACAACAACATATGGCTTCCTTTGCTCCTTGGCAGCATGCACATCCCTCAGTATATCAATAGAACGCCTAGGAGTTAAAATACGAACAAGAGCTTCTTCCATTGCTGCCTGCAGTAATATTTACATCCCTGATATTAGTCTTGCAACATAACAAAATTAGGAGAACCAGACTCGTGGATCAAATATTGGAGGAATGAAAAGGACTAAGTTGACAGACCTGCACAGTAGAAGATATTCTTGTAAATGAACCCAACTTTTTACCCTCGAGACTAGCTGCCACTGATTCACAAAGCTTCTCAGCTATCTCCTCAGCCTATGAATGAAACAGCACAAAAAACAAATTAGATGGCTTATAAGATTCAAAATTATTGTACCATTAATAGAAAAAATTGAAAATTACTCATAAATAAACTTCAGCACAAAGACGGGGAAAATGCTATGTAGAAGTCTAGAAGAACATACCACATTCTTGGTCATGAGCCTATCCTTGAGAGCTTTCAAAGCTGGTTCCAGGTCCGACCTCTCCAAGTTTGCCTTGCCTGCAATACTGAATACAAACAAGAAAAAGATGCATAAAAATGATGTAACAACCTAATAGTTCCAGTTCGTAATTATCAGGAAAGAAGGAGAAGCTCAAAGTGTTATGTCATCTCAACAGGAATTGTTCTCAGTTCTCACCAAATCAACTATTGATTTTGCCCATAACAAGAATCATAATTTCAAAAAGATCAGCTTGGTCAATTCAGACACATGAAGGAATCCAGGGGCATACTATCTCTTGGAATATAAACTACCTTATTCAATCACATTCTTAAAAAAGTTTACCGGCACTATTAGGCAAGACAGTACAGACAATAATAAAAAGATAAACTAAACAGATTTACCTCTGAAACATAGATGAGAACCAACCCTTCTTTTTTGAATCAGGCTTGCTTTCCTTTCCAACTTCCTCTTCCTCTTCCTCTTCAGCCTCACTTTCACTACTGTATTCCTCTTCCTTATCCATCATACTTTCACCATGATCTGTTGCCACAACCTCAATATTGTTATCTCCATTCTCACCCACACTATCTGTAAAATCCAATTTCGACTCACGGGGTGAATCATCCCAAACTCTATTTTTCTTAGTTATCTTCTTTTTTGGCTCAGCCTTGGAGCCCTTGCTATCAAGGGTAGTTGTTTTTTCTGTCTTCTTCCCAACCTTAGATCTAGATTTAAGCTTATTTACATCAAAAGCCCCGACATTGGAACTAGTATTCTCTTTTCCGTTAGCAGTACCAACTACGTTAGGTTCTTTGGTAACAACATGATTACCATTGGAGATTCCATTCTCCAATCTATGGCCTTTCATAGTATCACCATCCCCACCATCACTTGCCAAACCACCTTCATTATTTTTCTTGTCTCCTCCAAGTCCAGCCTTTTGCACCTGCCCTTGCTTCCTACTATTATTCACAGGCTTACCCACCTGCTTTGACTTCTTCAATTCCTCAGCACGAGCCTCAGCCTCCTTTCTAAGTTGTCGGAAAGTTTCATCAAAATCATTGTAGACTGTCCTTTTCGGATCATAAATCTCCGAGAATTGTTGCTTTACCATCAAAAGCAGATCATCCACGTACAAGAGATGGAGGATCTTCTGATAAACAGCAACAAATACGAGGCCAAGCTCATTATGGAAGGTCCATTTGAGCGTGTAAGCTGCCCCGGGAGCCGTATAATCATACGATGCTGCACCAGATCGTTCCTCCAGAAGACAGGATCGGATCAAGGTGTCAATCGGCGATCCTTTAAGAGCATTTCCAAGCTCTTTACAGGTCCAGAGGATTAATCCTCCTCTAGTAAATATTAGTAATTGTTCTAACATCTTCAATCAACTGCAAAACCTTCTGCAATCAAATAAATAAAATTTCAACAACACAAAAAATTGAGGTAGGACGAATTTGCATGAGAGCTATTTTCAAAATATTGAATCATTACCATCTCCACATAATTATGCCTATTACAACCACACATCAATCAAATAAAATTCAACGTAATAAGATTCAGAATCCCCAAAACGATTTTTTTCTTGTATTCCAATATTTTGAACCATTTCTATAATTCTCTAATAAATAAGCCTTTTTGACTATATTGTAACACCATTAGCAACAGATCAAATCCCAAAAGGGATAAGGGTTCGAGGAATTTGTGAAAGAAAAGGAAAACAAATTGGGGATCCAACCAAATTCCAAATTTCCATTCCACAAACACATTTGTTTGACCAATTTTATATAAAATCTAGAAAACGAACAACTTAAAACAAATACTAAAAGAAGAAAACCCCTACGGATCACGAATTGGATAATTCCATACCCAGAAATTCAATCAAATCCTTATTACAAAAACATCACATCTGAAATCATCGTTATATGAATCAGAAAAATCAGGGAAAATCGTTCAAGAAAACACAAACCTGTCTCTGATTGGAGCTCTGAGAACCTTACGATCAAAAAATTAAAAAAATGATCGGGAAGAGAATAAACAGAATAAAATTGGGAATTTCGTGAAGGTCCAGGTTTTATATAGGGGCATTCTTTGAGATGAGGGTAATTTTGGAAGTTCAGTGTTTGAGTCTTCAATTTTGACTTGTTTCTTGGCTTTTGACTTGGGACACGGTTGTGGGAACGAGTAAACGATTTACGGAAAGGAACAATTATCGAGAGTATTCCCGACTAAATTTATGTGTTTGTGTTCCGGAATAAATTTATGTTGATGCTAATTGGTCCTCCGGTTTACTTGTTTGATTTTTTATTTTTTTTGCCTCTTGTATATCACTCTTAAGTTAATTAATATATTAAACATAACTACGAAAATGTAGTACTCTCGAATAACACAATAATTAGTAATTACTCATGTTTTCTTATTATAAAAGTAACAAATAAGAGATATAGTTACTTTTTTTTTTTTGGTCTGAAAATTCTATTATGGTTCATTTTATTACCATTTTTGAAGGATTTCATTTCCTTAAAGGAGTAAATTCATAATACCAATAGATAGTGCATGGAAATGTGTTGTCATCTGTGCACTCCATTGAGCATGTATATGGTGCATGCTTTGCTGGCAAATCAGACTAGACATTGGCCACTGAACTGAGCGCACCGCTGATGGATTCAGAAACATGGTGATAAGGAATCATGATGTCCTTATGTCATTGGATAAATTGATCCAAAAAAAGAACAAGGGAGACCAAGCTAGGAGGCTAGACTTAAGAAGAAGGATTGGACTTTGAATTTTTGGAATTTGCAGACCCAGATGTGTAGTCAATCGTGCTTATTGACCCAGCCCAATTACGTTTCCCCTTGGGTCACCCTATAGAGAAAGTAGACCCAAATTGATAATGCACTAACCAATTGCTGCCCCACCTCGTTTTGGAAAAGTATCGGCCGGCGTGGGCTGTCTAGTTGGTTGGCGGAGGCATTTCAATTTGATGTGTCTGTCTACTCTAGCTAGCTCTCTTATTTTCTTAAAGGAAAAAACTTAGGTCCAACCGGTCGGACGTTCGATCCCTATTTTATTTGCATACATTCGACAAATTAGTTTCATGATCTAAACCGTTCATTTTTTAAATTAATATTTAAAGATCATATCTGCAAAAAATCATCTAAATTGAAGATCATTAACTAATCCAACTATATCAAACAAATGAACGGTTTTGGTGAAAGTTAATATTCTCATTACCAACCGTCTATTTGTTTGATGCAATTGCATGAATAAACGATTTTCGTTTACGTTAAATTTATACAAAAATGATCTTCAAATGTTGATTTAAAAAATGAACGGTTCAAATCATGGAAATAGATCATCGAATGTATACAAATAAGAGAGAATTTAGATACTTAGGTCCGACCTGTTTTCCTTTCTTAAATACTTGTTTACTAAGCTACTATAAAGTCAAATTCATCTACTTAATTCGGGTTCGAAGCCAGTACGTGTATGGGTCAAAGCCGGTGCCGTAGCCGTTGGGAGTTTTGGACATTGTTAATTGTTAGATCGATGATCTGTCTTTGACCTGACCCTAAATACATTGATTAATAAAACAGGATAAACCTCAATGCTATTTCTAGCTAGCTGGAAGTCTGGAACTGTTGGTGATGGAAATATATATATTATGTGATCGAGCAGGAAGAAGAAGCTTCCAGGCCAGAGCATGTAAACTGGTAAACGTAGAGGACGTAGTAGCAGTAGTGATCGAGGAGATCGAGCATTAATTCAATGAAGCAACGACGTATATATACCAGATCGATAGCACATCTCGGAAATCATGGGTAGCGATCTCGATCATTATCAATGTAATTAAGACTACTTTATATATATATATATATATAAAGATTGGGCAGGTCGATCTGATTCTGACTCCATCTATAACTCAATCAATCGTCTGATTAGTGACTAGTAGTACGGACTACCACTGTTAGGCGCTAGCTTAATTAGCCAATTTGATTGGTTACACTTTGATTACCGCTTGTAGTCAGTGCATATCAAGTTCTCAAGTATTGGGGTCAGTCAACCGAGCCATTGCCTGGTTGGCATGCCAACATTGTGTCTCCCAATACATTTGGCACTTTGTTGGTTTTGGGTCATCTTCGTTTCCGTTGACGCCGTTACCATTTTTCGACCTCGTGGTGTACTGGAGATCTCTTAGCTTCGTCTGTCCCTTTTGACCTGGAAGTTTAGTCTGGCTTTTCTGTTGTAACTTTATGTTATAAGTATATTTTTAATGGCTCATGTATGTATTGCTCGTTATCTACTTGTAATGATTTTTTTTCAGTTAATGAAATGCATATTTGATAAAAAAAAAAATCATCACCATAGTGGATTCATAAATTTGTTAACAATGTCATAAAAAAAATTTGTTGTCGGTATGCAAGTATTCTTTTGTTTGTTTAGTTGTTCATGTACTCTTAATTTTTGCTGAGACAATTTATCCAAACACATCTTAAATTATTAGTGTTTTTGAGACATTTCACTATTTCAGCAACCACTTTCAGTATCTTTGAGGAAATAAAAGTCACAAAGAGCTGTTAGACAGTATAATGAATGAACGTTTAAATGGTTAATTATCTTCGATCATCTCAAAATCATGAGTAATTTTGTTACAAACCACGTCGTGGATCGAACCTCTAACATGCATGTCCAAATTAATATATAGTAATACTTTCGTCTATAATCTGGTGGTCGAGTTTCTATTAATTAATTACTAATTATCATACTTAGTTATATACGTTAATGATCGATCACTGTACGTATTCATACACGCACGGTTCACAGCAATTCTCATTTCAATTGATCGGGTCGAGGTCTCAGTTCCTATCGATCACACACAACCACATTCACACAATTACAATCATAAAAAGGTTCAAGATGGACTTGGACCAGGGGGCGCCGATGCCTGTCTTGATTGACACTTTATAAGAAGTGCGTACGTGGTACCAAAAAGAATAATATCATGTTTGATTTGGCATGCATGCATATATATATGCCAAATGAAATCTATATGAATCCTTCTTAACCTAAAATACAAAAGGAATGAGCTAGGTCAATAACAAGAGGTTGATCAAGTACAATGAAAGATAAGATCGACTAAATTGTCCGGCCGGCCTTGGATTAATAACTACATACTCTGTAATTATATCGAATGGTATTCAGAGTACGTTCTAGCAATTTCATATTTATATACATGCCCAAACAATTTCATATTATATGCATGTATATAAAGCAACAATTAATTCGAGAAATACATTTGACCTTTTTTGTCAACCATTGTGCAGAAAGCTATAATTCGAGCTCGCTGGGATTAATTAATTAATATCCTTCTGGAAATATGTAGTGGGTTTAATTACGTGCTTAAAGAAATATATATTTATTAATTAGTTGAACAAACTGAGTTTGTCCATTGACAAGAAGTCGATTTATAGAAGGAACTAGATAAACAAACTTTGAAGCAATTCAAGATGAGCAAGCCTGAAATTAACTACCCCATTAACCACCAAATAAAGATGAAGATGATCGATCGAGATTGGAATATTGGATAGGGACTTGGTGTTGGTTTGGCCAATGAGGGACTTTCTTTTTGGTCAGCTAGCTAGATATATATATAGCTCATATATATAAAAAAGTAGTACTAATGAGTTTGACCAAAATAAAAAAGTAGTACTGATCAGTAGGAGCTAGTAGTACTTGTCGTATACGATATTCACCGAATCAAACGACGCATATAATAGAGTCACAAGACAGGAGAGAACTGCAATGTTATCTATCGATCTGCAAACTCGATCTTCACCTTAATTTATATGGTTTTGGAGTTTGGACCACATACACACACTCTTCGATCAGTAGAGTAGTTTAGTCAAATTAAGCAGCGGCTGCATTCGCTTAGCTTCAAAGAAACCGTGCGCGGCTATTATTCATTTATAGTATATATATAAACGAACTATATATATCAATTAATTCCCTTAATTATAACATTGGCTAGCCGATCGAGGATTATAAAAATTAGATGATGTAGGGGATGTACGTACATGTAGTATACGACTAATGCAAGAGATTTTTTTGCTCATCTCCTCGATCATGCAATACGTCAAGTTAATTCAGGCACCGGTCAAGTCAAGCGGCTTAATACAATAGAGAAAGAGTCTTGTGAGGCATTTATGAGGGATGATAGCTAGTTGCTTCTGGATGGGCCTTTTAATTACTAGCTAGGCCATGCAGTTAATTAAAGCTTTCTATATATTGTCTAGCTTGCTTCTGGCATGGAAGGACCATCTCATCTCCATGACTCTCTCAAAATCGATCTGGACATACATGTATATATATATGCACAAGAGAGAGTGAGCTAGCTAGCTGGTCCACCACCAAATTAAGCAGCTAAGCTAGGCCCTGCAACTTGCAGTTTGTGTAGTAATGCAGTAACATATATATATATATCAGAGTGGAATAATAAGTCAGGACGGACTACTAGTAATCTAGCTAGCACATGTACATATATATAATTGAAGCTCGATCGCTACAGCCATATATATATAGCTAACTTCAATACCTCTATATATATCTCTGCATCTTTGAATTCTCAGGTAATCTCTCCCTCTCCCTCTCTCTCTCTCTCTATCTGTGTCTGAGTCTGAGCGAGAGCACGAGAGAGAGAGAGAGATAGCCAATCAATTAAGCCTGAGAATATACATATAGTGGCAATGGCATTAATACATAGCAAGAGTCGCGCTACCATCATGATCTGCTTTTACTCCTTATTGGTAATCATGTCATCTCTAACAATCACCACCATTAATGTGGTTGCAACGGCGAATCAAGAGCAAGAACTAGATCGAATCTCAGCGCTGCCGGGACAGCCTCCTGTTTCGTTTTCGCAGTATTCTGGCTACGTCACCGTCAACGAGAAACATGGTCGTGCTCTCTTCTACTGGTTCACTCAAGCCACGACTTCTCCTCGCAGCAAACCTCTCGTCCTTTGGCTCAATGGAGGTAATTACCATGAATTAATTAATTACATTATCTATATATCTCCAGGCTAGCTCCAGATTTCAAGTAAATTCAATCATTAATTTCCTTAATTATCGATCACTTGCTCGTTTTAAGTTAAAGGTACATATATGACCTACCAACTGTAAAACTTGCAGAACTCATTGAATCCGGCCTTGAATGCATGATCACGTGTATGTTTTCTGTAGCTTTCAAAAAAAAAAACTACTAGCTAGCTTCATTCATGATCTGAATTGCTAGCTGTTTATTAATTAAAAAAGAAAAGTGTAATTTTGGCTGGTAGGTGAGTCTTTTATTATGTGTGAGTGATATACGGGGGTTTACCATTGATGCCAAAATGATGAGCAAACTATATATTTCCGGTACTCCCGTTAATTAATTTGCAACGAACGTACCCACCTATCCATATATGCCAGCTAGCTGATCCTTAATTGGTGCTCGATCGATCTCTCACACGTGTTGCCACGTGCCTCATCCTATCCCCATTGCCATACATATATTAAGCCGTACTTGAGTGAAAACAAATTAACATGCATATATCGTGAACTAGTCTCTCGATCGATTGATGATCTCTGTGTCTTGTTAATTAGGCCGGGTTTGGTTTGCTTAATTAATTCAGTTCATTCCTGGCCGGCCCTATTTAGAAATTAAGTCTGTGGCTGCAGAAGTCGAATATTTATATATAGTTGTTGCTTGTTGGGTGTGATCGATACACCAAATTCCAACTACAACAAAAGCGAATTAACCAACTTTTTCCCTTCCCACTACTTTTGAACTACTACTGTACGCACGCAAATAAAATTCCATTCCATATTGTCCAACACGCGCGCACGCGCACAACAAACACTGACGTCGTCTCTGTGCTCTTAATTTCTTTCGATCGAGCACGCCGGCCTGCTTTGAAGAGATCGATGATGATGGTGAAAATGACGTACATGGCGTTTGTTGAATTTTGCTTCCCAATATAGAGCTAGAAACATGAAGTTAATTTCAAACTTGGAATCTCAAGCCAATACAATATAATTAAGCACTACTTGATAATTAACCATGGTCACATAATTAATTAACTATATATGTATATATATGGTGCAGGACCAGGTTGTTCATCAGTGGCATATGGAGCATCAGAGGAAATCGGCCCATTTCGGATTAATAAAACCGGTTCATCTCTTTATCTAAACAAGTATTCGTGGAACAGAGGTAAATGAAAATCAAAACCCCATGCCCATACGTCCGTATAATTAATATTAATTTAATTTACTGAATTACATAAATTACTGTTACCACGTACGTACTGCAGAAGCGAATATTCTCTTTCTTGAATCGCCTGCTGGTGTCGGTTTCTCATATACAAACACAAGCGCTGACCTCAAAGATTCTGGGGACAAAAGGACAGGTAAAAAGAATGAAAACGACTTGTACATGCATTTCTAATAATTTACTATTACCAATTAAGCCTTACGTTAATTGTCACACGTACACAGCTCAGGATGCTCTTACTTTTCTGCTCAAGTGGTTGTCAAGATTTCCTCAATACAAATACAGAGAATTCTACATTGCTGGGGAGAGTTATGCAGGTGCGTACATTAGAATTCGATCATTAATTAAATTTACTCTACTCGATATATATATCGTCGCAAAATTACTCTACTTATAAAACTTTTGCATATCTATATATACAGGGCATTATGTTCCTCAGTTGGCAAAGGAAATTGTCACTTACAATAAAGCACAGACGTCTCATCCCATTATCAATCTGAAGGGGTTTATTGTAAGTTGACGTCGATCACATATATGCATATATCAATTCCAACAGTACGTCAATATCACCACAAGAAATGAATGGTTTTGAATCCATGAACTTAGTACAACAATACTAATGCAGGTGGGCAATGCTGTAACGGACAATTACTATGATAGCATTGGAACTGTCACATATTGGTGGACACATTCCATAATATCTGATCACACCTACAGATCGATCCTCGACCACTGCAATTTCGCTGCCGAAAAAGCAACAACACAATGCGATGATGCTGTAAATTATGCCATGAACCATGAATTTGGAGACATTGATCAGTACAGTATTTACACACCATCTTGCTTGACTCAGGTTAATAACACCAAAAGGCACCTAAGGCTTAAAAATACTCTTCTGCGCCGACGTGTTTCTGGGTATGATCCCTGCACTGAGAATTATGCAGAGAAGTACTATAATCGGCCAGATGTGCAGAACGCAATGCATGCAAATACTACCAGAATTCCTTACAAGTGGACTGCTTGCAGGTTTTTAATTTCCCAATCTTTTTTTTTTTTTTTGAGAAAAAGAGCTAGACGATCTTTAATTTCCCAATCTTGGTGAATTATATTATATATACATGCAAACAATTTTTTTTGAAAAGATCGATTTAACAGAGTTAATATAAGATAGAGCATCTGGTTATGTCAAAAATCGATGAAATGTTACTAAATTCTGTACTGGCATGGCAGTGATACTCTTATCAAGAATTGGAATGATTCTGAAGATTCCATGCTGCCAACATACAAGGAGCTCATTTCAGCTGGTCTAAAAATCTGGGTTTTCAGGTAACTCAAAGCTTTAATAAACCTTATTACGTACATAGATTTGGCTAGTTTGAGATTCTAGTATATGCATTTAACCTGGATGAGCCTAAGATCGAGCACAACATTGTATATATATATATATATATATATATATATATATATATATATATATTTTGATCTAGCTAGCTAGAAATCAACGTACATGAACTTTTGGTAGCAATAGGCACAGCATATATTGATTTAAAACTGAACTTGACAATACAGTATGAAATTAACTCAATGGGCAAAACCACAAGAAATAACATATGCTAGCTATGGCTGCTTACCTTTCCAATTTGACATATATGCAGTGGGGACACAGATTCAGTAGTACCAGTGACTGCTACTAGGTTCTCCCTCAGTCATCTCAACCTTACAATCAAAACCCCATGGTATCCATGGTACACAGGAGGCCAGGTATTACTTAAACAAAATGCACCTACTTAATTGTAAGATGAATTGCATTATTTACCTTGGTATTTTATGAAAGAAATTACTAAATATATAGTTGGTACGTACGTGACACTTGTTTTATTCAAAGGTGGGAGGATGGACAGAAGTCTACAATGGCTTAACCTTTGCAACTATACGAGGTGCCGGCCACGAGGTTCCACTGTTTCAGCCAAAGAGAGCTTTTGTTCTTTTCAAATCATTTTTAGCAGGAAAACAATTGCCAAGACCTAATTGACATGTACGTTATTCAGAAATATATAGATTCTCATACAAATTGGGTGATGAATTAAGAGGCAGCTAGTTAGGAATCATTCATTCAAATTAGTACGTACTTACATATTCATGGTTTTCATGATAATGTATTTAACTTCATTAATTTACATAAATTAAGGTGAATCACTGAATAATTGTCAAGTTAACATTTCTTTTGTTAATTACGTACGTACAGATATTTTGTTGGGACAAGAATGTCAATTTCTTTTAATTAATTACATTTGCAGGGTCACGTACATGAAATTATGCTTAATTCGGAACAAAGCCATATAATTAAGCAAGAATTTAATTTGTTGGACGTATGCATAATATATTCTTCTCGAGTGATCATAACGATGCCCTATCATGCATATATAGCAATGATATAATTGCGACGGCCAGTTGTACGTTGCAAAGCGGATATGCCAACTAAAACTTATTTTCAACAATCGACTCATCGATCAACTTCTGCACAACTAGGCAAGGCCTCAATCATATATATATATATAAGAGAAAGGATCTGTAATCGATCTGTTCCCTTTTAGGGAATTTAAGACTAGAGACTCGCATACACTTCCAATTGAATACATGCATTACACGATTCTTATGTGAAACATGCTCCCAAGCACTCACCACAAACAGGAAACAAAAGGTCAGACTACTCATCCAAGACCTAATTAATTCAAGCGTGTTAATTGTGTAAATCTAGTGTCCACTCAGTTTTATTGTAATCTTTCATCACCCACCCATATATATATATATATACACTGTATGTTTTATTTGACTACGAAAACAAAAAAGAGTACGTTTTATTCAAATAATGAGTTTTATCACTATCGATGAAACATGAAATTTATATGATCACTAAAATTACTATGTACATGAACTCTCAAGATCATCGATCACTTTAGTACTTGAGCTTGTGAAACTTTTTCGTTTAAATTCTGTCAAACGTACTTGCATATATGCGTTCATCATCTTGGCTATCAAAATCAAATTCGAATTCACAGATGGAGATTGCATAAGTAAAAGGCCACCAGGACGCACATTTCCAATCCTGCACTGTAAAGATAGCTATAGAGGTGTTTTGGAATTTTCTGTTCCTAGCTATATCAATCCTGCAATGTTAATTCCTTGTTTATGTGATTTTATATTCATCTTATTAGTACCTATTCCAACCACCTCTCCAATATCAGAAATCTTTCCATTATGGTTGTTGATGGAGTTTGACTGTTTCCTAAATCTCTCCCCCTCTCTCTTTCCTTCGCAATTTTGCATATAAAGGAAGGAAGCCCCATATATGTAAGTTTTTGTCATAAAGGTTGTTTTTTTTTTTAAAGAATTTCTCTTATAAAGGTTGATGTTAACCACCTATCCCATACAAAGAGACAATTGACAACAAATCAAATCATGCTAGACCTTGACCTTTTGCTAAACCACCATTCTAATTACTTAAAAACCCTCAGATTATACAGAAGTAATGGGAAATTAAGATGAGAAAGTTCTTCTCTTTCTCTCTACCCCCACCTCCACCTCCACCTGGTAATAGTACTATATGTCTATATCTTATCTTATCTGTGAAAGATCAAATGGATGGGGCCCACAAAAGTTTGTTATGGTCTTCTTCACCCCTGAGCTTCGCCCTGCAATGTGTTTAAGACTTCCCAGCAATGGAGGGTATTTACAGTGTACTAGCTAGCTCCACCACCAATATGGTCCCAGCCTACCATGAGAATGAGCTTTTTGAAGGGCAAAATGGGAAGTTGGTGATCTGGTGTTGGATCATTAACTTCTGTACAGAGAAAAGGCTATGAAGCATTTCCATCATAACCTGTAACTGTTACTGGCTAGGAAGGTAGGCAGCCGGTGTCACACAAAAAGTCCAGATTGTAAGGTGGTGGATGGCATCTTCCTCCATTGATTGAGAGAATATGGAAGAGAATTACCAGTCTACCCTCCCTCAATATAAAAAAAGCCATTGATGAATTGATCTGTGGCCACTTTTGTGACTGGCATGAAGCCAAAATTGGGACTTGTTCTTCTTTTCTTATGCAAAGACCTTTGAAAGCTGTGTGGGGTTAAAAACAGGAAGGATCGAGTGGGGAGGCCTTGGAATCAAAGAAAAACCAGAGTGGGGGGTATTTCGGTAAATAGTCATCAAATTGACCTGCTAGTATAATACTGTATATGTGAGAACACCACCATCATCCAAAGCCTAAAAATAAGGCAGGAGGAGTACCAATACCAACAACAACTGCAACAAACAGCGCATCAGAAAACAGCAACATCCCATTCATTTTTATCTTCTTTCTTTCTTTCTTTGCCTGCCTTTAATTTTTTTTATCATCATCAGCCACACCCATATATCTTCAATGCCTACTCACTTTCTCTCTCTAAAACATACCAATTCTCTCTGTCTTTCTCTCACATCATCACAGAGAAAAACGCACATCCAAAGAAAGGAGAGGAAGAAACATTGAAGTTACACGCACGCCCTTCCCCATCAAAAACAAAGAAGAGTCCACACCACACCACACCCAACTTCTCTTTCTCTCTCTCTCTCTTCAATGGCCCAGCTGGACCAAAATTTATGTAGAAGAAAGAAAAACAAAAAACAAGAGGAAAGAAAGAAAGAAAGAAAAGAGATGATAGATGTCTTCAAATGTCCTCCAACCAAACCCACCACACCAGCCAGCCTCTATCTCTCTCTCTCATAAAACTAACAACAACATGTTTGCCAGAAATGCCCTTCTGCAACCCCCCAAAAAATCCCATCTTCTTCATCACTGTCTTTCAAAACAAGATTATATTTTTCACCGAGTTATGTGGGCTCTTTTGGGTTTTTTCTGTTGTCTTGGTCAGAGCTTCACAGAGAAAACAGGAAAGCAAAGCAAGAAATTTCTCCTTTATTATTTCCTTCCTTCCTTCCTTCCTTCCTTGTCCTTCTTGTTTCTCTCTGCCCTCTTTTTATTATTTCCTCTCCCCTCCTCTCCTTTTCATCACCCATTTCTTTGTGCCCCCCTCCCTTTCTCTCTCCCTATAATTCTTCGTTTTTAGCTTCTGGGTTTTTGTAAAAGTCTCCTCTGTGATCGATCTGATGAAGAAGATGAAAGGGGTTGTTGCTGTGGAGCCTTCTTCGTATGCTTTGTATGAGGATTCAAGGGCCAGATTTAAGCATCAGAGTCTTATGCAAGACTATCAAGAGCTGCAGAAGGTATATATCATTTCTGGGTTTTCAATTTTCTTTTCTGGGTTTCATCAGATCTGGTGTCTTGTATTGTTTTTTGAGCTGAAGAATGTTTTGGATCTTATTTCATTATTTCGTGGGTGTTTCAGAAGATAGCTTAGCTGAATTTCAGGATCGTTTGGTTTGTCTCTTTATGATCTCTATTTGTTTCAGCTTCCTGCTCTCTATGCAACTTTGTAATTTACGTTACTTCTGTTTGTAGAATAGTGAAGACCCCTTGAATACTAAGCCAATTAGTAGTAGTATTAGGCTCATTTTGAAGAGCTTTGTACTAAGCCAATTATTTGTTTGGATTTCTTGGTGTTTATGAGTAAAGTAGGTCACCTACCGACTCTTCACCTCCTTTTTGGGGCCTTGTATGTAGCTTATTATTTACAGTCTGAAACTCTGAATCTATATCAAGAAATTTCCAAAAAATTTGGTTATGCTTTTTAGGAAATGACTTTTTCTTCATATGCTAGTGAGGATTTAGTTCAAATTGCTTGAGCTAGTCGAGCTTGATTTATGCAATTAAAGCCTTGTTTTCTTTGCAGGACTCAGAGGCCATGAAGATGAGATTGGAGATGATGAAACAGAAAAAGTCTACCCTTATGGCCGAAGTCAGGTATAACATAGAGTCTATATACCACACCTTTTTTCACTTAGTCGTCATGTAGCCTAGATTTTCAATGTAAAGAAAAGATGGAAAGTAGTCGACTTGGTTGATCTTTATCTTATTGAATTTGCAGATTTTTAAGGAGAAGATACAAGTACTTAATTGGGAATCAGTCTATGAACCGTCCACCGAAGCAAGATCTTGTGCAAACACACAATTTAAAAACCCAGCGTACCAACATTTCAAAGGGAAAGAATTACAGTAAAAAGGAATCTGCTTTGCGATATCCTGCTCCTGCAACAGATTTGAACCAAAGGGTACGGATTAATAATGCAATGGAAGGCACCTTGCAAAAGTCTGCTCCAAATTCTGACTTAAACCATAAGGCAAGGACACTCAGCTGGAAGGAAACTACTATGCAAAACTCAAATCCAGTTATTGACTTAAATCAGAAGGAAAGGATTCAGAGTGGAAGGGAATCAATGAAGCGAAAGAACACTCCAGTTTTTGACTTGAACCAAGTTTCGGTAAACACATAGTTACTCTTATAAATAATGTGCTTTCGTGTCCTGGAATACTGTGAGGTCTGATGTTCTCCTTTATTCCGTTTTGTCACAGCTTGAGGAAGAGGAGGAATTTCAAGCTAATTGTGTGCCATTGAGGATAGAAGAGCCAAACAAAAGTATACTTAGAGGGGGAAATGATGAGCAGCACAATGATATGAAGTTGCTGGTTTGCAGGACTATTGGGAATGGGTCGAACCGATCAGGGAAGAGGAAAATTACTTGGCAAGATCAGGTGGCTTTAAGGGTTTGATAACTTTCTTGATGAAGAATTAGTACATTGAAGATAGTGTGGTGGGGGTTGGAAAGTTTGCCTTGCCTTGGCAAGCTGTAGTTTAACTACTATTCTTGTTTGATTTCTAATTTCTTGCTCTTTTTAGTTTTACCTTTCTTCGTTGTAAAGTAAACATAGTTAAACACATAATGAGTATATATAGATGAAATGGTGGAATTGTTGCTTAGGATTCAGAGCTGTGTACATTTTTTATCCTTATTTTGTTACAATGAAATAATGAATACTCTACTCATATGTTGCAAGGATTGTAAGATCGTCCAAATTTTGTTCGTTTCATTGTCCAGTTCTAAGTCAGTAAATCCCAAGCAGCCTGCTTTAGATGAATTCTAAGAGAACGTGGAAAACTTCGGCTTCCTCTTACAACAAGTCAACAAGTCAACAATCAAAAGTCGGGCTTTCTCTGTTGATGTTCTATAAGGTCAGTCCGAGAGGATTGTTGATTGGGTCACAACCTTGATCAAGAATGTCATCGGAAACTTTGCCATTGAAAATTATGATTCTATGCATTCTCTGGGGACAATCACGAGCAGAGAACCGACCGACAAGAGAATATAGGAGAGGAATATAGAACTAAAATGTTGCTTGCTTATCAAAATTAACAAGGAATAACAAGCAGTCAGCGATGCATTGCCCCCACATATTTTCGTCATCGATATGCCCTATTCAGTTAACCTTGCTTTGATCAACTTTTCATAAGCCTCCAATTTCCTCAAATTTTCAGCCGCCTCAAGTGCCCAGGATGATGCCACGGCAACTGAGGTTGTGGTTGGAATGTTGGCATTTGCTTCTTTGGTCCCATTAGTGGTTGGAACATTATTCTTTATGAATTCCTCAAGCAGCCTAGCATTTTCTGCCTCCTCACTAGCTCCCCATGATGCCACAGCAACTGCAGTTGAAATGCCTACATTTGCTGCTTTGGTCACATTAATAGACTCCTGGAGCCTAGCATTTTCTGCCTTCTTAGTAGCAACCAATGATGCCACAGCAATTGTGGTTGGAATGGTTGCGTTTGCTTCTTTGATCACATTATCATGTGCAGCATTATTCTCTGAATCTCGCTGAAGCCTTGAATTTACTGCCTCCTGCGTAGCCCCTGATGATGCCACCGAATTTGTGGTTGGAGTGTTCACATTTGCTTCTTTGGTCACATCAGTGGTTCGAACTCTATTCTTTGTTAGCTCCTTAAGCCTAGCCATATGTTTCTTCCCCCTCTTATGATTCTCCATCACCTTTGGATTGTGGCTACCAACTCTACAAATTTCACACAAGAACTCAAATTTTCTCGTTTTTGTTGGTTCTTCCTTTCTCTGCAACATGTGCACAGTTTTTACTTCAACATTGTTCGTCAAATCCTCTCTGCATTGGCCTTTCTGCACTGGCACATCTTCTTTCTTCTCTTCTGAAGTTTTCTCTTTTGAAGTGTCTGTATCCTGCATTTTCTTGTCTAAACCATCACCGGCTTCATCATGGTCAAGCAAACGCCTTTCTTCTTTGGCCTCTAATTCAGAGCATGCAGTACCATTGATCTCTAACTCTTTAGGCTCAAAAAGTTTTGCAGTGTTCTTTGAAAGTGGTGCATTACTGGAGCTCTTTCCCAGGTTTTCAGCTCTGAGTTTTTTTACCCTGGCTTTGTGCTTCTTGCCATTAAGGTGACCGTTAAAGACTTTCTCATTTGTTGTAGTAACCTGGCACAGAGCACAACTCCATTCCTCCCTGGGCATCTTCTTCAAACGAGATGGAGGAAGCTCATTAGCGCCCTTTGTTGGTGGTGTTTTCCGCTTCACTCCAGAAAGGTTTGGGTTGGGTTTAGCCTGCACCAAAACACTTATACACAGTACATAAAGAGAGAACCATTTAATCCTAAAGACCTGGTCAATGGTATGTTGAAACACAAGCACAGCTTTTGAAGAAAGGGCTTGATCCCCAAGCAAGACATACATCAAGCAGCATGAGGGCAATTTTCTAGAAAGTTTGAGAAGGCATGAGAGTATTTTTTTTATATTTAAGTTGGTTAATCATTTGCCACAAGTGAATTCAAAGTAGAGCTCTTACATCTTTCAAAATTCTATACAAGCTGAAGATTTTTTGTAGTGATAAATAAGCTCGCAGAAGAGCCTTGTTATCCACAACAATGTTTTAAAGAGTTCATATAAAAGCACTAACATCTTACTATAATAAATATAAATACATTAAGCATGTCTGCATGTATAAAGGTTAAATTGTCAATCCTAGAAACCTAGAGCTCCAGGTGATAAGCCCACTATCAATTATCTCTTTATACATCACTATTTACACAAGAAGATTTATCAGAATGAAACCGCATGTTTAGTTCAAACCACTGACCATGTTATGTCTATAAACCTTAAAACTAAAAGCTAATCATTAAAAATTCAGTACAAAATGATTCACAACTAAAATTCAATAGATTCTGGTTAAATAATCAATTATTTAATTCAATTTCTAGATCAGAGGATCTCAACAATTCATGATCAAAACTCACAATCTTTTAATTAAGAAATCCTCTGAATCTTATTCATGACGATAAATCCACTGTGAGAAATCCCTTTTTTCACTACAACTCAGATACTCGATCTCAAACACTATGAAAGGTCACAACTCTAACCTCTTTTGAGTAGGTTGTAAAGGGCTTGTAACCTTTTTTGAGAAATTGTAAGAACGAGAACCTCACATCTTATAATTGGATTGAAAATCATGAACTAAAAGTTCAAGATTTGAGTTAATTTCAAAGGAATTGAATTTGCAAGTCTTTAAATATGAATGCCATGTATATACAATTATGTATAAGAGACAACAGACTTGACACAAGGCTAGTAGTAGGGATTGCTGCATAGTTCATATACATAGGGTAGCCTTGTGCAAGCGAACCCACGATGAAAATTCAGTTTCCAATGATCACCAGAGTCATTCATCAAGATTATTCTGTACCTTGATCACCTTGATGTCACTATAACAAATGTGATAGTAAACTATCCTGGTATACTGATCAAGGTAAAGTATTGTACCTAATGAATGACTATGATGCCCCATTGAGACTGACTTTTGAAGTGGCAATCCACAAGCAAAAGGAACACCACATGCATAGGTAGCAAACCGACATAAATCTTGTGTCAATATTAGCATTACTTCTCGGCAAAGCCACTTAGTCAATACAGAAGCTAGTACACACAGCACACACATGACTTCTCCAGGAACTTGTAAAGCATAGACCCTAAAAGTTGAAGGTCATAGATAAGCTTCCATCTTTATAAAAAAAAACAGAGAAAATCTAACGACGATCGCAAGCACAAATGCTAGGACAGTCACACTAACTTGGATGCTTGTACTAGCAACTGTGCTAGCGGTCACTAGCTTTGCTCTTATAACAGAGGAGCTTGTTTTGCATTTTTCATACCTCAAATATCCAATCTGTCTGAACCCTTACTTTCAACTGGTAATCCCTGAAATCGTTCTCCCACTGTCCTACCTCTCATCTCTCTCAACTCATCTACTTATACCTCAAATACATACATACATAATGATATTTCCATAAGATTAAATAAAAAGCTTCTTCAACCCGTGTAATGTATACAATCCGAAACTAATGCTGGGATGCAATTGACTATCAATCTCATCTTTTTACCGTGATTATCATTGTGTAATCATGATTTTAAGTTACCAGCCTCTAAGTGTTTAAACAGAACCAATAACAGCAATGAAAATCGTTCTAAAATAATTAACCACTGATTAAAGTTAAATTAATAAAGTTAAAAATGCAACTGACTAACCAGTACGATCAACTTGTCCTTGTTGAGGTCTGAAGGACGAGCAGGCGGGGTCAACTCTTTGTTGACCTTCAAGTTCAAGTTCAAGGGCACCATAGGTAATGGTGAGGTACTAAAAGAGTGGGCCTGCGGGAGTCTCGGGTCAAACGGCATTGGGCCGAACGGGTCCTCGAACCCGAGTTCATCGCCGGCGGCTCTTCGCATAGCGATCTCTCGCTCCAACATGAGCTCTCTCCTCACCTCGGCTTCGAGAACTCGGCGGCGCGCAATCTCCGCCGCAAGAATCTCCTCCCTGATCCTATCCTTCTCCAGCTGGCGCTGGATGGCGTCCCGGGCGTTGGTCGGGTGCAGGATCGGGTCATGGATTGTGATGGAGTCCGGATTCGGGTCAGGACTTGTTCTTGAATCCGAATTCGGGAACAGACATGGAGGCGAGAGGGCCCAAGTTGGGAGAACTGATTGCCCTGTTTGGCAATCAAAGAAAGATTAAGAAAAGAGAGCTGAAATTCATTCTCAGCAACCAAACAGAAAACTAAAAAGGTGGGAAATTGAAATAATAAGTAGAATGTGGACCTCGTATTGTTCGTTCGGAGGAGAAGTATCTGACGGTGGAAGAAGATGGCCGGTCATCTACAGCTCGAAACTTGAATTCCATGGCAGTCAATTGCGAAACAAGAAACCGATTGGGATGTAAATAGGGACGACGAGACGGGAAACAAACAAATTGAATTTGAGTTTGGAAATAGTGACGATTAAATAGTGGGCCAGCTTTGTAATCCAGGCCCAAAATAACACAACTGAAAACAAATTGTATTTTCTGTTACCATAATTCATTGCTTTCTTTCAAAATCCAACAGAAGAAAAAAAATCCATTTCACCAAAAAAAAAAAAAAAAATCCAACAGAAGAAATGAGCTCATTTCACAACATTTTTCTCTAGTCTTGGCAAAAGAATCTTTGCCATTTTCTAATTTCTCTCCAAAAGCATATTTCTTTTCTTCATGAAAATCCCTCTGGTCCATGCCACTGCCAATTGGCCAAACAAGAATGGGACACTGCATTTTTCATTATTCAAATCAATATTTAACACCATGTTTGAATTACGTGCTTCTTGTAAATGCATTTCCAAGTGAGCGTAACATGCAAATTTGAGTTGAGAAGCGAGTTCTACCAGGTAAATTTGATACTTCGACTTTAGAAGCATGGAATAGAATACAGGAGAGGATTATAGAACTAGAATGTTGCTCGCTTATCAAAATGAACTTGCTTTGATCTACTTTTCATTAGCCTCCAATATCCTAAAAGCCTCCCATTTCCTAAAAATTTCAGCCGCCTCGGTAGCCCAGGATGATGCCACGACAACTGAGGTTGTGGTTGGATTGTTGGCATTTGCTTGTTTGGTTCCTTTAGTGGTTGGAATGCGTACATTTGCTTCTTTCGTCACATTAATAGATTCCTGGAGCCTAGCATTTTCTGCCTTCTCATTAGCCACCGATGATGATGCCACAGCAATTGTGGTTGGAATGGTCGCGTTTGCTTCTTTGGTCACATTATCATATGCATCATTTTTCTCTGAATCCTCCTGAAGCCTTGAATTTACTGCCTCCTGCACGGAATTTGTGGTTGGACTCTTCACATTTGCTTCTTTGGTCACATCGGCGGTTCCAACTTTATTCTTTGTTAGCTCCTTAAGCCTTGCCACATGCTTCTTCCCCCTCTTATGATTCTCCAACTCCTTTGGATTGGGGCAACCAACTTTACAAATTTCACACAGCAACTCAATTTTTAATGTTTTTGTTGCTTCTTCCTTTCTCTGCCACAGGAGCACAGTTTTTACTTCAACATTGTTCTTCGAATCATCTCCGCATTGATCTTTCTGCACAGGCACTTCCTCTTTTTTCTCTTCTGAAGTTTTCTCTTTTGAAGTGTCTGTATCATGCATTTTCTTGTCTAAACCATCACCTGCTTCATTATGGTCAAGCAAATGCCTTTCTTCTTTGGCCCCTAATTCTGAGCTTGCACCACCATTGGTCTCTAACTCTTTAGAATCAAAAAGTTTTGCAGCCTTCTTTGAAAGTGGTGCATTACAGGAGCTCTTTCCCATGTTTTCATCTCTAAGTTTATTTTCCCTGGCTTTGTGCTTCTTGCCATTAAGGTGATTGTCAAAGACTTTCTCATTTGTTACAGTAACCTGGCACAGAGCACAACTCCATTCCTCCTTGGGCATCTTCTTCAAACTAGATGGAGGAAGCTCATTAGCACCCTTTGTTGGTGGTGTTTTCTGCTTCAATGCAAAAAGGTTTGGGCTGGGTTTAGCCTGCACCAAAACACTTATACACAGTACATAAAGAGAGAACCATTTAATACTAAAGACCTGGTTAATGGTATAACTGAAACAGAAGCACAGGTTTTGAAGAAAGGGCTTGATGCCCAAGCAAGACAGACCACCTCAAGCGGCATGACCGCAATTTTCTAGAAAGTTTGAGAAGGCATGAGAGTAGTGTTTTAGTTGGTTAATCATTTGCCACAAGTGAATGCAAAGTAGCACTCTTATTCATCTTTCAAACCTCTAAACAAGCTGAAGATGTTTTATAGTGCTAAACAAGCTCGCAGAAGAGTCTTGTTATCCACAAAGATGTCTTAAAGAGCTAATATAAAAAAGCAGTAACATCTTAGTATAATAAATAGATTAAGCATGTATAAATGTTAAACTGTCAACCCTAGATACTTAGAGGTCCAGGTAAAAATGCAAGTGACTAACCAGTGCGATCAAGGGCACAGGTTCCATAGGTAGTGGAGAAGTGAAGGCGAAGCGATGGTCGAAAAAGTGGGCCTGCGGAAGTATCGGGTGAAACGGCATTGGGCCGAACGGGCCCTGGAACCCGAGCCCTTCGCCGGCGGCTCTTCGCATAGCGATCTCTCGCTCCAACATGAGCTCTCTCCTGACCTCGGCTTCGAGAAATCGCCGCCGTGCAAAATCCGCCGCAAGAATCTCCTCCCTGATCCTGTCCTTCTCCATCTGGCGCTGGATAGCGTCGCGGGCGTTGGTCGGGTTCAGGATCGGGTCATGGATTGTGATGGAGTCCGGATTCGGCATCGAGAGAGGCCAAGTTGGGACAACTGATTGCCCTGTTTGGAAAACAAACAAACAAACAAACAAACAAGATAGATCCACTTTTGTTAATTAAGAAAAGAGAGTTGAATTCATCCTCAAAATTGAAATAACTAGTAGAATGTGGACCTGGTATTGTTCGTTCGGAAGAAGAAGATGGCCGGTCATCTACAGCTCGGAACTTGAATTCCATAGAAATTAGTGGAGCAGACAATTGCGAAACACCCTAGGGACGACGAGACGAGACGAGACGAGACGAGAAACAAAGATGGTTGAGTGATTATGATGGTCGGCAAAGAAAGAGTGACCTGTTGGTTGGGAAAGTCAATAGGAGTTTTCTTAGGAGACATGTCCTAATCATAATGGTTCATGGGCCTGAACATACGGGACTATGGGCTACAGCCCAAGACAATAAACGGCTCAATGAGGAAACATAAACGGCCCAAGTCATATGATCCTAATCAATACTGGACCCCAGTGCTAGGCTGTTTCATCCTCACAAATAGTCACAGAGATTAGAAATCTGAATCAAAGTCAAACTTCAACTCAGACTTGTGTGTGTGAACGGTGAACCAACCGAGATCTCAAACATCTTCCTTCCGTCTCTGTTTGGTTGTTTGCTTCTTCATCAATACTCACCGAAAAATGCCGAGCCGCTGTGAAATCTTCTGCGAGATTTTGATCGCCGTGTTGATCCCTCCGTTGGGGGTTTGTCTAAGACACGGTTGCTGCACCGTAAGAGTTTTCTCTTATCCATCAATCTCATTCTGATTTCTTGATACAAAAAGACTGTAAATTTTGGTGGAATGAATTTGCAGGTTGAGTTTCTTATATGCTTGCTGTTGACTCTGCTGGGTTACGTTCCGGGAATAATCTACGCGCTCTATGCCATCGTCTTCGTTGATCGCGATGAATACTTTGACGAATACCGCCGTCCCCTCTACGCCCCTGCTTAGCTTGTTCAGTAATTTCAATGTGTCTTATGAATTCGATTCCAATTAGCCCAGGGGCTTTTGCTTTTGCTTTTGTTTAGTATTTCTTTTTTTTAATAAACCAATGAATTATATCTGAGTGTTTGTAATCTGATATGTTGGATTGATTATCCCTATCCCTTGGTTTTGTTTGACAACATGCAATTGAATATTGATGATGCTAAAGTTTAGATGAATAATATACTGAGAAAGCAAGCAGCCATCTATAAGCTTTTAACCTCATGGCTTGATTCATTCTCAATTGCACATGAAAGTCAGGTAAATGAGTAGTACTTTTATTGAAATGCATAGCCTTTTCCTAGAGAGAGTTCATGATATTTTTAGCCAAAAAGATGTAGTTTTGCACACAGTGGTTGGCTTTTGGTTTCAAATATAATCTAGGAAGGGAGTGCTAGATTATTTAATTGGTGAGTGTAGGAGTCTTAATGACTATATGATGAAGAAGCAATTTTAGATACAAAGCCAATGAACATTTACCTGTTGGCTCCAAGCTAGAGTATCATTAAACCAAAAGCATAGAGCAGTTGAGTTGAAGAAGCCAGCAAGGGAATGAATTCTATCAGATCCTCATCTTGGAGCTATGTTCACTCATTTATTTACATTGTTTTCTTTCATCCAATTAACTCAAAGTCACTTTATAATTCATATTACAATACAGCTTTTCAGATTCACTCAACCCAATTATTAGTTTAAGAAGAGCAATACTTGTGTTCATCCAAAAACCATTTCCTTTTTAGAATGGATCAGCTGATCAGCATGTCAAAAAAAAGAAAGAAAAAAAAGAAGATAAAGAATGGCGGGACTAACGACACGTGGCAGATTTTGGAGTGCGACCGATATCAAATTACCGCTCTATCCGTCGCCTACGCCATAAGATCCCTACCGAATAAACCGAACTCTCTCATTCGCACCAACCGCCAAAATGACTGAGGACGAGTCACTACCCGAGTCGGGGTCCGGTTGGGCCGAGTTGACCCACGAGTGCCTGATCAACATCCTCGCTCGGCTCTCCTTGGAGCACCGATGGCGTGGGATGCTCGTCTGCAAGTCATGGCTGAACGCCTGTAAGGACCCGTCTATCAACTCGGGCTTCGTCCTCGAGCCCGAGTCCGACTCGGCTCGCTGGTGGACCCCCGAGTTAGGGAGAAGGGTCGATTCCATTCTCCGATCTGTCGCTGATTGGAGCGATGGATCGCTGAAGGAGATTCGCACCAGGAACTGCTCTAATCTCTCTCTCTCTTTCGTGGCTCACAGGTATTTATTTGTGTTTGATTGTTGTGCTGTGAATTTGAATAAGGACATGTGCGTTTTGATTTTTCAATTTTTGAATGAGGAATTGAAAAGTGGTCATCTTGTTTAGTATTGGATTTGGATTTTTATGGGTTTTGATCGTCGTGTTTGGAATTAGTTGGGTGATTAAACCGGTTATGTTTTGTTCTGGGCATAAAGTTTTGTTATTGATTTTTGTATGGGAAGGGCTCAAGGTTTTAGATTTTGAGTTTTCGTTTGGAAAAATTAGATATTTGAGATCTGGATAAATTAGGCTAAGCTCTAATTGGTACTAGAATATTTTCAGCATCTACGGTTGGAAGCTTTGTTTTAGTGTTAGAGTTCAAATGGTGAAAGTGAGTTCTTTTTGGTTTTCTTCTTTGGTACATTTCAAATGTCATTTGTTAAGTTCAATTTTTTATGGACTGTTATATGTGATATGTTCTTGTACTTGTACTTTTTCAGGTGCCCAAAACTTGAGGTTCTTACAATCAAGAGCTGCCCGAATGTGACTGATGCATCCATGGCTGACATAGCTTTTCGGTGCCCCATGATTAAGGAACTTGACATCAGCTATTGCCATGAAATATCTCACGAGTCTCTGGTGTTGATTGGAAGTAATTGTCCTAATCTCACATTCCTTAAACGGAATGCCATGAATTTGCTAGATCCTTCTGAACATGCTGGGATTGTTCCTGATGAGTATTTAAAAACTTGCCCTCAAGATGGAAATTCAGAAGCTGCTTCAATTGGCAAATCTATGCCGAATCTGAAGCACCTTGAACTTCGGTTCTCCAAGGTAACGGTCAAAGGCCTTGCTTTGATATCTGCAGGGTGTCCGAATCTTGAGTATTTGGATTTGTTTGGGTGTGTGAACTTGACTAGTCGTGATATCGACAATGCAACATCCGAGCTGAAGAACTTGAAGGAGATTAAAAAGCCAAATTTCTACATCCCTAGGTCGGTTTTCCATACGGAGAGGTATGGACATTGGAGGCTGTATGATGAGAGATTTCAGACAGATGTTTTCAGAATCTAATCTGCTACTTAAGCTCGGAAATACAATACTGCATCTATTTGTATTGCCTAGTAGCTTCTTTTAATAAAACCTTGTTTGATGCCACCAATAATCCAGCTTGTATTGTATTTATAAATGCTGTGTATGAATACTGGTGTACAAGTATCATACTTTCATGTTTCATGTTGTTTATAAGGTGAAGAAGTGTAAACCATGTATCTGCTTTCTTTTGGCACATCCTCTGTTATATTGCCTCCTCCCGCTTTGAGGTTGCTTGTGCTTTTCTTCCTAGCTCCTACGTAGACATCAGAATCTGCCCACTTTGGTTTTACAACACTAAATAAAAATAGTCAAATGCACACAGGCTAATTTGATACAAGTGATGTTCAAATTACAAGGAGCTAAAATTTCGATTCAACAAGGGGGGCTTTTAACATCGCAAATTTTTCCCAACTTCCAGGTTGAGTCTCCTCTTTTGCCGAATCACTCCAGCCTCCAGGCAATTAAAACAAAGCAAATACAAACATTGCCGAGAAGAATAAAGTGGGGGGTTTAAGCAGCGAAGAGGATGCTGCACTATGGCTGGTACGAGGACGCTTAAGGTCTGAGGCACCACCATAAACTGCCTTTGCTTTCTGGGAAACCTTCAAATGATGAACCACATGCATCTTCCCATATGTTCTTCGATGGCCTTTTCCACTTGATTTGGTCATTATATCATATATATCTGCACAACTTACAAGAACATAATGAGAAAAAGGATGTAGGGATCAATTTAGCTTTGGTCATTGAAGAGAAAATTGTGTACTAGTGCTTACCCTTAAGTTGCTTCTCCTGCGTCTGAGGTCCAGCTTCAGGAGCTGTACAAGTGCTTTCACATGCAGACAGAGCAAGTAGGCACAGAATGACCAAGGAAGAAAACCATGTTAGTAATTCTCTCCTCATTTCCTCCCTCAGTTGGGTTTCAACTTGTGAAGAGAACACTTAAAAAGAGATTTCAGGGTCTCTGTTCATAAGCACTATTTAGCGAAAAGAATGAAAAAGCATCATCTGGGTTTTCGTAGCCGGTGAGGTAAAGTAAGATTCTAACTAGTGCTAGCAAGTATTAAACCTGGCTCATGTACTCTTGGGATCGAGAATTTATTCACAGTGAATAAAGCCATAAAATGTCAGTCACTCTTTTTTTGCTTATTTTACTCATATTTTGCATTAGGATGATTCATATATACATAATCAAATTGTGTTTCAGAAGGAGAGGGATGAGGGAAAAGAATAAAGAGAAACTTTCTTTGAAAAGATGCAAGGGAATCTGGTGCCCATCTTTTTCTTGGAGAAGATAGCTTACTTCTGGTATATGCATGTCCAGGATCAGGTGCTTCATGTATGTTGCTACCATTAGAAAAGTCAAAAGTGATTCAATTTTAATATAAACCAAAAGCTCTCAAAGTGCTTCTCCCACCAAACACCCTAAAACTTTCATAGATGCCCTCTGCCTGCCAACACCATCCTAATCCATTACAGTTTAATCCATATAAACATTATGCTTAAAAGAACCATGTTTTGAAATCCGAAAATTTGGAACTGGAAAAGTATTTACCCAAAAATTAGAATGCCAAAAAAGTGAATAAAATCATTTCTGTCCTCCATTTTGCTCCCGATCTATCTGAAAATCAAACCTCATCGTACATTGTGACAGTAACATACAGAATTTGTGATCTCTCATTTCAAAAGAAAACCATCTCAAATTGGTCTCCTCCTCCTCAACCAAATTGGAATTGTGCAACATGATAATGCACATTAATTACAAGCCTATGAGAAGGATTACACATACGATTAAATCGCAGACAAGAAGAAATGAGATTGCAGCTGGCAAATTGTTTGCTATAGAAGGAGAACGCTCCCTGCAATGTCTTCTCCTAAGCGACGTCGCACGACCACCCCTCATTGCAAGTCTACGTCCTTGTGCATCGTCGTCGTCGTCGTTGTCATAATCTTTATGCAGCACTGAAAGGTTTACACCTTTGATTCCCTCTCCATCGTGACCCAAATAAACCTGGTAATTATGATGCCTTCTGTGACGTAACTTGCACTCAGCGGGGTCAATTTTATCTTTATCTTTATCAGATTCCGCCGTTATTCTTCTGTACATATTATCATCAGCGGAGGCAAAAGCGAAGAAGAGGATCACAATGTACACAAAAACATGACGTGATCGGAACCTCATCATGATATACTAGTTTTCTTTGCATGGAGGTCTATGATGCGTTGCAGAGGGAAATTGTAACGGAATTAACCACCAAATTGGGTTAATTGGGCTCTTCAAACTAAACCGTGTGTTTTATAAGGATTATTTCAGGGGGCCAGGGCTCATTAATTCATTTCTCCTCGTGGTTATTATAGTCGTGATCATCGCCAACTCATTCCCATCGACCAACTCAGCGTTAGTATGAGTTTACTTTAGATAGGCCCATGTATAATAGAAACTCTCATCCATCTAATTGAAAATGGATAATATATCAACTACTACGTATACCAAAAACATTTCAAAAGTTTACCGACTGTCTAGCTAAGAATTGAGAATTGGCAACACAGATCTTTCAAATATACCAATTTACTAGAATTACTTGAATCTTTTAGTGTGTTACTTACAATACAGATGCAATATAATACAATTGCAACGAATTAAATTGATGACAAAGGGACAAGAATGAAGGTACAGCTTATATATATATCTATCAGTACGTAATAGACTAATCCTGACCTAGAACAGAAAGAAACAGAGGCATAAACAAAGAAAATAACCCAGACGGAGAGAAGGTATCTGACTAGGAATGGCAGCTGATGATGTGGGACGAGGGAGTTTTGGAACTTTACGGATCAAGTTCATGTGAATCCCAAGCTTCCTATTCATGTGAAACAAACCAAGGTCGTCATTTGCAGGTTGTGTCTTTCCCTCCTGCATTTTCTGACCAACAACCCCACTACGTGGATTCAAAGAACTTTCATGAGCTGAACTTGGAAGAGATTCAGAGAATAAAAGAAGAAGAACGAGTGCGAGTGCGAGAGAAAGTGCACATTTAAGCTGAGCCATGTCTGCTCTAAGCAAAAAGTAGTTTGCTAAATGAATATGGAAGACCAACCGGCTGAATGGATTCTTTCATGGATTAGAGGATAACTTATAAGGTAGTAGCTGCATGGTGGACCAGTGTTTCGGCCAACACGCTTGAACCTCAACGACTAGGGGACAATATGAAAGAACATGTCAATCAGACCAAAAAAGAAAGAAATTGTCATTCAATTTTTTATTTTATTTTTTTGGACAATTTTTAATTGAATCTAAGAATAAGAGTCCTCCTATACACGGCACTGGACTCAAAGAAATGAAATTAGTGTACCACTAGCAATTCTATATTATCAGAAATAGGGTGAATGAAATTTGACCAGTTCAGTTGAAAAGGAAGATGCCAGATAGACCAGTGGAAAGGCTTCAACTACACACAAGCGAGACTTTAATGACCAATTTCAAGCCGCCCACTGAAATTGTGTAAACCCCATTATGTGAAAGTGAGATTGAATTAGTCAAGCCATCAAGTAAGAAGATATCCTCATATCTCAATTAGTCTATTCCTCAAGAAATCTAAATATAGGTAGTCAACACGAAAGAAGATAGACGAGAAAAGAACAGTTTTAAGTATTGGTGATATCAGCATGTAGCTCATATAGTCTTATCTTCCTTAAGTTGCTTTCAACTGAATTAGAGAAATCCAAGATGTACAAGTAAGCTAAATTAAAAGAATTGGGTGAGATCCCAGGTCTTAATATAAAATGCAAAGATTTGGTCAGTGGAATAGCTTATCTAGAATTTCACGTTTGAGCTTCTGCAGAGACATAGCAAGGCTCACATGTTTGGCCAATTCACCTATGACTCGATCCATGTATAAGGCATATAGCCCATTTCTGCTTTCCAAAAGTTCCAATGCTTTACGAGCGTGAAGAACTGATGCCACCCACTCTTCAAAGAGCACTGCAATACCACCATTGTTAAATTATTTCTCAGTTCTATATCTATGCTTGCTCAGTAGGTGGTATCTATTGACAGTAGAGAAAAGCACCAATTTCTCAGCCACAAGATGTCTTCAATCATTCAATTTATATTTTCTAAATTTTTTGGTGCAAGAAAAGGTCCTGTGTTCCATGGGATAGTGAATTCAGCTGGACTGATCTGGCCGGGGATTGTTTAAATACAGACAGGTTAAAGAAGTTCTGTAAACATGACTAGCAATTAAGATACGTACCGGTGTCAAAACCTTCATCCTTTGACCATACTGATAAGTAATCAGACACCAAAAACTCAATAAGCTGGATCCTGTCAGTAACATACTCTAAAATCAGTACATAATAATTATATAAAAACTCATTCCACTGGGAAAGTGGGAAGAGATGTCCATGGCCTGAGTAAGAAATTATAAGCAACTTACCTACGCAACCCTATGAACAAAAATGAACAAAGAGGGTAGGATGCCCTCTTCTCTAGGGAACTAATGAATCTCTAATGAATTTTGGCCACTCAAACGAGTAAACTGAAAGTTCAACTGCAACACATTTTCTGTTCAAATATTGAATTATATATGCGCAAACTAGGTTTTATATCTCATTTGTCAAGGAATTTGAGGATGCAGAATTTGATTGTGGAAAGAGAAAATTTTCAGGTTTAAATGGTATTGGCAAGAAATTTGCAATGGATTTCAGTCCCTGATGGATAACGTTTGTTATAAAGACCAATGGAAAAATCACAGACAATCAGGGTGAAGAATGTGTTTTATAGAATACTTACAGTAGGAACATGCATTGATGCATGTTTGTAAAAGCATCATCAAATGGATCTGAGAAAAGGAAATTCTCTGCCAGAACGGAGACTCTCTGAGAAACTGCAAAAAGTACACGTTGTCCAATGTAGGGATGGGATCCAAGCTTTCGGATCAAGTGCTGGACGAAAAACTGCGCATCAGAGTCTGATTGTTTTGATGCTGGAACAAAATATTAGTTACATAATTAGAGAGATGATAGATAAACAAAAACTGAAAAAGCAAATTTGTAACTTTTGTGAGAAAAAGAAATGATAGCATGCCATGATTCCATATGATTAACAGAGAAAATCAATTTACAAAAATCTTTA
The DNA here is from genome assembly GCA_029955375.1 of Rubus parviflorus. Lineage (NCBI taxonomy): Eukaryota > Viridiplantae > Streptophyta > Magnoliopsida > Rosales > Rosaceae > Rubus > Rubus parviflorus. The sequence continues at coordinate 22,819,059 of JARGGL010000004.1, forward strand.
GTTTGAATACAGAAGTTTAAAATCTGCAAGATCAGAATACTGAGATTATTAACAGAACTCAATCACAAACAACAGTTTACCATTTCCTTGCAAGGGGCAACACATCCTTGTAACCATACGCCTGATTAAGCTGCTGATAATTCCTTCTATGAGATCTACACTCTTTGCCCTTGCTAACAGATTCTTCAATGAAGCTTCAAAATATGGACATAAGTTACAGAATTAAGAATACAACTACAGAGCAAAAATTTTGGATACACAAATCCACTGTGTCTACTCTTAGATAGCACTAATCTGGGAATATTACAGTAGAGGTGTTTGGGATCATGACAAATCAAATCTAGAAGCTCTTTTACTGGTCATTTGAACTAAAAGAGAAACAAGCATTTTGCTACCTAAAATAAATTCTACAGCTTGGTGTGACCAATTCGAAAAACTAGCCTCCTCCACCTGAAATTCCAATAAACCTAGTAAAAATGAAATATAGACACAATTGTACATAAACACCATTGCAACACAATCCATAAATAACAATCTCTCTGTTTTTCGAAAGAGAATAGGTAAACTAACCGGAGAGCCAGTTTCACAAAGCTCCACAAGAAAGTCAACTGAGGCCCTGTGCAGCTCCATCTCATCTTCACTGTTTATGTCTGCACTTGAAACAAGTATTAGCCTCAATCAATCCATACAAATTTGCACATGCCTTACCCCTACCCTAAATTGCACAATTCTTATGTATTTGACAATAAAAGTAGGATTGAAATAAACTGGCATTAAATTGACTGAAAATTGAATTAAAAAGCGAGCGTAGTTGGAGTTACACAAGTTCATCAAAATCATGCATGCACCTGAAAACTGGTGTCGGTGGGAAGAACCGCCTGTTCTTCTTCTCATTTCCTTGAAACGTACTACAATTTTTCAAAGCATTTGTTAAAAAGAAGTACAATATCGATATTCGGAGAAAGATGATGATGATATTAACCGTGTCTGAGAAATCTGCGTCGCAAGACGTCATTGAATCTGCATTGAGAAGCTTCCGGAAGCCGATTAGGGCTTAGTTTCCCCAAATTATCAAAGAAATAGCACTTGCAAGAAGCGCTTTGTGGAAACAAGTCGCACTGCGAAGCATCTGAAACCGAAAAGGCAAATCAATCATATGAAATCTCTGAAATCAGGAGACGAAGAGAGAGATAGGGAGATTAGGACCTTCGGCTTCCTTGAGATCTTGCCGGAGTCTCAAAAGCTCTTGCTTTCGGTCCTTAGCCTGAAGATCAACCAGCACAGCACAGTCAATTTTAGTCAAATTTAGCAAAAAAAATAAAAAAAATTGAGTTGTATGTGCGTGTGAGTGAGTGAGAGATAAAATGACCTTTCGCTTCCATAGGAGAGCGTCGGAATTTTGAGAAGGAGAAGACTGGTTTTGCTTTTGGAGAAGCTTTGATCGGAGAAGAGAGATGGCCACAGCCATTCTCAGCGACTCGTCCGGCGGCACTGAGTTTGCGGCTGATCGCTCTTGTTCGCTCCTTGACATTCTCGCCTCTCCAGGAAATCTCGCGGGAGAAGTTTACTCTGTTTTGAAAATGAAATAAAATAGTGTTTCAATTTTTAAAGCTTTTAGGTTCTAGCTAATCCGATCGCGACCATGAGATAATTTTATTTTTAAATTTCAAATTATCATTTTAACATATGATTGTTATTGAGAGCATCCTAAAACATGAGTCCCGACTGAGAGGCCCTAGCTCAACTCAAAAGACCAAGAGTTGAGTGTTGATGCCCAGGACGGTCGATTCAAGCAGCGGCGGTTTAGGGAAGAAGAAGAACTTGAAAGTTGAAACCTCATCCTCATCCTCATCCTCATCCTCATCCAGTCATCCTCATCCATCCCTAGAACAAAACGAGTACGCAAGATCGATTCATAAAGCTACAAAGCTCCATTCGGATCCATAAGCATCAAGGATCAACCATTTGTACGTCAAATCCTTTCCCAAATCAAACGAGACAAATATCTCTCAAAAATCAAAATAAAATCAAAGGAGACAAATCAATCATTTTCCAAGAATTATACAGAAACCAACATTAAAATCCAAATTTCCAAAACCAGATCAAATTCCTTTATAGTGGAAGATAAAAACATGGCATGGCATTTATGAACTAGCCAAGTTCAACAATGAGCAAAATAAACAAAAACTAATCAAGTACAATAAAAATTGATAACAAAACAACTGGATCTCCTCAAGGGCCTTTGCCACGGCTAGAGAGCAAAATTCATGCCATTATGATCTGATTTCTTTCCTCACACTACTATGACCTCAGGAAATATACAACTCAAAAAAACAATACCTGTCCTGACTCCACCCTTATCTAATAGTACAGTCGTTCACCCAAAAAAGAGGGTGAAGGGTAAGGGCATTGCAAAGAGGTGAAACAATAAAACAAGACATGGTTACAGAAACTAGAGTCGCTCCGGCAAAGATGTTCCAGAATATCTAGAGTAGACTCCGGCAGGCCTCAATATCAGATGCTTGTGAATCCAGCACAGCTTGCCCTGACGGGCTAGAACTAATAACCTGCATTCCTGCATTGAATATGGCTTTCTGGTAGTAATCGTCATCCACTTCCTTCAAAATCTCTATCATCACCTTAAAATCCAAGGCTCCAACCAAAATTAATTTTGCAATAACTTCACCAAAATAACTCGGTGCTTTAGGCAGATCAATGCCAATGTCACTCAGCAAAGATGCATAGAGCAAACATCCAGTCCTTAAGTCACTCGCCGCAAGGACCTTCTTAGAAAACAAATGCTCTAGAAGCTTCACAAGTGATTCAACACAGGATGTACTTTTCTCCAGCGCAAGGAAGATAGCTTCTTTGACAACCTCAGGGTGGTAAGCTGGAGATCTTAGCTCCTCCACACACAGTAATGCTTCATCTAAAAGTCGCACACTGAAATATTCCTCCAAAAGGGAAACTGTTTTTTTCCTGAGTTCATCTAGTTTCAGCTTTGCAGCTGGAGGTTGTGGCTTTTCAACAGGTGGTGATACAGATGCAGTAGGAACAGGTCTAGCAGGCACAGGAACCTGAGCTACAGGTTCAGTACCGAAAGAGTAGTTGGTCGGACGAGCAGGAGGAGCACCACTACCCTGCAACAAGGCACTAGGCCGGCCACTTGTGAGGCCACCACTACCCTGAGGTAACAGCCTTGTGTTCACCGACGTTGATTTGCCAATAAATGGCATCTGGCCCCCACGTCCAGCTTGCTGCATACCAGAACCATCACCTCTTGGCATTGACCGGGTCTTAGGCACCTCCCAATTGTCATTGTCCATTCCAGGCATCCCAGGCATCTTCCTTGTCCCTGGAATCCCAGGCATACCAGGCATCATACCCCCTAAACCAGGTCGATTGTTGGGGAAGGGCCCAGGGCTGGTACTCCCTTGAGTACCAGAAAAGTTGCCACGCCCACTTCTCATGCTGCCAGGACGTAATCCAAGATTCTTTTCTGCCTCTGTATGTATTTCACTGATGGTTTTGGCTTTCACCTGTAATCAAAATTCAAAAGAAAATTATTAAAAGTTATGTAACACCAATAATATAGCACACCACTCGAATACAAATATCACAATAGTTTACCTCCTCACGCCTGGGAACCCAGTTGTTGGAACGCAAATCAATGACATCACGAACCATGAACCTCAGCCTTGGAGCCAATTGAGGGTTTGTTGTCAGTTCCTTCAAACGGCTGAAGTACAAATCATTAATACGACGTGATTTTTGATTCTCATCCAGCTGTTTCCCAATAGTGGTAAAAAACTGGCATATGGCCTCCACATTTTCCTCAGCAGGACAAATTTTGTTGTCAGCTCCTAAGAGCTCCTGTTTGACATAACAAATAACCATGAACAAGATATCTAAAAGTATTCACTGAAAAAGTAAGGCCTAAGAGAGAAGGAAATCCAAGACGAACCGCAACAATGTGATGGACAATCCTTTCAGGTACCATCTTCTGCTTCAGAAGCTCACCAATTAAACGAATGTTTCCAAGAGTACGAATCTTAGCCAATCTTTCTTTATCCCTACGTTCCATCTCTTGTTCAGGGGCAGTCATCTGCCGTACTTCTTCCCTCAGCTTGTCAGCACCATCAAAAGCCTCTTGGCAATTGTTTAAGAGGACACGCTTGAAAGTGATTTCTTTTCCATCTGGTTCCTCTGACGGGAACCGGGGAAGCTTTTCATTAAGATCAGAGCACAGAAGAGCATACATTGGACAGAATGTAGGCTCAAGCACAGCCTTATCAAAGATCAGTGTAATAACATCCTGGAATGCATGACAAAATTGTGAGTCTAGTTGACAACAGTAATAATGAAGAACTGAAAAAGATAACTACTAATAAGGTAATATAATTAAAAAAATAAAAAGATGATGACCTTTAGGATATCAGCTGAGGTGATCCCAGAGTCTATTAGTTGTCCTTTAAGGAGATCAAACTTCTCTGGGGTCAGCTTGTTTAGTATCCTGCATAGAGAAACATAAAGTAGCATTCAACAGAGAGCACTGATATTAATTTCATTTCAGGACTAAACAGATAACACAAGACAAGACTTGCAAGGCTAAAAGGTCATTATGAAGCACGCATGCAGCAAGCAGAAGATATAATACAGTATGCTGCCATGCCAATATCTTACCCCTTCACAGTTTTCAGAACACGGTCCTTGTCAGATAGGGTACCCCTTCTAGCTGACCATGGCACCTCGGCTTTGACTAGAGCAGGAACAGACCCTCCCTGAGATCATGAGAAAACAAAGTTGAGTCAAAACTGTCCACATATGCAAGTACAGAAGTAAACCAAAAAGTACAATAGAGCAAGATATCTAACCAGAAGAATCCAAGACCAATAAGATATCAGCCACAAATATTTATTTCTAGGTGAAACTCAATTCAAAAGATATTCAAAAGGTGAAACAATAAAATATTACCCCTTGGTTGGAAGAGATTTGTGCCCTCGGATATTGTTGGTGATTTGCTTCCTGCTGTCTGTAATTACCAGGCTCTTTGTTCTCCCGGAGGGTCTCCCAAGACCGTTCCTCTCCAGGGGCAGGAACTGGTGCAGGGCGGTTGCGCCAATCTCGGCTGTCTGGCTCAGAATAACGACCTGGTTGATTTGGCAACTGAAGAGAAAGAAAAAAAGCCATATGTAAAGCACACAACAAAATAACATGAGTAAGAAGATCAATTATTTCTGCAATGCTATATCAACTTCATTATAATCATTAATGATAATAATATGAACACTATGTATTGAAACGAAACAAAAAAGACACTAATCAACTTCAACACTGAAAGAAATTGAAAGCAAGTAATATTAGTTGGACAGATACTGACATTGTTCACACTGGTATCACGAACCCAGTTTTGATCTTCACCAAGAAGAAACTCAGCTTCAACTTCTTGTCTTACTTTTTTAATTTCATCAGGGACCTCAACAACCTATCAAGAAGATGTAAATTAATCCCAAAATTCAGTGAAGTTCATACAATCTCCTGATGACTTGCATAATTAAATGTGCCAACACTTTTTCAATATAAAGTGCATTACAAAATTGAATTACCTCTCTAAGCTCTAAGATCTGCTCTCTGGTGTACTTGACACGGTCACGACCTTCAAATCGCGAGTCTCCCGCCTGTCCCAGAAAGAATTTAGAAAAATTTGAAAAATATATAGTTTAATGGTGTAAGCATACAAAATGAACACCAAAGACAAGATAAACAAATCCTTCACAGAGAGAGAGAGAGAGAGAGAATATAAATCCATTATTCCAGTGATTAATAAACACAAGCTACCATTAGCAAAATAGCGGGAGTCCCACATGCAGCATAGATATATGCTCATTGACTGCGAATGACTCACTAAATTCTTTAACCAGTTGATTAAATGTGTGCAAGTCCTTTATGGGCAATCTAAACTCGCTGATTGCTCACCTAAAGCTTACAAATAGCTGTTCGTCCATATTTACAGCAGGTACACATATTAAGTGCCCCACCAAGAATTAGGACAATAACTCCTTAACCACTCACAATAACACCTTAATGTTTAGTTTTCCATTATTCCACTAGCTAAATACTAGAGAAAGGCACAGATTAGCCAAAATCGATAAACAAAGATAAAAAAAAATCTGCAAAATCCAAATAAAACAAGAAAAGACTTCAACTTTAACCAGATTAACTGTGTGTAAGTCCTTTATGGGCAACCTAAACTCGCTGATTGCTCACCTAAAGCCTACATATAGCTGTCAGTCCATATTTTACAGCAGGTACACATATCAAGTGCCCAACCAAGAATTAGGACATTACCTTGTTAATCATCAATAATACCTTAACTTAACAGTAGTTTTATGTATTCTATTCCGCTAGCTAATGCTAGTAACAGAAAAGCACATGTTAGCCAAAATTGCTAAACAAAGGTTAATAAAATCTGCAAAATGAAAATAAAACAAACAAAGCCTCCATCTTCTTTAAGGGAAATCATTGGGCTCAAATATCCTTCACAAAACAATAACGACAAGTATTCAAACACTAGTTAACCAATTGAAGGACCAACTTCTCAGAGATCCTCTCAAAGAATTCCACCCAAAGAATACTAAAATTCAATATGCGAATAACAGGACAGTAAAACCGATTAGGTAGACGAGCAAATCGCATATCTATTTACAAAGATAGGCCAAAACTGTAGATCCAAAGAAAGACAATAGATTTGGAAGTCTATACCTTAATAGAGAAACCACCCGGGGCGCCGCCATGGGAACGTAAGGTAGAGAGATCAGAAGAAAAGGAACCGAAAGCTAGAGAAGAAGACGGGACAGGAGAAGCGGATGAAGAGTCAAAGCGAGGACCAAGGAGTCTACCACGACCGCCACCAGGTCTCAAGCTCAACACCGATTGATCAGCCTGCTGCATACCTCGATCTGAATAACTTGAAAGAAAATCCGTATTCCCAATAAATAACAAAGAGGAATAAAACTCAGCGAAACTAGACGCTGAATCTGATAGGATTGGATTCTAAATAGAAAAACAAGACAAGGATTCCGGAACTGGTTTGGTTTTGGGTTTTCTCTCTTCGAGCTCAGAAGAGAAGAGAGAAATAAGAGAGAGGGGTCCGTGGGGCGGTGGAGAGGCTAAAAACCCTTTGTCGAGTGAGATTTTTTTTTTTTTCTCCTCATGATTTTCGGAGTTTCTTTTTTTTTTTTTTAGGTATGTCGGGGGAGTGTGATTAGGTTATTGTCCACTTGTCATCCGTGGGTTATGAGTTGCGTACGATTTTGCTTGGACTGACAAATGTGGGCTTTCTGTTATGTCCAAAATGCGCTTTGTACTTGCGTTTTAGGGATACTTTCCTAGTCAACGTATAACTGGGTCATACTGCCAAGAAAGGGCTGGGAGACCACAGTTTGCATCAGCCTGGCCCAATCATCAAGGCCCATTGACCCGCACTAGGACAAGTATGGACCATGTGGTGACCGACCTCGCCGCGGCCATAGCCCGTGCTCCATTCGTTCACGTCCGAAACCTACACCATGCAGTCATGCACAGACCTCCAACAAAAAAAAGTTGTGATCAAATATAATGTGAAAAAAATCGAGTCGTTAATGTTTAGAACTAAAATTTTGGTTTTGTTGAGATTTGAGAGTCCTCTCTCGGTCTTTATAAGTGACACCCATGTTTGTAAATGTAAAAGGTACAATCACACGGAGTAGACTTAATGTAAGTCTAGCATGTTAGGCAAGTATCAATAACATTTCTAATCATTATTATGTTAATACGTTTTAAGACAAGGCCTTGGACCTTAGGGCTCACACGATTATTATAAATGAACACTAGGACTCTAGGAGCCACACCATGCATTGAGACTCAACGTTTAAGTGAGTATCTTGTAAATATAAAGTTTAGAATCACACACGAAAGTAAATTTAATATACGCTTAACATGTTAAATAAGTATTAATAAGATTTCTAATAATTATTATGTTAATAATTCAAATACAAGGCTTGGACCTTAGGGCTTTGCACGATTCTTAGAAAAATTGTAGCCGTGCATTGACATTTTTTCGTTAGATCTATAATCATTTCGATTCATGTGCATGTTAGTAAACACAAGATAACTCAGGAATATAAATCAATTTCTTTATTCTCATACTCATTCTAAATAAATAATCATGTCATACAACTTCTTGAAATGGAGCTCGATCTTTTGATATGAACTATTGTTTATGAGCCCACGTGTAATGAAGCACCTCAAACCTGCCACCTCTTCAGTCTTGTTTACCCTTTGATTTTACCCACGTCGACCCTTATTCAGCGCAAACGGAGTCTGGAAGGAACCCACCTTTTCCACCTTAGTGCCTTCACTTTCCAAAATCACCATCTACGTACTCTCTAAATACATCTCACACCAAAGTGGTACCTTGGTAATTTCCGTATAATTCAAGTCTCAAGCTTTATTTCCTTCCCCCGCCCTCTAGAACCCAACTCAAATCCTCCAGAACCATCCAGCACAACCTCACACCTTCCATACTCTTCTCACCGTCTTTTATGAACTCTCCCCATTCATCTCGAACTAGCCATTATATCAATATAAATCACGACTCCTCCTTCCAAACTCACATCAGATTTCAGCAAACAAAGCGATCAAACGTTCTTTCAATCCCAAACACTCACAAAAACTCTGTTTCTTTTGTTTTGAATTTCGAGCTTGATTTGATTCAATGGCGGCCAAAAATGAGGGAAAGGCAATAGGTATTGACCTCGGCACAACCTACAGCTGCGTTGGGGTGTGGCAAAACGACCGCGTCGAGATCATCCCCAACGATCAGGGCAACCGCACCACTCCGTCCTACGTGGCATTCACCGACACCGAGCGGCTGGTCGGCGATGCAGCCAAGAATCAAGTGGCCATGAACCCGGAAAACACCGTCTTCGATGCCAAGCGTCTAATTGGCCGGAGATTCTCCGACCCATCAGTCCAAGCCGACATGAAGCTGTGGCCTTTTAAGGTGACTCCGGGTTCGGGCGACAAGCCGATGATCGTGGTCAGGTACAAAGGCGAAGAGAAGCAATTCTCAGCGGAGGAGATTTCATCCATGGTGTTGACAAAGATGAAGGAGATCGCCGAAGCCTATTTGGGTCAGACGATCAAGAACGCCGTGGTCACAGTCCCTGCTTATTTCAACGATTCGCAAAGGCAGGCAACGAAGGACGCCGGAGTTATTGCCGGGCTGAATGTGATGCGAATTATCAACGAGCCAACTGCCGCCGCTATTGCCTACGGGCTGGACAAGAAGGCCTCAAGGAAAGGTGAGCAGAACGTTCTGATTTTCGATCTCGGCGGTGGTACTTTTGATGTCTCGATTTTGACTATTGAAGAGGGGATTTTCGAAGTGAAAGCCACGGCCGGTGATACTCATCTGGGCGGTGAAGACTTCGATAATCGGTTGGTGAATCACTTTGCGACCGAGTTTAGAAGGAAGCATAAGAAGGATATCAGTGGGAATGCTAGAGCTTTGAGAAGGTTGAGGACTGCTTGCGAGAGGGCCAAGAGGGCTCTTTCTTCGACCAGTCAGACTACAATCGAAATCGATTCTCTTTACGAAGGGATTGATTTCTATGCAACCATCACGAGAGCTAGGTTCGAGGAATTGAACATGGACTTGTTCAGGAAGTGTATGGAGCCGGTGGAGAAGTGCTTGAGGGATGCCAAGATGGATAAGAGCCAGATCCACGAGATCGTTTTGGTGGGTGGCTCCACTAGAATTCCCAAAGTTCAGCAGCTTCTGCAGGACTTCTTCAATGGCAAGGATCTTTGCAAGAGCATAAACCCGGACGAAGCTGTGGCTTATGGCGCTGCGGTTCAGGCTGCCATTTTGACCGGTGAAGGAGACCAGAAGGTTCAGGATCTCTTGTTGCTTGATGTCACGCCTCTCAGTCTCGGCCTCGAGACAGCCGGCGGTGTTATGACCACTTTGATTCCGAGGAACACGACCATTCCGACCAAGAAAGAGCAGATTTTCTCTACTTATTCCGATAACCAGCCCGGGGTTTTGATCCAAGTGTATGAAGGAGAGCGAGCGAGGACGAGGGACAACAATCTTTTGGGGAAATTCGAGCTCAGTGGGATCCCTCCAGCTCCAAGAGGTGTGCCCCAAATCAATGTCTGCTTCGATATTGATGCTAATGGAATCTTGAATGTTTCTGCCGAGGACAAGACCGCTGGAGTGAAGAACAGGATCACGATTACCAACGACAAGGGAAGGCTGAGCAAGGAAGACATTGAGAAGATGGTGCAAGATGCAGAGAGGTACAAGGCGGAGGACGAGGAGGTGAAGAAGAAGGTGGATGCTAAGAATGCGTTGGAGAATTACGCATATAACATGAGGAACACTGTCAAGGATGACAAGTTTGCTGGCAAGTTGGGTCCTTCTGATAAGCAGAGGATCGAGAAGGCTGTGGAGGAGGCTATTGAGTGGTTGGAGGGGAACCAATTGGCTGAGGTGGATGAGCTGGAGGACAAGCTCAAGGAGTTGGAGGGGATTTGCAATCCCATTATTGCCAACATGTATCAGGGCGCTGGGGCTGGACCTATGGGTAGTGATGACATGCCTGGTGCTGCTGCTCATTCTAATGGTTCTGGAACTGGAGCTGGCCCAAAGATTGAAGAGGTTGATTAAGCTGCTTAATTGAGAAACAAATCTGCAGGAAAGGGCTTTTGGTTTTATGAACGTATGTTTTTTTCTTTTGTCAAGTTGTAAACATGGTCTTCTTTTTCTTCTTAATTTGGGGTTTTTGGACTCCAAAGCTATGGAGGAGTATGTAATGTAATAGAGTTTGCAGTAGTTGTGTTCATGTAATAAAAAGTTGTTACTTTTCTTCCATACGAATCAGCGAGTGCAATGTAGTGTTCTTCCTAGTTTCAAGGATTAACTTGATATTGATGTTCCTCCGAGTTGGGTACTACCAGTTTGGTATCAATTTTGATTTGGAATCAGTTATTTGAGAAAAAAAAACATAGTAAGATGGTAATCTGGTCAAGCCTAATAACCTTCCTTTTCATTTGCAAATTTGGGTCAGAATATTGTTGCAAAAATGCAAAACCTCATACAACTAAAGGTGTGGTTGAATGGGCCTATACAACTATGACCCAATACTGAACAAAGCCCATAGTTCATTATCACTCTCGACTCTTGTTCATGACTTGAAAAATTATGTATGGATAAGAAGAAAACGCTCAACATAGTAGGTGTTTGAGTGTTGAGCCATGGCTAGGATCACCACCAGCTTCGCATCCAAACCTATCCTATCCCGGACACCTTTGTCATTCTCACTCTCACTCTCGTCCAAGGTCTTTGGCCTTCGCTTTAATAACGTTTATCTGATAAATTCGAGCTCTTGTAGCTCTCTCTCCTCAACTGTCAGCAGCCCAATAACGGCTCGTTTCGGTGGTGGTGGTCCCCGAAGATCAAGCAATGACCGCCGGTCACGGCAAAGCGATGTCGAGGACGATGATAAGGCCCTTGATATCTCCACTATCAGGTGAACTGATTTTTTATTAGTGTTATAGTATGCTATGTATCTGCTTCAGTTAATCAAAATTGAAACTTGAATTTGGTTGGATGGTTTGGAATAGGTCAGCTTCCGTGAGGCTTATTGATCAGAAGCAGGAAATGGTTTGTGTTTTTTAGTTGCTGACAAATTGTACTATTTATTTACTTACTCAGAAATTGTTGTATCATCAAAGTCTTGAAATTTTTTAATTCTTGTTCGGCGCAGGTTGGAGTGGTGTCCAAAAGTGAGGCTATTCGAATGGCTGATGAGGCTGAACTTGATTTGGTATGCAATTTTGTTACTATTTCAAAAATTATTAATGCTGCATATTTATTCTATGTCATCTGTATAGGAGATTAGAAAGTGACTAAAACGTATGGAAAGATGAATAGTGATATAACATCAAATGGGTACCTTCTAATATATGTGAATGATATTACTGACTTATCCAGGAAAATTGTTTATTACATGAGATCGAAAAGTTTGCCAAAAGTAAATCTTGCCTTCACTTATACAGTGTATGCATGCTGGCTGCCATTGGACTTGGTTCAGTTGTCCTTTTGGAATAAATTGGTAAAAGAACCGAGAACTGTGTGTTACAGATTACAGCTCTGAAAAAATGATTTCTCTGTTAGCTATATCAGCAACTGCGGTTTATCTATCATTTGTATGAAATATGTTGCTTCTATCACAAGAGAATGAACCATTCTTTTGGAGCTTTTTATGTGAGTTTCGGTAATGCTTTTATAACATGGTTTCAAGACAATATCTTCTCCATTGTTGCAGGTAATATTATCTCCAGATGCTGATCCTCCAGTTCTCAGGATTATGGATTACAAGTACGAAATGTTTTGTTAGCTTTTATATGATGTCCAGAATTCTCTTCATTTCGATTGGTTCCTGTTCTTATTTCCATTAAATGCTCAAGATCTCCTCATAAAAAATATACCCCTTGTACTTTTACATTATTGTATCAAAGGAATCAAATAGAAATGCTCAGCATTGTGGTTGTTGGATATGTAATTTCATGTTTTTTAGTTTGGGATGGCACTGGAAAATAGTCTCTGCAGTAATGAAAATTTTTACAAAAAGTACATTGAACAATATGTTGAGTGGTAATTAGGAATTGGATGATCAGCGCTCTCACTGTATATTTTGTTCTGCGTAATGGCCATAACATGACCTAAATATATGCACTTTTTAATTTCTAATTCAAAGAAGTGGTAGATTTAACTATCTCTACCTTTTATATTTCTCAGTAAATATCGGTATGAACAACAAAAGAAGAAACGAGTGTCGCAGAAGAAAAGTGCAGGTGAGTGAGTGACTGTTTTCTCTATCTTGAATATGCTGTTTTTGTTTCTGATTCATGCATAAACATGATTCTCAGACTTGAGGAAAGATAATGACTTTAATTTTGCTCTTAAATTTTTTTAGCCAGTCGCATGGATTTGAAGGAGCTCAAAATGGGGTAAACCACGGAATCTTCTTTCTTTATTTATTTGCATTCAATCTTATTTCAAGATTCTATTATTCAGACGTTTGTTTGACATATAAGATCATTAATGGCTGAATTACACAGATAGCCAGCTATCTAAGTTTATTCTATATGGTTAGAAAGCAATTTCTTTGATAAGATTGCTATCTAATTTGAATCACCATATTGTATTTAGTGTTAATATGGCTTCCATCAAAGAGAGAGAAAAAAATTATGTTACTTTGTAGTAAGTAGTAACTAGTATGAAAGAGAAGTCAAACACACTCAATTTATTTCAAACTACATACTCCTCATACCTTGCATCCACAGTACGACAGGTGGTTTACTATTTAACTGGCTCAAAAGGAAATATTTCTGCAAATAAAGAACTTTTTGTGTTATCTCGAGAGGAATTTTACTGGCTCTTAACCGGATTTTTCCAGAAGTAGTGAACTTAACTTGAACAAAGCCTCATTGCGAGCTACTTTGGGGGGTCTTCCCATGGTGCTTCCTTTTATAATTATAATGGTTTTCAGTGTCCATTTCTCTACTTTTCCTCAAATTGCTACATACTGGAAAAAAATGATGAGAGATAGCTATTTGATTTGGTATATTTGTGTGGTGTGACTAGCTCTGATTGTGATAATGTTATACATATTAGCATAACTTGGGTTTTGAGGTGTGTATATGTGTGATGTTACCTGTATATTTTAAGTTTATTATTTAATTAGGGGCCTTCTTTTAAAACTCGAAGCAGATGTTGCATATCATTGTATGTATAAACTATTTTCACATTATTATTTTCTGTACAGTTACAACATTGATCAACATGATTATTCCGTGCGTATGAGAGCTGCCCAGAAGTTTCTGAAAGATGGTGATAAGGTAGGTTGCTTAAATTTCCTAAGGACTGCCATTTCATATTAACAGAGATAAATCACTATATTGGTTATGTTTCTAGGCTTTGATATTTACAACAAACTTCTGTAGGTCAAGGTTATGGTCAACTTGAAAGGTCGTGAAAATGAGTTCCGAAATATTGCTATTGAGCTTCTCAAACGTTTCCAAAATGAAGTTGGGGAGGTACTGATGTCTACTGTGCTTAGAATCATAAACAGAGTTGCAAATTTGACCATAAATTGTTGCATGAGGATCAAGTCAATGTCTTTGCTTCAAATTTAGAATAATAATAACATATTTATAATTTATTGCCTGAAATCATGATCCGAGTGTCACCACCTTCATAAATCATGTACAATTTATGCTTTCTTGAAGTTGTTATTGTTATCTAGGATTGTTACGTGAGGTGGTCTGGTTATATTATCTTAAATTGTTTGCTTGTTGCTGTGGGTTGCAGCTTGCAACAGAGGAAGCCAAAAGCTTCAGTGACAGAAACATGTTTATAGTTTTAGTTCCGAACAAGGCTTTTCTACAGAAAGCTCAAGAACAACCGAAGAAAAAGGAGAACCCTGCAGTGAACGAAATATCAGCTAGTGTCTGAATTGACTCAAAGTATCAAGCAGGTTTCACAATAATTCAGTGGCATTATCTCTGAGCTTGTGTATAGCATTAGTGTAATACATGTATGAGAATATGTGAATTAGATTTTGAATCAGAACTGTCTTTTCAATTAAGAAGCCAGCAAGATTTTTGTAGACTGTACGTTAGAAAATTAGGCTTTTACTTGATATATTATAAACATTTTGGCTTTTATGCAAACATGTATAATCTTGTGCATCGATCATGTGTTTGTAAATTCTAATGGGTTGCTGGTTATATAGAAATTGCTGGTATTGTGCTAATCTGTCTAGATGGCGAGGCTTGAACTCACCCACCTAACAATTTGAACTTGGCTTAGGTTCTAAGTTTTTAGATCCCAAGTATGCTTTCACGTAGTTTTCTAAGTTTTTGAAAGCAATGGTTTGGCTATATTTTAAGTTTTTCCGTTGGGGTATATGTACGTCTCTCTCATCACACATTGGTATTTATACAATACAACAAACTAAAAAAGATATTTAAATTTCGCATATTTACCCTCTTCTTAAAAATTATCATCTAGTTTCCAATATCAATTTTTTTAGTGTCACAGTCTGTAAGAAGCCACCTAAGCTCATATTCAAAAGCTAATGATCGATTTCTTTCATAAATCATCAACCATCCCACAACAAGGTTGATTATCGGTCATCAAAGTACTAGATTAATTGGACTCCGTCTTAACAAGATCATGATGTCCATGATTTGATCACCATAAAGTTTATCACAACGTATTTCTTCCGATTATCTTCCAGTAAAAAAAACAAAAGATTATATTCAGGTCAGGAATTTACAAATAAAACAAAAAGCTCTACTCAGAAAAATGTATCTTAAACAGCACACATTGCAAAGGATGTGGAACTTTATTTGCCAATAATCACAGTAAGAAATTAAGATGTACTAGTTGCTCAATTTCCTCTTTAATTTGTTAGATAAATCAATGCAAGAAATTAATATGTATTTCTTTATCTTTTTTTTTGTTGGGTATTAATATAAATGGTAGGAACAACAGAGACAGAATATAGGAAGTTGAGTAACCAAGGTGTTAGAAAAAAAAAAAAAAAAAAAAAAGGCGGGAGAGAAGGTGGTGAGTAGGCAAACATAGAATCAATGGATTATAGTTGAAGAATGGAGGGAAGGAAGCTTAGCTTCAAGGCAATGGGGACCCTGCAACCAACAACTATAACATCCTTATGTGGACACCTTAACATTAGGTGACACCAAATATCCCATGCCACCCTCCTCAAGTTTCATTCATATAACACAAACCCCTCCTCACCATCTCCATCAGCTTTTGTTGTTTGCTCATTCCCACAGCTGACACACCCACCATGGAAGCCAGCGCCGGACTTGTTGCCGGTTCTCACAATCGCAACGAACTCGTCGTCATTCACGGTCACGAAGAGGTAACTAATTAGCTAGCTAGTGCAAAAAAAAAAAAATAAGGGTTGTTTGTGTGACTAACAAAGAAATTGTGTGTGCATGTGATGGATATGGATGGTGCAGCACAAGCCTTTGAGGAACTTGGACGGCCAGGTTTGCGAGATATGCGGAGACGAGGTTGGAGTGACGGTGGATGGAGACTTGTTTGTGGCTTGCAATGAGTGTGGATTCCCTGTGTGCAGGCCTTGCTATGAGTATGAGAGGAGAGAAGGCTCTCAGAACTGTCCTCAGTGCAAAACAAGATACAAGCGTCTCAGAGGAAGTCCCAGGGTGGACGGAGATGATGATGAAGAGGGTGTGGATGATATTGAGCATGAATTCAACATCAACGATCAAGATCATGATCAACACAATAACAATGTCAAAAACAATGAGCAAATCGCCGACGCAATGCTCCATGGAAAGATGAGCTATGGAAGAGGACCAGATGATGAGGACAACTCCCAATTCCCACCTGTGATTGCTGGCGTCAGATCCCGCCCGGTACCTACCAGCCCCCACCGCTACACTCGTCAAATTTGTTTTAGATTCTTGTTTATTTAACATGCACTAAAATTGCAGGTTAGCGGTGAGCTCACATACTTATCTCATGGTTATGGAGATCAGCCTTCTTCATTGCATAAACGAGTTCATCCATATCCACTTTCTGAGCCTGGTACCTAAAAATTTAGCTATCAATTAAAACCATGCTTTGTCAGGATTTGGACCATATATGCCAAGTAATTTTTCACTGACCTTAATTAATATTGAAAATAATGCAGGAAGTGAAAAATGGGATGAGAAGAAAGAGGGAGGGTGGAAAGAAAGAATGGATGACTGGAAATTGCAGCAAGGAAACTTGGGAGGGCCCGAACCTGATGACATGAACGACGCAGACATGGCCATGTTTGTACCAAATTTGATTGATTAAATGCTCGAAATTAATGTTAACATTATGATCGATATCATTTATGTAATGTGACTTAACTGGTACTGCAGGATTGATGAAGCTAGGCAGCCACTGTCAAGGAAAGTGTCAATTGCATCTAGCAAGATCAACCCTTATCGGATGATCATTGTGGCTCGGCTGTTTATTTTGGCTGCTTTCCTTCGGTATAGGCTTATGAATCCGGTTCATGAAGCACTTGGTCTCTGGTTAACCTCTGTCATTTGTGAAATATGGTTTGCAATTTCATGGATCCTTGATCAGTTCCCTAAGTGGTACCCTATTGAGCGTGAGACCTACCTAGACCGCCTTTCACTCAGGTATACATATATATAAGCACTCATCACTAATTTATGGAACCAAGCACAATTTGTCATTGTAGTTTGATATGGTACATGATCTTAAATCTGTGTTTAATACAGGTATGAAAGGGAGGGTGAACCAAATATGCTCTGCCCTGTTGATGTATTTGTGAGTACTGTGGATCCCATGAAGGAACCTCCACTTAATACAGCCAATACTGTTCTTTCAATTTTGGCCATGGACTACCCTGTTGAAAAGATCTCATGCTACATTTCTGATGATGGAGCTTCCATGCTCACCTTTGAGTCCCTGTCCGAAACAGCAGAGTTTGCTAGGAAATGGGTACCCTTTTGCAAGAAATTTTCTATTGAGCCTCGAGCACCGGAGATGTACTTCTCTGAGAAGATTGATTATCTCAAGGACAAAGTCCAGCCAACCTTTGTTAAGGAGCGTCGAGCCATGAAGGTTAGTTTGTACTAATCGACTCATCGATATGATCACAAAGGCTGATCATTAATTTTTGTTGTGTTTGTGCAGAGAGAATATGAAGAGTTCAAGGTTAGGATAAATGCGCTTGTGGCCAAAGCCACAAAGGTTCCTCCAGAAGGGTGGATTATGCAAGACGGGACACCATGGCCCGGAAACAATACTAAGGATCACCCTGGTATGATTCAGGTCTTTCTTGGTCACAGTGGAGGCCTTGATACTGAAGGAAATGAGCTCCCTCGTCTTGTCTATGTGTCTCGTGAGAAGAGGCCTGGCTTTTCACATCACAAGAAGGCTGGTGCCATGAATGCCTTGGTAAAATTCTAAATCATTCTTCTGTTTGATCACATTAAACTCACAATCCCTTAACATCTTCTATTCATATACATACATTCAGGTCCGCGTCTCTGGAGTGCTCACCAATGCTCCTTTCATGCTTAACTTGGATTGTGATCATTATGTGAACAACAGTAAGGCTGCAAGAGAGGCCATGTGTTTCTTGATGGACCCTCAAATTGGAAGGAAGGTTTGCTATGTCCAATTCCCTCAAAGATTTGATGGCATTGATAGAAATGATCGTTATGCCAACAGGAACACAGTCTTCTTCGATGTAAGTCACTGCAGGAAATTAACTTAACCCCATTTGATGAATTGAAGTAACGTTTCTCTTTGTTTTTCAGATTAACATGAAAGGTCTAGATGGAATTCAAGGTCCAGTGTATGTGGGGACAGGGTGTGTTTTCAGAAGGCAAGCTTTGTATGGATATAATCCTCCAAAGGGTACTAAGCGCCCAAAGATGGTAAGCTGCGACTGCTGCCCATGTTTTGGACGCCGCAAGAAGCTTCCTAAGTATTCCAAGCATGATGCAAATGGAGATGGTGCAAACCACCAACTACAAGGTGATCATCAATATTCAGTGTTCTTTACCAATTTGATACCTGATACAAATTTTCTGGCCTAAAGTGAAACTTTGTTCATATTGAACAGGAATGGATGATGACAAAGAGCTATTGATGTCCCAAATGAATTTCGAAAAGAAATTCGGACAGTCAGCTATTTTCGTCACTTCAACTTTAATGGAACAAGGAGGTGTCCCTCCTTCGTCAAGCCCCGCGGCCATGCTTAAGGAAGCCATTCATGTTATCAGTTGTGGTTATGAAGACAAAACTGAATGGGGTATTGAGGTAAAGTTGAACAATTCTTTTGTTGTATTTCGAGTAGTGTCAAGATAGAGTACATCTTCTTCATTCATTAGGGACTGTAGTAATTGCCACTTTTGCTTGTGCAGCTGGGTTGGATTTACGGATCCATCACAGAGGATATCTTGACTGGTTTCAAGATGCATTGCCGTGGTTGGAGGTCAATTTACTGTATGCCAAAGAGACCTGCATTCAAGGGTACAGCTCCCATCAACTTGTCAGATCGGCTCAACCAGGTGCTTCGTTGGGCACTTGGTTCCATTGAGATTTTCTTCAGTCGCCACAGTCCACTCTTGTATGGCTACAAGGGAGGGAATCTCAAGTGGCTTGAGCGATTCGCTTATGTCAACACTACTGTCTATCCTTTCACTTCCCTTCCTCTTCTTGCCTATTGTATGCTCCCTGCCGTCTGCTTGCTCACCGATAAATTCATCATGCCACCGGTAAACAATTTTTAGTTAAATATTTTACATTGAATCATAGAGATAAATAAACGAAAATGAAAATAATTCCACTTCAAGCTTTACTAGCAAAGATAGAATACATTGATTGTAATGAGAGAAGCAATAAGCGTTTCTTGATACAATGAGAAATCTAATTTGACAAATGTTATTTCGTCATCTGATAAAGTTGTATTTCATCACCAGATAAGCACTTTCGCAAGTCTCTTCTTCATTGCTCTGTTCCTTTCAATCTTCGGCACGGGCATTCTTGAGCTGAGATGGAGTGGAGTTAGTATTGAAGAATGGTGGAGAAACGAGCAATTCTGGGTGATTGGTGGTGTGTCGGCTCACCTCTTTGCTGTTATCCAAGGTCTTCTGAAGGTTTTGGCTGGAATTGACACCAGCTTCACTGTCACAGCCAAGTCTGCAGATGATGAGGATTTTGGAGAGTTATACGCCTTTAAATGGACAACCCTCTTGATCCCTCCAACCACTATCTTGATTATTAACCTTGTTGGAGTAGTTGCAGGGATTTCAGATGCCATAAACAATGGGTACGAATCATGGGGACCTCTATTTGGAAAGCTCTTCTTCGCATTCTGGGTGATTGTCCATCTCTATCCATTCCTTAAAGGTCTCATGGGAAGGCAGAACAGGACGCCAACTATTGTTGTCATATGGTCAGTGCTCCTGGCTTCTATCTTCTCCTTACTCTGGGTTCGAATCGACCCATTTGTGCTAAAAACCAAGGGACCTAACACGAAGCAATGTGGAATCAATTGCTGAAAATACTTGCATGTCTTTCGTCATTTTCGAAGGGTGCATCTCCAGATGATACAGGGTACATCCTTGTCTTACAAAGTACAATGTCTAAACCAACAAAAAGGAGATGCATCAGAATGAATAAAGCTAGAGTAAAAAGTTTTGTGTAGCTTGAGTGCAATGTACACAGTTTTGTATTTTTGTAAGTGACTGGAAAAGTACGTGATGCTATTATACTTTTGGAACTAACCAGTTCCCAATTAATTTTCATGAATGCATAAATTTGCAGGGATTTTTTCATTTACTACTTTTGCCCCATCAGGTTTGAGAACGATTGGGATAAATGACCAATTTTTATCTCCTACTTACAGGGGAAGCTTATCACTAGAAGCGACTCACTGTTAAAACCAAAAAGAAAGAACAAACCTTAAGCAGTAACCAGAATGAAACTGCAGATTAGATGCTTGCACAATGACACATGCCTTAACCAGTGTAGAGAACTTTTTCTTCACCAGTAGTCTCCACAAGAGCAAACACCATCTTTGAAATGATGGAATCTATTAGCATCCCTAACTACAATAACTCTCTCTGTGATCTTGGATATAAATTTAGTTGCATTGTGGCAATCTAAACAAACCCGTAGGTTCTTGATGATTCTGATTTCTGTTCCCGGTGCAGTAGAAATAAGGGCAAACGCAATGGCCAACTTCTCACTATGAACATTCACCATTAGCTCCTTCTCTTCCTCCTCCACATCATGCAAAGCAGTTCCTGTTTCAGTTTGAAATCCAGCCTCCCTCATCTTTCCTGTTAACTTTTCTAGCATCTTATAAATTGCTGTTGCTTGAGGATGGGACCGATCACCGCAAGTAAAGACATGTGGAATATCAGCAATCTCAACAAGAGTGCATCCAGGAGTCTTTGCCAAATTTCTATGCTTGGCTACCTGCCTGACTGAAGCAGCCTTTGGAAAGTTTCCGTCAGCTGATAATATATTAGAGAGCAAGACATAATATCCTGTATTATCTGGATCCAATTCAAGTAGCTTTTCGGAAGCCAAACGTGCGAGTTTGGTGTCTTTATGAATCTTGCATGCACCGAGCAAGGCTCCCCAAACAGCAGACCCTGGCTCAACCGGCATTTTCTTAATAAATTCCAAGGCCTTCTCTAACTGTCCAGCCCTGCCAAAGATGTCAACCATGCACGCATAGTGCTCAGCTGAGGGTTCAAATTGATGGTTATGAACCATTTTATGGAAGATTTCATCTCCTTCTCTCACCAAACCAGCATGGCTGCAAGCATACAAGACAGAGAGAAAAGAAACCCCGCTTGGGGGGATCCCTGTTTCCAACATCTCATTAAAGAGTTTCAGTGCTTCATGGCCGTCACCATGGAGGCCATAACCAGATATCATGGCATTCCAAGTGACTACATTTTTCTCAGTCATCAAGTTGAATAATTGCCTAGCTTCCAATATGCTCCCACACTTTGCATACATGTCAACTAGAGCAGTCAATACATAGATGTTAGACTCAAGACTTTTGCTCTTAATCAAACCATGAACCCATTTCCCAAGACTTATAGCTCCAAGCTGAGCACAGGCAGAAAGAATAGTTGTAACCGTAACAGGATTTGGAGTGAATTCAGACATCATATCCCGGAAAAGAGATATCGCAGTCTCTGTTAGCCCATTTTGGGTATAACCTGAGATCATGGCATTCCAAGACGCCAAGGTTTTTTTGGGAGACTCATCGAAAAGCTGCCTTGCCGATTCAATTTCATTCAGTCTACAGAAAACAGTGACTAAGGCAGTCGAAACAGAAGGATG
Organism: Rubus parviflorus; assembly: GCA_029955375.1. Lineage (NCBI taxonomy): Eukaryota > Viridiplantae > Streptophyta > Magnoliopsida > Rosales > Rosaceae > Rubus > Rubus parviflorus. Next base: position 22,841,047 of record JARGGL010000004.1, read on the forward strand.
TGAAACAATGCCAGATTTCACACAGAAACTTTGAAGAGAGCCAGTGAGATGAAGATGACCAAAAGGAGAAGACACAGGAACTAACCCCACAATTGTGCTTGAATTGACTTTCTCCCCAGAAGCAAGCAACTCCTTGAAAAGACCAACTGATGACACTGTCTCATTATTGCAAGTATACCCGGCAATCATTGCATTATAACATATCAAATCCAGCTGACTAATCAGCCCAAATAACATCCTTGCCGTCTCAAGCTCTCCACATTTCGAATACAACGAAACCAACCCAGTAAGCACATGAACATCAGACTGAAATCCAATTTTCATAGCCAAACACTGAATCCTCATCCCTGCTTTCAGCTCCTGCAACTCCGCCACTGCAGGAAGCAAGGTTGCCAAAGTAGTCGAATCGAAAACCTTCCCAGCCACAACCATGTCTCTAAAAACCTGCACCGAATCCACATAATAACAATTCCTCACCAACCCAGAAATCATCGTGTTCCACAAAACTGTATCCTTCTCAGGCATTTCATCGAACACCTTCTTTGCCAACTCAACCCGCGAACATTTGAAGTAAAAGTCGACCACAATCGACCCAACATATAAATTGGACCCCAACCCATCAATTATCGAATGTGCGTGCAGCAAAATCCCGTACTTGTCGTCCTTGAAACCCGAAGCGGCGGATATAGCAAAGGCGTAAGTATACTTATCAGGGCAAAGACTAGTGCTTTTTCTCAGGTGGGTGTAGAGAGAAATCGAAGATAAAGGTGAGGCATTGGTGGCAAAGCCTTTGATGAGGACATTGAAGAGGAAAAGGTCGGGTCTTGGAACGGAGAAGACGAGGTCACGTGCGAGGCGCATGGCCTTGAAGTCTGAGAACTTGTGGGTGAGCTTGGTGACGGTGATGAGGTCGTCTTGGTAGCCATTGAGGATGATTTGGGCGTGGGTCTGGGTGAGATGAGAGAGTGAGGTGGCCTTGTTGAGAAGACCAAGGAAGAAGTTTCGGTCTCGTTGTGCATAGCAGCTGCTTATGTTTCTGCAAATCATGTGTGTTTGTTTATGATGAAGAATTTCAATAGTGGCACCGCGGCAGTCATATAAATTTTATCAAGACGCGGCTAAACAAACTCAAATGCAAGACAACACAAAGACAACCATCATCATGGTTACATATTTTTCCTATTTCATTTCCTGTGAACTTTTGCATCTACATTGACACCAAGTCCTTTGCTTTTTCTTTTCATTTGCGTAATACAAAAAACTACACGTGGAAAGCATGGAGCCAATGGCTCTTTGCTCAGAAAAGAAGGGGAAAAAAATGGAATACAACATGCATGTTGACATTCCAAGGCTAAAAACTCAATTTACATTCACAGAGAACCGAGGAGACGCTATCATCTCGATCTGCCCGAGTATGTATCCCTTCAGAATCAATAAAGCTTGTATAATTAGCTTAGAAGCTAGTCAGGGTCAACAAGGTGTCTTGGTTGCCAAAATTGGCTGCTCACTCTTCCCAAATCTTGTTTCATTTGTATGAAATGCGTCCGAAGACTGTATTCCTCTACCTGCTTTGAGCAAGAATCAGAAGTTAACAGAGTAACATATTACAGATTCTAGTTAACATAGTAAAAAACACTTTCCTAACAAGGCACATGTGCCATCATGGACTGATCTAGGCTAGCTGATCATAAAGAACTTGGACAACACACGGATGGCATAAGAATTCACTTTTACTACATGACACTGCATACAAGAGATTGAAGAATTGACAGAAGCCAGGGGCTGCTGAATAATTTTAGGTGCTGTGTTCAAATTTTGGTCTGTTTCAGAAAGACCTTGATCAGGTCCATGACCTCAAGCAAAATAAGAATAGCCCTGCTCCACACCCCAATATTCATGTTCCAGTAAGGGTGGGTGGTTCTTGTTCAAGTTGGTTATCTAGCTGGGTAGTAAACCAGTTTCACCAAAGAGAAAAATTGGCCATCAAGGACTCTCAAATAGGAAGCCAGAAAATGAATAGGCACTCCTGAAAGGTGAGAGAAGGACAGCAAGTGTTCGCTCAAGTATCATCAATTATCCTATACAACTTACTTCTATTACAGTTGAAGACAGAAAAAGAATAGTTGATAAGAAATCAGACGTCATGAAACTGAAGAATATGTGATACTACAACAGAAACAAGGAAATGGCAAAGCCACAGCAGGCCGACGAAATAGTTTTGAAGAATTTTGAATTGAAAATCAACCGTGCTCCAAGTAACAATGTGAAAGTACAAGTATTTTCACTGTTTGTTAAATCTTATGGCCAATTATTTTACCTGCATAGCTGCTGCTGAAGCTAACAACGCTTCACATTCATCAAGCATGGCTTTCTCTTGCGCTGCTACAACAGCAAGTTCAGAAACCAAACAGTTCACCCCCTCCACCTGCCCATAGAAATAGAAAGTTCCACAAAATTAGGTACATCCAGATAATACCCACCAAACACAAAACTTTGGTGAAGAAGATCTGCAACCTCTACATTTGTCATTAGTGCTACCCAATACATAAAAAATAATAAAATAAAATAAAAAATGTAGGAAACAGAAAGGGTTGGAAACTATCACCACATGATTGTTGTAGAATTATAGAAACATGAATCTCACCCTTGATAGCAAAGAGCATATGGAGGATCCCATTGCCTGCATCACATCAACAGCTGAGCAGATAGCTATCTTCAAAGAGTCAATATCTGTCTGCAAAAGTATAAATTTATAGTGAGGCAAAAATATCACTTACGAGAAATCAAATTTAATTCCTTTTCACAACATAACGTACCCTTGCCCCGCCAGTTACTGGAAGACGGAGAGTGCTTGCCTCCAAATCTTCCATAGCCCCTGAGAAAGCAGCAATATGATCTCTTTCAAGTAAAGCCCAGTCGTCAAGGTAGCCCATCTGAACAATCAGTGTTCATGTAAGGAAATAGAAAAGGAATAATATAAAAATTGACATCAGAAACAGTAAAGGTAGGAGTTCAAACATAAAGATGTAAAATGGGACCACAAGTTAACAAGAAAGCTCTGAAACTAAGATATGCCCAACATGATTTACTATTTCTGACAAGCATTCCTCTCTTAGCCCAATTGCTGACTGATCATGATAAAGCCACAAGATGATAATTATTTTGGTTTCCTTCATCATCTACTCCCTCTTTCATTAGACAGATGGATGTTTACAACAGTAGTTGCTATTGCTGGATAACAAGGCCAATTAATAGCTATATCGAACCTTGGTTCACATAAAAAAAAATCGTAGAATGCATCAAACTGCCTGGTGGGGGATAAGCTATTGGCCACACTAATTCTTAGTCATATATGTTGTCCACATTATAACCTAGATTTATAACGTAGTCTTGACTTAGAGTCAATGCATCAAATGTGATTACTGACAATAAATGATACTACTCTTGTGCAAAAGAGGCATTACCTGATCATTCAATACTGAGTTCAGCTTAAGCTCAAGATTCAACTGCTGGAGTTTGATTCTTTTCCTGATTACTGAATCCCACAGGCTTAGTGTAGTGTTCCATACATTCAATAGAGTTCTCTGCATCACCAATTAAATGATTGATTTAATTTGGCTTATACTATGAAAAATAATAACAATAACAATAATAACATTTCTTACCGAGTATGATGTATATAAAACCTTGACCATGCAACACATCAATAATAACTGATAAAACCATTCAGTATTCCGTACAAACTGGACAATATGCTATAATCCAATAATTCATTTTTAGTTTTTAACCTCTCACTGCCATGAGTAACGAATAAGAAATTCCTTCACTGTATCAACAAACATAATCGTAGCAGTTCAGGACAGCAAAAACCTAACTATTAAGTTTAATGTATGTGTTTCCAAAGCCCCTTTCAGGTCACCAGGACTATCTTAGTGCAGGGAAAGACATGAAAACAAAACTATGATATAGTTAACGGCATGCGTAAGGCAAATAAATAGGCCTAAAAATTTGCAAGTCACACAGACAACCCACCTGTGCAGTTACTTTCTGAACATAAAGTACAGCCTCTGCCCTGGCATTAGTAAATCTCCATTGCAAATATCGATTGTGAAGTAACCGCAGCTGATGAGCATCTTCAATGTAACCTGTACTCTTCTTCCCCTTAAAATCCGCAATGAAACTAAGCACGGACGTTGCACTGCTTGATTGAGAAGAAGTGATGGAAGCCCTTGTCTTCGATGGACTAACTCCTCTGGAAGGAGGAGTAGACGGTCTTGATCGAGATGGACTAACACCTCTTGAAACAGAGGGCGAAAACGCTGAGGCCTTACTAGGTGAGGACGGCCGCGAAAGAGATCTGACTTTAGGAGTTGTTATTGACAACCTTTCTGAGAAGCTAGTAGAGACAAGCTTGTGCAGGGAACTATCATCAACTGAATTTGCTCCAAGTCCTACTCTACCACTACTTTCATGGAGTGATGACAGCATTGCAGCATCACCACCAGGTTTTTGTAAAGGCTTTCCCAAACCATCAGATGCAGGCATTCTCCTCAGCATAGATAACCCAACTCCGGGAGCGGGAGCTGGTGTGGCAAGCCTGACAATCTTCGGACCAAGATCCATACTTTTGTTTAATGAATTGGAATTGGAAGATACTTTCCCACCTATTCTACTTGGCCATCTATGCTGATCTATCAATCGAGAATGCAAACCATCTACTGGTTTAGAATTCTCCGATTGATCAGACGCATTTTTCCCTCTAAGAGGGCTTCTTTTCCTCTCGGGTGTAAGCTTTCTCGGAGCTGCAGGGGTTGCGTCGGCCTGTCTATGAGCCACATTGGAAGATGATCTCAGAGTCCGATCCGAAAGAGCACTAGAAACTGGCTTTTCTTTCTTACTAACACTAACAGGAATCGAAATCGTATCAGACTGAAACGAAACACTCAAACTTCTCATTGTCGAAGGCCATAAACCCTCAGGCACACGACCATTTCTTCTGGACGACAATTGCGCATCTACAGAAGAATCCCTGACCGGAGTTGATGGACTCGGCGGTGACGGTGAAGGGGGTGTGGAGGGTCTCTTCCTGTCCGCCGATTGTGATCTCTTTGGCGCCAATAACGAGGATGCCGGTGCACGCAATGTTCTGGAGACATTGGGAGATGGAGAACGTCCGGCGGAACAAGGCCTTGAGGGAGTCGGCGACTTGTACCTGGAACTAACTTCCCTGATTCGAGGGCGGCGCGTGGCGATTGCAGACGGTGCATTGTTTTTTTCGGCGGGAACCAACGGTGGTCTTGGGGTCTCCAGTGTTTGCCTGCTCTTATATCCTCCTCGCTCTGATTCACATACATCCATCCACACTAGACCACATTGATCGATCGGCTGTTACACCAAACCAAACCAAACGCATATTTCAATGGAATTCCACCTCCTGCTGCTGGTGCTGGAAAAGAAGATACTTTTCTCTGCAATAAATCTGCCACCAAAAGTGAGATGCAGTGCCTGGAAAGAGCAAAGAAGAATCAAAACCCATGAAAAAAGAGAAAGGGGAACATTGAAAAGCATACATCTTTACAGAGACTCAGATCCAATTGAGAATTACAGCAAATAGTAATAATAATAATCTCTTCTTTCATAGAGAGAAGCCCAAATCCAGGCAGATCAGGCGATGATGAAATTGGCAAGTAGCAGTAGGGGGTAAACAACATCTGGGGCAAGCAATGTGGCCACAGCGATTTGCGGAAAGTGGTGTCACAAAACGGTTATGGTTAGAGTTAGAGTGGTTAGTTTTTGATTGGGTTACCCACAAACAAACTGTAGTGAAGGGTGGGTTGTAGGGTAGGGGTACCCTAAGAAAAGGCAAAGACTTAGCGAGAGAGAGAGAGAGAGAAAGGGAAGGGTGGGCAAGTGTTGCTCAGCTGGACAAACTGGCTTTTAATTTTTGTGTGGTCCTTTCTCACGGGACTGCCATGGTCGGTTGGGCTTGAAACGGGTCAAACTCCAAAACAACCAACACTCTGCTCTCACCTCTCACCTCTCTTCTTCAATCAATCAAAGTCATTGCAGAACTTGGCAAAAACCAAGCTCTTCTTTCTCCAACTTTTTCCCCAAAAAAGAAAAAAAAACACTAAAATGCAATAATGCATAGTTATTATCCTAAGATCAACTGCTGCACATTTACTAATTGTTTATGAGTCTTTCACTTCTAAATTTTTGCAAAACATAATATAAAATCACTCAATTCTGACGATTTTGTTTGTAAGCATAATATTTAAACCTTCAATTATTCGAAGGTTGAAGCTTGCAGGTGCTAATGTTCTTGGGGAAACGGGAAAAGACATGGAGCTCCACGTGGAAGAAGGATCATGGTCCATCCCCATGAATTTACAGTGTAAAATATAAAAACCAGGGACAAAATTCAGAAGCAAAAACGCATAAAAAATTAACTCTAAGACATTGTTATGTGGGAATTAACGATAAAAATAACATTTTTGTTTTGACCTATCGAAATTTTTTTTGTTCAAGATTTAGGAACAAAACTCGATAAAATGCAGAAACGATTTTTTAAAAAATATAAAATTGAAGAGAAAATGAATCGTGATCCATGAGAGATGTCTGTAATGAACGGGGTCGTGTCTCTGATTGAAGACACGTTCAGTGCAAGTTTCACTGCTCATGCAAATCTCTCTCTCAGAAAAGAGAGAGTTCATTGAATCTAATTGAAATTTCCATCGAAATCTGACGACATAAATCAAATAGTTTACAAACAAAATAAAAATTTTGATTCTCTAAAAAAAAAAATTATTTTCTTTAAAGTTTCACAAAACAGAAAAAAGATACTATCAGTAATTACCATCCATAATTACAGCAACAAACTGAAACGAAAAATTTGCTCAAATCACCAAAAAAACCCTAAAATCGCACCCAAGAAAATTCCGAGACTCACCGAAATTGAAGTATCTTTTGCGAAACCGAATTGCAAGGCAACGGTGGTGGGCGAGTGGTTCGCCGGGAACGGAGGTAACAGGGGAATCGTAGGACGGTGATGATCGAGGTTTTCCGGCGGGAGGTGTTTGTTAATTTGTTTGAAGCAGAGAGAGAGAGAGAGGGGGAAAGGAAAGCTTCAAAGCTGTGGGATTTTAGGAAATAATTTAAGTTAATATATATTTTTTAGTAACAGAAGAAAAAAGGGATTTTGAATTTTTGAATAAAATAAATAAAAATTGACGAAGAAACGGTTACAGTTGGGAGGGACCGGGAAAGAACGTTGATTTCGCGCCACCTACTTGGCGCGTTTCTCCTGCGTTGCGCCCACCCAAGCATCATGGACCACATAGTGATGTAAATTAAAAATTACTTAATGGAAAGCATTTTAAAGCCATAGCATTTCACTCCAATATTCCATCAAAAAAATAAAAAATTATGTGGTGTAATTGGCTAAATTTTACTATGAAATACTATGTCAATACGGATAATTAATTAGAAAATTCGCTAAATTGGTTAATATATCATCGATAAAATGGTGAACAAAACTCTAGGATAATATAACATACCAAATTGTTTAATATATTTCAGAAAACAAAAACAATAAATTAATTAGTTGAAACCTTTTGGTTATACTTACTACATATATGCATGTAATTCCTTATTCCTTAATTATCTGCAACTTAATTAATTTGCACTAGTTCACATTTACATATCGATCAAAGGCATGCATTCATTCATCATCGTCGATATATATATATATCGCTCATTCTGCAATCAAATTCATTGAAACTTAATTAACTTGTGCAGGTAGCTAGGGAATTTATCATATCGGCCGGCAAGAGCTAGAGCTGCTAGACTAATTAATTGCTTTACATATATATATATATATATATATATATATATATATATATTGATAGTACGTACTGCATCGATCGATCACTAGCTAGCTCACTGTATATATAAAACCTCAAATTAATTAAGGCTCAGAGATAATTACATCTTATCCTGGATTAGGGTACGTTTGATTGACCTCCAAAGACTTGGCAAGGCCGTCGGTAGGTGTCACTATCACTCGATCACTGTGTGACCAACCAAGAATCACATATATATATTCATGCATGCATGCATGAGTATAAGCATGTTGTCTTCAATTCTCTCCGAATTAATTAAGAAGCCAGCAGCAGTTATATTCTGTTTTGTACGTTTCTTGTTGTCAAAACTTTAAGTTTCTGGGAAGATATAAATGTTTGGTTTCTTAAAACCTAGCTACCAAAAGCCACAAGACGATCAAGTACGTACGTAGGACAGTTCTATTAATTATCTATTAGTGATCGAGTGAAGATCGAAAAGAGATAAATAATTTTGATTCAAGCTTGCTTGCTTGCTTAGATGACAAAAAAACATGTACGTACGTACTACTGGTGCATTATATTACTGCATGCATTGTGTGTTGTAATTAATATATATATGCAAAAAGATACATCGATCAAGAAAAAAGAAAAAGAAAAATCATGATTGCATGAACTAATCAAGGATCTTTATTTTCCCTCCATCACCACTTGAAAATTCTATATGATTACAGCAAGCCAAAAGTCAAAAGCAGCTAGCTTCTCCTAGCCTTGTTGTACGTTCATACTTTTTCTAACTTGCTTTTCTTTAAAGCTAGCTAGCTATTCCTCTCTAATCTAATCATATGTTTAATCCTTAATTTGATGTCTTAATTAATTCCTCCATCCCTAGCTAGCTTGACACAGATCGATTAGTATCTCAATCTGCCTGCTGCTTTTAGCCGAAAGCTAGCAGCTGGAAGCCCCCATTTACATTGATTTACAGCAACATCGATCAGAAGCTACTTTTAATTCACAGGAAAAGTGAATTAAGTAATTTGGTGCGACAGAATCATTAACTGGAAAGCAGTACTGCGTGAGATAGATTAGATGATCTTAATTGCTAGCAAGATAGATGACTTATAGACATCCCTTTTGATGGCATGGTTTGGACTTTGGACACATCATATGTCAAGCCACTATCTGCTTCTTGGAAGTTATTAAAGCCTATATTGAACGCTTTCTGAGTTTGTCCCATCTCTCTTTGGGCCTACCAGTTTCTTCTTACATGCTTGGTGTTTCTAATGTATTTCACCTCCAAATACAAACAATTAATTAGCCACAAACAACCTTCATATATATATATATATATATGATACTATTATATATCATGAACTCAATAGATAATTAATTGAACATGCATGTCATTCATTCCATGTTATAATTTTAAAATGCTTTGTAAAGGGAAACTGATTGAGAAAAAATTAATATAAATAATTATGCATTATTATAATATGAAAAATAATGGATAATGCAATTTTGAAATTAAAATCTTGTTCATGAATTAAAACTGATAAAAAAGACCGAATGATGAGGGCTCATGTGCCGGAATATAGTACATCACAAGAATGCAATGCAATCATAGCGAATCAAACTCATGCATATGCCATGCACCAAACATGTCCCACTGTTAGTCCAACATACATAATCTTTTTCCAGAGCTCTCTTCAATGAAAAAAGAACAAGAAAAATCTGCTACTTGTTCTTTTTTTTGGCTAATATCTGCTACTTGTTGTAACATGTCACTGTGTTTCCATCCCATGTGGGCAATGTTAATTATTCTGAACAAAAAAAATCCACATCGACCATTTTGTCGTTCTCACTTCTCAGTCATAGTATATATGATCATACTCAACGATTCTACTTTTGTTTGTTTTCTAGTTCACATTGGATACCTTGGCAGAGTACCACAATTACAAAGAAAGAGACAATGCTTCTCATCAAGCCTGAATACATATATTGCATATATGTGTTTCATATGCAGTAAAGAAAGAGAAATAGCTTGCAACTCTAAGTTTGTAACATCTATAACATGATAAATTGCAAATAGTTAGCTTTCTCAAGTAGAAAGCAAAATGTAAATCTACAATAGGGTCCTCAAATCTTACAGGATGCTTCCCGAATCAATGTGCTTGGAACCGGAACAGCGTCTGTCAATCGGTGCATCTTTGGCTCATGTCATGTTAGCGATCACCGCTGCTCTTTTGTGATGACTCCTAAATCTCAGCATTATATCCAATGCAAAAGATAGTAACCCCTTGGTGGACAGAAACTTATTATTCCATCACTATTCTACTAAATGCATCAACCTGATTACTGTATTGCAAAATTTGAATCCTTGACGGAATGAGAAATCTCATCAAGCTGCACAAGCATAACAGCACAAGGCAATGTTAATCATTAATCATTACACTAATTCTTATTCTTTTCTGGCTTCTTATTAATCATGCAAGTATCTACCTCATGTCCCAAGATCTTCAACATAGATCAATTGAGCTTGTTTTGAATGGCGAACCAACTTGAAACACCGAATATGTTTCTAGCTAGTACTCCAAAAATCCAGCACTCCGAGCCTTGCCCAAAATTGACTCTATGCCATCATTACACAAACCAAAATTCTTTGCCACTGCAAAACCAGCATGCATGCCATCCACAGCTGCACTTACAATCCCTCCAGCATAACCTGCTCCTTCACCAACAGGGTAGAGACCTTTCAACGATGTGCTCTCATAAGTTTCAACACTGCGAGGAATCTGGATGGGAGAACTGGTTCTAGTCTGAAATGAATTTTATGATTGACAAAAGCTGTTTAAGATACTGAGATCAATCTAAAATTCTAGGTGCTTATATAGATACGTATTTATAATTCAGCAATGAGGTACAAGAACCAGACCATTTGTTATGTAACATCCTCGTAATATAAAAATAACTGAAAAAGCAGTAACTGGGATTACCTCAACTCCGTGAAGAAGGGCCTCTTTGGAGATAAAGCCCGGTAACTGAAGGTTCCAAATTCCAAGAAAACAAAAATCTATTAGTAATGATAGCACATTCAGTATAAACATAAAGGGACGGTTAATAATAACAAGAGAAGAGAAGTCAAAACCTCTTTGTCAAACGCTGAGATTGAATGCTGCAAAGTCTCTGTTACATAATCCGGAAATAACTTATGGAGATTTGCTGCCTTCACTCCTAATCGATAACTTGACTGTGGCACAGATGTTACTGGAAAAACAAGCCAACCTTAGCTTTATGAGCATATGATATGATGGCAAAACAATTGAGATATGACATAATAATCTACCTGATAATTTATTGTCCATAAAATCTGTAACTGTCTGCACCGGTACCACAAAATTTCCACCTCCCATTCTTGCTGCTCTTTGTTCAAATTCTCTCTAAATGATTACAACATTAGAACATGTTTTGAAGTTTTAGGTCTATTATCTTTTAGTTGAAATTATCAATGTGCATGGAGGAGATACCAATCACACCAAAAAATTATCGATATGCAACCAGGCTGAATGGACGCAAAAGAGAATAAAATATGGGCATACCCATTGAAAAGATTTAGCTTCATATGGCCATAAAAATGACAAAAAGGTCCTACAGCTAATCTTCAAGTTGCATACACTTATAACAACAGCTAGTAGGGGGGGGGGGGGGGGGGGGGGGGGTGGGAGATAGCAGCAGTAATAATAATGAGAGAGTGAAAATAACAGAAAAGATACCTGAAACTCAACCCCTGCAAGAGGTCCATGGAGATTCAATGCACCAAAATCTTTCATTGAGACAGTCACAACAAGTGCAGCATTTGCCCACTTCGATGCACGTCGAGAAAATGACATGCCATTGACACAGATTTCAGATAGATTTGTACTGGTAAGAACAACCTGCAAATACCATCTCAGTGATTCCATCCAGTGTAATATATTACAGGTGGATCCATCATCTAAGGATGAATCATTGCTGCTTTGCATCAATTATGCGTAATTGATTCATAGACAATAATCCAACTAGCCATTTTCAAAGCGCATTAATGGCTGGTTATAAACATATGAAACTCTGGATCATTTGGTGCATTAAGAGCCAAAAGAGAAATTAGGATCATCAAGAAACTCAAAAACAGAAAGAAGTACCTGACCACCAGGACACATACAGAAGGAATAGCAGCTACGACTTGTTGCCTGCAAAGGTTCGTCCCCGTTCTCTCCACTTACATACTTTGCAACCTTGTAATCTGCCACTGGTACTTTACCGCGTCCTCTGCAAACCTGAGTTGCCAATCCAGAATACTGCACAGTGGAAAAATTTATAGTAGTATCAGAGCATGTACAAAGCCTCATTCAGAGTTTTCAAATGAAGCTGACAACGTAACCAACCTGTAAGCTGTTTACTACTTCTTGAGGATGCTCAATCCGCAAGCCAACCTGTTCAGCCATATAAGCTTTTATCAAGTTTACAAAGTATTTCCGAAGCTCAAGCATAAGAAGGAATGGGATTTCACATTGATACTTGTCATTTTGAGCCACCAAAAGGATGGCATACAAACTTCAAAAAAATATATGGAAAGATAGCAGCTCAATGTTCAGTTCATATGTATAAACTTTTTCATCTGGCAGACACACCATACAAAACATCTTCTCTTCCTTTACATTCACTATCCAACTACACTATATATAATGATACTAATTAAGTCACTGACTCATTACTTGTACATGCTTAGCTGCTGTGACCTTTGAACACAATTGTTGTATCATAAGTTTCTGAAAGGTACGGCAATGGAAATTTAGAAGAGATGTAGGAAGATTCATGAACCCATACATAAAGACACAGATACACGTGTCTTTGAATACTCCAAATGAAAGGGGGAAAGTAACTCACAGCAAAATCTTTTGGGATCAACTCCATGTTATGAGACAGAAGTGTTTGATAAAGATCGCGTGCAGAATGCCCAACAGCCAGAACAACAGCATCGTATTCCCATTTCTGGCTACTAGACTGTAACCTGTCAATTGAATCAGAAACTTTGACACCTACAACTCGTTCATTATCTACAAGGAGATCGTCAACCCTTGTCCCAAACTTGATGGTAACCTGAGCATGTCAAGAAACAATTACACACAATCTAGGATATGTGAGACGTAAGCAGCACATACATAATAACGTAGATACAATTTTGGCAAGAAAATGTATATGTTACTCACACCCAGCTTTAGTAGATGCTGCCGAAAATTGCGAAGTAATGGAACCAATCTATCTGTTCCCAAATGAGGCTTTCCATTAACCAAAATACCTTCTGGAGCTCCAAATTGAACTAAAGTTTCCATAACCTGAGAAGTAGATAATTCCCAATCAACCCACATAACAGTTGATAAAGGGTAATCCATACTAGTCACTTGAAAGAAAGGAGACCAAATGATACACTTGACAGGATATATATATGGTTTAAATATCTAAAAAGTAAATGACTCAGCCATGCAAAAGATCATTATAAAAAATGACCCTGGTATGACCCATTGATGAACCATCTGCAAAGTGTTAGAAAGATTGGTAAGAAATATGTCCAAACCATAATTTCCAAAATACTAAGCATGGGTTCCTAATTAAGAGCAAGCAGCCTATATGTGTCAGTATGTGTGCACATCTTGTATGTATAATAACAATCGATCTCACTTTAATTGTTAAATATCAATCTTACAGAAACTACCGAACTTCTCTCTTTCAAAGCTACATTGTTTATCACAATTCATGTGGCCCAATTACACAAAGGGAAGACAATCAAAAGTATAGAGAAGAGTTCTTACCGCCAAAACACTCCCACTGTTTCTTCCAATCCTAGTCACCAGCTTTCCATCACTCCAGGTACCTGCACCACCCTGCCATGAATAAGTCCTTGATAAATGACTCAATTGTAAAGATATAAATACATATATGTAAGAATGTATGTATTTCAAATGTTGTATCGAATCTGGAAAACGGCTATAAAATAAGAGCAGAAAGTGAATCAAGTTATAAGTATAACCTCCCCAAAGCAAAAATTGCTTTCCGTTTGCAAGATCCGGCGAACAGCCAAAGCACCAATGTCGCGCCCCCTCTGTTCAACGGGCTGACCTCTTTCTATTAAGGTGACATCAGCACCAAATTCCGCAAGAACAAGGGCAGCAAACAACCCGGATGGTCCACTACCCACTACTGCAATTTTGGGTTTTGTAGCTGTTGGTAATGTGTATGATCCTTGGGACCCATTCAGCATGGTATGTCCACTTTCTCTTGAAACTGAACCTTCATGTACTTTTAAGTCATGTATTATACTCGTCAAATCTCCAGATTTTCTTGCTTGAGGCATGTGTTCTACCAGCCCAACCTTAGGCTCCAACTCCGAAATGAAGTCCCAAGCACGAGGCTCTAGCCTCAGGAGTTTGTCAACATCCATTTCCACTATGTAAACGAATTTGGGTTCTTTCAGCCTCTACATACAAAATCATCAGGGGGAACAGATTAGCGCATTACTTGCTGTTTAACCAAATTAGTCCAACTCTTCTTTACCATGTAAAACAATTTCAGGAAATAAAAATCAAATGGTGAATTGACAATAGGCAGAATGTAAATGACCATTTTCTAAGATTCTACTTACAGAAATGAATAGGAAAAATTCCCACACAGCATACCTTCCTTGCATCAAAAGATTTCCGAACCACCGTGAATGCCTCTGACGGCAGCATTGAAGCAACCTGAAAGAGTGGAAGCCATACACATTAATATCACTCACTAGTGGAACAACTGTAAAAATGATTCAGAAAGAAAGAAAGAAAGAAGCAATAAACCCCGAATTGAATTACCGGAAACTCGAGCACTTTGGCAATCTGTTCAAGCAAGCTCTCGGAGACGCCGAGGAAATCCTTTCCGGGGTCTCTGTCGACCGGAACTCCGAGCTTGGAGAGCCTCCAAATGCCCTCGTATTTGTTATTCACGTTCCCTACGATTTCCTTGTGCTTCAATTTGAGCACCTTCCTCTCCGATGGGTATCTCTGCTTGCCGGCCCTCTTGCCGCTGAAAATTCTGAGCGTTTGGCGACGAGGATGAGGGCTAGGGATAGGGTTTGGAGGGTGGAGTTGGACAGTGCCAAACTTGGAGGGAAGGAGGGACATTGCTTCAGAGCTGTGGAGGAGTCTCACGCTACTAGCTGCTGCTACTGAATTTGAGTTTGAGATAAGGAAATGAAAGCCCATACGACGTCGTTCTGGATGCTACTGAATTTGATATCAAGGAAAGTCCATACGACGTCGTTAGCATATATACTGAATTTTAAATAAAAAGTCCTACTACTTCGTTCGCTTATTCATATATACTGTAGGTGGAAAGTTGCCGCCGATATAAGGAAAAGCCCTAAATATTTTGCTTATTTCATAAATCATAATAATACAGTCATCGGACCAAAAAGTAATCATATAGTCAATTACAAAACTTTATTATCTTTGTGTATTATGAATCTCCCACAATAACCAAGCACACGAAACAATACAAGCAAATGGACTATGGCGCCATAGGTGTGGATAGCTAAGATCTACACTCAATATGCTGAAGCTCGCAGGCAGTTAAACTCTCCCAGAGCAAAGTTTTTCACTTCACCAACTGCCTGCATCTGCATCGCGAGATTGGTAGAAGTCATCTGGTCGAACAATGTTCACTTCTTCAAACTCGTCGTCATCTGAAAGCAACAGAGAAAGTTTTCATAATGCTGGCCCAAAACAAACATAAAGGAAAATATCATCTATGCAATGCAGATATTATTTAGCTTTCAAGCCATATAATATGGGACCTATTTGTCCTCCTACACAGAGCATAGAAATGTTTGTGTTTCTAAGGACCTAAAGAATTAACAAACATGTTGATTCTAGGCCCTTAAATAACTTTCAAGGATAGCACTAATACCACAAAACAGTAACAAGTAGTACTTGCAACTGTGGTTTAGTACTAGATACAAGCATACCAGAATACTATACAAATCAATCCAGCCATCCCTTGTCCTACTCTTCTTGCTCAAACAGAAAAGCACACATTATCAATTGACAGGCCCTTCTTTTCTTCTACACGAATATTCTAGAACTCTAATCATGATATAAATTGATCAACTCAACTGCATAAGAAAAATGACTAAATGAAAATGCATATCAAGACTTAAAAAGTGTCTGCTACCCAAGGAAAGAGTAAATATATGAAGCACAGAGAAATACTTGAGTGGCCCCTCCTTACTGGTCGGACAAGAAGAACAACTGACCCAACTAGATCTTTCAGAAAGTCCTTCAAAGGTAACTGCAACCTTTCCTTTGATGAAGATGCAACTTATTTCATTGCATAATCCATAAAGGCAGCTTTAACAAATTGGTATTCAGTTTAATCCATATCAACCATTAACCACCCCAAAGAACAAAACAAACATGCCAAATACAAGTTTAGAGTGAACTTAAGGTAAGAACATGTAAATGCAGGATAGTAACCCTAGTAGACTAAGTAGTTCATAAATGCCAAATAAATAACAAAGCAAACTTACAGTTTTCTCTTATATAGAATCATAAGCCAGCCTTTGAACATTAGTTTACACTTACTACCTTAGATGAGCCCAAAGTGAGAACAATAACACACGGAAGACAATTCAAGTCAAAGTGATGGTACTGATAATTAGAACCATGCAAATACCAGCTAGGATACAAGTAACGCATAAGACAAAACCAGAGTCGAACAAATACCAGCTATCTTACAAGTAAGATGCATAAAACTGGAGGACCAAAATTTTATTTAAAAAAAAAACAGGATGAGAGAATCAACCTTTTCTCAAGGTCAGTGCCACTACGCCATCATTTTCAACCTGAGAGGACACAAAAATATAATTGAAGAAATATACATACCAGTGCTCAGTGAATCATTAACTAAAAGTTTAGAAGGCTGCCACAATGGAAAGCAGTAGCAGTAATGACTATTTAAAATCAAGTAAGAGAGTGAGTGAGAGAGAGATAAATTATGATAGTCAACTACAAGAATGTAATTTTTGTTTGGTACCTTCTGATCTGCCAACGTCTTCAAATCCTCCAGTACTTCCCCAGTACTAACTAGGATCAAGCGCTGATCATTTACCGGTTGATCAATAAGATTATGCAATTTCTGCTTAATATCTAAAATTGTCTCAGTTGGTTCACACTGGATAAAGTAAGTTGTCTTACTACGCTTAACACGGATATACATGGCCTGGAAAAAGGAAATTACTAATCAGGCATATAGTTTCTCACCAAAATGAACAACACTTTACGGTCCAGAAACAAGACTTACCGTAACCCGTAATACAGACCATAAGACAATTTTCAACAATCCTTTTTTTGTTTTCAAAGTAAATGACAAAAGATCAGTATAATAAATCTCCATGCATAAACAAAAGAAAAATGCAACTTAGCATCGGACCATATCCACAAGCTTCAAATATAAACTCTTACACTGTCGTATTCTTAGTCTGAATTGTGTTCTAAAACCAGATCATAATGTTCTAAAATTGCTCTTTTCTGAAAGAAAAAGCTCCATTATGTACGAATGAAGTTTCAAGAGGCTCATTTGTGTAATGAACACCCGACAACAAGGCTTTACACATGAAATTAATTAAGGGAGGACACATCATATCATGTTCCGTAAGTAGCAACCTTTGCTTCCTCCAATACGGGGAGACACATTGGACGCATATTGGAAGCACATTGTCCCAACCCTGTATTTCCATGCCTCCCTAACTATCTTGTTTTATGTAATTCTGATAGCCAATTGAATGTCAATAAGATGATCAAACTACCCCTGGGTTTCCTCTAAGAACAATCTTATAGTATACAATATTTGGTCAGGAACAAAAAGGCCCCTAGCAACTTAACTAACTTCAGGTTTTCTATACTATCTTATCCACTCATACATATTACCAATAATGTAATGGTTTAAAAGAATGAAAGAGGATCATATATACACACCATTCTTCAACTGTGAACTCAATATGAGCAGCAATTCGCTCTTTAATCGGCTGCCACAAAATTCCTGCTAAATCGAAACAAAAAAACACATGCCGATGTTATGCATCACAAATAGAATCACAATCAAGCAATTTAACAAGAAGATCACTTTTTTATTCATGATACTGAACTTGCAATTGTATCCCACTAATTCTTCACTAAACTGAAGATGGGTAAACGCTATTTTCCCATACCCAATTGGCAGGCACAAACGCTACTTCAAAAAGATTATGTTTTTGTAATAAAAATTAACTGGGTATCCTGTATTCACTATGAACATGGGAATAGAGAGAGTAAAAATATCAATTTTGAGAAACACTATTCTGTGAATTGTTTGCTCCATATTAGGAAGGAAGAAACCACGCAAAAAGCAAAGACATAAGTTAAGATGTCCTACCTCAGACGCGACGACTCGTTTTGCCGGCCAAAGTCTACTCTCCGAAATCAACTTCCGCCCCTATCTCCGGCTAAACGAATCGACTTCTCAGGGTCTTTCGCTTGTTGGCTGAAAGTATGAAACTTACCCCTCCACCTGTCCTGTTAGGTAATTCCCGTTTTTTTTATATATATATAATTAGTCGATTCTTATTTCCTTCGGAATTTTTTTTGCTTTTTTTTCTTTCTTTTGCTAACGATTGGATTTTTAATTTTTTTTTTTTTGGAATACAGTTTATTTTATTATTTATTAAGATAGAATTTCAGCAAACAAAGCCACCCTATAAATAAAACAAGTTATCAAATCTGATAAGCTAATGTGCAAATAGTAAACTTTCATATGACAAACGATAACTCTAGCAAATTAAATGCCTAACAGGAGCTAATAGAGTGGTTTCTTGATTTGTATTAATTGAATTGTTTATTATGCTTTTTACTTGATTCATTGTTTTAGTTATAATCGTTTTCACGAAGAGACAAAATCATTTATATCTACTATGTTTTTTTTCTATTCCATAAGCCGAAATTAATCCCACTAAACCAAATAGTATTGGACTCATATGTGCTACGTTTAGGTAATAAGCATTGTTAATTTTTTTGCTCAAGCCACTTTAACTCGAAAAAATTAAAATAAGTTGTTGGGATTGAGTCCCATGATGTTATAATTTTAAATTTTTAGCTTAGTGTCCATGCTTTAAATCTCAAACACAAAATTGTTGATGAGGTTTAGTATCTTGCTCATGTCACACTGTTTTTTTTAGAAAAAACGACAATTTTTATTCTCACTCTACTTATCTTTAGGTATTAGAGAGATTCAAATATGTGACCTCTACAATATTAACTTTACCAATAATCAATAGGTCACAGCTCATCAACTAGTCTAAGAAATTTAAGTTTTCCTATCAAATAAAAAAGTAAAAAAGTATTTTGGTCCTGAAACTCTTTCGATTTCCCGGCTCGAAAAAAAAGAAGCTAATAAAACTCTTTCGATGGGTTTAATGTTGGTTTCCGAGTGGAGATGCTCTAAGACTTCCACCTAATCAAGCGTCTTCCTGGCCACCATGGGCAACACATCCTCCATGCTCACTCAGTACGACATCGAAGAAGTACAGGAGCACTGCAACCACACATGTACGAAACTAACTTATTCATTTGCCGACCCGATCTCGGTGGTTCCTTGTTTTCATCATGGGGCTCGGGGTTGGTTCCTGTGCCGTTTGATTTGACTTTGATTTGTGTGTGTCTATGTAGTTTCGCAGCAGGAGATAGTTTCTCTGTACCAGAGGTTCTGTCAGCTCGATCGCAGCGGCGGAGGTTTCATCTCCGCCGATGAGTTCTTGTCCGTACCTGAATTCGCAGTCAATCCTCTCTCTCAGGTAAGCCTATCCCCAAATAAAGGTGAAAGCTTTTATAATCTGCGGGTAGTAAAAGTTCAAAGATTGATGCTTTTATTGAATCTGATAGCATACATGTGTGTGGATCTACCTATATTGCTATTGCTATGCAATGTGTAATTAATTATTGAAGATGGTACTCATCTTAGCGCCTTGTAATATACAAGTATATTTCTTAAGGTTGAGTTAATGTTCATATAAATTTTCTGTGTGAAAATGGTTAATATGGATAATGTGCAATGTCGTTCATCTTTCAGAGATTGCTGAAGGTCGTGGATGGATTGAACTTTAAGGAATTCGTAAAATTCTTGTCAGCATTCAGTTCTCGTGCAAGCTTGCAGCAAAAAATTGAGTGTAAATTTCGACATTAGTAAATCACAAGTACAAGCTTGGTTAATTCTCTCTTTCTGATTGCAGTTAGGGTTGTGAATCTGTTTTGTAGTTATTTTTAAGATATATGATTCCGATCACAATGGGAAAGTCACATTCAATGACATGCTGGATGTTTTACGGGATTTGACGGGACAGTTCATATCTGAGCAACAGAGGGAGGTTGGTCATTATCCAAAAATTTTGTCCGTTGGTTGATGTAGATAGGGTATACAGTGGAGAAAATGAATAATGTAAAAGTAGTATGTGCTCTTTGTAGATTGATTGCCTTTGTGAAAGTATCTTCTTTAGGTCCTTCCATATCACTAGTTCTTGGTGATTGAAAACATGACTTCTAATTTATTTCATACAAAGTGTACTGATTTTATACTCTTGGAGAACTTTTAGCCATCAAATCTATTTGTGTGTTTGATGTTGTTTGTATTTGTGTGCATTTTTCTACAGCAAGTACTGACCCATGTCCTTGAGGAATCAGGCTATACAAAGGATTCTTCATTAACCATCTCTGACTTTATGAAGGTACCGCCACCTTATAACTTACGTGTTTCAGTTGATTGACATGATTATAGATATAATAGTGGCATCTCTTTGCTTGGCTTGTTTCATCTTAGTGAATGCTTGATTAATTTTGAATATTCTGATTAGTATATTTTATGTTGATGTTCCCTCCTAGTCATGCTTTAGAAAACAATGAAGTTCTTGAGGAAGAGAGTTTTTGGAAGAAATGTTTTACTATGTGCATGGGACCATGGATTGAATAAGGGGAC
The DNA here is from genome assembly GCA_029955375.1 of Rubus parviflorus. Classification (NCBI taxonomy): domain Eukaryota; kingdom Viridiplantae; phylum Streptophyta; class Magnoliopsida; order Rosales; family Rosaceae; genus Rubus; species Rubus parviflorus. The sequence goes on from JARGGL010000004.1 coordinate 22,861,950, forward strand.
AGAGAACTTTGATTCCTCATTTTCTTTGTCATGTATGGATTTCAAGAGTATGGCATCCACTTGCCACTTTCAATAATACAGTTAATACTAGAAGTAATAGCTTACCCTTGCAACAGTCCTAGGTTATAGACAGAGACAGAGAGAAAGATGATCCATATGTGACGAAACTTGAGATGTAAGGTTTAATATCTCAAGAAGTTGACATGCTTTTGTTTTTTTTTTTCCTGTTCAGTTTGCATTTGTGTAAACATTTTTTATTTTTCTTGAACTTCCCAAGTGTTACAGTTTTGGAAATAGCAAAGGTTTTACAGCAATTTAATTTTCTACTTGTGCCTTTTTACAGACACTTTGAGTATCCATCAACTGACCTTTCATTTCAACATACCTTGTGTTGCATTAGCATGATGGGACTTTTATTTATCTGTGTGCACATGTTTGGATGTCTATAAAATCGTTTCCTGCATTAAGAAAGAATAATGTAATAAGATGCAGGAAGCACATATGTCCTTGACTAATAAGAAAATGCTAAAGATTAATACCTCATTGTTTACAGACTCTTGGCAACTCCGCTTTGAAGATGGAGGTTGAGGTTCCTGTGGATTGAAATGGGACAAATCTTAAAGCTAAGTTGCTCATGTATACGCTTTCGGTTTTCTCTTAAGTTATGTTTGAGCACTTATTTGGGTTCAGCATTGCTCATGTTGCCAATTGGTTTGTAGAACAGTAGCACCATGCATATGTTGGAAGCTATCTACCCCATAGCTTAGAGTCAATAGAATTCTGTAGGATTGAGTGTTAGTTCAGCTTGTAGAATAATGTAATTTATGACAGCCTGTAATAGGTACCAGAAGGCAAATAATTTGGTTTCTAGTTCAGCTTGTAGAGTAATGTGATTTGTGCACAGCTTCTGCCGTTGTCTAGAAATAATGGTTTCTTGGTTTTTAGGGGATATTTTGAATTACAATTCCATCAACCTTCAGAACTTCCCTGCTGAGGAATCAGATTGGATTGGTTGTGTTATCAGGTGCATCTAATGCGCCATGGCTAATTGTAAAAATTTGCTTGTTTTGAGTGATCATGTCAGTGTGTTATCCTTTTTCAGAAGCATCATGCTATGACATTGGTACTCAAATCCATGTCGACCGGTCAGCTAAGCTAACCATGCTCATCTGTTTTGCCTAATCTTTTGTCATTTGCCGCTTGTGTTCGATATTGTTTCAGATGTTTTTTTTCTGATGTTCTTGAGTACTCTCTGTTCTGTGTTATGGTCAAACTGTCAATTTCTATTTATAGTATGATTTGACTTTCCTTCTCCTAACAAAATAAAATTCTTTGGACTTGCTATACTAGGATTGCACCGACTAGTCCCCATCTGTGCAATAGTCAAAGGATTTAGCTAACAGGACTAAGATCAAATCAATGGCGTGTGGAAGCAATCAATATTTAACACTCCAAACTTAAACTTCTCGTACGAACAAGTCCATGACCCACCTTATTTATTGCTAGAATGGTTTCCTTTTTCCTTTAATATGTCGCCATTGATGAGTATGTCAAGCACGCCTATGCTTCTTTGTTCTTGGTTAATACTCTTGCTTAATGATCCCATGACCCCATCCTCATGTGTGTAATGTGTGGCTCCCCAAGAAATTAGAATATGATGCAGGAATCCTGGCTGTTTCATGTGATGCAACGAATAAATTGAGAAAACAAAAAGATTGTAGAATTTTCTCGCAATTAAAAAAGACCAGAGCTTTAAAATCATTAAATTCCATACTCCAGGCTGTGTTCCTAATCCTAGCCCAAAAATAAAATCCAGATTCCAGGTTGTGTTTACAATTACCATCATGCCCATTGGATTCTCCTTCGTCATGATGATGGTTAAAATAGTATAGTTGACTGATCCACAGGGGATCAAGATATAGCCAAATGGGTAAGCAAAGATAGTTGACGAGATATATATAAGAGACATGGTCGGCCATCGGCAATAGGTCGACGACTGCTGCTATTTCTGGTGGGGCCACGTTCTGAATTCTAGCCGTTAAAACTGCCACGAACGACTTTTTGAAAAATGAAAAGGACCCTCAGATAGCGGTTGCGGGAGAAAAGGAGCAAGTAGGGGCCCACCTTGACATGATTAGGAATTGGATCAAGACATTGATGGCCATGCTGGAGCTGTAATACGAGGTGAGACGACTGCGTTTTGGTTTCTTCACCTTGGTGGTGGTTAGAAAAAGTAGAGACAGTTTCGTTCTTGCTATTCATTCAATGCGTTCGTTCTGTTTCAGATATATTTCCAAATCAATGCTGCTTTTTAAGGAAGGCAAAGCAAACGCTAAGCTGTTGTAATTAAAAGAAGACAAATATTCAATTTTTGGTATGTATTGCCTTCCCCTTATTTGTACTTGTATCTCACTCCCCATATTATATACGCTATAGAATCTCAATTCTAGAACCAACCTAGGACTTTCGTTGCTGTTTCCCATTTTGTCTTTCATCGTAGATCAGAACAAGTTTCGCTGTACCTTGCAAATCATAGATTTGTACGTTCGTTTCTGGGCTCACGTTCTTCTTTTTCTTCCCTTATTTATTGTTGTTGTTGTTGTTGTTGAATTTCTCACAAGGTTGATTCTTTGGTAGTGATTTTCTCTCAACTGGGTTTGGTTTTGCTCTGAGGATCAAAGTTTACGCCTTTCTGCACGTCCCATCAGGTACATTATAATTCAGTTTTTCGATTTGCTGATTTGAATTTTGAAGCCATAATTAAATAAATTTTTCATTTCTATGTGAAATATTGAAGCGATATTTTTGATTCTGGATAGCTGATAAAATTGCACTTGCTTTTGTTCCTAGAATTAACAACAGTTGTTCCCACTTTGAATTATAAGTGAAGATGGCGGAGTATAGTCTGTCATTTGGGATGCCTGAAACTGATATAACAGCCCTAACCGAAGCGCTTAAGTCTCAGCAACAACTTCTGCAAAAGCTTTATGCTGATCTTGATCAGGAAAGAGAAGCTTCATCTACTGCAGCTGATGAAGCTCTATCCATGATACTGCGTTTGCAAGGCGAGAAGTCTGCTGTGAAGATGGAGGCAAATCAATACAAGAGATTGGCAGAGGAAAAAATCTGTCATGCTGAGGAAGCTCTAGCGATTTTCGAGGATCTTATTTACCAGAAGGAAATGGAAATTGCTTCTCTCGAGTTCCAGCTTCAGGCTTACAGGTACAAACTGTTGAGCTTGGGTGTCAGTACTGAATTAGGTACAGGCGAAAATGTGTATCCGGAAAATTTGTTGTTGCAAAGAGGTGATCATTCCACTTGTGAAGCGGGTGGTGTTGTTGGGACAATTAGAAGAATCAACTCTCTGCCTCCAATTGAGCTCAAGGATTTCCTCAACAAGAAATGCTCTATGGATAGAGAGAGAGAAAGAGAAAGTGAAAGTTTATTGAAAGAAAGACCTATAATACCAAAGCCGGAATCTGCTATGAAAAAGGGAGACAAAAAGGTGGACAAGGAAGTTACTTTCCAGGGCTTCGATCCGGAGAAGAAAGCAAAAAATTCTTCCCAAGGGAACCTTAATTCAATCTGGGAGCAGATTAAGAAGTTAGATGACCGAGTGAAAGAGATATCAGATTGTAAAGATTCTGGTGGTGGTAGAGGAAAATCTGCAATGTTGAAGGGTCCGTTTAGGACTTGTTCATTACCTCCAATTCCGAAAGTAATCATAAGCACATCTCATGACACAGAAAGTGAAGAAATTATTGCTACTATGGATCAAGTTGATCATAACGAGAATGTACAGGAAAGGGAGGCAATTGTTAGTACTTCATGCTCCACTGGCGTCCATGATGTTTTCGAAGTCCCACAAAGCTATGACAGTCCTAAAGATTTTGAAGGTGAGCAGAAAGAGCTTAGTAAATGGACATTGGGTGTTGAGAGTCCTAAAGCTTTTGAAGGTGAGAAGAAAGAATTTAGTAACTTGACATTGGAAGTCGAAAACAGGCTTGGCAAACATGATTTGGTATGTAATGAGATTAGTGAAGTGCATGTTCAAGATGAGACAGAGAGGGTCAAGAAAATGTTTCATGGCAAGCTCGAGAACAGATTATTGAGTCGAACGAGTACTGTTGACTCGAATGCAAGGGAGAGAGTGGCTGCTGCGGTTAGTGAGAATCAAGCCAGATTTCAACAGTTGTGGAGGAGAATAGAGCGGCTTGAGGGGGAGAGAAGTATTATAAGGAACGAAATTAGTCATTCAGGAGAAGAGGAGTTGAAGTTGTTTAGGGATATACATGAGCAACTTAAATTAATACGGTCTGAAATACATAGTTGGAAGCCTAAGAAACCTCCTCCACAGGATGATGAGCCCTTACATATTGTTCAAGAGGTACGATTTTCTGAATTTTTTCCTTTAGGGTGCAATCTTGGTTCAGAACTAAATTTTGATTGAGATGTTTGATGTTTTATTGCGATTTCTTTATTTTATTGGACAGGCAATGCTACACTTTTGGCTCTAATCAAGCAGTTCTGTGACACCGATGAATTTCATGCATCTTCAGTCTTGAAGATTCTATGTGCAGAAAGGAATACGTAAGAGTATCTCTGACTTTCTTCTCCAATTAGTGGTGTGAATGAACAATAGTTTGATTCTTTGATTTGATTTGGATACAAAATGTAAAATTTGCTTACTGTACATTAGGGACTAGGTGACAAACAGATGTGTCTTCTTAGATTGTACAAGGAATGCTTTCATGTAAATTTTTTGTTACTTCAAAATTGAGATGCAGGTTGCAAGTAATGTCATATTGAACAGAAATGACCATTAACTGCTGTGTAAGTGCCAGGAGTATTTCCAGAAAATCAAAATTGCAAAAACAATATTGTAAATATATTACTAAAAGGGCTAAATTCAATTTACTACCTTGTACTTTACACTCAAAATCAATTCAGTCCCTGTACTTTCAATTTCATCAAAAACACCCTTATACTCTATAGATTTGATCAATGTCATCCAATTGCTAATTTTGAGATTTCTGATGAGGGCATTTTCGTCATTTTCGTCATAAACTCTAAACCACAAAAAATCATCATTTTGCACCCAATGGGATTCGAACCCATAACATGGTGGGCACAAACAAAACCCAACAACCACCACACCATAATCTTAACTTAGTATATTTGTGGCTTCAATAATATATATAGGGTATATACGATTCGAGAATAAAATAAAATAAAATATTTATTATTATTAGAAACAAAATAAAATAATTTTATACATTAAAAGTTAGCATTATTTTATTTTAATGTTAACTTTCAATTTATGAAATCGTTTTATTTTATTTCTACTAGCAATAAATTATTTATTTTATTTCTAATAATAATAAATATTTTATTTTCTTAATGCTAACTTTCAATTTATGAAATTATTTTATTTTATTTCCACCAATAATATATTATTTTATTATGTCTAATAATAATAAATATTTTATTTATTGTATTCTTATTTATTTTAGTAGTAATAATAATAAATATTTTATTCGTACGAGAGTACAAATAAAATATGTATATAGGGTTATATACGATACGACAATAAAATAAAATAAATAATTTATTATTAGTAGAAATAAAATAAAATATTTTATTTCAATTATATATAGAGTTATATACGTGAATAAAATAAAATAAATAATTTATTATTAATAGAAATAAAATAAAATAATTTCATAAATTGAAAGTTAGCATTAAAATAAAATAATGCTAAGTTTCAATGTATGAAATAATTTTATTTTGTTTCTAATAATAATAAATATTTTATTTTATTTTATACTCGAATCGTATATACCCTATATATATTATTGAAGCCACAAATATACTAAGTTGAGATTATGGTGTGGTGGTTGTTGGGTTTTGTTTGTGCCCACTGTGTTGTGGGTTCGAATCCCATTGGGTGCAAAATGATGATTTTTTGTGGTTTAGAGTTTATGACGAAAATGACGAAAATGCCCTCATCAGAAATCTCAAAATTAGCAATTGGATGACATTGATCAAATCTATAGAGTATAAGGGTGTTTTTGATGAAATTGAAAGTATAGGGACTGAATTGATTTTGAGTGTAAAGTACAAGGTAGTAAATTGAATTTAGCCCTTACTAAAAGGCATAGTAATTTACTAAATGGATTTGCCAAAATCCACATTATTAGTAAAACTCCTTTCTCTGAGTTCAATTTGATTAATAATGTTAATATGGTAGACCAACATTTAGAAATGATATTCGAGGGTGGAAATTAAAAATTAAAAGCAGATAATATTATGGAGGTGTACTGTATGGATAGCTATATATATTTGGATTCATAATTAGGATATTAACACCAACCTTCCACTACTAATTTTAAATAGGAAATTCTATATCAGGGGTAGGCAGAAAGAGAACTAAAGGCTTTTTGGACTGTGGATATCAATCTGCGTTGGTTACCACAAACACAATACTAAATATTATAGAGTGATTATTCATAGTACGTAATCTTAATTACTGATTCGATGAATTAAAGTAACAACTAATAACCAACTCTCCTTTATGCTTAGTGTAACTTTTTGCTGAATTGTAATGTCACTTTTCTGAAGAAAATAAAGTGTTACAGGAGGCACTGAAGTGCATTCTAAACCGCATAAGAACATGTACAAATAAGAAACAATTGCCATATATAAAATCCACAACAAATGAATTCAATGATCAGTAAAACTAGTTCCATCACAATTCCAGAATCAGAGTGAATCAACCTTAATGTCCACTTCTTCGATCAACAAGGCTGACGAAGGATTGGATATGTACTCCTTCATCCGGCTCATTTCATGAGCAACATCCTGCATACTTGGTCTCAATGAAGGATTGTGCTGTGTGCACATAAGACCAATCTCAATCAACTCCAAAACTACATCCTGCCATATTTTGTTATACTTGGGCATTGAAGCTGGGGCACACCTCTCTACTGCTTGTTGAACTATAGGATCAAGCCTCCGGGGGTATTGGGTTTTAATCCATTCATGTAAGCTTGAACCTTTGTGAAAATCGACATCTGTTGGCCGCCTCCCTGTAACAATTTCTAACAGAAGCACCCCAAAACTGAATACATCTCCCTGAGTCGAAGCGCATTTTCCCATGCCATACTCTGCATATAGTGAAACATCAATGTGATTATTACTAGTACAATGAACATCTGAATTTTGATATTTTCTGGAAAAAAAAAAACACATACCAGGAGCTATATAGCCAATGGATCCACATAGCAAGCCATCTGCTGAGCTGAAGGATGTCGAGTCATTTGTGGGAATACTCTCGTCGCCGCCTTTCACGAGTCTTGCGATTCCAAAATCAGTAACCAAAGCTGTCATGTCATCATCTAGTAGAATGTTGCTTGGTTTGAGATCACAGTGTACAACTCTAACAGGAGAGTGGTGATGCAAATAGGAAACTCCTTCAGCTACATCACTGCAGATGCTCACCAGCTGAATCAGATTCAATCCATGATGGCTTGATGATGATGTGTAAAGATGCCTCTCGAGGCTCCCATTCGACATCAATGGAAGAACGAGAGCCTTAAAGTCCGGTCTACTGCAAGTTGTGATGATTCTAATCAAATTTCTATGCCTGGTTCTCTTCAGGACTCGACATTCCCTTTTAAAGCTTCCTGAAATCTCTTCATCTGTCTTCAAATCCAAAACTTTCACTGCAATCACTGAGTTATCATGAAGGACACCTTTGTAGACATGCCCAAATCGGCCTGAACCAATCAGGTTTGAAGCACTGAAACCACCAGTGGCTTCAATGAGCTGCTCATATGAGATTCTCGGGTACTTATGCTCTTCTTTCCCATCTTCTTCATCATCATCTTGCAATTCCCCATCATCAAAAATTCCCAGGTGCCTTCGGATTTTTGACCTGTGCATGAGGGGATAACCAACTATGCAAAAAATGGGAGTGATGATCAATGACAGCAGGACTGAGAGTATAGCCAAATGATGAGAATTCTTCTTTTTGCATCTTGGCATGCCTTTTATTGAGCCACAGAGGCCAGCATTTCCGAGGAAAGAGTTCACGGTCAGCGCAGAAAATGCGCCTTTGTTTGATACATTCCCAGAGAAGTTGTTGAAAGAGAAGTTAAGTTCCTTGAGAGTTAAGGATTGCTGAAGAGATTCTGGTATTTCTCCAGTCAATTGGTTTGAAGAAACATCAAATTTTTGCAGGAAAGGCAACTTTCCTATTGAAACCGGGACAGGGCCTTGTAAGGAATTCGAGGAAATGTTGAGGGACTCGAGGGCAATGCAGCTCCCAAGTTGCGATGGGATTGTGCCAGAAAGATTATTGGAAGACAGGTCAATTGCTAGCACCATGTCCATTTTGCTTAGCTCCATTGGTACTGCTCCATGTAAGTGATTACTTGACAAGTTCAAGTATAGCTTCAAGCTCCTTAACCCTGCAACTTCGCTAGGAATCACCCCAGAAATTTTGTTGTGAGAAAGGTCTAGAATCTCTAAGTTGATGCACTTTCCTAGACTAGGTGGTATGGTCCCCGAGAGTTGATTCTCGTAGAGCAATAGCCTTCGTAACTGGGAAAGGTTTGCGAAACTATCTGGGATCGAACCAGAAAGCTTGTTTTTCGATAAATCTATAAGGCCTAGAGGGGGAATGCCACCGAGTTCAGAAGGAATCTCACCGGAGAGTGAATTGTTCGACAAGTATACCCGTTCCAGCTTTCTCATTCGGCATAGTTTGGATGGGATGGTACCATTCAAATGGTTACTAGACAAGTTCAAGAGGGTGAGGTTGACAAGGTTTGAAATATGAGGAGGGATTGAACCATAAATAAGATTATCATCTAATTGAATCTGTACAAGATTGGTAGAAAGATCACCAATAATAGGCGGTATCTCTCCCCCAAGATTATTTCCAGCTAATTCAAGCTCTTGAAAGTTAGAGGCATTAACTAAAGAGGTTAAAAAAGGTTCAAGGTTAGTGTTACCGTCATGGCTCACAAAGTCATTGTAGGACAAGTAGAGGTACTGCAACTGTGGCATTTTCGCTACAATCTCCGATGGCAACTCCCCGCTTAGCATGTTAGACTCTAAGTCCAGCCACTCGAGTTTCGAGGAGTTTGAAAGCGCTGCAGGAACCTGTCCAACTAGATGATTGGACCAAAGTAAAAGAAACCTCAACTTCTTAAGCTCACATCCATCTCTCAGAGGGATTTTGCCGCTTAAAGAATTGTTAGACAGGTCTATGTACTGCAGGGAATTAGAAGAGTGATTGCAGAAAAGCGGCATTGGAATTTCGCCCTCAAGCCGGTTGCTTCCCAAATTAAGATACACTAATTTGTGGAGAAAACCAAGCTCAGCTGCAATGTTTCCTTGAAGAAGATTGGAAGACAAGCTGAGTTGTGTAAGGTGAGAAAGAGAGCCTAACTCTCTTGGAATGTGACCTTCAAAGAAGTTGCTTGACAAATCAAGAATGGTCAAGGAAGAAAGGCTAGAGAGAGCTGGTGAAATAGTGCCTGTTAAGGATTTTCCACTAAGATCAAGCTCCACAACTTGGTCTCTAGCTTTGTTGCATCTGATGCCAGTCCAATTACAAAAATGGACACCGTCCAAATTAGAATTATTATTCCAATCCTCTAGAGCATGGTGAGGGTCTGAAACAATCCCGGACATGAATGAAACCAATGATGCCTTGTCTCTGCTCATTGCAGCAGCTCGATGATGATGAACATTTTCTTGGCTCGAAAACGCCGCAGCAGCCAAGAAAATGATGATCAGAAAGAGAAAATTGGACATGATGAATGAAGTTGTATGATGAAGAAAACCCATCATGCACGAAGCACGATTATGAATCTTGAATGATGGATGGATGGATGGATGAGAAAATAGAGAGTTTAATTTGGATGCAATGAAGAAATACATGTACATCAATACATGCATGCACCAACATATATGATCGATCGAACGAGTTGATAATGGCAAGTTGTACGTGCCTAACTGCCGTTGAAGGAATTGGCGCCGGTGATGTTTGACTGTTGAAATAGTGCCAATGGAAGTCGTACAAGTGTGTATGAGAAACATGACGACACATCAGCATCGTTAAAGCCGTACGTGGAGCAGTAATGGTGTACATGTCAGCATGACCACCATGCCTAACCACAACTATACTTAATTACATTGTTAATCAATTGGTTTGTAGGGATTAGTGGACTGTGTGCTAATTAAGATAATAAGCACGCTTAGGCTTTTAGGAAGGTGATGTGGTAAGTGGGTGGTGTTTGGGTTCTGGTATATTTGTCGGCACAGAAGCTCGATCGATCAGGTTGTGCATTTAGACTATTCATTGATTAATTGGTACCAAAGCACTCAGAGCCATATATATGTGGCACAATTAACATGCAATTAGCATAAGTTCATCAAGCCTAAACCCTAATTAATTCCTAGTATTTTTTTATTCTATTGTGTTGTTGGCACACGAGTTTTTAAATGATTGTGGAGTTAGGTATAGTTTTAGACAAAGCCAGATTTGATGATTAAGTAATCTTTGTCACACTGATCTGGTAAACACAAAATCATGAATGAATTAAGCATACGTGAGAGAGATGGTAATTAATTATCTGTTCCTATATAGGTATGTATAGGCATCACCGACGGACCAATGGCTAAATTGCTAATCATCAAATTGTGGAAAAACAACACGCTGCTTTACACAAGAAGAACAAAGTTTGAACAGCCGGCTTCATATTGTCAGCTTAATACTTTTATAAATATATGAGGAAATGATTAAAAAACCCTCTTTTTACAGTCTATAGCCCATTAAACCCCTTTTTTTCCGGATTTCTTTTTAAGCCCTTTTTTTAAAGTTCTGTTGTATGGTTTTACTATTATAACCTCTCTTTATCATCTAGATCCAATACACTACGGTAAGCACCGCTTCCGGTTGTCAGTCACTCAGAACCACTCCTCGCCTTTGCAGATTAGGAAGAATTGGTCGTCGACCAGGCGCTCGTGCTTGATGACCTCGCCAACACAGCCAACGTTCGCCATGCCGGAGACGGCGTTGCTGTAGATAACTCCAAATCGGAGATCGGTCTGGAGAAGGGAGTGCATCATCATCCGGTACCTGAATTCAAAGATCTACAAGGGTAGAATTGCGCCAGGCAAGAGCACCAGAGGTAACGGAAACAGCGGGAGCTCAACGACTTAGGATGCTTGATGTGGTGCCTCTCGGAGAAGAACGAGGCAGAGCATTTGAACCCTGTCTTTGGCGGCGGCCGCCGCGAGTCGCGGAGATAAGAAATTAGGCAACTCTCTGTGATTTCTCTCACCTCAAATTCAAAGAAACCAGATCTACTCTCTCTCCTTGCTTCGTTTCAATCCCTCTCTCCTCCAAAACGAACTCAGAAGCATTCTTTGCTTGATTTTGATGTGGATCTAAGATGGATGCGGACTTTGGCTCTTCCGCCGTGAAATGATCACCGCCCTCTCACACTAGGATCTCCGTACACTCCTTGAGCCAAGCAACGTCGGAAAAATCAAGATCGGTGCCACCTCTCTGATCGAAAAAATAAAGATTGAGAGAGTTGCCATTTCCAAAGAAATTGAAGCAGCTGGGACCGAAAAGATTGTCAAAGAAGTACTTGGAGCTCATGCTTGGTTAATTAGAATCAGTGTGTAAAACTGTAAATCTCATATGCATTTTTTTTTTGTAAATATCATGTGTCCGATCGACTTAGTTCCTGATACTGTTTTTCCTTGACATATATATATATATGGTCCATAATTGCTAGCTTCACTTCACATATTTCTCAAGTCAAGTGTTAAAAATGAGTCTAGCTCATATAAGTCCTTGATAAATGTGAAAACCAAGATTGGGAGCAGGGGATAATTCAATTTTGAATGCCCAAAAAATTTGACCATCGTGTATCATAAGAGTCCCCCCTTCTTGAGTAGATTTGTTGTCACTGTCCTTGAGTAGCTCACACATGTGATACAATTGTGATACATATGTGATACAGTTGTGATACACATGCGATATACATGTGATACCATTGTGATACACATGTGATACCATTGTGATACACATGTGATACCATTGTCATACACATGTGATACACTTGCGATACAGTTTTTGATACACATGTGACCTCCCAAATGAAATGATCAGTTTACCATTAGAATTTGTGATACACATGTGATACAGTTGTGATACAGTTGTGATACACATGTGATACACATGTGATACAGTTGTGATACACATGTGATACACATGTGATACTATTGTGATACACATGTGATACACTTGTGATATAGTTTCTGATACACACGTGACCTCTCAAATGAAATGATCAGTTTACCATTAGAATTTGTGATACACATGTGATACACCTGTGATACACATGTGATACAGTTGTGATACACATGTGATATAGTTGTGATATAGTTTCTGATACACACGTGACCTCTCAAATGAAATGATCAGTTTACCATTAGAATTTATGATACACATGTGATACACATGTGATACACATGTGATACAGTTGTGATACAGTTGTGATACACATGTAATATCATTGTGATACACTTGTGATACAGTTTTTGATACACATGTGACCTCCCAAATGAAACGATCAATTTACCATTAGAATTTGTGATACACATGTGATACAGTTGTGATACACATGTGATACACCTGTGATACACATGTGATACACCTGTAATACACATGTGATACCATTGTGATACACATGTGATACACTTGTGATACACATGTGATACACTTGTGATATAGTTTGACGTGGCGGGCTCGGGGTTCCGATGGTAATTTTTGAGAAAAATGGAGTAAAAATGTGTTTTAGTGATATTGTGATACACATGTGATACAGTTTGACGTGGCGGGCCTGAGATCCCGATGATGATTTTTGAAAAAAATGGAGTAAAAATGTGTTTTGGTGATACTGTGATACACATGTGATACACAGTGATACAGTTTGACATGGCGGGCTCGGGATCCCGATGGTGATTTTTGGAAAAAATGTGTTTTGGTGATATTGTGATACACATGTGATACAGTTTGACGTGGCGGGTCCGGGATCCCGATGGTGACTTTTGGAAAAAATGGAGTAAAAATGTGTTTTAGTGATACTGTGATACATATGTGATACACGTGTGATACACATGTGATACAGTTTGATGTGGCGGGCCCGAGATCCTGATGTTGATTTTTGAAAAAAATGGAGTAAAAATGTGTTTTGGTGATACTGTGATATACATGTGATACACGTGTGATACACATGTGATACAGTTTGACGTGGCGGGCACGGGATCTCGATGGTGATTTTTTGAAAAATTGTGTTTTGGTGATACTGTGATACACATGTGATACATGTGTGATACACATGTGATACATGTGTGATACACATATGATACAGTTTGACGTAGCGGGCCCGGGATCCCGATGGTGATTTTTGGAAAAAATGTGTTTTGGTGATACTGTGATACACATGTGATACAGTTTGACGTGGCGGGCCCGGGATCCCGATGGTGATTTTTGGAAAAAAATGTGTTTTGGTGATACTATGATACACGTGTGATATACGTGTGATACAGTTTGATGTGGCGGGCCCGGGATTCTGATAGTGATTTTTTGAAAAAATGAAGTAAAAATGTGTTTTCGTGATACTGTGATACACATGTGATACACGTGTGATACACATGTGATACAGTTTGACGTGGCGGGCCCGGGATCATGATAGTGATTTTTGGAAAAAATGAAGTAAAAATGTGTTTTGGTGATACTGTGATACACATGTGATACAGTTTGACGTGGCGGGCCCGGGATCCCGATGGTGATTTTTGGAAAAAAAAAAAAAGGAGTAAAAATGTGTTTTTGTGATACTGTGATACACATGTGATACACGTGTGACGTGGCGGGCCCAGTGTTTAAGTGAGTAAACATGTTCCATAAAGGAAAAGGGTAATTTAGGTAAGTAAAATTTACATATAAGGAATAAAGGGTTTAAAAAGAAATGGAAAAAAAGAAGGGGCTTAAGAGGAACAATCTTATTAGATAAGGGCCTTATAGTAAGTAGCCCTAAATATATAGTAATAAAATTTGTTTTACGTTTAATTACTTTAGTGTTACACTAATTGAAGTTACAAGTTTAGTTATATTTTAGTATTATATCATTGCATTAGTTGAATAAAAATTGATGATTTACATGTTTCAATTCACTGTGTTCTACCTCTACGAGAGCACCACCGGACGAAGATGAAACCAACCGAACCGCCCGGCCGAAGATCGGACAGAATAGAAATGCCTTTCTTTTTTTTCTTTTTCTTTTTTGAGAAAATGGGCCTATCTTTCTAGTAAGACTTAAAATTATTCTGAATATCTTTTTTCAGGTTTAACTGGACCTTAACCAGGACATCCAATTTTGATTTGGGTCCGTCTTCTGTATCAAAGAGAAGCAACTGGGCCTGTCTTAATTCATATGCAAGCCTTTTTTTTTTTTTTTTTTTATAATTATATATAGATACATAAAAAATAAAATAATTATCTTGGTCTTGGAAATGGACAACGTGAAGGTTTAAGCGAGGTTTCATTTCTACTTCTTCACAGTTCACACTTCAATGGCTTCCACAGCCTCATTCTCTCCTAGTCCTCATGCTCAAACCTACAGTTCCAGCTGGAGAAGACCTCCCAAACTCAACCACAAGTCCCTCAAAAACCTTCACTTTCTCTTCAGCTCAACCTCCAGGACCAATAGTCTCTTATTCAAGCCCTCACTCTCTTCCTCTACTCATTTCCCACTAAGCCTCAAACCCCCTTCAGACCCAGTTCAATTCCACCAGCTAAACGACTCAGTCCAAGACAATCTCGTCGAAAATTCGATGAAATTTCAGGTACCCATGATTAAGCCTCAAGATTCGTCCCCTAGGATTTTTATCCAAGACCCACCTTGGATTGCGTCGCTGTTTCTGAAGGGTATGTTCAAAAAAGCCAATAAAGAATTGAAATTGGAGTCCAAGGAAATCGATAGGAGGAAGTACAATTTACTGAGACGGAGGCAAATTAAGGCGGAGACCGAAGCTTGGGAGAAAATGGTGGAGGAGTATAAGGATTTGGGGAGAGTAATGCGCGAGAAGAAGCTAGCTCCGAGTTTGCCTTATGTAAAGGCCTTGTTTTTGGGGTGGTTTGAGCCGCTGAGGGAGGCCATAGCGAAGGAGCAAAAGGCCCAGCAAACAAAGAAGCATAAGGCTGCGTTTGCGCCCCACATTGATTTGTTGCCGGCAGATAAGATGGCGCTTATTGTCATGCATAAGCTGATGGGGTTGGTTATGATGGGGAATCAAGATGGATGTGTTCAGGTTGTTAAAGCTGCTGTTGACATTGGTATGGCAATAGAGCAGGAGGTAAGTGTTTAAGTCCTAATTTTATCTGTGTTTCGAGTTTCGAAATATTGGTTTTATAATGAACCAGTATTGTTACATTTTTTTTTTGAAATGTTAGATAAGTTGATGCATATAGGGTACTGAAATCAACCTGGGACATCCCTTCACTTATTTAAAATCTTGGAATTTCCATGCAGTTTAAGTTTATCGTCAAAGCTTCCATATTTATACACATTTGCACACTGAACTGAAGTTGAATTATTTGATATAAAGTTATCTTACTGTACTTTAGGTTCGGATTCACAGTTTCTTGGAGAAGACCAAAAGTCTCCAGAGACATAAGACTGCGGTATCTGATGAAGATGGTCTGAGCAAGGAGAAGGAGATACTGAGGAAACGTGTTAATGGTTTAATTAGAAGGAAAAGACTGAATGAGGTGCAAAAGCTACTGAAAAAAGAAGATATGACGCCCTGGGGTCGGGATACACAGGCTAAGGTTTGTTCACTTGTTGCTTTCAGCATTGTGTATTCTCTTAATAATGAGTCCTTCATTGATTTTAGATTTATATTGGGTTTCATTTTCTTTTTCTTTTGTGTAATGTGATATTTCAGCTGGGAAGTCGTCTGATAGAACTATTAACAGAAACAGCTTATGTACAACCTCCACTTGACCAGTTGGCAGATGGTCCACCTGATATCAGACCTGCATTTAGGCATAGATTTAAGGCCGCGGCAAAAAGTCCAGGGTAAGTTTTTCAATCATTCTTCCCCCAAGTTTCTGTCAGCAATTCACTTTTGAGAACTAGATCGCATGCTGCTATACTATAATCCATCAGAGTTTCTTTTAATTGGCTTTTGTTAGGTAGAAATTGTTTAGATAGACAAGCCTCTGTTAGTCTCATATATTTCAGGTTGGTTTATTAATTTATCATGGTATACGCCACTACCAAGTTGAAATATCTGAATTATAGAATTTTGTAGTGATATGCATACATACTTATGTGGGGTAGGTTCTCAAGGGTTGGTCAATCATGTGGTTTCACTCTATCGTTTTTCTTTTGTGATAATATGACTTCTTTTGGTCCTTATAGGCAGAAATTTGTGAAGAACTATGGAGTTATCGAATGCGACCCCCTAGTTCTTACTGGACTTGATAAAACTGTAAGTTGAGATATCTATTTCTGTTTGAGTTTATGAGTTCAGTACACTTGAAATTAGTTGCAGCCTGAATTTACATATAATCTACTGTCAAGTTTCTGGCTTATAATAAACGAAGAATTGCCAAACTCACCTATTTGTTCGTCATTATTATATGTAAATTCATATGTCCACATGTTTTTGTAATTTATATGTCCACATGTTCTTGTTTCCCATAATTCTATGTGAACAACATGTCAAATACCTATGAAAGGACTTCAATTTTTGGAAGTTTGCAAACTTGGAAAGGGGCACTCGGGGGATGGGAAGGGGTGGTGTTTGAGGAATTATACATGTGTGATGTCTAGTATCATTCGGTTACTGCTGAAATTAGCAGCCAGTTCTGAGCCTGTTGTATATGCCAAGTATGCATTGTTATATTGAACACGTCTTTATTCTCATTGTACTGCGTTGTATCCATTGTTATTTTCAACATATCTTTACACTTTACTCTCATTGTGCCACAGATCTACTTAACAGTTACTTTTTGTCTTTGTTCTTCACAGGCTAAACATATGTTGATTCCTTATGTGCCAATGTTGGTGCCTCCCAAAAAATGGAAAGGGTAAATAACGGAAATTTATTGAGATATACTACTGAGTAATTAATATTAATATCAGATAAATTACAAGCCTGCTCTCAGCTGTCTATAACATTTATTTTTGTTTTGTAATAACTCTTGCTCTCTCAGTTTTTTCTTTTCTTTCCTGAAACATCTTTTGAAAATATTTCCAGGTATGACAAGGGTGGGCACTTGTTCCTACCTTCTTATGTCATGCGTACCCATGGATCTAGGAAGCAGGCAGATACAATGAGAAATATTCCTGGAAAACAGATGCAGAAAGTATTTGAGGTATATAAGTTAGAATATCATTTACTGTTCAAATTTCTCTTTTCCTTGTGATAATAGGTCAAGGCTAGTTCTTTTGCTCTATTGTTGGTTAAGAGTTAAGACATAAGACATGGTCTGATGCACCCTTTTTCCTGCCCCTACCCTTTTGAGTAGAATAGTGACCATGCTACGGATACAGTTATGAACCAAATAAACTATAAATCAAAATTAGTTATAACTTGACTATCCTTTTCTCATTAGTGCTCAGAAGTTACTTTATAGTATACTAACACGAGGTTCTTCTACTTTTTAGTACTGGGATAATTTAGATCTTGAAGTGAACTTCTCCTGTGCATAAAGTCATGCTTTCAATGTATACATTCTGCGCAGCATGAAATGATATTCAGTTATTCACTTTTGATATGGTATGTGCACAGGCCCTCGATATGCTTGGAAGCACCAAATGGAGGGTCAATAAAAAGGTTCTTAGCGTGGTGGAGAGCATCTGGGCTAGAGGTGGCAACATTGCAGGCCTGGTTGATCGTGAAGATGTGAGGACATAATGATCTCTTGCATATTATAAAAAACTGTTTATGTTCCTCCTTTACATTACTATCTACTGCAGCTAACCAAACTAACAGTGGTGTATCACGTAGTTTTTTGTCCAAAATTGCATTTTCTTATTTCCAAAGATTTCTTGTGTGGGTGCCAAGAAAGATGTCATAACCCCGTGGAAACCAAATTTTTTCGCCACAGAAACTATTTCTTTTAGAAGAACTTGTCAGAAAATAGGGAAATTTTCAAAAAAAAGGAAAAACAAAATTATAATAATGAGTTTTTATGAAGTGTGAGCACCTGCAGGTGCCAGCACCTTGAAACGGGATACCTCTCATTTTTCTTGTGCAAAATTAAGAGCAGCTTAATTGAAGGTTCTCTAATATTTTATCATATAACATATTATCGCTCAAATATCTGTCATGTTAGATTTGATCCAACAAAAAGAAAGAAACTAGACGAAGGATAGTGTAGTCAATTCCCTTTGTTGTAATTTGGCTTTGTTGGTTGGGTTTTTTTACAGCTAAACATTTTAGGTTGGTCGACATCTATGTTCACCTTTTGCTTATAGGATTCATCTGGTCTGAATATTCATGGGCATGTAGGTTCCTGTACCAGAGAAACCACCATCCGAGGATTTAACAGAAATTCAGGAATGGAGATGGAGTGTAAGAAAAGCAAAGAAGCTTAACCAAGAGAGGCATTCTCAACGATGTGACACTGAACTTAAGCTCTCTGTAAGGTCTCCTTCTGATTATATAATATTTTATTGCTTGATCTTGTAATGTTGAGAACCCTGTTTAGTTGCAGTGATGGTCGATCCAGGCACTACAGTAGTCAAAAGTTTGTGACTCTTGCCTAGAATTTGTACACACCATATATGTGTGCAATGGGATAGTGAATAACTAGGTCATAGATATGTTTGGGTTGCAGATTTATAAGACTAATCAGATTAATAAAATCTGGGGAACAACTGTATAATTTCAGCTGCTTCATATTTCACTTTTTGAAAAATAATACTGAGTTGACTGATTCTGAAATAGGTTGCACGCAAAATGAAAGACGAGGAATGCTTTTATTATCCCCACAATCTTGATTTCCGAGGCCGAGCATACCCAATGCATCCACATTTGAATCATTTGAGTTCTGATCTATGTCGAGGAGTCCTTGAATTTGCTGAAGGACGGCCATTGGGGAAGTCTGGGTTGCGATGGCTGAAGATTCATTTAGCAAACCTGTATTCAGGTGGTGTGGAAAAGCTTTCATATGATGGGCGGCTAGCATTCGTTGATAATCACATTGATGATATATTTGATTCAGCAACAAACCCTGTTAATGGAAATCGTTGGTGGTTAACAGCTGAAGATCCTTTACAGTGCCTAGCTACTTGTATCAATCTATCTGAAGCCTTAAATACCCCATCACCACATACTGTCATTTCTCATTTGCCCATCCATCAGGTAATATGCTTCCTTGGGACTTAAAGTAATAAAAGGTGTACTTTAGTTTATGCAAGTTGGTTAGGTGTGTTCTTTTTTCTCATATTCATACCTATATGTTTTTTAAAATTTTACACAAATGATAAAAAAAAAATTGTAACTTATTTGTAAGTTTGAGATGCTTATAGTATAAGTTTTTAATTCCAATGTTTTCAAGAGGGTAGGAGATCTTGATCATCCATTTCAGTTGGTATTGGAAATTTCCTTAGAGATGTTCAAGCCTTAATTTTCTGTGTTTCTATAAAATTGGAAGTTATTAATAATATTCCTCTTGCAGTTTTATTCAGTGGTCAGAAGTGATTGCTCCATGAGCATAATGCCTAAATCTTAAGCCTGTTTTGTGTTTATTTCGTTTACTTTCTTACTTTTGTAAAGTATTAAGTTATTTTGTTTGTCTAGTTTTTCTTGGAGAGTGCATTAACAGCGATCTCTAAATCTTCTAGGATGGTTCGTGCAATGGCTTACAGCACTATGCAGCCTTGGGAAGAGATACTGTACGTTTACTTTATCCTCATCTACTTAAGTTTCCTCTGTGCATCTTCATGTTCTGCTTTTACATGCGGATGTTCTTAAGCTTTCATGATATTTTATTTTGTGTCATTTTAGTTTCCTCCTTCAAAGTGTTCAATTCTTTCTGTATTTACAACTTCCACTTGTTTGTTATTATGATTTAAAGCTCGTTGGTTTGCTGATTTTTTTTTAATGGTTTTTTTGGTGTCAGTTGGAAGCAGCTGCGGTAAACTTAGTTGCTGGAGAGAAACCTGCTGATGTGTACTCAGAAATAGCTGTGAGGTATACAATTTTTGAAAAAAAAAAAAAGTATCTCGTCTATCACATGTCGACACTCATGTTACATTTTGATTCGAGTATTTTTAATTGTTGCCAAGCTTAAAATCATGGCATATGAACTGCATTTTACTCTTTTACTGACATGAACTGGTTTTCATTGGAATGCCATTACAATGACTGAGAAAGAACATTTCTTACCAAATACCAAATACTGACTAGTACTAATGCATTCTATATCACTACATAGGTCCTGATTCAATTTGTTAAGAATTAATCTTTGATTTACTTAGCTCCTCACTACCAGTTATTTTGATTTATCTTATATATGTATATGTTGTCAGGGTACATGAAATTATGAAAAGAGACAGCAATAAGGACCCAACGACCAGCCCAAATGCTTTATTGGCAAGAGTCTTAGTCGATCAGGTTGATCTTCCTTGGTTCATCTGGATTTCAATTGCAATATATTATAAAATGTTTTTTTCCCTACTTATCAAATGCTGATTTTGCTTTAAATTTCGTGAATTATATATTTGTATAATGCATGCATGTATATCAGCTGCACACAGGAAAACATGAATAGACAACGACACTTACATACATGTAAATTTTGTCAATTATTTAGTATACGCATATTTATCAATTGACAATTTATTGTTTTGCAAGCTTTCAGATTGATCGGAAATTGGTGAAACAGACTGTGATGACTTCAGTATATGGTGTTACTTATGTTGGGGCACGTGAACAAATAAAAAGGAGATTAGAGGAGAAGGGTCTTATAACTGATGATAGACTACTGTTCACTGCAGCTTGTTATGCTGCTAAAGTAAGCAACCAGAGACACCAAAATTCCTTGATATATTATGGAACAGAAATTAAGTGCCGAAAATTCTTGGATTTGTTGCATCATTTGGATATTAAGGAATATTCAAACATGCAAATTCAATGCATGGTTAACAAATTTAGTATGTTTGATATAGATAATTAGGTCATGGATCTATTTATTATACTTTCCTAACTGCCAGAAGTTTTTTATTGACTATTCAACTAGTATTCAACTAGTACATGGTTATACGATTTCAAATTTCACTTGGACATTTCTTAATCTATATTTTCTCTAAATTCTACCTTGTTATTTTTATGTATTAGGTAGTTTCTTACCAAAATTAAATATTAGTTAGCCCATGTAGATTAGCCTTTCTGATTTCACATAATTTTTTACAGGTGACTCTGGCTGCCCTAGGAGAGATATTCCAAGCTGCGCGTGGCATAATGAGCTGGCTCAGTGATTGTGCCAAGGTAATTTTTTTCTGCACGTTTTTGGTCACTAAATGATGTGCCTGGACTGCCTGTAGATCTGAGAGTCAAGTTGTTCTCTGAAACTTCTGCAGGTAGTTGCTTCAGAAAATCAACCTGTTCGTTGGACAACTCCGCTAGGTCTTCCTGTTGTGCAACCCTACTGTAAAAGTGAACGACATCTTGTAAGTTTGACTGATAATATTAAAGTTACTTTCACAGACAGATCAATATTTGACTTAATTCAGTCTCAGATGAAATTGGTTAATACAAAATATCAGGATGGTTGCATCTGACCTTTGTATTGTTATCACTAAGGGGTTGATGTAACTCTATTTGATCAATCTCAATAAGTCACATGCGTATTCACTCAGATTCCTTTTGGCTGGCACTGAAAATGGGAAAGGGCATTCTGTGTTTCAAAGATTATTGTGGATATGTTCACGAAGGGTCACCAATACAATCTTTATCACCAATACAGTCTTTAATAACATGGAATTAAATTTCATGAAAGGCTTCAAAATGAGGTTTCTCATCCACTTGAGATTCAAAGAAACCTAAAATACTCTTTTAAAGAATTGCTAGAAGACATGGTTTGTTTACTTTTTGCTGGAAGACAACCCCTTGCATGGTGCTGCAACGCTATTTTTAAATGACAGTTTAGTAACTAATCTCTGCTTGGAGTTGCAGATAAGAACATCCCTTCAGGTTCTGGCCTTGCAGCGGGAGAGTAACTTGGTAAGCTTACGTAATCATCTCTTTCACTCCTAAGCTTTCTTGAACAATTCTCTCCTTTCTTAACGGAACAAATCATTGATTTCAAACTGATTTGATTCTTTGTCAACTCCAGGTAGATGTAAGGAAACAGAGAACGGCATTCCCTCCAAATTTTGTACACTCACTTGACGGTTCACACATGATGATGACTGCTCTTGCCTGCAGGGATGCTGGCATACGCTTTGCAGGTTTGTCTCCATAGTGTGTAGTCTGTATCTCTGTATTACTAGATTTGACTAATTCAGTTAGATTTTTCAACTAGAGGCAAGTCAATTATCAACATGGTGTAAAATGTGTTTATCAAGAAAAATGATATTTAAGAATGTGAGTTCTAAATGAATATTGGTCTTTGAAAGGAAAAAATTATTTATATAGTTCTTTCTATATACTGATGGCTGTTTCTCTCTTCTGCATCATATATCTTCATTTGTTTGCAAGAAACTAAAATGTAGATGCTATCTTCATTGTATTAATATTATATGTATGTTTATGTGTTTTCTATTATATAGTAAATGTGGCACTCATGTCCATGCCCCCAAATCATGATTGTAGGTCATAGTGCAACAAACATGTTCAAAGTAAAGAGGTCAATTTAATGGTTCTGACATTCGAGTACAAGACACTTTTTTTTTCTTCCAAAAGTTTTCAATTTTTGTTGAGAGATATTTGAACTTACATCCTGCTTAAGGTGCTCTGTATTGAGATGATTAGAGAGCAGTCATGAAAATAAAGTCTCTGGTTTGTAGTGGTTTAAATTCTCACAAATATGTTTGAACTACGACATGTTAAGATATGTTTATAATCTCACAGATGTTAAAATATGTTTGCAGGGGTGCATGACTCCTTCTGGACTCATGCATGTGACGTAGACCAAATGAACCAGATACTTCGGGAAAACTTTGTGGAGCTTTATAGCAAGCCAATACTTGAGAATGTGAGTGAATATGACTCATTTTTTCACATTAAATTCTGTTCAATATGGCTGTTTTTATTGCTTGCTTTAAAGCAACTAGGGAGGGAAGAAGGTTTAAAGTTTTTTTTTTTTTGGGTTTTGTTATAAGAAGAAACAAACTTCCAATAAAACAGTTCACAAATGTGACTTAAAAGGGTACTTTCAACTTCTCCCTAGAGAAATCCTTGGATTCTATATTATGATATAATGAAATGGTGAAAAGAACTTGCATTTAGAAAGTTGTTTTACTACCTCGTTATGTAAGCATAACCAGAAACCAGGTTCTATGATATTGTTTTGAAGCTCTATTTTTTATTTATCACTGGCATTTTTTCCGGCAAATAAGGAACTTTCCTATGAGCATCCCCATCCTTTAATTAAATTGTTTTTCTTAATTTCCATTGACTTTGTGATAACTCTGGTTGTTTCCAGTTGCTTGAAAGCTTCCAAGCATCATATCCAAAATTGACGTTTCCTCCCCTCCCAGAAAGAGGTGACTTTGACTTGCAAGAGGTTCTAAAATCTCCTTACTTTTTCAACTGAACCTCCATACATGAGCAGCGATAATAACCATATACCGAAAGCACCTTCACTTGTTCATATGTCACCCCAAATGACCCAGAGGCTTTATCCAGAGTTCATTGAGATATGGACATAAAAGTGAAGTGGGTAACAGAAGGTTGCTTCTGAGAGAGCTGATAGGGAACTTTTGATTTCCCAATGCTCTGCAGCAGTCTGTGATGCTGATGGGGTGATGATCATTTTCAAGGTTAATGATCTGGTTCTGTTTTAGAGGCAAACGATGTACAGTAATGGAGACTCTTCTTCCGATATTCCCGGTTCAAGATTTGTCTGAAGTGGGACAATATTTTTGGAGGCAAGAGAGACATACAAGGTGGCAAGTGTGTCCTGGCCATAGGAGCTAATTTTGCGGAGTTCATGTTAATGGTGCAAAAATCATGTTGTATCAGAATAGAAAGAGAATGTCATTTTTTTTGACATACCTGTATAATTGTGAATGGAAAATTCTGGCAAATTTGTTGCAAGAAATGTAAAGAAATGAAGGAATTTGATTAATTGTTCTATACAAATGTAAACTTTTCACTCTTGAAAAGAATATCCTAAATGAAATGTGGGCTGCCGTGTTGGGGCAGATTTTGTCATGACTTTGAATTTACTGTGAATTTTTATTTATTTGGGAGCGCCCATATATGGTGCAACCAAAGCAAGAAAAGAATGATTCAAAGCCATCGAAACTAGGACTGCTAAAAGTTTGATGTTGAGTCAATGACACTAAAAGTTTCTCAAACAAAGGACAGTGGTTCCTGACTGCATAACTCGATTCAAGCATGATAAGATTACACAAGGAAGGAGTAGCTTGCTCAACAAGAGAACAGAATAGATGAGTACATAAATGCAGATTTTATTTAATTATAAGATCACCATGTGGAGACGGCGTACATTGCATTTAAATGGAATCTAAAACCAGGTGTTGAGAGAATTCAAAAACAAAATTGTGTACGTTATATACATCAGCATCTTAAACTTTACAATCCCATCTGCTTCATCCACAAGGACCACTTTACAGCCTCCAAATATTCATCATTTTTTCGCAGTGCAGCAATCAGATTGACGTATGTAATCTTATCAGGCTCTATACCATTTTCTCTCATTTCCTTGAGCAAACGGACAGCATCTTCGACCATTCCTGCAATTCCATATGCCTTAATCAATGTGTTATAGCTGCACAGATCAGGTCCCAGTCCACATTCTTTCAACTCAGTCAACACCCCAGCGACTTCATCAATCCATCCTTGCTCTCCATAGATATTGATCATAATGTTGTAGGTGCGATGGTCTGAAGCACAGCTTGTTTCCTTCATTCTTTGCAAAACGCTTCTGAACCGCTCCATTTGGCTTTCTTTCCCATAAGCATCCAACATACTATTGTAGACTTCAAGGGAAACTGAAAATCCTTTAAACTGCATCTCTTGTACCGTTGAAGACATGCTTTTGAAGTCTTTGTTTCTCCCATAAGCAGCTATAATAGTATTGTAAGAGACCGTATCAACCAGATCCCATTTCTGGGCCATCAAGAACAACTTCCTAGCCTTCTTCAAAAGCTTTGCTTTCCCATATACATCAAGCATTACATTGAAGGTGATGGTATTAGGAACAAACCCACGTTGAAGCATCTCATCAAATATCTCTGAGATCTCATCAATTGGCAAAGCACGAGAACAGCAGTTTATGACACAATTGTACATTTCCTGATCCCAAGTCACTCCAGTCTTCAAGATTTGATAGTACAGATCTTTCAATTTATCAAGTTTGCCACATCGTTGATAAATACGGAGCATATCACGTAACATATAAATGTCTGGAAATATGCCTTCCTGTTTCTCCATTGCGTCCAGAACAGAGCAAGCATCTTCCAAAGAACCAGCTTTGACATACATTCTTACAGCAATGCCATAGGCAATCATGTCCAAGGCGATTCCTGAAGATTTCAACTTGACATAAACTTTCTCCGCTTCAGAGAAGAGACCCATGATGCTGTAAATGTCAATCATTGTGCACATGATGTGCATGTTTGGCTTGCCATCATGTCTAGGCATTTGATTGTATATTGTAACAGCATTCTCAAGATGACCCAACTCTTTACATGAGCAAATTAACAAATGGTACAAGTTATCTTCAAATTGTGGATCCTTCCAGAGTTTTGCCCTCAACACTTCCATAGTGTCATCCACCAAGCAGTGTTTCACATAAGCCATGACGAGACTGGAACAAGAAGTCCGGCTGACAAGAACGTGTTGATAGAAAGAACCTCTCAAAAGGAAAGGCACTCTATCAATCCTTCCAACCTTCTCATATGCTTGCAGAAGAGTACCAAGCATTGAGGAGTATTGGCATCCCATCGTCTGCATATCATCGAGAGTTCTGATGGCCCCCTCTTCATCCTCGTGTTTGGCTTGCAAGTTTATTAGGGTGTACAGGTTAGACGAATTAGGCTTGTATCCCAGCCGCTTGAGCTCTTTATAGTACCATTCTGCTTCCTTATAATTGTCAGCTCTACCCCAACCTTCAATCATGGAACGGTAAGTTGTTTCATCAGGCTCTAATCCAACTTTCTTTATGCCTAGAAATAGGTGATGAGCAGCATCCATTTTAGATGCCTTCCCATATCCAGTTATCAATGTATTGTATGCAACAATGTTAGGAGAAAACCCTGCTTCTTTCATGGAGACTGATACTAGTTCAGCAGCCTCTACTTTTCCCTGCTGACAATAAGCATTAATCATTACCAACCAGTTATCCAAATTCGGTTTCACTCCATCTTCTCTCATTAAGCCAATGATCTCTTCTGCTTTGTCATACAAAGTCAAACGGGTATAGATTGTGATCATTGCCGAGTATGCAGATTGACATACAATTCCAAAGTTCCTCATCCGAGAAAAAGTAAATTCGGCCTCCTCAACATTCCAACCCTTCTGGTAAAGCCCCATCAGCATACCAAATGTAGCAATATTCGGCTGGACTCCATGTTCAAGCATCATTTGAAACCACTTGGCACCCAACTCAACACGCCCCAATTTACTACATGCATAAATGAGGGTATTGAAGACCTGATAATTCAGTTCACATCCCAAGTCAGTAACCATTTCCTGAATCAATTTCTCAGCTGCATCCCAGTTTTCTCTCCTACCCAACACGCGGAAGACTGAACTAAAAGCACTCACATTGCGTTCTAATTTCCCATTGCTTCTCATCCACTCGAAAAATTTAAGAGTTTTGATATCACTACACCTCTCTAGCCTTTTCAAAATGTCATTACAGTGCTCTAAGCTCAGGTCAGACCCAATAACAGAGTAATCAACATCAAATTCACTATCATTCACAAACAAATTCTCCAATTTCCTTACCCACCTACTCTTTCTTGAACTAAACCTCAAACCCACTTCTCTCTTACTCACTTTCTTTGTGTTACTGTGCCCCTTCTCATTTTCATGTCTTGAACAATCTAGGTTTTGCTCAACCAAACTCTCATCTACTGGCAATTCAGATTGGAGCCGAGAGACCTTAATGGCATTCACCCTATTAAAAGAATTAACTACAGAAGCTCTACTGTAGCAAAAAGAATAGAACTTTTTTGAAGAATCTAATGCCTCCAAAGAAATAGACAATTGCAGTGAGGCCATGATAGAGAAGCAAAGTTCAAAACATCAATTACTCACCCAGATTATAGAGGGGAGAAGGAAAAGCACCCAACTTTGATCATCAACTTGTTCTGGACTGGGTTAAGCCTTTCAATTTGAGAACTGTGATTGCTGGAAGAACTGAGAAGCACCCAAATGACAGAAAGAGATTGTGGGTAGGCGAAAGGGCATATGCCGCATATACCTTTGGATTTTGGGATAGTGGAGTTTGAAGCTGTGGAAGAAAGTGAGCGCCTTTAGATTTTGTAGCTAAATTACAAGGAATATTTAACTGGTCATGTAAATCTCAAATGGTCAATATCGTTACAATTAATTATCATTCCGGTCGGTAAATTGAACAGGTAAATTCGTTGTTGATTCTTGGTCAAAGGGTTAGCTTTATTGATCGAGTGTGTTCCTTTTGCGAACAGGATTTCTCTATTTATCTAGCTAGGCTTTTACTTGGGATATCCGAATTAGAAAAGGAGTCGCAGCACAGACCGACCTCATTGCATTACATACAGATATAATATACGTACAGGGAGGGTAGGGATTGTGGTTTGGAACAATATGAAGAGCCAGAGAGTGAGGTTGTGCAACACAGCAAAGTTGAATTTGATGGAGCTACCCATAGAAATCGTGATCGACATCCTTAAGAGAGTGCCTGCAAATTCAGTGTATCGCATCAGATGCGTCTCTAAGACCTTGTTAAGCATAGTGGACTCCCCCTCTTTTGTTACGCTGCACACCCGTTTTCTGCTTTCTCCCGATTCTCCTCATGTTTCACCTCAACTTATCCTGCGTTCCCTTCGATCACATTGTGGAGCTACTAGAAACCAAATAATGTCATTGCACTCACTGGATTTTGACCATGCCAATGCCCAAGCTGCTAAGCTTAATGTCTCTGCCATTTTGTACACATGCAAACCCTACCATTACATTGTACATTTTGTTTTCTGCAACCTGTTTTGCATCAAAAATCGAGTGGATGATGCACTCGGCTTCTTAATCAATCCTCTCCGGGGAGAAGTTCTAAGGCTCCCACCCAGTCACACCATTGCCCAAGTTTATGGTACAAATTCCAAAGTGAATTTTGATTGGACTGGTATGGGATTTGATAGTATAACCAACACCTACAAAGTTCTTCGTGTTTCGCAAATTTTTGTTAAAAATAATCGTTCAGAGAGCTGCCTCGTATCCCAAGTGCTTGTACTGGGCACCAACTTATGGCGGCAGGTGCCCTCAGCTCCTCCATTCCGTGGTTTAATTTGCACAAAGACTGCATGTGCATATGGAGATATGCATTGGTTACTTAATGGTTATACCAGACAAGGAATTCAAGGAAAAACCCACATACTTTCTTTTGACTTCAAGAAAGAAGACTTCTTTTGGACTCCCAATCCCTACATATTACCGGATGGGACCTTGAAATTACACTTGATTACTTTTAGAGGATCTATGGCCATCGTGGATACTTCGTCAAATATGAATATTGAGATATGGGTGATGAAAGATTACAGTAAAAAACAGTGGATGCTACATTATTTCATCAATATCGACATGCTTGAATTAGATCCTCAGTTTGATTTTTGTTTTGCGGCCTGTGGTGAATGGGAGCATGGCATACTTTTCATAGATCAAGCAGCCGCAACAACATTGTTTTTGGATCTAAGACCACCTGTTGTTACCAAGTATCTTTTCAAATGTCCAATTGAGGGGTGGGATTTGCAGTGTAAGCGAATCATGAGTCTTAATGGGAGCTTGATTTCTCTTAAAAGTTATGCAAATTTGGTCCAAGCAGAAGAACCGGATAGTTATGGCGATTGGACTCAAGGAGAAGCAAGCGGGAAGAATTTCTTTTATCTGACAAGGTAAAGGTAGCACAGAGGCAAGTTTTCGAGGACTAGTTAACGTCCTCTTGATGATGTAATCCCTAAGTTTAAGCTGAACGCATATTCTTCTATGAAAAAACACTTCTTTCTTTCCTCCTTGTAGCTCTCATTTAATGTCAAATTGTCAATGGTTCCTTAATTCTACAATACCCGATTGTCATAACTTTAGGAGTTATAACTTTAAACATCGCCGCCGCACATCAAAAATTCTGACAACCAAATTCTTTCTTATGAACAAAAGAGCTAAAGCTCTTCCATATACATTACACATATTAAGAAACTATGGTCCTAAGAAATCCAAATGCTACTGAAGGCTTCTTCAAGTGCCCTCTTCCTGCTTATCTGTGGACTCCACCCTCCTGCCCTTGGACCTCTCTCTGCTCGCAGCTGCATCATTTCTTCATCATCATATCCATGCATATCATGCACCCCTCCCAGTGGTAGTGGTTGCGGGCCCATGCCCACTGGTCGTGGTTGTCCAGAAATTGTAGGTGCATATTGCCCCTGCATACCAGTACCAAATCCTGCTTGAGACCCTTGGTTCATAGCCTATCAATAAACACAAAAAATCAGTTAAGAAAACTCTGATGTCCAGGAACAACTGGTACAATTTACAATAATAAGAGTCATACAGAGATGAAATGTCCATTGAAACTAGATTCTCATGGTGATCACTAACTCAAGAAAATTGATATTCTTACCGCATCAATATCATTCTGTACAGGATGACCCTTGCTTGCTGCTAGAGCTGCGGCTAGTTCTTCAGCCTAGTTGATTAATACCACCAGCATTAGAACCTTGAAATAAATTTTCCAGAATGTATTGTATTCCCTTATTTCCAGCAGAGGAGCCTTCAATTTTTATTTTTATTTTTAACTTTTCCTACATAACAATTGACACAAAACAGCAGTGCAAAGCTTCACCACTTATAATGGACAAAATCCGCAGGGTAGAAACAACAAAAGCAAAGGAAAAGCAACTGAGAAAATTATTAGGAACTACCTTACGGGCTCTATTAATCATTATTTGTTCAGCATTTTCTTCCTGGTACTGTGCAATTTTGGCTTCAATAGCAGGGACATCTATTCCTTCGATCAAGTTAAATGCTACCACAGAATGATTTTTCTTTTAGTCAGATTTAACTTTTTGTTAAGAATATAAGTAACTATGAAGCTGAAAAACTTACTCATATCCTCTACTTCCTCCAAGTAATCGTTGTATTCTCTCAAGGAAGGAAAATCGTCTTCTCGTTTATTGAATCTAGACAATAAATCACTCCAACAATGGTGAATAAAAGAACTGTGACGTATATTACCAGACACAGCACTTATGTACTAAAAAAAAGGCTTTTAAATCAAAGTTTGATCAGCACTAACAATTAGTTCCAATACTGAATAAACCAATGTGTCATCCCAGTTTATACATTCTATAATTTCGAAATAGCAATGCAAATCCCACTCCCCCCTGATCTTCTTAAACTCCTCTAGTGATTGCTTTGAAGATTATAAAATATCGATTTATGCTGTAGGGGGATATACTAGCAGTAATAGTAATGTCCTTTCTAAATCCCAAAGACAAAATATTTTAAATTGAAATGAGTCCCACTACTTTCACTCATTCATACAAAATAAACAGCCATTCATTATGGATATTTGTCCCTCGAAGGATTGTTGGATTGGATTGATGAGTCCAGGATTGTTTCAATCAAATTTCAACCTACAGAGATTTTCGGCAATTGAATTTTATAGTCTAATGTACCTACCAAAATCTAAAGCAATGGAAAATGAAAACCACATGAGAGAGAGAGAGAGAGAGAGAGAGAGAGAGAGAGAGAGAGAGTTACATGCTTGCAATCCTCTTCCTGATAATTATCTCCCTGTGGTGGGGATTAGAACTGGCAACCACCATTTTGTTGCCCCCAAAGCCTTTTCCCCTTTTGTTCCTGTAACGTTAAAAGCATCTTAAGTTCCATACTACAAGTCTACAACAATTCTATGAAGGGTATATACATATATTCTTAAATGAAATCTTGAAGATTTCAAACGGCTCAGACCTCTATGTGGTAACCTTTATAAACGGCTCTTAAAAATTGGGCCCTCAAAATCCGATCATCAAAGGTAAGATGCCTGCAAAATGAACTATTAAGTCAATTTGGCAGGCTAAATTGCGACACTCCAATATGAATCACAGGCACCTTGCACAACTTCAGGAACTTCTGATACCGCTTTATGTACAGGAATAGCATTCTTTAAGCGTAACATACAATATACTACCAAACAGTGATCCAAGCAAACGCCAAGACAATCATTACATGAATGTTGAATACAAAGCGTATCAGTACATGAACTCTAATCCCCTAACAGAAAATTTTATTTATTTATTTATTTATTTTTCAATTTCTCTCTCTGCAGAAAAGTAAATGCACAGCACAAATGCATAAACCAAAAACCAATTAAAAAGCAAAAACTGGTGAACCCTCTAAGAATGTTGGAAAACTAAAACCAGAAAATCCCAATCGCCCGAGAGAGAGCCTTTTATATTCAGGCACTTGGATACCAATGTGAACTTGTTAAACAATAATTCTCGGATGGATAATCGATAGTGCAGATGGTTAATTCCGCATAAACTTATGGTAAAGGTTTTCAATTTAATAAAGAAGCAGAAGATTGCTTAGAATTAACGACCAGACCCATTAACAAATCAAGCTTGATCGGGGTTCGGCATGAGTTTCAAAAATTGAGGGTTTGGAAGGAGAGATCCATACCTGGCATGGCCACAAACAGAGAGCAAAGACGATACGACTAAGTGTCGTTTCAATTTAGGATTTTTATCACCATATAATACTAACTATTTCTCAATTATATATTTGGTACCTAAATTTCAATTTTTGTTACAAGTAGTACCCAAAGTTTTAAATTTTGTTACAAGTAGTACCAAAAGTTTTCAATTTCATCTCTTGTGATACCTAAGATCATTTTAGTCACAAATATATGCATGTGTTCTCCAAAAAAGAGGGTAAAATGGAAATTTTTGAGTACTACTTGTGACAAACATTGAAAACTTTGGGTACTATTTATGACAAAAATTGAAAACTTTAGGTATTACTTGTGATAAAAATTGAAATTCAGGTACTATTTAGGATTTACTCGAAGGGTTCGAGTACTGGTTGTGATCAAAGTGAAGTTCAGGTACTATGTATAATTGATGCAAAGTTTAGGTACCATTTGTGATAAAAACCCTTCAATTCAAGACTATTCGGTGCAACTGTTATTGAACATATAGCCAATATCCACCGTACATGCAAAAGCCAAAAAGATCTAACGGCGATTTCAAAGGGTAAAACTCCCAGCCCCTTTTTAAGCAACGACAAAGAGTCGCAGGTGGATCTAGATCCTTCTTGTGTTTGGAGAGAGGACCTCCTTGTCTGTGTTCGCTGCTGCTCTCCCTGGTGGCGGTGTAAATTGCTACTGTTCCTCGATACTAACAGGTAAATTCGTTGTCAAATAGTTGAGTTGATTGATCTTTATTCATTTAAAGTGCGTTTTAGGAGTTTTTTCTATTGTGTTGATGAACTTGACCTCATTTACAACCCTAGGATTGGGAGTCAACTGAATAACGAAACCAAATTCTACAGTTGTAAATTATGTTGAACAAGATTATTGTCACTGTTTTCCATACTAATCTTGCTTGGAGGGAAACATGGGAGGGGATTGAATTCTAGGTCGAATGGGATATCTCATCCCTCTTTATTTAGGCTTTACGTTTCCTATCGGAATGGGAAAAGGAGTGGACAGACCAGACCGACCTTATTGCTGCATAATATATATATATATAGGGAGGCAGGCAATTCAATTTTAGTTAATTTTGTTTGATTGATTTGCTATCACTAGCATTGGAGATGGAGATTCCGAGAACCCAGATGTGGAGAATGAGGCCCTGCAACCTCAACGACAACAACAACAACAACAAGGCAAAGTTGAATTTGATCAACCTACCCATGGAAATCCTGGTCGACATCCTTAAGAGAGTGCCTGCAAAGTCAGTGTGTTGCATCCGATGCGTCTCTAAGACCTTGTTAAGCATAGTCAACTCCCCCTCTTTTGTTACGCTGCACACCCGTTTTCTACTTTCTCCCGACTCTCCTCATGTTTCACCTCAACTTATCCTGCGTTCTCTTCGATCACATTATGCACCTACTAGAAACCAAATAATGTCATTGCACTCACTGGATTTTGACCATGCCAATGCCCAAGCTGCTAAGCTTAATGTCTCTGAGATTTTATACACATGCAAACCCGTCCATTACAATGTACATTTTGTTTTCTGCAACCTGTTTTGCATCAAACATCGAGTGGATGATGCCCTCGGCTTCTTGATCAATCCTCTTCAGGGAGAAGTTCTAAGGCTCCCACCCAGTCGTCACTCCATTGCCCAAGTTTATGGTACAAATTCCAGAGTGAATTTTGATTGGACTGGTATGGGATTTGATAGTATAACAGACACCTACAAGATTCTTCGTGTTTCGGAAATTTTTTATGTTAAAAATAATCATTCAGAGAGCTGCCTCGTATCCCAAGTGCTTGTACTGGGCACAAGCTTGTGGCGACAGGTCCCCTCAGCTCCTCCTTCTCGCGGTTTAAATTGCACAAAGACTGCATGTGCATATGGAGATATGCATTGGTTACTTGGTGGCTATACTAGACAAGGAATTCAAGGACAAACCCATATACTTTCTTTTGACTTCAGGAAAGATGAGTTCTTTTGGACTCCCAATCCCTACATATTACCAGATGGGACCTTGAAATTACACTTGATTACTTTTAGAGGATCTATGGCCATCGTGGATACTTCGTCAAATATGAATATTGAGATATGGGTGATGAAAGATTACAATAAAAAACAGTGGATGCTAGATTATTTCATCAATATCGACATGCTTGAATTAGATCCTCAGTTTGATTTTTGGTTGGCTGCCTGTGGTGAATGGGAGCATGGCATACTTTTCATAGATCAAGCAGCCGCAACAACATTGTTTTTGGATCTAAGACCACCTGCTGTTACCAAGTATCTTTTCAAATGTCCAATTGAGGGGTGGGATTTGCAGTGTAAGCGAATCATGAGTCTTAATGGGAGCTTGATTTCTCTTAAAAGTTTTGCAAATTTGGTCCAAACAGAAGAACCAGCTACTTATGGCAATTGGACTCAAGGAGAAGCAAGCGGGAAGAATTTCTTTTATCTGAAGAGGCATTAGTTTTCAATTAAGTTTCTGATCTTTGTTGTAACATCAATCTTCTTTATTGTAATAATGTCATCATTGTAATTATATTGATCTAATTTGGTTGATTGTATTTTATATTTCATTCATCCATCATCCTCGTACATATGAGTGAAAATCAGTTTTAATAAGTTTTTTTTAATTTCTGATTTTTATTGTATCACAAATATATAGATATCAAAATGTTGTTAGTTGAGCGTCAAACCACCTCAGTCAAAAGTCATTGGTACTTACTAGTTGATATGTTCATTTTAAGGACAAAAACCTAGTCTCTGTTCTTTCTGCAGTCGGTTTTTTGGTTAGATGTAATAGTACGTATGTGAGCGTTGCTTCAATTCCACCTTTAGTAGTTTTTTGTGAGTCTTTGATGTGAAATCGAAGTTTAAAAGAAAATTCATTATGGGAGGCCTTTCCTTCGTAATGCAGAAATTCAAGAGAAAATTGTCCTTTTTTATTTTTTCTGGGTCGAAGTCCTTTAGGTTGTAACCTTCCTCTAAGTACTCATGCTAAAGAGTCCACAAAAATTTTTAACTGCGATATTTCCTGAAAATTATGTATTATATTTTTCTTCTGTTTGGCGTGCTTCACCAAACAATTTTTTTCTTGTCATAACACAAAATAAACTCAATTGCCACAACTATAAGATTTGACCAAAGAAAAGTTATAACTTCATACCCTGCCCCCCACATTAGAAACTAATCTCTGCAATGCTACTGAGAAATCCAAATGCTACTATGGTACTAAGAAATCCAAATGCTACTGAAGGCTTCTTCAAGTGCCCTCTTCCTGCTTATTTTTGGACTCCATGGACTCCACCCTCCTGCCCTTGGACCTCTCTCTTCTCGCAGCTGCATCATTTCTTCATCATCAACAGCATATTCATGCATATCATGCACCCCTCCGATTGGTAGTGGTTGCAGCCGATGCCCACTGGTAGTGGTTGTCCAGAAATTGTAGGTGCATATTGCCCCTGCATACCAGCACCAAATCCTGCTTGAGAGCCTTGGCTCACAGCCTATCAATAAACACAAAAAAATCAGTTAAGAAAATTCTGATGTTCGGGAACAACTGGTACAATTTACAATAATAACACTCATGAAAAGATGAATGTCCATGGAAACTAGATTCTCAAGGTGCACTGTCACCAACTCAAGAAAAATATCATTTTGTACAGGATGACCCTTGTTTGCTGCTAGAGCTGCGGCTAGTTCTTCAGCCTATTTAATTAATACCACCAGCATTAGAACCTTGAGATAAATTTCCACAATGTATATGTCCCTATTTCCAGCAGAAAAGCTTCAATTTTTTATTTTATTTTTTTACTTTTTTTTTACGGGTCAACACATGTGGAAGCAAGATTAGGAACTTAAATCTCATAGATACAAAACAGCAATGCAAAGCTTCACCACTTATAACTTATAAGGCACAAAAACAGCAGGGTAGAAACAACAAAAGCAAAGGAAAAACAACTGAGAAAATTATTAGGAACTACCTTACGGGCTCTATTAATCATTATTTGTTCAGCATTTTCTTCCTGGTACTGTGCAATTTTGGCTTCAATAGCAGGGATATTTATTCCTTCAATCAAGTTAAATGCTACCACCGAATGACTTAACTTTTTGTTAAGAACATAAGTAACTATTAAGATGAAAAACTTACTCATATCCTCTACTTCCTCCAAGTAATCATTGTATTCTTTCAAGGAAGGACAATCGTCTTCTCGTTTATTGAATCTAGACAAAGAATGGTCATCAAGGATGAATAAAAGAACTGCTACGTATATATTGGCTGAGAGCACAACAGTAATTAACAGTACATATTACCATATACAACACTATGTAAAAAAAGCTTGTAAATCAGAGTTTAGCGTGCACTAACAATTAGTTCCGATACTAAATAAACCAATGTATCATCCTGGTTTCTACATTCTATAATTTCTAACAAGCAATGCTATTCCCACTCCTCCGTGATCTTTCTGAACTCCTATAGGGAGTGCTTCAAATTTATAGAATATTGATTTGAACTGTCAAAGGATGAAACGGGAGTGTGAATAGTAATTTCCTTTATAAATCCCAAGGACTAAATTTATTTTAGATTCATATAAAGTGTCCTTGAAGGATTTATTTTAAATTCATTATGAATTTTTGTCTTTGAAGGATTGTTTGAATCACTCAACCCTACAGTTGATTTTCAACAACTGAATTTTCATAAAGTTCAATGTAATACAATAGGGCTTAGGGTTAATATACACTAAAACGAAATCTTGATGATATTTACTCAAAGCTCTATGCGGTAACCTTTAAGAGAAGCTGTTAAAAATTGGTCCCTGAAATTCCAATCATCAAGGTAAGATGTCTGCACAATGAATTATTAAGTCAATTGGCAGGCTAAATTGTGATACTCTAATATGAATCACAGGCATATTGCACAACTTACAGG
Organism: Rubus parviflorus; assembly: GCA_029955375.1. Lineage (NCBI taxonomy): Eukaryota > Viridiplantae > Streptophyta > Magnoliopsida > Rosales > Rosaceae > Rubus > Rubus parviflorus. The sequence goes on from JARGGL010000004.1 coordinate 22,899,075, forward strand.
AGATTCTCATGCCACCTATGTATAGGAATAGCATTCCATATCCTTGCAATGAATTTCATAATGGAAGTGTAATATACAATGTACTACCAAACAAAAGCTAAGATAATCATTACTTGAATATTGAATACAAAACTGGGAAAAAATGCATAAACCAAAAAGCAATTAAAAATCTACAGAAAACTGGTGAGCCCAGTTAGAATGTTGGAAAACTAACTAGCAGAAAAACCCAATCACTAGAGAAAAAGAAAAAGGAACTTTCTTCATATTTAGGCACTTGGATACCAATGTGAAGTATATCTAACAAATAAATTTCCAATAGGAAATGAATTACTAAAACTCAATAAAGGATAGATAATTCAGCATAAACTTTGAGGTAAAGGTTTTCAATTTAATAAAGAAGCAGAAGATTTCTTAGAATTAATGACCATGGTGATCAGACCCAGTGTATCGATCGAGCTTGATCAGAGCCAGCAGGCTCAAAAACTGACGATTTAGAAAGAGAAATTCATACCTGGAATGGAATGGAATGGTTGGGATGACCGCGCTCTTGTCCAACAAACGCACGGGCGACAAGAAGGGAAACCTTTGGGTTGGGCTGGGCTGGTGGGTAATGACGAACCCAGGAAGCCCACTCTCGGCCTCGCTTTTTTAATACTTTTCGGTTTCATGAAAATCCCTTTTTGCCCTTATATAGTTATATCTAATTTGCTCAACGTTTTTTTTTTTTTGAGGAAAAGATAAATTGCATTAAACCATCTGAAGACATACAAGTGATACAACGTGGGTGACTTGGACGCAAAATACGCCTACACGCAAGCGTACGTGTCGTCAAAAGTATGGAAGATAATAGTAAGACCGGGGGTTTTGTCGTTCGGGAATTGGCGGGCCAAAGTCCCAAGGCAACTAGGTAACTAGCTACTTAACACTAATGAGGAGACAAGAAATGGATGAGTATGCATAAGCTATGTGTGATATGTGCAAAGTGAACAAGTAGTTGGGGACATTTGTTGGTTTAGAAAGTAACTTGAAACAAGATAAAGTAACAACTAAATAGATTAAGTGAATGCAAGTAACAAAGATTTGATTGATTAAGTGTTTGGGTCTCCCTAGTCCAATTCCGATGGTTGATTAACTTAACAAGCATGCAAACGATATTGATTATGGGTCAAATCTCGTACCTTAGCCATGCAATGGTTTAGGGTCATGGTCTTTTCTTTTGTATCTTTGTGTCATGCAATGGTTCACAATGACTCTCAATTTAGGTAATCTAAGCCATGCAATGGTTCTCAAATTACTAAACTAAGGCAAAGGGCTTAAAGACCTAGGGGTTCAAACAAGGCAAGCTCATCAAATTCATTGTCCATTGTCTAGAGATAGTAAGATAATCACTCTCACTCTCCTTACCAAAATAGATCAAACACATGTTTTAGAATTGATTAAGTTCCTAGACATGCTTCTAACACATAATGAAATTGGCAATGAAAATACTCATATCAACATCACAAGCACAAAGGTAAACATTAATCAAATCATCTTCCTTGGGCTAGGGCACACAACCCTAGCCCCCAATCTTCAAAGACTACTCACTACTCATAACAAAATACATCATATTCTCAAATCTATATAGCCTAAAGACAAATAAAGAGTAAGTAGAGGTGAAGAGATGCTCAAGAGTGGAGGCTAGCTGGTCCTTGCTGTCACCAAGGGGTTGCAAGCCCTCTCCTTGTGCTCCTTAGTCTCCTCCTTGCTTCCTCAAGCTTCAAGCCTTTAGATTTTAGGTCCTTGATGAATCCCATAGTGAGGATGAGTAGATGGGTGAAAATGGAGAGGAAAAGTGTATGGGGATGTAGTATGAAGTGTATGGGGTAGGTTTGATGAAGGGTGTGAGGTGAGATGAGTGGAGGAAGTGGTGAAAAATGGAGGAGGAAACCAAAACAGTCTCTAGGCGACCGGTCGACAGTGCTAGGCGACCGGTCGCTCGGGTACAGATTTGGGTGAAAATGGGGCAAATGGAAGGAAAGGAAAATGGAAACTTGAGAGAATTTTGGGAACTTGTGGTGTCTAGGGTTGGTGAATGCTGAAAATGAGAGATTTTAGGTATATATATATATATATGAGGGGATAAATGGCCAAGATGAAAAAGGGATGATCCTAAGGTAAAAAACATAGATCTAACTCACATAAAAATACCTAAATGTCATGGGGTAGTTAGGAATGTGCAAAGGCATTAAGGGCAAAGTGGTAATGTGTGCTAAACATGCAAAAATCTGATTTGGGACCATAGGGAGACAAAATGTGTGAGATGGAAGGCTAGAGGACAAAGTGTGTTAGCATTAAATGCTTTGTCCCCAATTTGAATTTGAATTTCCACTCACCCCAAAATACCCCAACCAAAATCTCAAAGGGCCTCTCCTAGTGTGCTTGGGAGAGTCATGCATGAGTTTGAGTGTGATGCCTTCGGGTTGACTTTTTGGAGTTGACCATGTGAGCACGGTTGACTTTTCGGCCTCTTCATGAAAATGCCTCAAAAGCTCCTGAAATGCATCCTTTTTGTCCAAGTTCTTTTTCTCCCATATGAACCTACAAAATAAGATAAACAAGGGTAAGTGGCATCATTTGGCTCATAGGAAAGCATAAAACAAGCAATTAGGAACGCTCTTTATACATAAAATATGTATAAATCAGCGGGGGACATAAGACCTAACCCCAAAAACGGTTACACATACCATGAGCTTAAAAAGTCCAAACTCTAACCAATCAATCGCCTCCTTCCACAGACTACAGAGAACAGATAATCTCGAAAGTTTCGATAACACCTTATAGACAACTGCCAGAAAAACAAACACCCTCGAAGGCACCATGTCCCAAACGTACAAGTCCACGTGCAAGGAATGCTCGTCAGCAAATTGATAATAAAAGTAAACTGAAGATAAGCCAACCCTAGCTCAAATGAGTAGGGACTTATTTGACATAACAAAAATCCAACAAATTAAAGCTTAATAAGCGGGTCGTGGTAATTTGCTCAACGTTGTTTCATCTACTTGCAAAAATTTCTTTGGCACACAATTATACATTATAGCACCCTGAATCCATTTCACCCTAATTCATGAGATCTTAAACTAAAAGGAGATAAAAGAAAATAAATAATAAATTTCATACCCATAAGGTCATTTACATAACCTATATTCTTCAAAAAGCCACATAATATTTTTATTCCTCATAAAGCCACCAAAATATTACAAATTTTAATATTTACAAAAATGCCACCGCGTTTTTTTCTCATTATTTACAAAAATGTCACTGCCTACAAAAAGCTACTGCATTGATCTTTGGCAGTAGTTTTTATTGTTCTTTGACAGTAGCTTTATTGTTTTTCGACAGTAGCTTTCTTGTTATTCGACAGTAGCTTTCTTGTTATTCGACAGTATCTTTATTATTCTTTGGGAGTACATTTCTTGTTATTCGTCAGTAGCTTTATTGTTTTTTTGTAGTATTTTTCTTATTCTTTGACAGTAGATTTATTGTTTGTTTGGAGTACTTTTCTTATTATTTGACAGTAGCTTTCTTGTCTCTAGTATTAGTTTTTCGTATTCATTGACATTTTTGTAAATAATGAAAATTAAAAATATGGTGGCATTTTTATAAATATTGACGCGGTGGCATTTTGGTAAATATTGGTGGTTTTATGAGGGATAAAGATATTTGGTGGCTTAAAAAAGAACAAGGTCTTAACTCTTAAGCATGGCAATCTTGCCAAAGTTGATGTGGATCTGTTCCGATCCGATTGGTGGTTGTGGTGGCAATGTTTGGATCAAGCCGATCTAGGGTGCATTACTTTTCTATTTTTAGTTCTGCTTTCGTTTTCTAATTGTATTTGTTCTTTGCTTTCAATTGTTGCTTGTCTTTGGATCTATCTTCATAACTCAAAAAAGTCCTTACTCGATCTTCATAATCAAGGTTGCTGTCATGGATTCCGGTGGGTGGTTGGATTTTGGTAGCTAGTCTGTTGTCCATAGGACCCAATCATATGCCTGCTTAAGGTCGTGCATCTCAACTTTAGCATATTCTGATGTGTTCGGGGAACCCTGAGACAACTCACCCAATAGTTTTCTATTGTGGTCACTTGTCCCAATTATTGCTAATTTTGGTCAATTTGGCTCGATCAATTGTCAATTTATGTCATCGCTGTTGAAACCATTGACTTGCCAGTCTTTCCTCTCAACTCTAGCCTATTATGAGGTGGAACTGCGAGCACGTGGATATGAACTTTGCTTTGAATTTAGGTCTCTCAATGAATTTGATTGTGATTCAGATCTGGTCCTGATCTTTTGTTATTTGACGAGTTTGGATTTGATAATTCGATTTGTTAATCCGTTAACTTAACAAAACAAATATGGATTTAGGTTGATCCAATCTGTTAATAACAAGGTCCATCTTTATAATAATCTTATCTTATATATTAAGCAAACAACCCTCTACATGTTTACATTTTTCAAAAGCCAAAACTACTCTTTGCAAATAATTCTCTCTCTTCCTTTGAACTTTGAAGCAAACGACATCACATGAACAAAAAGATCAACAAAGCCAGGTTCCTCCACAATTTATACACTAAAACAAAGATGTGTCTTCGCCATTTTGCAATCCCACATACAGTCGATAGTAGACTGACTTCTCATTTTCAAAATTAAAACGGAAATTTTTTCCGTACACAGTATGTATATACACAATAAAAATTAAAGTAAATAGCCGCTGTACCAATTCGGCATCTCCATAAATTAGCCGCACAAGCAAGACAATTTTAACATGTCCTCCATTAAAAAAAATTTAATTTACGGGGACAAGGAGACGATGTCGTTTTACCTGAACTTGATGCCAAGGGCGAGTCGTTACAAAAGAAACACAACTCGTCCACGCTGGCAATCCGTGCCTTAGAAAACCCACCAATTAGATGCAATCTCCCGAAACTAACCTACCAGTCGAGTCAAGCTCAGTCATTTTGTAAAATCATTTTGAGAATTCAGTAACAATTTCTACCTTTTGTTTTGTTCTCTCTGAAATAACCGAAATCAGGACCGTCGTCTAGGGTTCAAGAACCGTCGTCTAGGGTTCAAGAACCTGACCGTCGGGTTCAAAAATCAACAATGGAGAACTATAGGAGGCTTGAGCACATCGCGCACGGCCGATACGGGGAAGTTTACAGCGCTAGAAACTTAGCGACTGGCGAATTGGTCACGGTGAAAGAGTTCAACTCAAATGGTCACACGTTTGGGTTGAGGGAAATTGAAGTTTTCGAATCACTGCCTAGAACACAATATATTTTCAAACTGGTAGGGCACCATTGGAAGAATAACCAAACTGTTCTTTGTATTATGTATGAGAATCGGCCATGGATAAGTCTCCGAAGACATTTAGATCGTCTACGTCGAAATCAAAACCTGTTGGTCGCCCCAAATCAAAACCAACAGGTTCCACCAACAGAAATGACGGATGCAGAGATCCAGATGACGATGTATCAGCTTTGCGTTGCTGTAGAGAAGTGCCACAGTGCTGGAGTAATGCACAGAGGATTGTGCCCTGATAACGTGTTGATAGAGTTTGCCCCAATTAGGGTTTGCCTTTCTGATTTTCGTTCAGGAAAGTTGCTGCCTGTTTTATATGGTGTCCTTGATGGTGATGGCAGTGAAAATGAGGACGAAGGTGGCAATTTCACTCCGCCAAGTGAAATCTTTAAGAGCTATCTTCACTATACCGCACCGGAACTGCTGATGGGGGCCAACACATACTCTTTGGCCGTTGATATCTGGTCCTTGGGGACCATCTTTGGTAAGCAATCCTTACTTTATTGTATATTACTTTCTGGTTCTTAATTTTAACTTTTACAATGTGTTAACAAAGTTGTTTAATTGAATCTGTGGTGTATGGTAGGGATACTGAATAGTTGCTTATTTTAATTCCCTATCATGTTTATATGGATTGAAATTGTTCTCCTTAAAAAATTAGTTCTTTATGGCTTTTGACCGAAAGGCATCCTTGTCTTATTGTCAATTACTGTCTGGTTCTTGTGTTCTATGAATGGTTAATTGACTTAATTCTTTAATTAATTAGGTGGGTTGGTTTTGGTTTGTCAAAGAATCTGTAGAAAAAGTTAATACCCTTTGCATGATTTTAGGATCGGAATTCTTTATGACTAGCTAATTGGGGTTTGGTCTTATTGTTAATGGGAGTGTGGGTTACATGGTCACACAACCTTTATGTTGGATCTCTGACCTCATGCAGAGACTTCATACTTTTGACCTATATCATTCCCGCTGCTTGCCCTATCTGTCACATTCATGATGAAAGTATGAAACCGTTGACCACCTTTTTATGATGAATTGCTCCTTTGCACACCAGGTCTGGAGTCGATCTGGGCATCTTCTGGTCTGCCCTATTGGTTAATTGGCATCTATATTTCCTTGATTGGCTTGAGAATCTTGCTACTTTTTTCCCTCATAACCCTCATCCAGACCTCTTACCCAAAATCTGATACCATCCTTGGAAAACTAGAAACCTGCTCATTTTTCAAAATGCCACCCCTCACCCAAACCACGTTGTCTTTGGTGCTGCGTCTTCTTTTCTCGAATATTCTCAAGCTAACCCTCACCATTCTACACCAAAACCAGTTCATCATCATTACATCAAATGGTTTCCCTCTAACCTTCTCAGCTCTAATCTTGCAGCTGCAGGCTTTGTAGTCTGCGACTCTCTTGGTAATCCTATTATAGCTATAGCAAAGAATTTAGGTTGCACACTTGCACTGTATCATGATGCCCTTGCACTTTTCTGTCCAATTTTATTTTCAAGTTAAAATAGCTCTCTATGGCACATTGCTATTTAGTTGCTTTTGCAAACATTTGCGCCTTTTAATTGCAAATGCAAAGTAGGCCCTTGGGCTCTCCATACTTTCCATATCCTTGCACCTAGCTAACCTGGCTTTAGCACATCATGCATCGCATTTAGTCAGGGAGGTTACCAGCTAACTATTTTAGCTTCATTTTCTGTTTTCAGCTGAGATGGTGAATGGCACAACTTTTTTCCAGAGGGGTAGAAATGAGAGGGGTCAACTTCGTTCCATATTTGGGTAATATACTTTACCGCTGGTTTATTCATCACAAACAGTCTAATTATGATTATGTTACGAAGTTGTATGTTCTTTCGCTGTAGCATTTTAGGCATTCCCTCAGCCACAGAAAGACGCCTAGTCCCTGGTGTGGGTAAATTTGAGTGGAACAGTTTTGAAGATCTTCAAACGATCCCTAGGGGAACTTTGGCAGCTGCAGTCCCTAGGCTTGGACCTGCAGGGTTGGATCTCCTTGCGGTAAGAGTCATATCTGCATGTAAAATATTAAGTATTTAACTGATACCCAACTTTCTAATCCTTTTAGACCCCCAAAAATAAAAAACTAACTTTCTACTCCTTTTTATTTATTGCAGCAAATGCTAGAGTTTGTTCCACAGCACAGAATTTCTGCACTTCAGGCCCTCAGCCATCCTTATTTCAACGATTTGGACTTCGGTCATTGATGGTTACTTTGTTCCTCGGTTATCTGTATTTGTCTAGGCTGATTTGTACATTTGGTGAATGCTACGTTTGTTTTAGCTGACAGTGATGAAACACTGCAACTGGTGTTATATTTTTTTTGGTGGAACGTACTCGCTGTAATATTCTTGTATTCAGTTTGCAGTGACCTCGGCTGTTTGGTCAATACTCAATAGGAAAAACCCCACTATTCCTTTTCTATTAATTGCCTGAGGTTTGCTAATGGATGGTTTGTGTGATATTTAGTTATTTACGTTGGATGCAAAGCACAGAAATGCGTGTAGCTTGGTCATCTCTGATCACTGTGCTACCCAAATAAATTGTTTTAAAACTTCGGTTAATTGCACAGGTGTTTATTATTTAGCACATTTTCACATAACCCTCGCACGTTTTAAAGGGGGCGCAATCTGAAGATAAGTGTATATCACTATATATATTTGGAGTATTTTGTGGGTGAAAACGAAGATGTAAGTAAGAGCCTTTGATTTTTATGAATTTGACCCGAACAAAATGTCTGTCACACTAAACGGAAAGAATTGCTTTGCATCATAGGTTTGGTGGTGCAGTAAACGGTAAACCAACTCATGAGAATGCCGGATTTAGACCATCTGCGAGCCGAGAATCTTTGTAAATTAGACAGAATTTGAAAAAGCAGCAAGATAGTTTGGATGCTATAATTTCTTTAGTCTTTACAAGACATATATTGAGGTAGCAAACAAGAGGATTACAACCTAGAACCGAGTTTTCATTAATTCATGTGTATTATCCAAGTACACAAATCTAACATAGCAGTATTATGAAGTACAATGACTGGAAAGTGGCAACTTTGATTTATTTTGAAATTACTGCAATGGCAAATCCGAAAGAAATCACAGAATATATCATGCTCGAGATAACAGAGATCACCGAAAACAAACATGCATCCCAAATTTTCTTCTTTATTGCTTTCTTAAAAGCGATTCTGCTGCGTGTGTTCTCACAGCAACAAGAAATATACCAACAATGCATTGCACTCCATGAACTTTTCCCAATGACTCAAGCACCAAATGCGAAGAGAAACCTTCTAAGAGTCACTGACAAATTGTAAAGATGGCATTGAGGACCCTGTCAAGAAGTTTTTTACAAGTGCGAGAGCTAGCTTGGGTTTGTGCAGAGGGACTTCATGGCCTGCTCCCCTCACCGATACGAATGTCAGCCCAGCATATTCTTGAGTCCAGCCTCCAACCTGTTAGTTAATTGTATTCATATGTAGTGTTAAAGCAATATTTTGATAACAGATAAAACTTGGGTTATCTCGAAACAACGATATCCTATTTTGGTTTTCTGTTTATAAGGAGTAGAGATGAGGGAAGGAAATTGTAGCCCTTACCTGCCCATCATCGTACCAGGCACGCCAAGGTTTGACACTTGGAAGCTTAAGAGCATCTATACTGTATCGGGTAGATGTGACTGGGATTACTGCATCTGTATCACCACTGCCGTAGTAGTAGTAGACGTCAAAATAGAAAAAGTAGAATGCTTAGCAACGGTTGACTTAAGCATTTGAAAGAAATAAATTATTTGCTACCTGAAGTGCATTCCTTAACCATGTGATAAAATGGCTCCACAAAGCAACTCCATACAGTTTATATCAAAAGTATGGAGAGCAAAAGAGTTGAGTAATTAATTATAACGTGGTCACCACATATAACTCATATATGCAGTTATGATGAATGTGATGAAAGGAGCATCTCACAAAATTTAAAGAAGTAACAGAATCTATATTCACAAGGTGTTGGAAGGAACCTGAACATCCATATACGAAGTCCTGAATGTATCAGCTCCCGGTAGACGTCCAGCACTGTCCTAGGAGAATCCTTCCAAGTAGCGTATACCACATCACTACAAAACAGCATAAAATTGATGGACATAAGATGAGAAGCTCTATACCATCAAAAAAATAAATTCAGAAATATCCAAATTTGCTTTAAAGTGAAGACACAAATCAGGATATATATATCCCAGTTCCAAGCAAGGCATCTTTTCTCAGCTTCTCCACCCCAGCTCAGAGAGAGATTGAGTTATACCTGCAGGTTGCCCATTTAGATGGTGCATGGTGTCGATCAACATGAAGGGCCTTTTGAACCTCAGGTAGATTGAAGTATACAACTGAGTGTGCCTCAGTGCAAGGATCATACTTTTGATTGATGTGGCCAACCATCTACCAAATGAAATTTAAATTTCATCATCAATATGAAAAAATAATTCAACTATCATGTTTTAGAGTGAGACTTGAAACCTCAGTTTGAGGTTGAATACAGTCACTGATGAAGCTAATAATTTACAACTCCAAAGAAACTATTTTAGTTGTCTTTCCTTGTATAATTCTTAGGCAAGTGTAGGATATTATATTATAAATTATTTGTATTCATTTGCAAGCCAGAAGCTGCAACTAATTACTGAAAAAGAAAAGGAAAAAAAAAAGTCAAGCGTAAAGAGTGAGTGAAATCACTTTTGGGGACTGGCACTTCATGAAACCAAGAACTGTAAGTATATACTGGTTCAAAACTTTATCCATTGAAGTGAACCATACTAACTAACAAAGAAAAGAGTGCAGGAAAATATGACTGGCGATTTCAACATTGTAGATATGTTATCTTTTGTCAACAATTTTCACCTAATTGGCAATTTGAAAAATTTATTATTCTTGATTCATTAAGAAAATAAACGAAACAAACTTGCATGCAATGTAATAGACAATCTAGTGTGCCACTCACATGCACTCGTTTCAACAGCCGATTTGACTGGCTAACATTAGCAGGGCAAGTAGGAGTGTAAATGCTGTAAGGGTCAATGTTTCCAAGCTCTGCACTAGCAATGTCTAGAATACTATCACAAGAATTGGAGGAGTGTATAAATGACTGGAAGTCGCAAAGAAGGTTCAACGCCTTGTATGTTTGATCAGAAATCAAACCAGCCGACCACATAAACTGGAAAACCCCCAAGTGATCATGGTAATCATCAGTTAGAGCATTTCCCACCTGCATTGCAGATATATTTTGTTATTTCGATGTGTTAAAAATATATATATATATATCCATGAATCTATTCCATCGAAAAGCATGAAGTCTATACCATATAGCCCTTCAGATTAATTGCTTTTTCATTGGTTGCCAAGTTGTACTTCACAATTGCTTGGCTTAGCTGAGGAACATAATGTCCTGGTAGACAAGTTTGGATGGTTAAAACCAAAATATCAGGTCACTAAGACAAGTTTCTATTGCATCTATTTAAGTTTCACATATTTATTTAATGGAATGGAAACAGAAAGTGGCATTATATGATGTACGTATAAGCATACAAGCAAAGAAGTTTTGTTTACCTGCATAGCTCTCTCCTGTGATATAAAAGTCCCTTCCTTTGTACTGGGGATAGCGCTCAAGCCACTTCAATAGAAATGTCAGAGAGTCTTTAGCTGCAAAATAACAGGATTGTAATATAAGGTGCATAAGCTAACAACATAAAGTTTAATAATGAGACATCAAGTAGTCAAAGTAGTACCAGTCCTTTTATCTCCATTGGATAGCAAATCAGAGGATGTGTTTGAATAAGAAAAACCAACTCCAACAGGTGAATCAATAAATAGAATGTTAGCAACTGCAAAAAAAGTACAAGCAGTTAGACATGCTTGCATAGAATATAACTACAAAGAACTACTAACAAGTGGTTATATCATTCTAGATCATATAATCCAGAGTCACTGAAAGTAGCACACTATTGCTCACACATAAGGAATTCTTAGGTAAAATACAACCTCAAACCTCAACCTCAACCTCACTAGAAAATCAGAACTAGTACTAAAAACCTTCACTAACAAGCTCATGAGAAACTCATTTCATTACCTTGATTCCAAGAGTAAGGATTCAAATACAGTGTCTTCCCATCTGCCTTAATATGAAATGGGCCAATTTCCTCTGCCTCCCCATAAGCAATTGATGAACATCCAGGTCCTGAACCCATTCAGATATCAATAACATAGCAAACTAGCAATTAGCAATTAGCAAACCAAGTCAAAACAGTAATATCACAAAGAAAATTAAAAAGCTTGAACTATTTTGAAGCTGGACCTCCATTTTGCCAGAGAATAAGGGGCTTAGAAGCAGGGTCCTCAGCCGCCTCAACGAACCAGTAGAAGAGAGCCCTCCCAGCATCTTCATTGACATTGACATACCCAGCATAGTGTGCAAAGCTCACGTTGAATGTCTGGCCCGGGAGCCCAAGAACTCTGTCCAATCGCTGTTGGACAAGTGGGTCTGTCGGAATAGTCGCAAAAACATTACCCAGATGAAGATTGAGGATGATGATGAAGTATATAAGAACAAACGCCCATCTGGGTTTGAACATTATTGAAACTTGAGAGAGAGATGATCGATCAATGAAAAAACGCTTCAAAAGACGCTGGCTTTGCGAGTTTAGCTGATAAATACAGGAAGGCCTTGGTGGCTTCGCGGACAGACCACCATGGAATAGGTCTATATCTGGAACTCTGACCTGTGCGATGAGGTAAACATGTGTGGACTAAACCAGTAAAGCCATCTCTTTGTCTTGCCAAAAAAAAGCCATCTCTATGTTAAAAAGTTAAGAGCTTTTCTGTTTTTCAGTTGCCTTATTTAGAAGATTTCATTTCCCAAACCTTTCTATTTCAGAGTTTTTTTTTTTGATCAAGTCTATTTCAGAGTTAATTATCATGTTTTGAGAAATGTTTTTTTTTTTTGGGTTACAAGAAATGTTTTACCTGTAACGACATTTGTTTTATCTATCCTATTTTATTTAAGAACTAAAAATAAAAAATTTGACTTTGAAACTTTCGGGCTAAAATTAGTAATTACCTTGGTTATTTTCATTTTTCCTACAAGATTGGAGGGTGACATTCACGCTTTGTATATTAAAGTATCCATCTTTCTTGGTAATGGTCTTCGTCAGTTGCTTGTAGAAGCAGGAAACTTGAGAGAGCCAGCTTGTCCAAACTTGGCTTTTGAATTATCATGTTAGTTTCTTGTCAGTCTCCCTTTCTACACAAGCATCCTCATTTGTTTTTAGTATCGACTGCTATAGAAATGTGTACATGGAGGCTTCCAATACATGCTGTCAACAACTAGAAATGGAATAATTGTTCTATGAAAGATGTACAGAGGTAGAACTCGCTTCAATTCAATAGAATGGACAAAAACTATGCTATAGTTCTGCACAAAAGGCCGATGTCCATATATTTGCATCTTTTTTGTACATACGTATCACTTAACTTTACTTACAGTCACTGCATGAAAAATTTCAACCTTTATGCTTCAGAGAGATCTACATTCTCATTGACTGGATTTATTGATACAGGAGATGAATCTTGGATGCCATCGGTATCAGACGGTTGAGATTCATGCTTTGCTGCTGCCTGCAACACCCGGTTTTTGACATCTGAGGATGAGGGAGATGTTGGTAGTCCGATGCCATTTGATTCTAATTTTCCAGCAGCCCACGAAAATGCCTGAGCTCCAACTCTTGCAGGAGCAAGCAGCAGCCTTCAAGAAACCATATAGACCACAATCCACAATCAGACAACTTTGAATCAACAAATTTTATGGAGCTTTTTCCTAAACCCTTCTCTACCTACAAGGCTACAAACATGCATCTTGATTTACAATTCTCATATCTGTTTAGATTTCGGTGTCTCTGGGCAGAAATTTTAAGTACAGGTTTCCAAGAACTTAAGAATGCATCAAATCCTAATTTTAGTGCCAGTCTATAAGTATCTGGTTCAACACCAAATATAGGCCTATGGTACACTGAAGATCTAGGGATCATTTACTAGCAGAATTATTATGGTATGAAATTGGTACATTGGCAGCCCCAAGTCCCAGATATATTAGAATAACAACTCTTCATTAGCTAAACTGCAAAGGTCTTTTCAGATTTTCTGCACATGATTACAAGTCTTGTGACATACACTTCAAAAAAAGTTATGTGATACGCATGCAAACAGATATCCAGTCACCTTTCAATAGTATCATGATTGTAGATAGGGCCTTATGGACTTAGGGAGTTGGTTTACCTCACATCTCGCTTAAAATCTTCAGCATCCTCATAAGATGCCACCCGCCGATAAATGGTCTGATGAATTTAAAATGAAAAGAGCAATAAGAAAGGGAAAGAATCAGAGATTATATGAATTTCTTTAAAGCAAGTTTCTTATTAATCAAATAAATGTGTAAAGCATGAAGACAAAACCATATGGTTTTGTTTCTGGACAACGCACGAAGGGGGAAGGAAACAAAGGAGTCCTTTCAATAAGTAGAGCATGTTGGAAATCTTAAGTATCTTATTCAAGTATTCAGCATACGCTGAGATATGAAAGTAAATACTTCAAATAAAGAACTCATTCTAGGAAGATCATAATACATACCTGACCAAGGCCAACAACGCCAATCAGTTGTAATGTCTTTTCCCACTCTGAAAACCCAAAGAAAATCAAAAAGTCCTAATTAATTTCCATCAATAATGAACCCTGTTGCTAATTGCTATTAGCTTTCCATGGAAGGGAGCTGTATCCCATATACTATACAGTTAAGTGGAATCAGACCTAAACTACAAGAACCATAAAATATAATTTATCCTTAAAAAGAGCTGAGAAAGTGCATGTGATATATTGGTTTATCTTACAAATTCACTTTCGATATATGCAAATAAATAAATTTAAGGAGCATATACACACCGAGTAGTGCATACAATCCCGCAATCAAACCCTGTACAGAACGTAGTTGCAAATATTAGTAAAGAATGCACGTGCTAGTGCATAGGATAGAATAAATCATCTTTGTAAAATGCCAAAAAAAAAATCCAATAAAGACTGTAAATGGTATGGAACAAGAGGTTAATTAACCAGAAGCCTCTACGAAACCCCACTTTAGATCATGAACGGACACTTTAGATTATTAGTCATCATGTGCACTCCATCCCCAATGTGGTTATCAATATTTTGAGAATATCTTGTGTCAAGGAAATAACAAAACCAAATTAATGTTAATTATCATGGAATTACAAATTAAGATATCAGACAAGCAATTTGTCTTACCACACCATACCCAAGAACTTGCAGCGGAGAAGGACTGATATCCTCCAAAATAGCCTCAGCATCCTGAAATGATACAATTTTTGCAATTATATGAAACTATGAAAGGAAAATCTCAAAGATGCTATTACCAAAGAAAAAAAATAAAAAGTGAAATATTAACCACACCAAGACATGATCAAAAATATCACTTTGTGTGGAATGCATTTATATCCTTAACAAAAAGATATTTTATTGATCATCATAAAAATGAATCAATAACTGTGGACAAGTCCACATCAGAGATCATCTTAAAAATAGTGAATGATTAACATTGCCTGCCTCATTCACTTCTAATCTTTCTTTCTTTCTTTTCTTAACAGAGTTCAAAATTTGTTCTTTTGCACTTTATAATACTAAAACCTTTCCTTTTGACCACAATATTAAAGTAATTTCCCATTCAAGTTTTTTGCAAGATGGTCACTGCAAACAATATTGTTTTTTTTTTTGAACAATGCAAACAATATTGTTAAATAAACAAGAAATCACATTGGTTTTTGTCAAGCTAATTACAAACTCACCAAACAGACTATTGCCATCTCTTAAGACATTAGAAATTAGAAGAACGAGCAGCACCAAAGTGATAACTACCTCATTGAGTACGGTAAGTGTTGTCTCAGGTTTGAGTTCTTTAATTCGAAGACCATCTTTCACCCAAGACCGAAAGCCACCTTGAACCAAGTAAGGTTTCTGTCAATTATTTAAAACACCACCAGATTATTAGTATCACTATCTAATGAATTTTCTTAGCAATTCCAAAGCGCCAAAATGTTATCTTGCATTTGGTTCAAAATACGGCATAGTTATTTTGATAAGACCAGTCAATTTGTTATCTTGCAAAAAAGAATCTATACTTGCCTTAAGCCCCAGCTTTCTCAAGGATCTTGCAATTGCTTTGGAACGAGTACCATCCGCATCCAAAATTATGACCTTGGACCTGTCCTACACAAAGTAGAAAACAAATAAACCATCTTATTCATTACTCAAGCCAGATGCTAATCAGGGAGAAATTAGAAGGTAGTGCATGATATAGGAACTTGAAGAATCATTAATCATTATGAAATCACTATAATTTCCCCAAGTTTTTGGGCATCAGCTCTAGTTGTTGGATGTGGGATCTGAATTTATGAGAAAGCTTCCTTAAGAACTTCATATTGATTCACTGAATATACAAAAGACTGAAACTACTTACCTGAACAATCTTCAAGTTCCGAATAACAGCAGCAGTTAAGGTGTCATCAAGATCTCTTCCACTCTTCAACAACTTCAATACTGTGGCATCAACCTGAAAATTCATTGAATATTTTTAACTTAAAATTGCAGGAAGTTTTTGGAGCTAAGCACTAGTAGCACATCATTCAGATTTTTAACTTTTGACATAACACCGAATCACTTAGCAACACAGGATACTGTTTTTTTTTTTTTTAATTTCTTTCACCACAACAAATATATAATACAATAGCGTCATTCATATCTCCAAATAACATTGTAGTATTAAGACAACCTCAGGTAGAGTCACACTTGCATAGCGATAGCGAGCTGCTCGTCTTAGATCAGGAATACCTTCTCTTTCTCTTAGAACCTTCACATACAAAAAAAAAAAATACTCAGAACCAAATATTATTGGCAATTTGAGAAAGGATAAACTTTGATAAGATATTCATATTACTCTTGAAAAAGAGATATTTTAAACTTAGGGTCAGAAGATTTTTCCTTTTCTTGATCATATGAATTTGAATATAGAAATATCGTAGTTTATCTTGGCAATTAAAAGAATTTAGGTTGTCTTAGCCTAGGTTGGGAGAATTCAGATTTTATAACATCATCAGCTCGACAAAGTATAAAGATCATATCTTGCCTCAGGTCGGACATCAATGAGTACAGCATTTTCCTTCCCTGTCAAGAGCTCCAATGTCAATTGAGGAGATAAATCTCCAGAGTAACCACTGTATGTCCGCACTAAATAAATGACCCTGCAGCATATCTGGTAAGAAATATAAGTTTCTCACATGACAGGAGATTTATATTTCCTAATGTATAAATAAAAAAGAAAAGCAATCTCCATAAGTAAAAAGGATATTCATACCATAAAGTGGTAGAGGTGCCAAGGAATAGAACAAATGGAATAATTGGATCATTTGGATCCAAGCCAAGACTTTCCTCCAACCCCTCAATAGCAATGTAAACCTGTTTTTCAACACATTTAGCTTTAGCTTATACAAGATAAAAATATCATTGTTAATAGCAGAAAACTCAGCATATACAAGATTGAATAGATAATATTACCCTGTTATGGAAAAACTACTTTCTAGCTTGATTTAACATTGAGCACCACCAGAAAAAGTGGCGCTGTGTGCTTGACAAAAAGGACATATTCATCCACACATTATGTGACTAGTTTGAAATCTAGGAAATATAGTCAATTGGCAGTCCCCAAGAACAACGATACCTGTTCAAAAGCAGCCTTGGCAGGCCCCAAGAACTCTGCTGCTCTCTTTTCAGACAAATTTAGTGCAGAACTGATGTCAGGAGGAAGAAAGGCCTTGGAAGATTGGTAAGAATTAACAGCGAAGGAAGCTCCATTTGCTAGAGAATCCTCCACCACAACAATTGTGCGTCTCAAAACATCAACAGCAATCACACTTCCTTTACTTGTGGCTTCCTTAAAGTCACTTGAAAAGTTTGTCAGTTTAGTAGCACCTAATTGTCCTGTTTGATCAACAGTTGAAAAAATTCCGCTAACAGCGTTATCCACTGCTTCATTAACCCTTTCAACCACTGATGATATTGACGAAGTGATCGAATCTAGTGAGCTTTTCACAGCATTTTCTCCCTTATCTACTGAAGCACTGAAAGACTTGCTAACCCCATCAATAAGATCCTCAATACTAGGTTTCATGCTGGACAATTGATCATTATTAATGTCTAGGGAGTCTGATACAGAGGTGGAATTTCCTTGTGTCAAATCAGTAGCTGATATGGTTTCCGGTTCTACTGGTCTGAATAAAGTACTGGCATTCTCAGTGGACTGGTCAGTAAAGTCCACGAGTCCCTCATCGGTGGTCAATAGGCTAGAACTTTCTACATATTTCAGTTTAAACCTTCCCAATGAATGCTGGTAATCTACAGTTCCACCAGAAGAACGCCACGCATCTGAGTACTTGCAATTAAGATAGTCTGATTCGTTTGAGCAGGAACTCCTGTTAACAAAATCCATGGGGACCGATTGTTCTGTGCTTTTCACAACATTAGAGTAGAAAGACTTTGTAGCATGTGCTTTAACGGAATCTCTTTGGAAATGCATTGCATTTGACAAGCCCAGAAATCCTCTACATTCCACAACATATCTGGCCTCAAAATCCTTGTGGAATGGAGAAATTGGATGCAAACCTCCATTTAACGAAACCTGTAAGATACATATATACACATAATTGGAAAATGGAAAGTTTATAAATGTAGTAGACAAAAATATTACTTGGAAATGCCATGATCTCAAACAAAGCGATTATGATCCAATGTATGACACCCTATTTCACTTGATAAACTATTAAACTTTACAACTTGGATGAACAATGAGCAAATGTATAATGAAATTGTTCAAATTTCATATAGTAGCAACAGAAACTCAGCATTTGGGCTTAAAATTTAAAACCAAAGAACCTTGCTTGGCATCTAAAATTACAAATAAGGTCACACTATTCAGCGTGTAAGTCCTTACCTGGGAATGAAAAGAGCAGCAACTTGAGGCGGCTGAGCAAACAGGCAACATTATTGGCATGTCAACGAATAATCAAGCATTCACTGTCATCCTCTGCAATTGAAACACACACAAATGTGACTCAGCAAAAACACACATCAAACTTCAAATTTAAAGAACACCTACTGAACCAAAACTCAATTATTCACGGAGAGAAATACTTTCAAGTTCCACCAAATAATGAATTTATCGAATAAAAATGGGAGCTTTTGAAGGAACGAATATAAGCGTGTTCTTACTTGAGGTTCACAGCAATCTGAATATGAGTTTCTAAATTTGTCTGCACAAGTGTCCAGTGAGAGAAAGAATATATAGATATGACGATGATGATAATAAAGATATAATGACGAAATCGTGTGGCTTGTTGAATCCGTTAGCTTCATCTTGTTTGGCTCCTCTTCGCCTATCGAATTGCTGTGGGGTAATGTGCTAGTATTTGACAATCTCGTCTGGTGGGCTCTTTTCCTTCACTAGCGGGCCAAAGCCCAAATATAAAAATAAACTGGCCCGGCATCCGGCCCAACTTTACTGTATTTTTTCGTACTCTTCTTACACAAAAAGAAAAATACTTTTCTTACGAAAGAAAAAAAAAATCTGTTTATCTCTCTCTTTTTGTTTTCCTAATAATGACTTAATTTCTTCCGATGCCACTTTGTTGTAAAACGAGACGGAGAACTGCCTTGAATATTCATTTCAGTCTCCGTCAGATCGAGATCTCCGAACAAAAGAGATCGCATGGAATCAGCTGGTAAGCTTCAATCTTCTTTAAATGTGATCTATCGCTTTTTATTTCTGATCCGAATTCTTCCCTTCATTTTCAATTTCAACATCTCGATGGTATATACGTATTCGTAGTGGTTCTGCAAGATCCTACGCTCTCAGCTTATGTATTGTTGTTTACGAGGCTTATATATTTTTCAAATCAGAAGCTGCTTCAATCATACACATGTAATTGTAAGCTCAAACACTTCAGGAATGTGAATCTCGCTTTCGAATTTGAAATTTGAGATTGAATTCTTAGTTTTCTGGTTGCATAAGCCCTAATTTCACTCTTTAGAGAATTGTCCAAATATTGCGATGTATGCTTTTGTTTTTACTTTTAACACTTTCTCTTATCATTGTGCTTTTGTTGCAGCTGGAGGTATTAGGCAAACATCTGTGATAGTTGTTACATTGGAGACTGGTGAAGTATATGTAATTGTGAACTTGTCTTCTAGGCTTGACACTCAGGTTATATATATTGATCCTACAACTGGAGCACTTCGCTACAATGCGAAGCCAGGCTTTGATATCTTTAAATCCGAAAAGGAAGCTTTAAATTACATTACAAATGGGTCAGAGTGGTTGTGTAGGAGCACAACCTATGCCCGTGCAATATTGGGTTATGCTGCTTTGGGCAGCTTTGGTTTGCTTCTTGTAGCTACCAAGTTGACTGCTAGTGTTCCAAATCTGCCTGGTGGAGGGTCTGTGTATACAGTGACTGAGAGCCAATGGATCAAGATTTCACTTCAGAATCCACAACCCCAGGGGAAAGGAGAAGTAAAGAATGTTAGCGAATTGACTGATCTGGACATTGATGGGAAACACTACTTTTGTGAGGCAAGGGACATCACTCGGCCATTTCCTAGCCGTATGTGCTTGCGTGAACCTGACGATGAATTCGTTTGGAATGCTTGGTTCTCGATGCCTTTCAAAAACATTGGGCTTCCACAGCATTGTGTCACTCTTCTTCAGGTTTTGCTTCATTTTTGGTATCATCATCATCATCTAACCGTTGTCTTTTGACCGTTGTTTTCTCTTACATGACCTTTATCTGTAACCATCTGATATCGCTACTGCCTCAATTTTATGGTGGTATGCTCAATTTTGTTAACAAATGTTTATTATAACCACTGGTTTGAATTGACCTCTATTTATATGAAACTCTATGAGTACATATTTTTAGTGCTGATATTGACAAACATTTGCTAAAATTATCGAATTAGGTAGCAAGTTATTGAACTTATCTATAACATTAGGTGATTGGTTCATCTATCATTTATTTATGAATGAGCACCAGAGGGACAAACTCTTCCTTGTATGTTGGACTTCATTGCTGCTTGATCCACTGTTTTGTCTTGCATAGGTTTATTAGAAATTTAGTTACTTTGGAAGTTTTCCTTGGATTTTTAGCATTGAGTGCTGTCTATTGTTTTATGTAACATGTTTGGTGCTATATGGATTATAAACTTATAATAAGATGCAAAGTATTCTTTTTGTGGTCTATACTTCTAAATATTTTTAATTGGCTCTGAATTGGTTCGTTTTTACGATGCTGCTTAATAATTGAAAGTGTGTATTCTTGATTGAGAAAAGGTATTTGTTCCTTTGCTGGTTCACTCTTACTGAAAGGTTCAAGTCTACCATATTGATGTTCAGTCCTAGTTCCACTCACTGCTGAAAATATAGTTTTGAAATTGTCCTTTGAATAGATTTTATAATCTACAAAATTGTTTGGTTGAAATCACCGAGTCACTGTTCTTGTCCAACTTTTAGTTCTACTTTTTGCTCTTCATCCAATTTCTTTTCATTACAGTTATCTTCCTGATTTCCAATCACAAGAATATACCAACACTACAACTAGAAGAGATTGATTGTGGTGAAGATAGCATTTGGAATAACGTAGTTACATGTACAGTTAACCTGTTCGTACTGTTCTCTTACCTGATATTAATGTGTAGGGTTTTGCAGAATGTCGAAGTTTTGGATCCTCAGGGAATCTGGAAGGCGTTGTTGCTCTCATAGCTCGTCGTAGCAGGCTGCATCCTGGTACTCGATACTTGGCTAGGGGATTAAATTCATGTTCTAGCACAGGTAAAATGACCCATTAACAATTCTTGAATTTCCTTCTTCTAAACATACCCATGGCCATTAAGTCATTATTTCTTTTCGGCTTGGTATACGTTATTAACCGACAATGGAGTTCCTCAAAACAATGTAGAAAAATCAACATACTCATTATTTGTTTCGGTACTGCCCAATGGCTCTAAGTTTATGGCACAAATTGTTTACGGAAGCAAATGTAAGTTGGATAGTTCTCGAGGGCTGCTCTTCTTTGTTAAGTGAAAAGCACCAAGGTTTTGGAGGAGGGAAGAAGGCTAAAGTTCTTTTACGTTTGCGGTGTGCATTTGGATTATTTGGATGGAGAGAATAAGCGATTTTTTGAAGAATACAAAGGGTTAAAGTTGAGGAGCTGTGGGATAACATTCCACATTGAGCAGTTCTATAGGCTTCTGTATCCTGAGGAGTTTAGAGATATTTCTCTGTCCGCTATCTTATTAGATTATAATGCAGCTATTAGTTACATTATACTACAAGTTTTGGTAGGATCCTGTCTGTTTTGCTTACATTGACAGTGTTATTGAGAGGTGGATATCTTGTCCATTGTTATGTAGTCTTTTAGTTGTATTCATGAAAGTGTCTCTCTTTGGGAAAAAAAAAAAACAAACAAACCAGGCTGTTTCTCTTTCACTCTTTATATACTTGTGAATTTTTTTTCTTAGAGGGATAAATATTGTAATCTGCTTATGTAATACCCTTTCTTCTATAGTTCAAGACAGGAAGGCTGCTGTGTAGATTGAGTTTTTGTTTTTTTGGCCAGAGTTAATGTGTTTCCTAGGCTTGTTTTTCTGATGATTGTTTCTGGATTATTTTTGTCTGTTTCTGTTGTTAACTTCCTGTCCACAGTTATATATTTTCTTCTTCTTTCAATAGAAGGTGTTTCTTTCTTTCTTTGTCCCCCCCCTAAAAGTACTACAAACTTTAATGTTATTTTCAATACTTTTCATCTTAGCTGTTGTATGTTTTAATTGAATTTCTCCTACTTATGAAGAATGTGAATTTGACAGGAAACGAAGTGGAGTGTGAGCAACTTGTATGGGTCCCTAGAAGAGCTGGCCAAACTGTTCCTTTCAATACGTATGTCTGGCGGCGGGGCACAATTCCAATCTGGTGGGGCGCAGAGTTAAAGATCACTGCTGCCGAAGCAGAAATATACGTTTCAGACCGCGATCCTTATAAAGGGAGCGCAGATTACTACCAGAGGTTAAGTAAGAGGTACGATGCACGAAATTTAGATGTAGCTGTTGGGGGGACTCAGAATAGAAAAGTATTAGTTCCAATTGTATGTATCAACTTGCTTAGGAATGGAGAAGGAAAGTCGGAATCCATTTTAGTTCAGCATTTTGAGGAATCTTTAAACTACATCAGATCGACAGGAAAACTTCCTTATACTCGAATTCATTTAGTAAATTATGACTGGCATGCAAGTATAAAGTTAAAAGGTGAACAGCAAACCATTGAAGGATTATGGAGACATCTAAAAGCACCCACTGTATCTATAGCCATTTCTGAAGGAGATTATTTACCTTCACGAGACAGAATTAAGGACTGCAGAGGAGAAATTATCTACAATGATGGCTTTGAAGGTGCTTTCTGCTTAAGATCCCATCAAAATGGTGTAATACGTTTCAACTGTGCTGATTCTTTGGATAGAACAAATGCTGCAAGTTATTTTGGCTCTCTCCAGGTTTTTGTGGAGCAGTGTAGGCGGCTTGGTATATCACTTGACAGTGATTTGGCATTTGGTTACCAGTCAATGAATAATTATTCCGGATATACAGCTCCTTTGCCACCAGGCTGGGAGAAGAGGTCGGATGCAGTAACAGGGAAAACATACTACATTGATCACAATACTAGGACCACAACATGGATGCATCCATGTCCTGATAAACCTTGGAAGAGATTTGATATGTCATTCGAGGAATTCAAGAGGTCAACAATTTTATCTCCAGTATCCCAGCTTGCAGATCTTTTTCTGCTCGCCGGTGATATTCATGCAACACTTTATACTGGCTCTAAAGCTATGCATAGTCAAATCCTCAGCATTTTCAATGAAGATGCTGGAAAGTTTAAACAATTTTCTGCAGCACAGAATATGAAAATAACTTTGCAGAGGAGATATAAAAATGCAGTTGTTGACAGCTCTCGTCAAAAGCAACTGGAAATGTTCCTTGGAATGAGATTATTCAAGCATCTTCCATCAGTTTCTTTTCACCCTCTAAATGTATGTTATTCTGGACTCTCTGAATCAATTTTAGTGATACTGGCTCTTCTATTTCAGTTTTATTAAATTATTTTTCTGTTATATCTCTATACTTCTTTTTGTGCTTAGCACATCTGACAAAGTAGCCAGTACATTTCTTAGCTGTCATGGATTTACTTGCAAGTCAATCAATAATTTTAAGTTAACATAACTCACTGTGGCTTGTCGTTTCTGGTGCTGTCTACAAAGAGTTTGGAGTCACCAGCTGCATATTTGAAGGCCCGTTTGTTACTTTGGATTTAAAGTGCAGAACTGGTTTCTGTTCCAAGAATGTTGGCCTTCCCTGGAGATATCATTTGAGTCTTGGGTTTAGTCGTTAGAGCTGATAATAGCTTAGTATTTGACTTGAGTCCTTCTAGATCGTGTAAATCCTGGCTATGTATGATTTAGTTACTAATTGCATTTCATGCTGTTGCTTGTGTTATGATTAGCATTTTCCCCACATTGATATGATAGAAGTTTTCTTGAAAGTGAATACAAAGATTCTTGTTTAAGTTCTTTTTATTCATTTCCATATAATTGAACTGTATTAGGTCTCTCATCCTAGCATTGTATGACATTCTGATAATTGCAGGTAGTCTCTCGACCATCTGGTTTCTTCCTTAAGCCAGTTCCTAACATGTTTCCAAATTCCAATGGTGAAGCTAGTCTTCTGAGTTTCAAGAGAAAAGACCTAATCTGGGTACTCTTCTTTACAATTTTCATTGCATGGTCTATTATGCCGAAAGCCTTTTTAGTATCAATCCTTATTTGAAATAGTTTTTATCTCTCAGGTTTCCCCACAAGCTGCAGATGTGGTTGAACTTTTTATCTATTTAGGTGAGCCTTGCCATGTATGTCAGCTTCTTCTCACAATATCCCATGGTGCAGATGACTCGACCTATCCATCAACAGTTGATGTAAGGACGGGACGCTGTTTAGATGGGCTAAAACTGGTCTTGGAGGTCTGTAATCACTCTTCCATTGCTCCTACAACTTTGAATACTTTGAATTCAAAGTTGTCCCTCTGAACTTAATTTGTAATGTAGAATTGATGGTCCCATACATCTATTATATACAGGATGAAGAATGGAGGATCTTTTTACTTCCTAGTTACCAAAAATTTGAAATTTTAATTACTGCTCTGTTATTAAATTTATCAAATTAATCATACAGAA
This sequence comes from Rubus parviflorus, assembly GCA_029955375.1. Taxonomy (NCBI): domain Eukaryota; kingdom Viridiplantae; phylum Streptophyta; class Magnoliopsida; order Rosales; family Rosaceae; genus Rubus; species Rubus parviflorus. Next base: position 22,923,849 of record JARGGL010000004.1, read on the forward strand.
TGAACTAAAATATGTTAAACACAAAATAATATATAAGTTTGATTTTGGTGGTTTTTGTTAGTTTCTTGTACATGAAGCTAATGTAACTGGTGAAAATTTACATAATTTCTTCTACAGTTCTAATTTTTCATTGGATTATGATGACAGGGTGCTTCGATACCTCAGTGTGTAAATGGAACAAACCTCTTGATACCCTTACCTGGGCCAATTAGTCCAGAGGATATGGCTGTGACAGGAGCTGGTGCACGCCTTCATGCTCAAGATATATCTACCCTTCCATTATTGTATGATTTTGAAGAATTGGAAGGAGAACTTGACTTCCTTACTCGTGTAGTTGCCCTTACATTTTATCCCGCTGTCTCTGGAAGAAGCCCTATCACTCTTGGTGAGGTAGAAAGCAACTTGCGTAGTTATTAATTTATATGTCATAGTCTTTGGTTTGTGACCTTTCATTTTAAGGTATTATCGAAGGAGTTCTTTTATATATTAATGTATGCATGTACATAATTTTGTTCCTAAGCTTCTTACATGCACATGTCTGTAAGAATGTGTTATCTGTTGATTTATTTTGTAGTATTTTCTAAAGGGATGTAGTTTTCCAGGAACTTCATGTGGATCATAAATCTTTTGTGAATTTTTAATTATTATTATTTTTTAATTATTTTTTGTTTTTTTTTTTGTAGATAGAAGTCCTTGGAGTTTCTCTTCCTTGGAAGGGTGTATTTAGTAAAGAAGGCGCTGGTGCAAAATTACCTGAACATTCTAAAACCTTTCAGAACGAAACCAAACCATTTTACTCTCAGTCAGATACCAATCCATTTTCTGGTGCTTCATCTAATGAAAATGTGCCACCACCAGTGCAACCAAGTGCGTCTGCAAACAATTTGGTTGACCTGTTGACTGGAGAGGGCATGCTTTCAGAACATATTGCTCAGCCAGTGATAGGAAATGCTGTGGACAAGGGCGGTGACTTGCTTGATTTTTTAGACCAAGCTGTTGTTGAATATCATGGTGCTGAAACTGATCATAAATTGTCTTCATCACACGATGGTAGATCTTCAGATAGCAGTTCCCAGCAGTATATTGATCGATTGAAATCATTTACTGGGCCACGTATGGTACGATACTAATTCTTGTATCCATCTTTGAACTCGTTATTATTTGTTAATTATTTCAATGGATTGCCTAGCTTTTTGACCAGTCAACATCCTTGAAGGTCAAAACAGGCCCCTACTTTGATAGCTCAAGCTAGCCTGACCACCCCATTGACAACCTATTGTGTTTGCAGGAAAGAAAACTAGACTTTATGGAAGCTATGAAACTTGAAATTGAGCGGCTCCGGCTGAATATTTCTGCCGCTGAAAGGGATAGAGCTTTATTATCAATTGGAACTGATCCTGCTACTATCAATCCTAATGTTTTACTTGATGAACGTTACATGGGAAGATTGTGCAGAGTTGCAAACTCCCTTGCACTTCTTGGACAAGCATCCTTGGAAGACAGAATTACATCTGCTATTGGTCTTGAGACTACTGATGAGAATGTGATAGATTTCTGGAATATAACTAGAATTGGGGAGTGTTGTTACGGTGACATGTGTGAGGTGCGTGCTGAAACTGATCCACCTACACACAAATCCTTTTCAGAATCATCAGGTGGTGATTCTCCTTCTATCTTGTTATGTTCTCAATGTGAAGGGAAAGTTTGTAAAGTTTGTTGTGCTGGGAGAGGAGCCCTTCTGGTTTCAGGCTATGGCTCAAGGGAGGCCACAAATTATAATGGTGTGGTAAGGCAGGGGGGGTCGAGCCATGGTAGCCAGGTTGATATCTCTACAAATCGTTCAGTAGTGCTTGATGGTGTTGTCTGCAAACGATGTTGCCATGAGATTGTGCTTGATGCTTTGATATTGGACTACGTTAGGGTGTTGTTAAGCATGAGGAGAAGTGCCCGTGCAGATGCTGCTGCGCATGAGGCCTTGAACCAGGTGACTGGATTTTCCTTAAGAGATGGTCTTTCTGAGAGTAATCAGTCTTCTGATAGAAAGAGAGCTATTAAATCTCTGCAACAATTACTTGACGGAGAGGAATCCCTTGCTGAATTTCCATTCGCCAGCTTTTTACACTCGGTATTGTTTCAGCTTATATTATAGTCTTGTTTCAGGCTTCTTACAGTAGATATGCAATTGGTTCATACTAGAGGCTTTAGATTTTTGTCTTAATACAATGACTGGATTTGGTAACATTCATTGTTGTTATTGTTACAAATATAGGTTGAAACGGCTACTGATTCAGCACCATTCTTGTCATTGCTTGCTCCTCTTGATTGTGGATCACGGCATTCTTACTGGAAAGCTCCTTCTAGTACGACCTGTGTTGAATTCATTATTGTTCTCGGTACCCTTTCTGATGTTAGTGGGGTTTCTTTGCTTATTAGTCCATGTGGTTACTCTGAGGCTGATGCTCCAACCGTAAGTCTACTTCTATACAGTCTCTTATTTATTGAAATTAGGTAGATGTAAAGCCATCTTTGATATGTATTCTTTGTAGTAGGCTTCCTGTTCTTCCACAGATATTTAACTTAATAGTCAGGTTTCTTTCTTAGTTGCTTTTGGTGTGAAGTTGGCTGTTCTGTTACTCTGTTGACTGAGATTTTTTTGGCGAGAGGGGTTATGTAGAAAGCGGTTATCCTATGGTGTTCTGCATTTCTGGCCTCTATTTGGGTATAGTGGTGGGAAAGGAATAGTGTCTTTCCATTTGAGACAGAAGCAAATTTCTTGTGGGTGGTCTTTGACTAAGCAATATAGGGAAGTTCCCTTCAGTGAGATCAATCTTGACTAGTCTGGAGTTTGTCACTAAGTTTGATTGCTTCTTTTTCCCTGGTGGACTAGGTCTTAGTGTGGGTTTGATTGTTGGTTTTAAGTTCTTGGTTCCGATGGAGTTCTTGACCATTTTTTGTACTTTGTTCTCTTCCTGTGGAACTTTCCATATTTCTTATAATGAAGTGTCATCTTTTGTGGCTTCATATGCTATAATAGCTCATCAAAACTTGATCTTTTATTGTCATCTTAAAAAAATAATAATAATAAATAAAGGGAAGAATGCTGCCAATTTGATAACATATTTGGAATTTTGTGACGTTTTTATATTGCTTTCTGTAAATTATGTGGTTGACTTATCCAAACCTGTTGTTAGTACAGGTGCAAATCTGGGCCAGCAATAAAATACACAAGGAAGAAAGGTCATGCATGGGAAAATGGGATGTGCAGTCCCTGATTATGTCTTCCTCAGAATATTTTGGACCAGAAAAGTTGGTTGGAGAAGATCAAGTGCCTAGGCATGTGAAGTTTGCATTCAGGAATCCAGTTCGATGCCGCATTATTTGGATAACCTTACGTCTTCAACGACCTGGTTCAAGTTCTCTTAATTTTGAGAACTTGAATCTTTTGTCTCTTGATGAAAATCCATTTGCAGAAGTAACTCGGCGTGCCTCTTTTGGAGGAGCAGTTGAAAGAGAGCCCTGTCTTCATGCAAAAAGGATACTGGTAGTAGGAAGCCCGGTGAAAAAAGATATGGCACGCACATCTTCACAAGGCTCTGATCAGATGAATTTGAAAAGCTGGCTGGAGAGAGATCCACAATTAAATAGATTTAGGGTAAAAAATCACTTATCTGCTTTATTCATTCAATAATCTTGTTCCTTATTGAACATTTACAATGGGCAAATTTATTCAGTCATGTTTTATTCTTCCAGGTTCCAATTGAGGCTGAGAGATTGTTGGATAATGATATAGTCTTGGAACAATATTTATCTCCTGCTTCACCTTTGCTTGCTGGATTTCGTCTTGATGCTTTTGGTGCAATAAAACCTCTGGTTACCCATTCGCCCTCTTCCAATGCACGCATTTGGGATATGTCAGCTACACTTTTAGATGACAGACTCATCTCTCCTGCCGTGCTGTATATACAAGTATCTATTTTCCAGGTACTTACTAGACCTGTTTTGTTATTATGCTATTTGTCAGCTTCCTAGTGAGGGTAATTTCAGGTGAATCAATTAAGATGCATGCAATGATGTTAAAATGCACATCAGTTGCGCAAAAATTGATGTCATATATTCATATTGAAAGATATATTATACGTAATTACGTATCGTGTTTCAAAAGCTTATCTTGTTGCATTTCAACTTCCAATTGAATTTTGAAAACATACATTATCACAGGAACCACACAACACGGTGACCGTTGCAGAATATCGGCTGCCAGAGGCTAAACCTGGAACAGCTATGTACTTTGATTTCCCTAGAAAGATACAAACCCGCAGAATTACATTTAAACTTCTTGGAGATATTACAGCATTTGCAGATGACCCAACAGAACAGGATGATCCAGGTTCTAGAGGTCTACCAGTGGCCGCCGGATTGTCATTGGCCAATAGAATTAAGTTGTATTACTATGATGATCCCTATGAACTTGGAAAATGGGCAAGCCTTTCAGCAGTTTGAAATGAATTATGGTTTACTTACACGGAGGAAAGAAGAAAGTGTTTTGGGTCATGGGTTATTGATTTTGATCGGTTTGTGGTAGTGTATTTTTATTCATAATTTTTGTTTGTAATATTATCATTCTTTGATGTAGTAATATCAGTAGTACTAGGAAATCAGAAAATGTCTTTTGTGCAAGAATCTGGTGTGATTATCTGAAGTTTGAAATCATTTGGTTGCATTTACTTTAAAGACGAGCTTCTTGAGATCCAAACCATTAGGCCTTGGAGCAAAATGTGGATCGTCAAGGTAGATTAATTTTTTCAAAATAACCTGGGCCTGAAGCCCATTAAAAATTGGTCCAGTTAAATATTTTCACAACAATCTTGGGCCGAAAGCCAATTTAAAATAAGCTAAAATTTTATTTTCCAAAAAACATGGGCCACAAGCCCATTAAAAATTGGCCCAGTAACAAGTTCTTAAAAATCTTGGGCCTAAGCTCATTAACAGGAAATTCGGCTCAAATTTTAATTTGGGCCTAAGCCCATTAATTCATAATTCGGCCTAGTTTCTAACTTGGGCCTAGGCCCATTATCTGAAAATTCGGCCCATATTTTATTTTCAGCCTAAGTCCATTAACTAAAAATTGGGCCCAGTTTTTAACATGGGCCTAAACTCATTAACTGAAAATTCGGACCAGATTTTAACTTGGGCCTAGGCCCATTAACTGAAAATTCGGCGCATATAATGACTTGGGCCTAAGACCATTAACTCAAGATTCAGCCCAAATTTTATTTTGGGCCTAAACTCATTAACTCAAAATTCAGCCCAGTTTTAAATTTGGGCCTAAGCCCATTACCTGAAAAATTCAGCCCATATCTTAACTTGGGCATAATTCCTAAAAATTTTAAAACTTGACTCGTTTATGAGTTATGATTTTTTTAGTTTTTGACTTTGGAAAATCATAACTCATAAATAACTCGAGTTTTTCGAGCAAAGTCAATTGCGACATCATTTAAAAATCTTGTTTTAGCTTTGGTGGAGTTTTGACACGAGTAAAGTTAATAAAAAAAAAAAAGGTTGGCATGGTTTGGAATGTTTTGAGGTGCCATGGAATTCCGAAACGTGCCAAACCTTACCAACCCCCTTTTCCATTCAACTTTGCATGTGAAAAAAATTCACTATTGGTAAAACATGATATTTAAAAGGGGTTCTAATTTATACATATTTTATGTATAAAGAGTGCTTCTAATTGTTTGTTTTGTGTTTTTCTAATGGCCAAATAATATCACTTACCCTTGTTTATCTCATTTTGTAAGTTCATATGGGAGAAAAGGAACTTGGACAAAATGGATGCATTTCGAGAGCTTTTGAGGCCTTTCCATGAAGAGACCGAAAAGTCAACCGAAGTCAACCGGGCCCACATGGTCAACCCGAAGGCATCACACTCAAACTCATGCATGACTCTCCCAAGCACACTAGGAGAAGCCCTTTTCGATATTAGTTGAGGTATTTTGGGGTGAGTAGAAATTCAAATTCAAATTCAAATTCAAATTCAAATTCAAATTCAAATTGGGGACAAAACATTTAATGCTTGAAACACACTTTGTCCCCTAGTCTTCCATCTCTCACATTTTGTCTCCCTATGGTCCCAAATCAGATTTTTGCATGCTTAGCACACATTACCACTTTGCCCTTAATGTCTTTGCACCTTCCTAACTACCCCATGGCATTTAGGTATTTTTATGTGAGTTAGATCTATGCTTTGGACCTTAGGATCATCCTCTTTTTATCTTGGCCCTTTATCCCCTCATATATATACCTAAAACTACCCATTTTCAACAATTCACCAACCCTAAACACCACAAGTTCCCAAAATCCTCTCTAATTCCCATTTCCCTTTTCTTCATTTTGCCAAAATCACTTCGTTTCCGAAAGTTGGCTACCGGTCGCCTAGATTTGGCTACCGGTCGCCGAGGGACTGTTTTGGTCTACTTCCTCCATTTTCCACCACTTCCTCTACTCATCTCACCTCACACCCTTCATCAAACCTACTCCATACACCCTCCACTACATCCCCAAACACTTTTCCCCTCCATTTTCACACATCTACTCATCCTCACCATGGGATTCATCAAGGACCTAAAGTTCTAGAAGGCTTGGAGCTTGAGGAAGCAAGGAGGAGGCTAAGGAGCACAAGGAGAGGGCTTGCAACCACTTGGTAACACCAAGAACCAGCTAGCCTCCACTCTTGAGCATCTCTTCACCTTTACTTACTCTTTATTTGTCTCTAGGCTATATAGATTTGGGAATATGATGTATCTTGTTATGAGTAGTGAGTAGTCCTTGAAGATTGGGGGCTAGGGTTGTGTGCCCTAGCCCAAGGAAGATGATTTGATTAATGTATACATTTGTGCTTGTGATGTTGATATGTGTATTTTCATTGCCAATTTCATTATGTGTTAGATGCATGTCTAGGAACTTTATTAATTCTAAAACCATGTGTTTGATCTATTTTGGTAGAGAGAGTGAGAGTGATTATCTTACTATCTCTAGACAATGGACAATGAATTTGATGAGCTCACCTTGTTTGAATCCCTAGGTCTTTAAGCCCTTAGCCTTAGTTTAGTAATTTGAGAACTATTGCATGGCTTAGATTACTTAAATTGAGAGTCATCGTGAACCATTGCATGGCACGAAGATACAAAAGAAAAGACCATGGCCCTAGAACCCTTGTACGGCTAGGGTACGGGATTTGACCCATAATCAATATCGCTTGCAAGTTTGTTAAGTTAATCAACCATCGAAATTGGACTAGGGAGACCCAAAGCCCCCTTTCACTTAATCAATCGAATCTTTGTCACTTTACATTTCACTTAAGCATATTTAGTTGTTTACTTAATTGTCACAAGTCACTTTCAAAACAAGCCAAATGTTTTCTCACTACACCTCACGTTGTGCATATATCACTTAGCCATTGCATAGACATCCATTTCTTGTCTCCCCATTAGTGCTAAGTAGCTAGTTACCTAGTTGCCTTGGGACTTTGGCCCGCCAATTCCCGAACGACAAAACCCCATGTCTTACTTCTACCTTCTATACTTTTGACGACACGTATGCTTGCTTGTAGGCGCATTTTGCGTTCAAGTCAATGGCGCCGTTGCTTGCCGGGGATTGAGGTGTTTCTTTGATCTTTTGGTAACCGGTAGCGGGTTTACTTGCACTTTCTTGTGTAGTTTGTCATTGTTTTGTTGATATTTGTGTGTTTCCTCACTTGTTGAACTATCTTGAATTGTCCTTGTTCATATCATTAAGTGTTTCTGAGTTGAAATTTGTGATATTGTGTTGTTATTGAGTGAAGTTTGTTCCCTATTCCATCTAGGGAAAGTGAGAATTTTGTTTGAATTTTGAATCATCATTTTCGGCGACCGGTAACCCATGTTCTGCGACCGGTCGCGCATCTCATTTGTGAACAGTATCTCTCTTCGGCGACCGGTCGACAAAAGACAGAGAGCACCTTTTTTGGACATCTTCTAGGTGACCGGTCGACCCTGTTCCGCGACCAGTCGACAACTCTGTTTTCTAGAGAAATTTTCTAGTGTTCCTTGGGTCTAATTGCTTTACATAATCATATATACTTGATTTATTGCCTTGTTTGTGGTCACTAATCAATCTTGTGGTGTTTAAAGGTGCATGAACCATTCTCAATCGAATTACATCCGATTTGAACTAAGGAGTGGAAGAGTTTTGGAAGAAATACCACAAGGAAGACCGAGAAGGAGGAGAAGAAGACTAATACAAGTGACCGAAAGTGCTCATCCGGTTGTGCACACTCAAACTCCTCCGCATATTTCTACTTCACCGCCAAGACAAGAAGCTACAATGGGCAACCAAGGGCCTCCCCTTTATGGGAACAACCCACCACCACCGGTGAGAAGGATGAGGGAGTACACGTTGCCTCAAACTGTGGATAATCCTTCTTGCATAGTGCTCCCACCATGTGACCACCACTTTGAAATCAAGTCTTCTACACTCAATATCTTGCCGAGCTTCTTAGGTCAAACCAAAATCCATATGACCACTTGATGGAATTTGAACAAGCATGCACCACCGTGAAGCTCAATTGCCTTCCGGAGGAAAGTCTCAAGCTTCGCCTCTTTCCCTTTACCTTGAGGGATAGTGCAAGGAGGTGGCTTACCAAACTTCCCCTAAGCTCAATTCACTCATGGGTCCAACATCAAGAGACATTCTTGGCCAAGTACTTTCCACCAAGCAAGGCGGCTAAAGTTTGTGATGAGCTAGTGGGTTTCAAGCAACACTCTACCGACACATTTCATGAGACATGGGAGCGATTCAAGGATCTTGATTTGTCTTGCCCTCATCATGGCTTGGAGAAGTGGTTATTGGTAGATCTTTTCTATAGGGGACTTGAATCGGATCAATGCCAAAGGGTTGACACATTTAGTGGAGGAACCATAGCGGATAAGTCTCCCGATGAGTCTTGGAACACTTATTAGGAGCTAGCTGAAAACTCTCTACATTGGGATGACATGGGGACAAGGAAGGTGACTAATCTTTCTATGCCATCAAGGGAACCTTTAAAAGAGGCAAGTGTAGTCGTCTCCGGATCCATCAATGTGGCACAAGAATTCAAGAAGTTAGAGAGCAAGATTGAGAGTCTTCTTGAGAGCAAGCTTGGGCATTTGGTCAATCAAAAAGTACCCTCACCTCCACCCTCACCTCCCCCAACTTCCGAAGAGCGGATGGAGACCACTAATTGCTTGATTTGTAATGCGCATACCCATGAGACTATTAATTGCATCCTTGCCGCTTCATATCCGGAGTCACCTTGGTAGTGTTGGGGTCACCTTGGAATCCCTTCTTGTGAACTGCAATTTTTCCTTCAATTTTATCAATGTCAAAACTTCATCATTGGTAAAACTTGATTTTTAAATGGTGCGCCAACATACTTTCATGGAAAAACCCAACACGTTTGTGAGTTTTGATTTTTTAAGTTTTCCAACTTTGAAAAGTCAAAACTCACAAACGACTCGAGCAGTTCGAGCAAAGTTAGTTGCAAAAGTTTTAAAAATAAATTTTTAACATTGGCCAAGTTTTCTCACTGACAAAGTTGAAGGAAAGATGGGGTTAGCATCATTTGCCACGCTTGGAGGTGCCACGGCATGCCCTGGCATGCCAAACCATGCTAACCCCTTTTTCCCTTTAACTTTGTCCATACCAAAACTTCACCATTGGTAAAACATGATTTTTAAAAGGTGTTCAAACTGACTTTACTCGAAAATCTCGAATCGTTTATTTTTTATAAATTTTATAGTTTTCCGATTTTGGAATCTCATAAAAAATAAACGATTCCATATTTTTGCAATCTGTCAACTCGAGAAATCCTTAAAAATCATGATTTGAGTGTGGAAAGATTTTGGTAAAAAAATATGAACATATGATTTTTGGCCCAAAAATCGTGTGTTATAGCCCACGGTTTTGGGTGAAAAACCATGGTTTCGGCAAAAAAAATAAAAAATTCTCAAAAATTCACCATTAGTAAAACATGTTTTTTTAAAAGTTGTTCCAATTGACAGAACTAGAAAATCTTGAATAGTTTAATTTTTATAAATTTTCTAGTTTTCCAACTTTGAAAAATCGTATGGGCATCCTTAGCATGGGCATACGCATCATTAGCCTCGCTAGCATGGGCATCACTAGTTAGCCTCGCTAGCATGGGCATCACTAGTTAGCCTCGCTAGCATGGACATCGTTGGAAGTATCGGGGGATGCCCCCTTGTGAACTGCACGTTTGTCTTCAACTTTATCAGTGTCAAAACTTCACCATTGGTAAAACATAATTTTTCAAAAGATGTGTCAATTGACTTTGTTCGAAAAGCCCGCCTCGATTGTGAGTTATGATTTTTTAAGTTTTCCGACTTTGAAAAGTAATAACTCACAAACGACTCGAGTTTTTCAAACAAAGTCAGATGGAAAAGCTTTAAAAATTATATTTTAACATTGGGAAAGTTTTGCCACAAACACAGTTGAAGAGCAAATGGGGTTGGCATAGTTTGGCACCTTTGGAGGAGCCACAGAATACCCTAGCATGCCAAACCTTGCCAACCCCATTTACCCTTTAGCTTTGCTCGTGCCAAAACTTCACCATTGGTAAGACATGATTTTTAAAAGTTGTTTCAACTGATTTTGCTCCAAAATCTTGAATCGTTTATTTTTTATGAATTTTCTGGTTTTCTAATTTTGGAAAATCGTAAAAAATAAACGAGTCCATATTTTTGCGTTCTGTTAACACGAGAAGTCCTTAAAATTCATGATTTGGGTGTGGGAAGATTTTGCTAAGGAAGTAAGAACATGTGATTTTGGCCCAAAAATCGTGTGTTATATATAACTCACGGTTTTCGGTGAAAAACCATGGTTTCGGCAAAAAAAATAAAAATTTCTCAAAAATTCACAATTGGTAAAACATTTGTTTTAGACGGTGTTCCAATTGACAAAACTCGAAAATCTCGAATCGTTTATTTTTTATGAATTTTCTAGTTTTTTGACTTTGAAAAATCGCATGGGCATGGACATCGTGGGCATCCTTAGCATGGGCATAGACATCGTTAGCCTTGCTAGCATAGGCATACATCGTTAGCCTTGCTAGCATAGGCATACATCGTTAGCCTCGCTGGCATGGGCATGCATCGTTAGTTAACCTCGCTAGCATGAGGATCGTTAGTTAGCCTCGCTAGCATGAGCGTCATTGGTAGTGTCGGGGGCACCTCAGAATCCCTTCTTGTGAACTGCAATTTTTTCTTCAATTTTATCAATGTCAAAACTTCACCATTGGTAAAACTTGATTTTTAAATGGTGTGCCAACTTACTTTCCTGGAAAAACCTGACTCGTTTGTGAGTTTTGATTTTTTAAGTTTTCCGACTTAAAAAAGTCATAAATCACAAACGACTCGAGTTGTTCGAGCAAAGTTAGTTGCAAAAGTTTTAAAAATAATTTTTTAACATTTGTCAAGTTTTGTCACTGCCAAAGTTGAAGGAAAGATGGGGTTAGGATCGTTTGTCACGCTTGGAGGTGTCACGGCATGCCAAACCTTGCTAACCCCCTTTTTCCTTTAACTTTGCCCGTACCAAAACTTCACCATTGGTAAAACATGATTTTTAAAAAGTGTTCCAACTAACTTTACTCGAAAATCTCGAATCGTTTATTTTTTATAAATTTTATTGTTTACCAATTTTGGAAAATCATAAAAAATAAACGAGTCCATATTTTTCCGATCTGTCAACTCGAGAAATCCATAAAAATCATGATTTGAGTAAAAAATAACAACACACGATTTTTGGCCCAAAAAACGTGTGTTATAACCCACGGTTTTGGGTGAAAAACCATGGTTTCGGTATAAAAAATAAAAAATTCTCAAAAATTCACCATTGGTAAAACATGTTTTTTAAAAGTTGTTCCAATTGACAGAACTAGAAAATCTTAAATAGTTTAATTTTTATAAATTTTCTAGTTTTCCGACTTTGAAAAATCGTATGGGCATCGTCGGCATCCTTAGCATGGGCATACGCATCATTAGCCTCGCTAGCATGGACATCACTAGTTAGCCTCGCTAGCATGGACATCGTTGGAAGTATCGGGGGCACCTCAGGATGCCCCCTTGTGAACTGCACTTTTGTCTTCAACTTTACTATTGTCAAAACTTCACCATTGGTAAAACATGATTTTTAAAAAGATGTGTCAATTGACTTTGTTCGAAAAGCCCGACTCGATTGTGAGTTATGATTTTTTAAGTTTTCCGACTTTGAAAAATAATAACTCACAAAAGACTTGAGCTTTTCGAACTAAGTCAGATGGAAAAGCTATAAAAATTATTTTTTAACATTGGTGAAGTTTTGCCACAAACACAGTTGAAGAGAAAAGGGGGTTGACATAGTTTGGCACCTTTGGAGGTGCCACATAATGCCCTAGCATGCCAAACCTTGCCAACACTATTTGCTTTTTAGCTTTGCTCGTGCCAAAACTTCACCATTGGTAAGACATGATTTTTAAAAGTTGTTCCAACTGATTGTGCTCCAAAATCTTGAATCGTTTATTTTTTATGAATTTTCTGGTTTTCTGATTTTGGAAAATCGTAAAAAAATAAACGATTCCATATTTTTGCGTTCTGTTAACACGAGAAGTCCTTACAATTCATGATTTGGGTGTGGGAAGATTTTGGTAAGCAAATAAGAACATGCGATTTTGGCCCAAAAATCGTGTGTATAACCTACGGTTTTGGGTGAAAAACCATGGTTTCGGCAAAAAAAATAAAAATTTCTCAAAAATTCACCATTGGTAAAACATGTTTTTTAAAAGGTGTTCCAACTGACAGAACTCGAAAATCTCGAATCGTTTATTTTTTATGAATTTTCTAGTTTTTCGACTTTGAAAAATCGCATGGGCATCCAACTTTGGAACATCATAACTCATAAACAACTCACGTTTTTCGGGCAAAGTCAATTGGAACATCTTTTAAAAAAACATGTATTAGCATTGGTGAAGTTTCAGCGCATACAAAATTAAAAAAATAAAAAGGGTTGGCATGGTTATGCATGTTTGGAGGTGCTATGGTCATGCCGAAAAGTGTCAAACATTGCATGGTTTGATATGTTTGAAGATGTCATGGCATGCCAAACCTTGCCAACCCCCTTTTCTCTTCAACTTTGCTTATGCCAAAACTTCATCATTGATAAAACATGATATTAAAAATGTGTTCCAATTTACTTTGCTAAAAAAGCTCGATTCGTTTATGAGTTATGATTTTTCTAGTTTCCCACTTTGAAAAAATCATATCTCATAAACGACTCGAGTTTTTCGACCAAAATCAATTGGAATATCTTTTTTTAAAAAAATTAGCATTGGTGAAGTTTTGCCACGAGCAAAGTTCATAAAAAAAATGGGGTTGGCATGGTTTGGCACGTTTGAAGGTGTCATGGCATTCCGAAACGTCCAAACATTGCCAACCCCATTTTCCCTTCAACTTTTCCATGACAAAACTACATTATTGGTAAAATATGATATTTAAAAGGTGTTCCAATTGATTTTGCTAAAAAAACTCAACTCATTTATGAGTTATGACTTTTCTAGATTTTCACTAAGAAAAATCATAACTCATAAACGACTCGAGTTTTTCGAGTAAAGTCAATTGGAATTTCTTTTGAAAATCAATTGGAACTTCTTTTGAAAATCATGTTTCAGTATTGGTGAAGGGTTGACATAGTTTGACATGTTTGGAGTTGTAATGGCATGTTAAACTCTGCTAACCCCATTTTCTTTTTAAAATTCGGCCAAAATTTTAACTTGGGACTAAGCCCATTAACTAAAAATTCGGCCCATATAATAGCTTGGGCCTAAAACCATTAACTAAAGATTCGGCCCATATTTTATTTTGGGGCCCAAGCCCATTAACTCAAAATTTGGCCCAATTTTAAATTTGGGCCTAGGCCCATTAACTGAAAAATTAAGTTGTATTACTATGATGATCCCTATCAACTTGGAAAATGGGCAAGCCTTTCAGCAGTTTGAAACGAATTATGGTTCACTTGCACGGAGGAAAGAAGAAAAGTAAAACCGTGATATCTGGATTGGCCGTGAAATCAAAGACACGACATTATAATGAGATAAATTTTTTGGTGTTACCAAGGAACCAGCACCATAAAACTCAACTTTCACCAATAAGCCCAAGTTTACCAGAAAAGTTGACAGCAAGAAACAGAAATAGATGCACATCTATTTCTACTCGAGACAAGAAAATAACTTAAATAACATCCGTCAAAACTTCAGTTGCATTTCTAGCTTGCACCACCAAACAAGAAAAACACCCAAACAAAGAGTTCCAAGTTCCATGTTCTCATAAGAAAATTAAAAAGGGGCCCTAGGTGAAAATTAACTCAATCGCATTGAATGCTAGGGTAGATGAGCTAAAGGCATTTAATCTTTCAATCACTCATCATCGTCATCATCAGCGTGGGCAGCTGAGTTGAAGGCATTCAGTCTCTCAATTAATTTGTTCTTCCTTTCCTCATAAGTAAGCTTCTTGAGGTTAAACCTGTTCCAACAAACAAAAATGAGAGCTCAAATGTGAGTTTGTATTCTACAGATTACATCAAGTATAACATGCATTGATGGAAACAAGAGCAATTTCCAACACTCAAATAACTTGTAAAATCAGATGCACGTACAAATACACATTGGAATGAGTTAACTGAGACTGAAACAACCAATTGAACTTAAGGAAGCATACATGCATTGATGGGAATAAGGGCAAGATCAAGTTCCAATACTTTAACTTGTGAATATCAGATGCATGCGCATGAACAAATTGGAAGAGATTACATTCACAACTGGTGTAAAACAAGAGAATCCACTTTTACCTCTTGTGTACCGAGGGTTGAGGCTTTTCAGACTTCTTGATTGTAGGATCAGCCCTGATGGCTGCATGCACTTTCTTGTAAACCTCTTCAATGTTATCCGCTTCAATTCCCTTCTTAATATAGTCACTGAAATGAGTCTGATACTTTTCTGGCTCATCGTCCATCAAAGTCTACAAAACAGATGAGCAAGAATTTGAGAAAACAAGATCAATGTTTGTTGACTAGTCAAAGAAAAGGGCAAGCATGGCATGACCATTTGATTCTTACCCTCATATATGCAGCAACATGGCCACCATAGATATACCTGCGATGGACCTCAGCATCAAGTTGCTTGCTGTCTTTGGAAAAACCAGCAAACCTCTTATCACTGTGTGGAATATCCAAACCACCATCCAAAGCTCCCTGTAATTAATTACAATAATAATACAAAGATAATATAAACGAGTATCTATAGAGAGTAAAGCAATATACGGCATCAATCTTTCTATCAATGTAATATTTCATATATATATATATACACACACACACACACTCTAGAAAAAATCACCATAAGGAAAAATGAGACAATAACAACAGGCTATGATACCTTAAGGGCACCAAATACACGATTTCCAGTAGTTGTCCTAATCAGGCCAACATCAAGAAGAGCACGGAATGGCCTTCTGCTGTCAGCTGGCTCAACAGAGAAATCCTCACCAGTGGCCTGACATACCAGATACCTTTTAGAAAAGTACAGCAACCAGAAGTACAGCAACCAGAAGTAGCATATGCAGGAAAAGTTGTCGAGTATAAGGCGGTAGAGAAGAAGACGGACGCTTCAAATTACCTCAACATTGCCCTCATACTCAACGTCCATCTCAAGCGTCTTCAAGACACGACGAGCCAAGAGAAGCCCAGTGCAGTAAGCTGATCATAAATACACTGTAACTATCCCGAAGATAAACTCATGCACGAATGCAGATAGGAAAAGAGAACATTAAAGTAACAATGGGAATACCTGCAGCATAGTTTGTAAGACCAACTTCAAGTCCATATCGTGGCAGCTCATGGGCATAGGCTGATGCAAGGACCAAATCACCGGCAATGCTGGCAGATATGATCTGGGCAACAATATCCTTGTTTGTCTAACATATAGATTAAGGTAAAAACCATGATAATGTAAGACATATCAAGCTCCAACAAAAAAGATGGAATAAATGATCCTTCAGACCCAGCCTAAATGAATTAAACTATCACCATTTTCAAGTTCCAAGCTAAATATAAGGTTCAAAAGAAAAACTACAAAAGCACGATTCTCAGGATACAAATCTCACAACAAACCGGTACTTGGGTGTGTTGTATTTGTTTTTGTCTTGATTGATGAGCCTAATTCTTGCCCGGTAGTCAGTTTTCCCCTCTGTTAAGAATAATAGATCATTCATATATGTAATATGACATCATTAGGAAATGAAATTCACTACGAATCACAAATGAATACCTCGCCTTCTCTTGTACTTGACTTGGAACCTCTTGAAGTAGGCCTTGGACTTTTGAGCCTTGACAAAAGCCTATCATACAATAAAAACAAACTCATTTTATAATTCAAGTTTAAAGTAGCAGAAACACATTCCACCAAACATCACAATGTTGCAAGCACATTATGCTACAATGCATGCAGATCTATTGACGATGTAAATCAAAACAAACAGTACCAAGGAAAAACGATGCTCATTCTAAAATTCCTAAATTCTACATGTAACATTTATCATTTAACATAAAAATTGAGCAAAAAATTCGAACACAGCATACAAAAATTGAACTACCGCTAATGTTTTAGATTGAGATTAACAATCTGAGAGAGGCGAGAAATCAAAAATAAAAAACCCAAATGACACAAGCCACTGATTGATTGAAACTCTGAAACGATTTTCGGAGGTAGGAAAACAAAAATTATTGATAATTATTACTAAGGAAACGAAATGAACAAATACATAAAACGTGATTCTGAAATAGGTCACTCACCATTGCAGAAGATGGGCTGCTCAGAGGAGTGAGCGAGACACGGCAAGGTAGGGTTCGGAATAAAGACGATGGGTTTTATATAGCTAGCGTGCTTAATGGTATCAACGATCAACGGCTGTGATTATAGCGTTTTGTGGATAGTTGGATGGCTCTGATTCGTTGTTGTTTAATAGGGTTTTGTGGAAATATACAAGGGTATTTTGATCATTTGTCAATTTGGGCTGGGCCATATACACTGATTAAATCAACAATGGCGTCGCCTAGACTATAAGAAACGATATTGGAGTCATAAGTGGAGGCTCCCACAAACTTACAACAAGCCAGAGTGAGAGTCGATCAGATCCATCATGGGTAGTAACACAGAGGCCAAGATTCCGGTCATAGATTTCTCCGGTGAAGACTTAAAGCCCGGAACAAGTTGGTGGCTCGAAGCCTGCAACAAAGTGTGCAACGCACTGGAAGACTATGGCTGCTTTGTAGCAACAGTGTCCGATGCAGACTACTCTTTGGAGCTTCACAACACAATCTTCGGTAGCTTGGACGAGTTGTTTGATTTCCCAAAAGAGATGAAGCTCCGAAACACTTATGAAAAGCCTTTCCGTGGCTACCATTCACCTAATTCTGTTCACGAAGGATTGGGGATCGATGATCCAACAAACCCGGAAGCTACACACAAGTTCACCAAACTCTTCTGGCCCCATGGAAATGATCATTTCTGGTTAGTTTTTTTTTTTGAAAGCTAGCTATGTTAAAAGTGTTCTTCAATTCAGATGTGTACTTTGAATTTCACATCTTATTAGTTTGTTATTGGTTTAATTTATCAGCGAGACTGCAAATTCATATGCGAAGCTAGTGATGGGGATAGATCAGACTGTGACAAGAATGATATTTGAGCACTATGGTGTGGACAAGTACTGTGAGTCTCATATTGGATCAACAGATTATGTTGTTAGACTCCACAAATACAATGCAGCTGACAAGGAAAAAACCCACAAGGCTCTTCCGGAGCACACAGACATGAACCTCACCACCATTATTCATCAAAACCATGTGAGTGGCTTGGAGGTCAAGACAAAGAATGGTGATCAATGGATTGGGTTTGATGCCTCCCCTAACTCCTTTATATTCATGACCGGCGATGGGTTCCAGGTGTGGAGCAATGACAGAATACAACCTTGTCTGCATAGAGTGACGATGAGCGAAAACGAGGTGAGATACTCACTTCTGCTCTCTACATTCCACAATGGGATCATAACAGTGCCGGAGGAGTTGATCGATGATGAACATCCTTTGAAATATAAGGAACTGAATCATCTTGAATATCTTCAATCACAACTCGCTCAAACTACCAGCAGGGTTTGTGTTAAAAACTTCTGTGGTATTTGAATATATATATATATATTGTACTGATGATGAATTGAAGTAAATAAACACCAAGATTGATAATAATTGTGGGAATCTGAGACCCCATTTAGATTGGTTGTAGTTGTAATATATACTAGTGCATGCTGCAGAAATAAACTGTTTGAATTCTAGGGATATTCCCACCTTTTCTTATACATTTGAAGACTTGTATATATGTTCAAGACTTCAAGTGAATGATAAAGAGTGGAGACCAACGAGCCAATCCACCTTTTGCTCTAAGGCCAAAATCCAAATGGTGCGGACCTCAATTAAGAAGCTCGTCTTTAAATTAAATGCAACCAAAAGACATTTTCTGATTTCCTAGCTAGTACTACTGATCGATATTACTACGTACCTACATCAAATCAAAGAATTAATGATAATATTACAACAAACAAATATTATGAATAACACTACCACAAACCGATCACCCATATTTGTATCTCTTTTTCTGGTTTACTGGTTTTGTGGATCAGTGACTTGGAATTAATATTATGTTGGAATTTGGGATTGGTAAATATGTGGTAGAGACGATTATTCTGAAATGGTTACAATTTTGGCATCAACACAAGGGAGGAGTGGAATATGCTGAGTTCTGATATGAAAGTGTAAGTGAGAAGTCTTTGTTTGATTGTGGATTTTGCTTGAAAATGATTTTTTGTTGCTTGGAAATGATATAGAGTGAAAATGCAATATTGATATAAAGAAGGGGCATTATCAATCAATCAAAATGTATAAGAACGAAAGGCAGTAAATCAGCTATACTCAGAGGGTCCACAACCTTATCTAGTTCCAGCCAATAGGTTTCTATTCCCAGTTATATGATCTAAAGCTCCAAAGAAACGATACGATTCACAGACAGAGAGCCATGGCTCATTCACTAGCCTCACCACCTGCTGCTACTGTAACAACACCAATCTCATCACGAAGCAAGAACAAGACCCATTTTCCATCGTCTCTCAAAGTTGGGGCTTCCCATCAGGTTTCAGATGATCACGGCCATTTCCTCGATAACAAACTTGTCCACCGCAGGTTAGCTAGAATGTGCATTCATTCATGTACGTACATAACTCGATCTTAATGGTAACGAGCTAATTAATGTGGTTGAGGTGCAGGGCTGTGAGCTTGGGTTTGGCCCTGAGCTTATTCCATGTGGGTGGGGGTGACCCAAGTGCGAATGCCGCTGCCAGAAGGCCACCACCGCCTCCCGTAGATGAGAACAAGGAGAAGAAGGATCCCAATGTGAGTGGTGTTATTGCTAAAGTATTGGCTAGCAAAAAGAGGAAGGAGGCCATGAAACAAGCCGTGGCCAAGCTAAGAGAAAAAGGGAAGCCCGTTCCAGAATAGAATCATCAATCTATCTTCTCATTACGTACCTTAATTGTCAGATTGATTTTCTTTGAAATGATCCAAGAGGGAAATTAATTGTCTCCATCCTAATAAAACTAGTATTAATTTGATTCATCTGCATGCGCAACCTTTTTTGTATATATATATGCAAACAAAACTCATGTTGGTATTTATTCCAGATCACAAATTAATAATGAAAATTGAGAATGCGCCAGAAAACGGGCTTTCCAAACATTAAACAGAGTTGTAATGAACAAACTGGATGCAAGTCCTTAAAGTCCTAAATTTTGATTGGTTACGTCTTAAACATTTAATAAGGTCAAGGTTTAATAGCAATTATTTTTTGTTGGCCAAGAACAAAAAACAAGTTTAATTTAATAGCAATTAAGGTCTGAAGATCGAGCGTTTAATTTTTTATCAATGGTTATATACTCATCATGTGTGAATGTTAAGTGGGGATTGACTTCATGAAAATGGAAATATAAATGGATTCCATTAAAACGACTTGGGCCAATTTCTCTTACTGAAAAGATGGGTCTACTTTTCCTTTCAAAAAAGAAAAAAGAAACTTGGGCTTCTTTTGCTATTAATTGTTAAAAACAAAAATAGATTAGAGCGCAAAGAACAAATAAATATGAACCAAACTTAACACAGTGACAGTCTACTCTTACCAAACGAACGACAAGAAGACGAAGAAGATGATACCCAGATGCTCTGTTCAATCCACAGATGCTCAATTCTTTCAGAGTATAAATGGCCTTCAACAGCTCGCCGAATCGCACCGTTTCAAGGTTACCATCACCACCTAATTTCGCTTCCTTTCATAAAAATTCAATACATTTATCATTTCTAATGTGGATTTTAGGCTTATTATGATTCAATGAACTCGAACTTACTCCATTACCCAAGTTCTCTCTTTCACAGCACTGAAAAATTTATCATTTCTTTGGTTCCTAATGTGGTGTTTAGGCTTATTATGGTTCAGATTACATGTAAATGTGTTTGGTGATCTGTGTGCAGGCCTGGTTCTTAGATCAGTTTGGAGTTCTCCATGATGGGAAGCAGCCTTATCCTGGAGCAATTTCAACATGTATGTTTTCATCTGTTAGTTTTGACTTTTGGGTAAGATTTTGTTTTAGTTGATAACATAACTTGTTCGATCTAGTTTCAGTTTGGCAATGTTGTGGTGCTTATTTGGTTGATTCATCTTATTATATAATAGTGAGAAAGCTAGCAAATAGTGGTGCAAAGATGGTTATTATAAGTAATTCATCTAGACGCTCGTCTACAACCTTGGAGAAATTGAGAAGCCTTGGGTTTGATCCTTCTCTCTTTGTAGGAGCCATCACTAGCGGAGAATTAACACATCAGAGCTTGCAAAGGTGAACCACCATCTATTCTTTGAAAAAATATCGAAACCATAGAGGTTAGAATATGTTTCGGATATTCATTTCTCATTTGATGATGTACAAGCCAGACCAATTTACAGTTTGCCTTTGGAAAAGTGATCTTACAATTCTTACCAATTTAATGTGGTTCAGTTTATCTGTTAGAAACTGTATGAGGACAGACAACTGTCTTGGTTTTGACTTCTAGGTTTCCTAAAAAGATTATTACAACAGGGCTTATTTGCATTTATATCAATGTGAACTATTTAATTAACGCAACATTTTGAACACCAGTTTATCAACCGCTGTGCATATAGTTTGCCAACTTTTGTCTACGCACAACTGTCACCATTACTGTGAAGAGAAATAAAGTTCTATGTGTTTAAACTACACTTACTATCTTGTTAATGTATCTATTAGGGTTGTTGTAATTAGTGACTTCTTCTGTATGCTTTGATTAAATAGGAGAGATGATGCTTGGTTTGCAGCACTGGGAAAATCTTGCATTCATATGACTTGGAGTGCTCGTGGTGCCATATCTCTTGAGGTACAACAGTTGTTAATTTTGGAGACCGTTCTTCTCCCTTCTTTCAGTGAACCCCACTATCCCGAAATAACTTTTCCCTAGGATAATTGCAGTATATTTTGGTAATTAAGTTTTTAGAGAGAAGAAGATGTTGATCTAAATCTGGCTATAGGAGCCTAGTTAAATGAACGCTCTGTCTCTCCACAACGATATCCAACTTTTTTTTTTTGGCACAATGCGAAAGGTTGACCAAAATGAAAGAATTTGATGGAAATAATGAATTTGAAAGTCACTTGTCATATGCCTTCTGTGGGTTTATTCCTTACTATTCATTTCATTTTAATCATGCCACTTCTGAGCTTGGAATTACTCAAGCAACAAGAAAACCCAGGAAGTGTTATACTATATATTGATCGAATGATTCATGAAGGTTCATTTTGCATTGTGACACTGGCTTTATCATTCTCTTACAGGGCCTTGGATTACAAGTTGTGGAAAATGTTCAAGATGCTGAATTTATTTTGGCCCATGGCACTGAAGCCTTGGGGCATCCATCTGGTGATGCAATTCCCATGAAACTTGAGGAACTTGAGAGTATATTGGAACAATGTGCTGCTAAGCACATCCCTATGGTGGTTGCCAATCCAGATTTTGTGACGGTTGAGGCTAGAGCTTTAAGTGTAATGCCTGGTAAAACTAGCTATTTTTGCTTGTTCACATCCCTGTGGATACAATTCACTATATATGGAAGGGCATTTATCAGTTAACATGTTGGGCTTACTATATGAATATGATGCTGCCTGATCTTCAATATTGTTTAATTACATGGGCCTCATGTATATAATTTTCCCCCTATAGGGACTCTGGCTGCCAAATATGAAGAGCTCGGGGGTGAAGTGAAATGGATGGGCAAGCCTGATAAGGTGATCCAGTCACTTTGGTGTGGTGGTTACCATTGTTAACTTCACTTTACGTTAACTTTTACCTTAATGCATATCGCTTTTGCATTATTCTTGCTCTAGGTTACCTCCAAGTATCTAAATGTTCTCAAGATACTGTGCTTTTTCTGTACTGTTTATAATATTGTCCTCATCATTATATTTTTTCTTCATTGTTTCTATCTTGATTCTTGAGTAGTTAACTTCACACCTTTACACGTACAGATCATCTACAAATCAGCCATGGCCTTAGTTGGTGTAGACCCTGTTGATTCTATTGCAGTGGGCGATTCTCTTCATCATGACATCAAGGGTGCTAATGCAGCTGCAATCCAATCGGTTTTAATCACTGGTGGGATCCATGCAACTGAACTTGGACTGGGTAGTTTTGCAGACAAAGCAGATTTATCTTCTGTGCAAGCTCTTGCTTCCAAATATGATGCTTACCCTTCATATGTGTTACCTGCATTTACATGGTAGAATGATCTCATCATAAGCATTAGAGTACAATGTTGAAACTTGGTACCTACGTAGTTGGCATAGGATTCTTTAGTCGCTTCATCAACATGGTAAACTGATGATATGATGTTTGTTTGTTAGTTGTTGAGTACGCTGGTCCTGTTGGTTGAAAATTCTATGATGTACGTTATGAAACTGAAATTTGTTTTCAGCATATGTAGGAATAATTAATGTCTTCTTATAGTGAATTGCAGCTAGCTCACTTTATGTTTAGGATGATCATAATCTCAAAACCCAATTACACACAAAGCGAACGCAGGAAAAGGGAGTAGTCACTCGGTTATAATACTTGATTGATAAGAAAGACAATACAAAGAATCACCAGATGACTGGAGCTGCAACAAGGTCATGTGGAGGGTGGAACAAAGAGTTGTTTTTTGTTTTGGCTAATGAACAAGGAGTTGTTAGAAAGTATATATAATGTCATTGTTTTTAAGAAAATTTGAGCATAATAATTAGGATTAATAAAAACAAGTGTTATTCATTGCAAGCTAGATACTCTCATTACATATGACTTACTTACAATGAAATAAATGATTTTCATTTCTCAAGGTCTAAATTTAACGAATCAAACGAGGACTTATTGGAATGATGATTGAACAAGCGTGCTAGGCCCAGATAATTTGTAGCATGTTTAACCCAAAGCAAAGGAAACAAACCTACGAGCCAACAACGAAGGCAGGTCGACCAAGTATACAAACCCAAGAATACATCATCTTAACTTTTTATCGATCTATCCAATACTATAGGTCGCAAGTTCATTGCAATAAAAAAAAGGGTCATTTGATAGTTTGGTCTATATTAAGAAATTTGTTCTATATTAAGAAAGACTCATGAAATGACATTACGAAATAATAAAATCTTAAAAATTATTCCTTTAGAAACGTTTCCTAGTGGCATTACGAATGAACCTAATTAGGAACTCTACTAGCGTGTTGCCCTAAATGAAAAACTAGTATTTTGTTGCAGACAAAATAGAAATATGGATTTTGTAGACATTGCTATATTTTTCGTTGCAGAATTTGGATGTTGTTGATGTGTTTGACCAAAAAGGTAGAGCAAAACAAAACAGACGCACACAAATGAATTCCATAGTCAAGTGCCCATAACTATACTCTAATAATCGTAGCCATACACACAAGTACAACGACACACACTAGTACAATACTCTCTCTCTCTCTCTCTCTCTCTCTCTCTCTCTCTCAGGCTCTTCGCATTAGCTAAACTTAGGGCTGAGCTTGAGCTTCTCACTGCCATTAGCATAACCAACCAACCACCAAAATCCAGAAAAAGAAAAAGCATCAATCAATCAAATGGAGGTAGGAGGAGGAGGAGGAGCTCAATCAGCGGACACAGTGATGTCAGAGGCGGGTCCCACCCAGCAACCACCGCCAGCGCATCAGATGGGGGCGGAGGCCATTCCGGCGACGCTGAGCCACGGCGGAAGATTCATTCAGTACAACATCTTCGGCAACATCTTCGAGGTCACCGCCAAGTACAAGCCCCCCATCATGCCCATCGGCAAAGGCGCATACGGCATCGTTTGGTCTGTATCCATCCCTCATTTCATTTCTCTCTTCTTCTTTTTTCCCCCTCAAATTTGCATAGCGTAAAGATTCAATTTTTGATCGGTAAATAGCTCGGCTTTGAATTCGGAGACGACCGAGCACGTCGCCATAAAGAAGATTGCGAATGCTTTCGACAACAAGATCGATGCGAAGAGGACTCTGAGGGAGATCAAACTGCTTCGGCATATGGATCATGAGAATGTTGTGGCCATTAGGGACATAATCCCACCGCCCCAGAGGGGTGCATTTAACGATGTTTACATTGCCTATGAGCTAATGGACACTGACCTCCATCAAATCATTCGATCCAATCAAGCACTCTCTGAGGAGCATTGTCAGGTTCTCAATTTCTCACATTTTCTACTTTTACTACAAACTTAAGTGTCTGGTTTTGGAACCATGATCACAGCATTGTTGCTACTCGTTGATGTTTTTCTTTCTCAACAATTCAGGCACTTGTGGAGCAGTAAATTATTCCTCTTGTTGTTCTCATTGCTAAAGATTAAAACTGATTGGAGAACATGATATACAGGAATGGTTTTGGCTTGTATCTAAGTCATCAAATCTTTGTTTTTCAAATTCTCTAAGCAAAATTTGAAGTTAATAATTGAACTTCAAGCCTTTCTTTCTCAGCTGTGCTGTGCTGTGCTGTTTGTTTTCCATGGGGTGGTAGTTCCATTTTTCTGTTCTAAGAAATATAGAACTAGGAGCTAGCTTCCTTTGGTCATTTTGTGCTACATGTCTAAGCAATGTATGCAGTTCATCTTAACATGATCTCGCTCTTTGAACCCTAATTAACACCTTAGAATATGCTGTCCCGACAAGCACCTGGTAATTTCTAGATCAGCCCTGACTGAGACCACCAATAGGAAATGACAAGATAAAAACCTGGAACGATGCTTATTTCGACATAAATATGCCTACAGAACATATCTTTTCTGTGAAATTAGAGGAGCCTTTTAGTTCACTCTTTCTTCTGGTAGGTTTATGTCTGTTGAACTTAAACTCTTCTGCTTCTACGTTTATATTCCTTAATTTGAGACGTCTTCAGTTATGGTATTCCTAATTTCAACATATTGATTGGCCTAAGATCAAATAATTACTGTTTTTTACTTGTTAATTTTCTGTGCAGTATTTCTTATACCAAATCCTCCGTGGATTGAAATACATTCATTCCGCAAATGTTCTGCACAGGGACTTAAAGCCGAGCAATCTTCTCCTAAATGCTAACTGTGACTTAAAAATATGTGATTTTGGACTAGCTCGAGTCACCTCCGAGACTGATTTTATGACGGAGTATGTTGTTACACGATGGTACCGTGCACCAGAACTATTGTTAAACTCTTCTGATTACACTGCAGCAATTGATGTGTGGTCAGTAGGTTGTATTTTCATGGAATTGATGGATCGGAAGCCATTGTTTCCTGGCAGAGATCATGTGCATCAGCTACGTCTGCTTATGGAGGTAAGTTAATTTTGTCCTTCTGATCGTATTTTATTATATCGATCTGGTCATTTTTTATTGATTAAAGACCAGTATTTTGTATTTGTATGTTTTCATTAGATTTGACAGAAGAGACTACTTGAAAAAAACTAACTACATTGAAAAAGTAATATGAAAGTCATGGTTCAGGGTCATCAAACAACATTGTTAGCATCCTTCCATGTCAACATTCTTTTACATTCTTTGTTTATTGCACAATCAACAATCAAATGAGTACAATCATGAAAGATAAGCATAGCATTTCTCACATCTGTAAAATCTGGAAATTGATGTTGAGTTTGGATTTTGAAATTTCAATTTTCACATTTCTAAAATATTATGTTTGTAGTGTAGATATATATGAATCACTGTGATTAATCGTCACAAACTCCTTGCAGCTGATTGGCACCCCATCAGAGGCTGAGCTGGGGTTTTTAAATGAAAATGCTAAGAGATACATTCGGCAACTTCCTCTCTACCGTCGGCAGTCATTTACTGAGAAGTTTCCTCAAGTTCATCCTTCAGCTATTGATCTTGTTGAAAAGATGTTGACGTTTGATCCTACAAAGAGACTTACTGGTAAAGTTACCTTTTCTAATGCTCTCTACATAAGAACATAAGAATCACTCTCTGTACTTCATAAGTGCTTTTTTGTCTCAGCATTACCTCCTACTTAGTCAGTCCTTTTCATATGTAGCCAAAATTGTGGATCTAGTGCTCCTCTGTATTGTTTGTTGATTATTTAGGGCATCTAAGTGTATAGTTGGTATTGGGCTAGTATATTATCCAACTAGGTTTGCACATGTATTAGTAACTTTTGCATTTTTAATCAATAAGGCTTATGTTGTGTTTTGATAAGGATGTCATTTCTTCATATTCTTTTTCTCTTACTTGATAAATGTTTATTTAAAACAAGGAAAAATTTGAAGGAAAGGTACAACGTAGAAGGAGCTCATACCCTTTTTTACCTCTTAAGACCTTATAGTTGTGTGTTATATCAAATTGAAGATCTTGCTTGTTCTCCAACACATGGCATCATCACCATCAACAATTTCACTCCATATGGCATTGGATAAGAGAAATTATTGATACCACTTCTGTGATTAGCCACTTTGGATTGCAAACTATGCAATGCCATCCATATCTGCAAGCGAGTTTGGCTAAAAATGTATATAAGTGAATCTTAACTCTCGTTCCTATGGGGTTATTATATCATTGTTGTTCTGTTGTTTCTACCTGCCAAGATGCTACAGAATACACTGGCCCTTTGATGGGTGCTGAAATTTTAACAAAGATTGTGGATACATCATATGCGCATTTCTAGGTATAAAGTGATTGGTGCTGGAAGTCCTGATGAAAATAACTTGTTAAATATGTTTGGGAAGCATTTGTATGTTACTATTTTACATCTTAATATCATCTAAGCAGTTTTGTTGCAATCTTGCTTTCAGTTTAGTAATGCTGCTCTCATTTTTATGTTTTATTTTTTTCCAATTTTTCATATGTTGCAGTTGAAGATGCACTAGCTCATCCCTACTTAACATCTCTCCACGACATCAGTGATGAACCTGTTTGCATGACTCCCTTCAGCTTTGACTTTGAGCAGCATGCACTGTCTGAGGAACAAATGAAAGAGTTGATCTATCGAGAGGCCCTTGCATTTAACCCTGAGTATCAGCAGCATTGAGGAATTACATATTTCTTTTTATGTTGGTTTTCATTAGTGTGTTCTCTACGTTCCATGTGTTTGGTGATCGGATTGATTTCTTCCTGTAAATATGTTCCATCCAAAAGTGGAAGGTATTTGATTTAACTGGAACAGTGATAATGATGTTTGTATCGGAAAGCTTTCTATTTATTTAGTTATTAAATTAAGCATACTGCTGGGGGATGAATATTTCTTGAACACATCCAAAAGCTTGAAAATAAATAATATCTCCAATTTCTATCCTTGTTTCATTTATCCTCACCTTAATAATCATTTAGTTTTATAATGTAAATTTGTACTGGCATCCCGGAGATGGCTTTAATTTTTATGCTCGAGGAATTGTGGGAATCAATCGAGGTTGGGTTTGAGTTTGTACGAGTTTGTATAACGAAACTGCTTTTGTACTTGAACTAATGCGAAAAAACGCCATACATATAATGATCGAGTGCTGAGAAATAGCAAAATCATTGGCTAGCTTCATTTTGAAAAAGTTGGGAGAGTTGACATGACTTCATTATCTCTGACATAAGGCTTTTATAACAGGTTACATCAATGCTTGTCATACAACTGAATATACTGAATCTGAATGAGATGAATTTAACCAAACTACAGTAGTGCTGTACCAAAGGAAGCAGATCTATCAGTGATAAGGCCTCAATATATCATGTAGAGAAATAAAGGAGATTCTTACAGGCAAGAAGAAAACAATAAGGAACAAACGCATCTCAAACTAATCTCCTATTGTCGGAAGATACACAACAATAGGTCGTATAATGCCGCTAGCTCTTGACGCTCTCAAAGAATCGGGATAGTGGAACGGGGCCATCAGCCTCGTCATCATCACTGCAAGAGTGCTTGGTTCTTGACCTGTGCTTCTTTTCCTTTTTTGTTCTCTTAGACCTGGACTTGGATCTTCTTGACTCTCTGTCGTCTTCTTCACTACTGGAAGAATCTGATGATGAAGTTGAGGAGCTAGATTCTGAAGATCTCCTTCTTGAATGCTGCAAAGCAAAAAATTGAAATGGGACTTTAGATTTTTATTCTCTTGATAAAGATTTTCACATTTAACATAAGAAACTACTATTGGGACTTGCATTTTATTCTCTCCAAAATCATTTATAAACTTTAAAACATTCAGAAAGAGGAGTGGAGGAAGCTAATAGGGACTGCAAATAACATTAGCTTAAAAATAAATAAATAACTACCACATAATGAATATACTACTCCAAAAAATTGATCAGCATCACAACCCAGTTTAAATGAACTAAACATAATGCAATAGCTCATTTTCGGATCCTTACCAAGATTTTACAAACTCAGTAAACTTCAGATGTGGTTTTAATGTCACTCAAAGAAGGGAGAGGCTTGCAACAAATATTTCAAATATATCTTTCCAATACTATTACTCATTATATGTAGAACGATAATTGATGTAATATGCAAAATTTTGATAAAGGGTACAACTCTTTTCTCATTATGCAAAGACCAGACCAGTAAAGCAGAGCGAACTTTATATCATCCTTTCTCAATTCAAGTAAGAAATTTTTCTTTTTAGTGGAATGCACAATTAAAACACACACACACAACCCATCACCACAAACATCTATGACAGCAACAGCAAATAGTAGGAAATAATCACCTTTCTCTTTCTGCTGCTGCTGCTGCTGCGTTTCTTTATATCTTTATCCTTCTTATCTGCAAGGAATCATATTGATCTTCAGAAAAGGACATAATAGAAATAAAGGCATAGGCTAATATTTGAATTCTCACTTGGACACCAACTGACCAACCTTTTTTGCGATCAGACTTGCTACTAGAGTGGTTTCTTCCATTGGCAAGCTTGCGAGCCCTTTCAGCATCCAGTTGAGCCCTGTATTCTCTCATCATTCTATCAGTATCTTTTTCCAGTTCTCCCTTTCTCAGTTCATCTTCCTAGTACATCAATACACAACTTAGTATATATAATAATTATACGGATAAAGGAGCACATTAAGCTTTAATGGAAAAATTTACATGTAATGCAGAAACCTTGAAAAATGAAAAGGTAGTAGATACTAAATGTCTAAAACTAGAAAACTGAATCCTTCGGACCAGGAAAAAAAATTAAAAAATGAAACTTGCATGACCCCAAAAAAAGAAACAAAGAAAAAAAGGAGAATAATATTACAGCTAACCTTTGACATAGAAAATTATGTCATCTAGAGTAGTAACTACCATTAGGGGAGTGCAAAACAGCTGACAAACCTTTCTTAAACACGTAAAATAATTCCTGAATGATGTATAAAGAAAGGTATGACAGCAGAAAATTGATAGAGAAGAGTCAAATGCAGAAAAGTTACCTTTTGCTTCTTTTTATACTCCTCCCAGGTAATTGTATGAGAAGTTTTAAGGCTAGCCAAACGTGCAGCATGCCACTCTGGTGAATGAAATGAACCATCCACCTGCGACAGTCCTCATCAGTAAAAGTACAGGAAAACAAAGCATCCGCAAAACAATTATACTATTGGATTATCGTATCAAACTCTCTAACAGAAACATCACTAATAGTTAGATCTTTCTACATGAAAAGAAAACTACAAAGTTTATCATCATTAGAATCTATATCCATAGTAAAGATGTCAAGAAACTATTTCAATTGTTTTGCTACTTATTTATAGGAACTAACATATTTTTTTTTTTTTGAAACTAGGGTGTCCGAGTCTTTGACCCGACTAATCCCTAGGCTCCGCCTGACCCCACAACATTTGGGGAACTGGAAACTCTAGCATTTGCTAGGTGGGTACCATGGGAGAGGGTCGAACCCCAGACCTCTTGGGAGCAAACCAAGGGCCTGACCGCTAGACCAACAACTCTTTGGTGATGTCAAGTGACTAACTATTAGTGATATTTATAGGAACGAACATATATGAACAAGTTGCAATCAACGGATGTCAAGTGATGCCATATGCAGACATTTACTTTACTATTGTTTGACCCATGCTTGGATTTTAGAGTTAGCTCAAGACAATCTCAAGTGATATGGGTATGGTAGGACTAAGAGAAGTCTCAGTCTCAGGTTGAAAAGTTTCCAATAAAGAAGAGAAGGTTCAATACTTCTAGTTACAAGTTAATACGGAGATTAATCATTTGGTCCGGAACCTAGTACAAATAAAGACACAATTGTTTCAGGAAATTAAGAAGTGCTAGGATGCTATAGACACCCTCCACCTGCAAGAAATGTATTTTTTAGCAGCGAACTTTAAACACATAACATGGCACAAGAGCTAAGGATACACCTATGCAAGTCCATACCTCCATATGGTCAAGAAGCAAAAATGTATAGAGCGTTCATAATTCACGGTAAAGTATATGAGTCAAGTATAATTGGTAAAGAAAGCATGTAAATTTACACCATGTTAAAGAATATCAAACATAAGGAACTGAGTCCCAATCCTAGATAGGAATTCAGTAAACAGTAGAGAATTACAAAGTAGCGATTAGAAGGAAGCAATCGTATAAATAAAGTGGTGCTTTATTAGGAAAATTGAAATAGGAGGTTTGGTGGTATGGAAGGGTACAAACCATGCCGTCTTCAACCTCATCGGGGCCGGCAGAGCTGGATCCCAGCCTGGCTCTTTGCATAGCTTTGTAAGCTTGATTTTTGCCCATTTTGGAAATCCCAGCAAAGCAAAATCGAACCGACTAGAGTATTATTATTAACGGTCGAAAACCAAAACCCACATACATATGGTAATAGTGAAAGACAGGGTCGGGTTGGGTTGGGTTGGGCAAGCAAGCAAGCAAGGTTTTTGGAAGAGGAAAGGAGGGGATTGGGGATCAGAATCCGAATCCGATACAAGGTGAGGTTCAGGCAGGCAGAGCGAGCAGATTGACAAGTGACAACAACGTCCTGACGTGTTTGAACCTGATTCGTGCAGGGGGCCAAAACTAAACTAAACGCATGGGCCGCACTGTTTGTACAAGGCTTTCTTTCGGGCTTCACGTTGTCTGGGCTTCTCTGAAGTTGACAAGTGTGTTTGGGCTTCACGTTTTTTTTTTGATAAAAGTAACGTTGATAACAAATGCCCAAAGAATATTTGTCAGCAGCAGCGCACCGTGTCGCTCCATGGCCGCATAGGACAAGAGACAATTTCCCAACTCTCTCTCGATCTGCGCGCGCGCAATACGATTATATATATTACGATTTACGACCACGACCAAATGCTTTCTCGATCTTTTCATCATTCTCGATCATCAAAAAAATGGTTTTGATTCTATGAACTACGTTTTACATGCATGCTTATAATTAAACCAATCGAAGATAGTGGGTTTAGGGTTTATTATTTGCTGGTGGCTAGCTAAAACCTAGCTTGGTTGGTGCATATTATATATGTTTCTTTAATTTTGTGTGCGAGTGGCAGACTGCGCGCAGGCGATGATTCAGAGGTCACGACCCACAAAGTCCGACGCGTTTGGGGTCCTGGATCAGTTCCTTCTTGGGGGCAATGCGTGAAGCACGGACTCACACTGTTCCAAACACCTCCTCGATCATTCGGATTCCTAAATTGTACGGCCTACTTTGGGCGGGTGATTCTTCGCCGACGTTCTAACGCCGTCGTTTAGGATGAGGACTCTGTGTTTCAACGTAAAAATGATTCATGTGTCAAATCCTTTCTATCTATCATATAGCATGGAAAACGACTTGCAGCAAAATCAAAATGATGGTGGTGCGAATCATTTTCAATCATGTTTTTAAAAGGGTTAAAGACAAAATTAGGGGGCATACGTGTTTTTTTTTTGTGGAATTCAATTTCATGATCTGCCTTTCACTTCATTGTTGTATATCACATGCAAATATACAAGTGTTCTTAGATTTATAACTAATTTTAATAAACGTTTACATTAATTATTTATTATATATGCCATTATTATTGAAGAAGGCAAGAAGCCAAGAAGCAACTTAAAGTCTTCAAATACGAATCAATTTTGATATCCTAATTAATAAATTTCATCATAAAATGATGGACTAATTAAACTCCCAACTACTTATCTATTGATGTTGTTTTCAATTGGTGTGGCAATAATAAGCCATATTTATGGTAGTAGTGATGAATTGTGGCTTAGAAAGCCGGCCATCTGATGGTCCTAACAAGTAGTCCAAACCAAATCCTGGAGGCTACCAATTACCTTACCTAAAGCTTTTAATTCCTTTTAGCCAAAAAAACGTACATCGATTTTCAGTACCACATGAGTAAACGTGTAAAGAGTTGATGTTTTTATAGGAAAACTGAAAGCCATTGTATTAATTCATCTACTTTTTCTTGATCGATAAAGAGCATAGTTTATTTATTTAAAGCCTGATTGATTAAGGTATGATCAAAAGAGAGATATAAAAATGTTGTTGATCATCATGAGATTTCCAGTCTTTTATGTAAGAAAAGGACTTTATCTGTGGTCAAACATGAAGATGGGGACTTTATTTTATCTGCGCTGGAAAAGATAAATTCATTGCTTGTGTCAAACTTTTTTACCAGGTAATTAATTGAATGCGCGTGAGTTCTCAGAATTCACTGCTACAAGTCTACAACTACAAGACACCACCAGTCACCAGTCACCAGGTGCGGTGATAGGAGCGTGGGTCCTTTTCTGAAAAACAAAACCCAAAAAGACAGTGAAGAAGAAATTCAACCACATTGTGTGTGAAAACTGGAAAGTAATCCCTCCCTAGTCCCTCCCTCCCTCACAGTTTAACTTGCACAATGTGTAAACAGCTAATCCTCACCAGCTAGTGATAATTGTAAGAAAGAATCTCACACAGTGACACAAGCAGAAAAAAAGCAAGTGCAAATCCCAATATAGTCAGCAAGCAATGTCAGATTTTTAACCTCTTCTCTTCTCTACTCTCCCACCCAGATCTTCTTCAAGATCTCCTCCATCTTTACCTTCCACAGGCTCATAATGATTTACCCCCCGACTGTACTTTTTGAGCTTTTCTCTTTTTCTCTCCATGAGTGATGGCCTAATGGGGTTTTCATCCAAGCTAGTCTGAACTACCATTCTCTCTACCATTCTCTCTAGTTGCTTCGCTTCACTTCACACCCACCATGTACATTGTAGACCCTCTCCATCTCTCAATCTGAAACAAACAACATTCTTTTCCTCGACCTCACACAATGATCGAGTTGGTCTGCCATCTCTTCAGCCACCCAACCCATCCATCCATCTGTAACTGCATTTTCAGTCACCACTAAGCTTAAACCAGCAATAATGAAGTTGATATTCTCTCCAAAGTTTTATCCTTTTTAGTTTTACAAAGAGAAACAGAGTAAAAGAAACTCCAATGGCAGCTCTCACTCTGACTCTGTTCATCTTTCTCCACTTGAGCACCACCAGTTCCTACCACCACAACCACAACCGCCACCTCCTTCACCAGCCCTTTTTCCCAATAGAATCAAACCCTCCAACCCAACCACCATCACCCTCTCCCCAACCCTCACAAATTCCCAAAATACCCTTCTCTTCTACCTCATCCTCCTCCTCCTCCTCCTCCTCTTCAACTTCACCTCAAAAACCATTCTTTCCCTCCATTCACCCCACACCACCTCCTCCCTCCCCAACAGCCCTCACCTCCTTCCCAGCCAACATTTCCTCCATCCTTTTCCCCCAAACCTCTTCCCCTTCCCCCCACCGCCACGTCATCGCCATCGCCGTTTCTGTCTCCGTCACCGCCGTCCTCATCATCTTCTCCGCCGCCGCTTTTTTGTACTACCGTCGGCGCCGTAGGCTCGACCCCACCTCCTCCGATGACAAGGCCTCCAGAGCCGACAGCCTCCGCTTGTTTCCGCCCAACACCGTCGCCTCCGACGGAGTTCACAAGCAACGCAGTACACCAACCACGAGCACCGACAACTTCCTCTACCTCGGCACATTAGCCAATGCACGAGGAATCGATGAACAAAGCGTCGCCACCACCAGCAATTCGAGCTCCAAATTCGGGGTTTCCAGCCGGTCGGGGTCGCCGTATCAGAAGCTGGGCTCGCCAGAGCTGACGCCGCTTCCTCCACTTCCTAAGCACAATTTCAGGCGGAGCTATAAGCATGAACTGGGTTCTGACGATGATGACGGGGAAGATGAGTTTTTTTCTCCGAGAGGGTCTTCTGCGAGTCCGAAAAATGTTGACGGAGTAAGCTCTGAGAGAGTGTTCAAGGCAGTAGAAGGCGAAAACTTTGGAAGCAGAAGCTTCAATTCCAGAACTGCCTCATACCCATGTTCGAAATCTGCTTCTCCAGTAAGTTCTTTGTCTAACTCTGTCTCACCGCAGTTGAATTTAAGCCCCACAAGCTTGAAATCGAACTCGCCGGACTCGGTAATCAATTTCCTAGCACCGTCACGGCCTGCTCCGATTCCTGTATCAGTGACCCGATCCTTGTCTTCATCGTCTTCTTTATCAGAGAGAGGTTCAGGAAATGCCCTGAATTCACCTTCAGGAAGTTTGGACTTTGTGGGGCAGATGAAGCAGTCTCTAGTGAGAAATAACAGTGCTCCTAAGCGGTTTGTTCCGATAAGACTGCCTCCGCCGCCTCCTCCACCACCACCGCCGAGGTTTTGGGAAGCTCCGGTGACTCCAAGGGTGAATGCAGGACCACCGGTTCTTGTCACGCCTTCCAGGTCTCGTGTGTATCAGAGTTTGGGACCAGTTTTGCCTGGTGAACCATCACAGAAGAATGAGATTGTGGAAAGGAGCGAGGAAACTCCGAAGCCCAAGTTGAAACCATTACATTGGGATAAAGTTAGGGCCAGCTCAGACCGCGCTATGGTGTGGGATCAATTAAAATCAAGCTCTTTTCAGTAAGACTAGAAACTCTTTCACTCTTTTTGTTAGGGCAGATGTTACGCTGCTCTTGGCATATTTGCTTTTCAATGAATAAAGAGCCACTTTTTGAGTTTTATAGAATCTTGTTTTGGTTTGCAGATTGAATGAGGAAATGATTGAGACGCTGTTTGTGGTAAATAATTCGAGTTTGACACCAAAAGATCATGCTCGGCGACAGATTCTGCTCTCTCAGAATCAGGAGAATCGTGTGCTTGATCCAAAGAAGTCTCAGAATATTGCAATTTTGTTAAGGGCGCTTAATGTTACCATTGATGAAGTCTGTGAAGCCCTCTTGGAAGGTAATTAACCTAAACACTAAAATAAGATACTAGATGGGTTCAAGTTTCTGTGAATGGTGTGCTGTTCTGCAATTAATATTCAATGCATGCCTCACTCAATTCTGTTGTTGCTCAGTTTGTCCAATTTTAGTTTCTTGGTTTTGAATTAGTAATGATGCATGTAGCAGTGTAGTTTGAAGTTTGAAAACAATCTTGATGCATTATGTATATCCAAGCTGTTATTATGTTGTAGTGTGATCTTAAACTTTCAAGCATCAAGATTTCTTTGGTACTCTGAATCATTCATATTTGCTCAACTTGCAAGCAGGTAATTCGGATTCTCTCGGAACGGAATTTCTTGAAAGTCTATTAAAGATGGCTCCAACCAAAGAGGAAGAACGTAAGCTAAGAGAGTTCAAAGACGAATCACCATTTAAGCTTGGCCCAGCCGAGAAATTTCTGAAGGCAGTGCTTGATGTACCTGTTGCATT
Source organism: Rubus parviflorus (assembly GCA_029955375.1). Lineage (NCBI taxonomy): Eukaryota > Viridiplantae > Streptophyta > Magnoliopsida > Rosales > Rosaceae > Rubus > Rubus parviflorus. The sequence continues at coordinate 22,960,265 of JARGGL010000004.1, forward strand.
TAAGAGGGTGGATGCAATGCTGTACATTGCCAATTTTGATTCAGAAGTAGATTATCTTAAAAGGTCTTTTGAGACACTGGAGGTAATTAACCACTTCCTCTCATCATTCTTTATTGTGTTCTATGTATGTTGTGGTATTCAAAACAAAAACACTTGTACTTAACAACTGAGCACTAACTATGCAACGAATTTCTTGTTCCCATCCTCAAATATCTTCTTGGATGTTAGCCACAGTTCTGTTATAGTTCAAACCTTCCTGTCACAACTCACAAGTGGTGGTGGTGGTGAGACAAATGTGAGGTCATTCTCATGAGACAAGACAAAAGTTGAATAGTGAAATGGTGGAATACGTTTAAGTACTTTTCTTCATTAGTTTGAATTTGCATGTAAAGTTGCTGCATATTGATATTTTCTTGAGCGTATGTTGCGTTTGATCTTGTAACCCCAGGCATCCATCATCTTTCCTTGGGCACTTTCCTCCCTCCACTTAATCAAGTCATAATCAATTATCATCCTTCAATATGGTGCAATCAGTTTAGTTATTGAAGCTAGTGCTAGCCTGTTACCTGTCTCCTATAGTTACTTATGTTTGGCCATCATATTATACGATTACAGTCTTAAGCAGCTGTTTTACTTTTTCTCTCTTTGCAGCTTTATTTTGATCAATTTGAACCGTTTCACTTCTTTACTATCATTCGTCTTTTTTGGCACCTGGCCGAGTATCAGATGGTTTTTTCTTCTGATTGTCTCAATTGGTGCTGTGAAATAAGATGCACAGAGAAATATTTGAATAGTATAATCCATGTTGCTGAGCTGTGGCTTTCCTGTCATCTCAAGTAATCTAAATTTCCTTTCCTGTCATCTCAAGTAATATGAATTTCCTATCGTGCATAGGAAAGCGATGTAGTTTCCGTTGCAATTCATATTCATATATGCTCTTCAACTTTGCTTGAAAGCGCTGGAGTTTCCATTGCAATTCATACTCGCATGTGCTTTTCAACTTTGCCTGATTTCATTCTGCATAAACTTTACTAGCCACTGCTGACATGGCTACCTTTCTACAGGCAGCTTGTGAAGAATTGAAGAACAGCAGAATGTTCTTGAAGCTTCTTGAAGCAGTGCTCAAGACCGGGAACCGCATGAATATTGGCACTAACCGTGGTGATGCCCATGCCTTTAAGCTTGACACTCTCCTCAAGCTCGTAGATGTGAAGGGCACGGATGGAAAAACCACTCTGTTGCATTTTGTTGTTCAAGAAATCATCAGAGCTGAAGGTTCTCTTCTCTCTGGTGTAAATCAGAATGAAACAGCTGAGAGCAGTCAACAATCTTCTTTCTGTGATGATGTTGAGTTTAGGAAGCTTGGCCTACAAGTTGTTTCAGGATTGAGTGGGGAGCTCATCAATGTAAAGAAAGCAGCTGGTATGGATTCGGATGTACTGAGCAATGAAGTAGCAAAAATTGCTGGGGGAATCACAAGAATAGCAGAAGTTGTAAAATTAATTGAAGGAAGTGCCTTGAAGGAGAGTAGCCAGAAATTCTTTGAGTCCATGAACGGGTTCTTGAAGAAGGCAAGTGAAGAGATTGTGATGATTCAAGCTCAAGAGAAACTTGCATTCTGTATGGTGAAGGAAATAACAGAATATTTCCATGGGAACTCGGCTAAGGAAGAAGCTCATCCTTTCCGAATTTTCACGGTGGTGAGAGATTTTCTTTCGATTCTAGATCAGGCGTGCAAGGTAGTCGGCAAAGTTAATGAAAGAACTATAGTTGGGTCAGCACGTCAATTTCCAATGGTCGGGAATCGTTCCACAAGTTTTTCCTGGACTGAGTGAAAAGCAGCATTTAGTTCCTCAGATGATGAAAGCTCGCCTTCATATTAGATTCCAGATCTTGATTTCGTGGATGTGGATCTGGATGGAGCTTGCTGAATCTGATGAGCTGATTATCGTTTTGGGTTCGGCACCTTCCTTGTACTTATATATAGAAACACAAGATTTTGGAATTATTAGTCTTGTGTAAGTAATATATAGAGGGAATTAGATCAGAGTATAATAAAAATGTAGTGGTGGGACAATTATTTTGATCTAATGTGTAAATCTGTTAATGTATTCCCCTCTTTCAGCTTTCTTTCCCTTTTTACCATTGACATGGTTCAATATATATTATCTACATGGAGGCCAGAAAAGTCCCTGTTATGTATTGACCATTTATTCACAATGGCATGTTAACCGAACAGAACACAATGAGTCCCTAGTGCTATGTACCGAAGAAAAGATTATTCGGAATGGGAAATCAAAGAAAAAAGAACTGGAGCCGCAAGGTTTTCCATTAGAACAGAGATAATGTGCATAGATTTTTTGTTGTCCCTCTCAAGTTTACCAAGGATGGCATCACTTGACTAGAGCTGTTTTATTTCCTCTAATGCTTGCATGTTTACGATGCAGCAATTTGGGAGTTCTCCGCATCCATACGTTCAATCACCCGCAGTGCTTCCTCCTCCGTAGCGGGAACAACATTCCGAATCCGGACACCTTCTTTCACGGCCTCAGGAAGCACAGAGAATGTGAAGTAGAATTTGTTTGATACCTGTTCAAATAGCAGAACATGAACCAGAGTCAAACTTGGATCTACATATTCCTAGAACAAGCAGGAATAAAAGAGGAAATCTTCCCATTTCATTTTCTAATTCCTTTGAAAAGCACTTTACCTTTCACTTATTCTGGGAGGAGGGGATTGTGTTGCTTTGTTAATGGATTCAGCGACGAGACAACGAAAACAAATAGTTCCATTTTACAGGCCTTGTGCAAAAGCTAACTCATGTACTCACCTCACTGGACCTGAGCTCAGGCTGTGTAACATGAGCAACAACTTCCACGTTTATGAGAGGTTCAGCTGCGTTGTCAAGTTCTGTATAGAGAACACAAGACTTCAAACGGAGGAAATTACCTACATCCACCTGCAACAGCAAAAAACACAATCATATACCAGTATCATATACCAGCATGCACTGTGAGCCTAGCCTAGGCTGTGCACTTACAGGTCTAACGAAATCAACATGATCAACTTCTAGAAAGTGTGGTGCCACACCAGCAAAAGCATAAGTTGTAGAGAAGGCGAGTTCAAATGCTCTTCGCATTAAAAATCCTCCAAAGATTCGACCATGGATGTTCCTTTGCTGTGGCTGGCAAATAAAAGAGTTCTGGAGGCAAGTATCCCTGATAAGAATGCTATCTCGGTCTGCCAGTGCTGGCAAGTCACAGAAGACTCGACCTTCGGTTAACAAGGCATTCAGTCTGCTTGCGTCCTTATGCTCACCATCTATTTTGTGCTGTCCTCTCTTGTTTTTCCTCATTTTATTCCTTTTATCTGCTGCTTCCCATAGCAATTTTTCTTTTTCAGTCTCAGGTGTGATCTGGTTAACCGGAGCTGATTTTCCGGTCTTAGAATCACGGGCCACAAATGTGAAGTTTGCTACAAGAGCAACGGAGTCTGACGGAGTTGCTGTCAAGAATCAAGATGATTAATTTAGAGAGAGACAAGCAGCAGAGAAACATTATTATTATTAGATTGTGAATTAACTTACTTACCATCCACGTCCATGTCCATGTCCATGGATTGAGTGACTTGGAGTTGAATCTCCATGGATGAGTTGCCAACCCATACGACAGCACCAACTATATTCAAATCAATGTCAACACGAATAGGTTTTTTGAGAACCATCTTGTCAACGGAAGCAGTCACCAATAGTAGAGGCCTTGTTGTGCCATCTTCATTGCAGCAGTGCTTGTAGGCAATGGTTCCAGCAAGAGCATCCAGATCTTCGAGCAACTTGCCAATCCTAATCCCATTCCAGGGATTCCTGTATTGCTCTCTCAGTTTAAAATCACACGAAAACTTGTAAACAATACCAGTCCGGCTCTGTGATGGACTTCTGCCAACCAATTCACTCCCTTCACCTGGTTTATCAAAAATGTTTGATCTTGCTTCCCATAGAGCATTTGTTACAGGTGAGTGGTACATCCCGGGCCATAAGCTGATTGGTTTTCGGATTGAAGACCCGGCATCAATAGCCGAATCATCGTCTGTCTTTGTTGAGAATGGCCTGCTTCTTCTGCTTCTTCTGTATGAAATTGGATCCAAAGGTGTGATTTTCAATAACGAATTAGCAATTGCTCGGAAGGATGAACAAGATTTGGAATTCAAGAGGATGTGTTTTCTGAGTGGTATCATCATCATCACTCGGCGACTCACCAGATACAGATACAGATACAGACCTGACTGGGCAATCCAGCGTCCAGTGAGAACCAAACCATAGCACGTCTGTCTGTTACAAAAACACATTAAGGCCCGATGGACTCAAGCCCATGCCAAAGGCCCGGCCCGTAGCCCTGCCTCATTTAATTTTCCCATCTATCTACACTCTACGGATCCACGGCACGCACAAAGCTTGTTCGTTCAGCCAGCCGCAGTAGCTTGGGTACTTTTTCTCTCTCAAATTTTCCGCTTCTTCTTGTTCTTGATTTATTGCCTTTTATTTGTAATCTCACTTTGCCTTTTCTTCTAATCGTTTGCCACAGATCGACATCGTCTCATTCTCAGCCGCTGCACAAATATTTCAGATCCACTACTCACTGGTGAGTTGAATTTGCTTAATAATTAATTGCCCTAGCCTCCTAGTCTTATATATCTAATTAGTTTCTACGATTTAGCTACCTAAGAATTGTCAGATTTATATTCATCCATGAACCAAGCGATTTAGTCCGTGATATTATGTCAGATTTATATTCATCGACTACTTGTTTACTCCGTGATTATACAGCTTAATTATAACAATTCAATTGTGTTAAGTACATTTGTTTAACTAGCTTGATTAATTGGAACCAAACGGTTTCTTTATTTCTTTTTGGTGTTTTTCATAGCTCGGAAACCTGTCAGTCAGTCCAGTAGTGTTAGAGACATTTGTTTTGTATGAATTACTACAGTAAGCTTGATGATGTTGATTTCAACTCTATGCAGGCTTGTTCTAGAAATGTTCCAAGTCTTTTGTGTCGAGATTTGTGTTTATTCTTTATTCTTTCTAGTATTTGATCTTTTGTTGAAATGAAGGACCATGTAGCTCACCTTGCTCTTATTCAAGATTTCAAGTAACATCTTAATTTTATTTTTAATTCCTTAATTATTTTTAATTCCACTCTTTCAGAACCATCAACTAAAACACCTAGATTTAAGAGTGATGTTTGGCCATTTTTGAAAGGGTTGAAGTTGAAGAGAATGGAAAACTAGTACCAAAGAATAAATGTGGTATTTGTAAAACTTTGTTTAAACCTGGTTCTAGTGCTGGTACTAGTCATTTAAGACGACATCTAAAAATTCATGAAAAGGGGCAGATGCAATTAAATTCTGATGCTGCTGGAAATTTTACAACTTTTGCTTATGATAAATCTGTTGCTCGTAAAGAAGTCATTCTTTATCAATTGATATCATTCCCATTAGGTGAAGGAAGTTAAGACTAAATAGTGAAAATGAGCGGAGGAGGAGCAGAGAGAGGATTGGGAACCACAAAAACTCCAGCAGATTTTCTTAAATCAATTCGGGGGCGACCGGTTGTTGTTAAACTGAATTCTGGTGTTGACTATCGAGGTTTGTCTTTCTAATCAATTTTTCACGTCTATACTTAGTATTCAACAATTATTGGTATCTGATACAGATACAAGTTCCTTGTGAAGGTTTCCATGCAATATGCAGTAGTTTGCATAGAGTAATTGCAATATGCAGTAATTTGCTATATCACTTTGCGCCGCTATGATGCGGCCTGCATGGGTTGTCTATTTAAATGTCTTAAGCTTCTTGTGCAGGTATTCTGGCTTGTCTTGATGGGTATATGAATATAGCCATGGAGCAAACAGAAGAATATGTCAATGGACAGCTGAAGAATAAGTACGGTGATGCTTTTATTCGTGGAAACAATGGTAAGGGTCCTAGAATTGTCTTGTTATTTTGCTTCTAGTGTTGTTACCTTGGTGAGAGATTACTGAAAATCATTTTTTGGATTGATGCAGTTCTGTACATCAGTACGACAAAGATGACAATAGCAGATGGGGCGTAGTATTGTGATTTTATCAAGCCAGGAAGATCATCTGCTATCATGCTTTTTGCAATTATGTTAGTATGTAAGCTTAGGTGGGATTCGAATGAGAATGTACCTAGAACCTCTCTACTCAATACTTTGTTCAATATGTGTTGTGGAATCGATGAAAGAAATGATCTGATGACTAATTCTTAATTGTGTCTTACATTCAATTTGTATTCTCGAGGATGACGATGTTTCTATATATCTTCTTAAGAAAAAAAATACGCTTTACCAAAGTTATTGGAGGCACCATTTGGTTTTGTGGAAGTCTTGGATCATATTGAATTCATTACTATATTTAGTTTCTAATAAACTGGGTTTGCTGAGTCCCAAGACTTTACATGGAACATGGAGCAGTAGAGTATGCGCCCTGCTTATCTTATGCGTGGTCAGGCAAAATCCCATAGAGGAATTGAATTAGACTTTAATGATGTAAGAGCCAAAATCAATAGCCTTTGGATTCTTATTACATTTATTTTACCAAAATAAGATTGATTGTACATTTTGCTTTGTTATACAGAAGCTCATAATAAGCTTGACCGCCGACCAGAGATTGGCCACAGAGCATCCTTTGATGCTATCACTTTAGTCACCAACAGCTTCCACATAGCCTCATCTTTCTTGGTCTGTTGCTGCATTTTCTCCTTGAAATGCCTGAAACCACAATTGCAAGTTATTATTCCAAGCTTCCAACCCTCTAACTTCTGAGTGACACTCTTCAATGAAATAGTAGAAAGATGCAATTCAGGCATTGACAGAATTTATCACAGATCATAACTTGGTGTGGATGGTTGCACCATACTAGAATTTCAGCAAAAATCATTTCACCGTAGTAGCACATGGCCTGATCAAATCTTAAACCTTAAACTCCTAGTGTATCATCCACATCGACTCACATTTCTTAGCAATTTTGACTAGTTAATATGACCTGATCAAATCTTAAACCTTTCAGAGGTAACCAGATACATTCACAGACTAATTTTTTATACCCTGACAACATATGGCAAAGAAATGCATATAAAATTTGCATGCTTACCTACACAAAGGAACCTTGCATGAATCAGACTGATTGCAAATACGAGAGTGCAGTTCAAGAAGCTGCCACATGCGTTTGCAGTGAACACATCCACCAGGTACCCGGGTTTTACAGCTGGAGAAATGACGAACTAAAGTCTCAAGCCCCTTGCAAGCAGGGAAACCACAAGCAACCTGGCTTCCTTTAAACACTTTGTCACGGGGCCCTATTGTCCTACATCCATCCTTGCATATGTGAAGGAGGGCTTCCATCGCCTCATACAGTTGTAAGTACACTTTTTTTTCTTCCTTTTTCTTCAACCTCTCTTCTTTCCCCTGGCACAAAAAGTTGAATCTAAGAACCCAAATTAAAAGGATTGAACTAATGAACAATCATTAATAGATGAATATTGCATGTGCACTCAATTAAATTACAGAACTACCACCTTGTTGATAATGTAGGAGGAAAAAGTAAAAAGTGAAGAAAGAATTTCAGTGAAACTCCTAATTTTAGATCCCTAATTCAATAGATGGAGAATGCAATCCACTAAAGTTGTCCTGTCTTGACCTGGAAGTGTATCCTATAAAGAGAAGAGATTAAAGAGAAAGAGAAGAGAAACCAGCTTACAGAATCTGCTTCAACAACAAACTCTAGCAGCTCTTGTTCAAGGGCAGGATTAACTTGTTTCATCACTTTCCAGCCTTCAGTTGAAGATATGGCTTTAAAGTCCTTCACAACCATACGTACACAGATTAAAGAGAGACGTGGTGCATCACAGTTCCTCGCCAATTGAAGCACGTCGACCACATTTTCTATGGTAAGCCATCCCTGCTCAAGAAGGTATATACAAACTTTCTTCAGTGATGGAACTGAGTAGGAGTGTGACAAAACCAACAAATGGAGAACATATTTCTTCATCTCTTCCTTTTCATAGCTGCATAGGACAAAAAGGAAATATGTTGTAAGAAATTTAGCTAAAATAAGAATTAAAGGGCGATGAGCTGATCAAACAACATAACTCCAACTTACCACGATGAGTAAAGAAAGCGAATGAATGTGTAGACAGCTTCATAAGGTACCCCAGGAATCTTAATGTATCTCATACCATCTTTGACTTTTGATTGCTGGAGGAAATTACCTAGCACTGGCGATGCAATAGTCTGCACATTTCATAAAACACCCCAACAAAAAGAAATTAAAATCTTTTAGCCTCATATCCATGTTCCACAAATCTCTGACTAATCCAATGAAGTTATGGATTCCATTAAATTCACTCACCAGAACACTCAAATGAGCTGGAATATATGACTGGCCCTCAGTGAGAATATACACATCAGCACCATATCCTTGTTTGAAAAGCTTGTCCCATATATCTATTGTTTCTTTTGGGACAGAGCAACTCTCTGAAAGCCTTTTGATTGATTTGTTTCCTGCATAGGTTTTACCGGGGACAGCAGGAGGTGGTTTGGGGATATTATGGTTATAAGATACAGAAGAGGTTGGGTCTTCCAGCACACCTAAAATATCGGCTGGATTCTCTTCCTCTATATGTAAATTGAAAGATCCACAAAATGAATCACTAGTCGAGGATGGCCAGGGTGAGTCAAGAGCAGTTGAAGCCATCATCTACTGTGGTTTATCTAAACTAACTACAAAAAGTATGGACAGAAGATCTGCACAAAAAACAACAAATGTCTTTAATAATTGTATTAAGATGAAGCAGAGCATTTGAATTAGTAGATATTTTGACAAATGATCTATTTATAAGGATGGCCTAAATGGTATCTCATGGTTGGCTCATAACAGCAAAATCCCCTCGAGAAGGAATGCCAACAACTTTTAATGGAAGAAACAAAAGATTTCATCACTTGACTTCAATACATCAAATTGGAAAAGAATCAACTTCAGCAGCCTTCTTGGCTTGTAGGCCAATCAAAAAGTTAACTGGGAATTGGAGGAAACTCCAGCATGCCCAACTTTGAGGTTAAACTTCTTCTCAAACACAAACTGATGGCTCAGGAAATCCATATGCCCCCAAAACCACTAAGATGGTAATAGTTTTTAACTGCAATCATAATAATCCTATTGGTTCTGTTCGGTACATGAATATTAATATAGCATTTTCTTTTCATTTACACAAAGTGATGGATTGTATTCATGGTGATGTAGAACGTATAACAACCAAGTATATTAATACAGTACTAGGACGTATAAACGGTATAATCAGAACAATAATTTTATTTATAAAAAAAAAAAAAAACTCTGGGGAGTGGGGAATATATCGTCGTCTGTAACTATAATTTATTATTCCACATTGCAGGAAGAAATCTAAACTAGCCCATGCAACTCTGATTAAATTATAACACCAAGGCACAGACCATGTGACGTGGACCAAGAAAGCTGAATTTAACTGTTCTTTTTCCACATTCCACAGTCCCACAACATCCTTTTTTTTTTGGTAAAATAAAAATGGGTAAATACCCTAAATGGTACCTGAAGTATTTTGGTCTGGACAGATTGGTACCTGGTCTAACAAAATGGACAATTTGGTACCTAAACTTATTCTCTGTCTTCCAATTTGGTACTTCTGTCAAAAATTCTGTTAAGTTGGCACAATTTTGGGGGTATTTTCGTCCTTTCAGTCCCATATCTCTATAAAATCCATTCCCTTGATCCTAGCTGCAACTTTCCTTCCAAAAACATAGACTTTCCCTCCAAACGTCATCATATTGTCCTTACCAAAAAAAAAAACATCATATTGTCAATATAACCAAAAGACCAATCATTCAACCCAATACATCTTCAAACTTCATAGCAAAAGGGCAATTTGATACATATTAACATCTTAAAGATGTTAAATATAGTAAGAGCATCTCCAAAATGGTACCAAATATGCCTAAAACAAAGTCATCAGGTCTACACCTACAAAATGATACCAAAATGGTCCAAACAATTAAGTGCCATCATTACATAACTAATATAAGATTTTAGAATAACCAACAATCATTTCAATGTGGTTCAGTACTTCCATGTCTTCTTTCCATTGACAGCTTCTTCTTTCCCATTTGACACAGAAGCATTTTTTTTAGCAGGATATTTTGTCTTCCATAACTTCCCATTACCAGGGTGAATGAAGTGCCCTGGTTGAGTTGAACTTCCCCTTGTATTAACTTGAAAAGTTGATGTTTGAAATGATGGCTGAGAAGATGATTGCAATGATTTTGAAGCTTTAGATTGGGAAGGAATTGATTGTGTTCTACGTGAGTCACCAACTTTAATTAGAGCCCTTCTCACCTAGAATCATTCAACACAAAAGAACCACACAAAGTCCTCATCAATGCCAACACATATCCATCCATATTGTCAACATGCTATCGTCTTAATATGCACTAAATACGAGAGTCCTAAATAATGTACCTGTTTTTTTGTAGCAGCAACAAGTTGATTAGAGTTGACATTAACATTGACACTCTGATTGCCTTGATTTTGAATTGAAACATTGATATTGTTATTTCCTTGGTTCTCCACATTAACACCTACTTTTCCATGATCTTCATTGGCCTGCCCCTAAAACAATTTTATACAAGTTTAAATTCTAGAAAAAAAAAAGGTGTAAAAATATCATAAGAAACTGCATATAACAATTCTTACTTTAAAAGATACCATGGTGCAGGTTCTAATGTTATGGGCTGGATTCCCACATGCTGAACACTTCCCACTAACATATGCACTCCTCGATAGTTTATTTGTGGTTGTGGATGTACCTTGACTAGCTGGTATGACCTCACCTTCCTCCTTTCTCCTAGCCTTCTTTGGCCTCCCAGGTTGCCTTTTAAATGGTGGAGGTTCAATGGGATGGTGTACTATCTTCCACAAATCCACTCCAGGTATTGGATTGATAGGATGGGCATATGCACGCATATAAGCCTCCTTGCTGTAGTAAGGATGCAAATATAGGGTTGGATCATGCCCTTTTACAAAGATACATGCAATTGCATGAGGGCAGGGGATACCAGATAAGGTCCATCTCCGACAAGTGCAAGTCATGCTAGCTAAGTCAACAACATGTTGGGATTGGAAAATTGTACCACTTGTTCCATTGACCTCATACACATAGTCAGAAGAGTGAGTTACCCTATACTCATAGCTTCTCTTTGCATTCTTCTCGAGAATCTTTTGAATTCTTGGTCCTACATTTGTCTTCCACTTAAGACCAGCACATCTCCTATTGGCCAACCTAGTCATTAGGTTGACCCTTATCTCCTCAAACATGCCTAGAATAGGTTTATCCCTTGCCGGCAATATACTTGCATTAAATGCCTCACATAAGTTATTTAATAACATATCACACTTTGTTTCAGTCATGAAGTGGGATCTAGTCCAATGCCCTGGTGATTCATGCTTCTGCAGCCACTTCCATGCATCTAGTGACTCTGTTTTAATTGCCTCATAATGCTTATCAAACCAGACTTCAGTTGTGTCTCTTGCTGCAGCCCATACCAAGTTCTTCAAAGTAGGCCCTTTATTTGTATTCTTGAAATTATTGTACATGTGCCTGACACAATGACGATGCTCAGCTTCTGGCAGCAATATTTTAACAGAGTCAAGGAGCCCTTTTTGTTTGTCAGACATAAAAACAATTGAACTCCCAGTGTTGATATTCAAGTCCTCCATCAAATGCTTAACGAACCAGGTCCAAGAATCAAAATTTTCTAACTCAACAATGGCAAATGCAATGGGGAACATGCCATTGTTAGCATCAATTCCAATAGCTGATAACAATTGCCCTGGATACTGTCCCTTAATGTGGCAGCCATCTAAACCTATAATAGGCCTACACCCTTCAAGCCAACCTTTTTTGCAAGCATCAAAGCATATGTACATCCTCTTGAATTTTCTAACATCTTCATCCATCTCTGTCATTAGATTAACTGTTGTATTGGGGTTGGTCTCTTTCAAAACATTTGCATATGTTTGCAACAAGTTGTACTGATATGCTTCACTGCCTTCATTGAGTTGTTTTGCCAAAAATTTGGTCCTCCAAAATTGCTTAACTGATATGTTTTGCTGCAAGTCATCCTGAACAGTATCCATAAATACCTTCCTTGACATATTAGGATCTGACTTCAACTTCCCCTTGTATGACTTTGCAAGATATGATGCATTGCACATATGCACCTTAGCCACCAATGAGCAGTTCTTGTGTATCAAATCACAGGTTTTCACTGTTAATACAGGTGAGGTACTACTGTTGGTTGCAGCATACAACCAGAATGGACACTTCCTCTCACTTCTCTTACCTTTTTGCTTCTTTCCACATACCACAGTCACTTTGAACCTATTGTTGACCTGAAAGTACAAGTTTTGTTTGTTCAACACTGAGTAATGCCTAACTGCCTCCCTGAATTGAGCTACATTATCAAACTGTTGGCCTAACTCAAAGTGGGGGTGCTTCATATCTCTGTCTGGAATCCATTGTTTCCCTTTGAACCTTTTCTTTCTTTTACTTGAAACTGAGCCATCATCACCATCTCCATCTTCAGAACCCTCATTTAGACTAGGCAACTCATCCGTGTTTTCACTGTTGTCTGATATTACACCAGCAAAACCCATGTCAGCAGCCTCTTCAAAATCATTTACATCATCAACATTGGCATTGAACTCCATATCATCCGTTGCACCAACATCACAATCATCTTCAGGATTTATCTCATAATCAGAGTCAATAAACTTTTCATCAACAATCTCTTCCTCATCTGGTTCACTTGTATCTTGATCATCATTATCCTCAACTTCACTTGATTCACCATTACAATTCACTTTTCTTTTCCCTTTATCAGTAGCTTTAAGTGGCACCATTGTGATCTCTGGAAAAAACTTGACATGTGGAACCTCTTGGTTAGACTCTCCACTCTCATCCTCTTGATCACAAACTTCCACATTTCTAACACCTCCTCCAATAAAATAGACCTGAACCTTTTTTGACTGAGGTGAATCTGCCAGCATATTACAACATTCTTTATCAGTCCTAATTGGCAAGTATATGGCCTTTGCATGATGTTTATACCAGTAGTGAACAGGGGGCAGTCTATAACCCAATCTCCAAGCATATGTATTCAACTCAGTCCAAGCAAACTTTTCTGGATCAATGTCTTCTAACCAATGCACTTCACCCCCTTTGTATTCATACTTTCCACCCCCACTATCAACAAATTGGCCACCATGGTGTATCTCTAAAATGACTAACTCTGCTACAAAATATAAACAATACTTAATTAGCTAATGCCCTCAAATGCATATAGTCAAACACAACCATTCCAATACTACAAGTCTTTGTAAAAGTGTACAACAGTAATCAAATAGGGCACACCAAACCAGAACACTATCCGTCAATAAATAAACTAAAGATCACATAGCTATGCATCAAATTCACATGCATTTCTCTAATTCCAGCAGACCAAAACAAAACAAAAAATCACTTCTTTAATCCCAGGACCACAAACCTAGAAGACATGCATGGACACCTAACAGATTCAATTCATCAAATTCATGATTGAGGAAGAATAATAAAATGCTACCAAACAAAGAAAAAAAAAAGCTATAAAAGAACCACCCATGTCTCAGAAAGGGGATACTTACCATGAAATACGAGCTTGCCACAAACCCGAAATTCTCTCCAATAATCAGACATCATTCAGTTTAGCAATATTTATTGAAGAAAAATCTCCAATAAACTGATTAGTGTGCGATTCTCACTTTGTTCAACCTTTCCCCAACAACAAACCCTAGATTAGATACAGATTTGGAGGGTTTTTAGTTTTGGGTGAGTTAGAAAAGAGGGGGAAATGAGAGAGTGAGGCTTTGTTCGATGTTTTGTTGGGTTTTAAATTATTGGGGACTGAATGGTCGAAAATACCCCTATAATTGTGCCAACTTAACGAAATTTTGGACAGAAGTATCAAATTGGAAGACAGAGAATAAGTTTAGGTACCAAATTGTCCATTTTGTTAGACCAGGTACCAATCTGTCTAGACCAGAATACTTCAGATACCATTTGGGGTATTTACCCAATAAAAATCCTATTCCATATGCTTGATATTAAAAAATTTACAAAAATAAATGGATAGAGAAATACGGAATATTTGTGTATAAACCAGGTTTGGCAGCTCATTAACTATATATCCACACAAAGAGTTAAGTAGAATACCAAGCAAAAATCGAATCATACCTTTGAAATGAATAAGCAAACCTCTCACACAAAAAAAATCAAGATTTGCGCCGATCTTCTTCCCCAGAGAAGCACAGTCGTTTCACCTATGCTAGATATGGCAGAGAACCTCGATCATCTGCAGCGATTAGGATGCAAAATTATACTTGGTGTAAAATTAATGCAAAGCAGTATGTCAGTTGAAATTGACAACGAAGTACGTGGTGTGTGCGCGAGAGATAATGAAATTAAATAGAATCACCTGAATTGAATTGAAGGGTAAGATGAGAAGATGGAGAGCAGTCGAATTGTTGGATGGGTGTGTTGAGAGTCGAGAGAGAGAGAGAGAGAGAGAGAGCGAAAGAGAGAGAGCGACGTGTGCCTAAAATACGAGGGAAATGGGCCAAATGGCTACTCACCACAACACCATAGGCGTCTCTATCTTTTATTTTATATATATATTTGGTAAATTAAATTTTCCCATTTTGTTCTTTGGCTCGCGAGAAATTGAAACAGTAGAACGCTGTCTCTCCAAAACATTTTTTCCTTGTAAACCATCAAGTACTTCCACCGCCAAAAACAGCTGCTCTAGCTGTTTATAGATCAGGTGGTGGGGTAAATTGTATCAAATTAAAGAAATTTTTTTATTATAGTATATAATTTTTAAAAAATATATATATTTGAAATTTTCAATACCGGTTTGCACGGCCTTCAAAAATTATATTACAGTCTCAATGAAATTTAACGCAAGAATTAACAAGGACCGGAAGAGTTTCTTTTTTATTTTCACAAAGTAAAATAATAAAAAATTTAAGAGCACCTTGTAGAATCCGTCGCTACATGTATTTCAAAATTAGTATATATATATATATATATGTATAATTTTTTTTTAAATGAGTAATGTGCATTCTTTTCCCGACCAATATATATGTCATGGTCTCAACCAGACCCAAAATAAAATTAAGGTATCCCAACTTTTAAATCCAAAAATGTCATATTTCAAGGTCATTGTTAAAACGATTCAAATTATACACCTTTACAAAAATCATTTCCACAAATACACCAAATAAGTATTTTTATTAGACTTCTAATGTTGTATTTTAAGTTATGAATGAGTATTTACTTAATATTTTGAATTCGTCAAATTATTATGTAAATTATATTGTGTAATATTTGACTCTAAAGAGCGAGTCAGTAATTACATTGTCAGGCATGGAGTGTTATGCTTTGCATTTGGATTAAAGGAAAAAAAAATTCTTATGCATATTTATTATTTGTTATTCCATGTTTCGCGTCCCAAATTAGTTATATAATTAAGGGTGAAAATGCCTTAATTAATTGGTTGAAAATTTGGGGCGTGACACAATAAGCTCGACTCGTTTATGGGTAATGATTTTTCTAGTTTTCGACTTTAGAAAATCATAACTCATAAACGATTTGAGCCTTTCGACTTCCGTAAATTGAAACACTTTTTAAAAATTATATTTTAGCATTGGTGAAGTTTTGGCACGAGCTAAGTTAAAAAAAAAAATAGGGGGTTGGTATGGTTTGACACGTTTGGAGGTGTCATGACATGCCAAAATATGTTAAACCTTACCAACCCCCTTTTATCTTCAACTTTATCCGTGCCAAAACTTCAACATTGGTAAAACATAATCTTTAATTAGTGTTTCAATTGACGAAACTCAAAAAACTTGACTCCTTTATAAGTTATGATTTTTTTAGTTTTTCAACTTTGAAAAATCATAACTCATAAACGACTTGAGTTTTTCGAATTTCGTCAATTGTAATACCTTTTAAAAATCATGTTTTAGCATTGGTGAAGTTTTGACATTTGCAAACTTTAAAAAAAAAAAGGGCTAGTATGGTTTGGTACTTTTTGAGATGTCATGGCATGTCAAAACGTGTCAAACTTTGTCAACCCCCTTTTCCATTCAACTTTGTCCTATCAAAACTTAAATATTGGTAAAACCCGATTTTTAAAATATGTTCCAATTGACGAAACTCAAGAAACTCGAATCGTGTTTTAGTTATGATTTTTCTAGTTTCTCGACTTTGAAAAATAATAACTCATAAATGACTCGACGTTTTCGATCTCCGTCAATATGTTTGACCTTTTAAAAATAATATTTTAGCATTTTGTGAAGTTTTGATACGGGCAATTTAAAAAAAAAAAAGTTGGCATGATTTGGCATTTTAGGAGGTGTCATGTCATGACTTGCCATAACATGTCAAACATTGTCATCACTATTTTTCTTCAAAATTGCCGGTGCCAAAATTTCACCATTGGTAAAGAATTATTTTGAGAATGTGTTCAAATTGATGGAATTCGAAAATCTTGACTCGTTTATTATTTTTTAATTTTTTAATTTTCTGACTTTGAAAAATTGTAAAAAATAAATTTGTCGAGATTTTCGTCTTCGGTCAATTTGAGAAGTCCTTACAAATCATGATTTGAGGGTGGAAAGATTTTGGTGAGAAATTAAGAACATGCGCTTTTGGCCAAAAAAATCATGTGCTAAAGTCCACAGTTTTGGGTGAAAAACCATGATTTCGAAATTCTTTTTTGTTTAGATAAAATATTGGTGTTAGTCTTCACGGTGTTAGAACATTGTTCTTGGATGAAACTTTTTTGTTTGACATCCAAAATTGGACGTTAGCCCGTTTAGAGGTGCCATGTCATGCCAAACCTTGTCAAAACCATTTTTCTTCATATTTTTCCCGTGCCAAAATCTCACCATTGGTAAAACATGATTTTAAAAAAGTGTTTTAATTGACGGAACTCTAAAAACTCGACTTGTTTATGTGTTATGAATTTTCTAATTTTTTGACTTTGGAAAATCATAAAATATAAACGAGTCGAGTTTTTTGAGTTCCGTCAATTGGAACACCTTTTAAGAATTATGTTTTACCAATGGTGAGATTTTGGTACATGCAAATTACAAAAAAAAAAAAAAAAGGGTTGGTATGGTTCAGCACATTTTGAGGTGACATGCCATGTCATGGCATGCCAAAACTGTCAACCCGCTTTTTCCTTCAAATTAATTTGCCCATCCCAAAACCTTGCATTGTTTAATCATAGAGTCCAAGAACCCTAATAACTAAATCGTTTTACATTTGTTCAAACTTAAAAATAATAATATAAAGGTGTTCCAATTTACAGAAGTTGAAAGGGTCAAGTCTTTTATTTTAGAGGCTCAACGAAATCTAACACGATAACTTACGAGGACCGGAAGAATTTCTTTTTTATTTCAATAAAAAAAATTAGGAGCACCTTGTAGTGACGAGCGATTTGTCGCTACAGGTGTTTCAATATATATATATATATATATATATATATATATATATATATATATATAGGGAAGTTCTACAATACTGAGATGCATGTCATACCTCCATTTACAAATATAACAACAAAATGTGTAGTCATTATGGTAACGAGAGTCTTTTTTTGTGTAATCTTTGTTCTATTAGAGGTAATTACTCCATCTATGACCTTGTTACAAGTTTATGAACAATTTGTTGTCAAAGTTGTAATTTTGGTTCAATTATATGTAAATAGTGTAAAACGAATGTGGTAACTTTGTTGTCAATGTAGTAATTTTGGTTCAATTAGATGTAATTTTTTGTTCAAAAAAATTGTAAATGGGGGTATGGCATACATCACCGTACCCTAGCCTACCCCTATATATATATATTTGAACAAATGTTAAAGTAATTAGTTATTAGGGTTCTATAATTAAACAATGTAAATGAACTTTGGAAATATATATGTTTTAAGTTTGACAAATGTAAAATAATTTAATTATTAGGGTTCTTGGACTCTATGATTAAATATTGCAAACAAGGTTTGGCAACACATTGAGAAAAATCGACAATGTGTTGCCAAACCTTGTTTGCATTATTTAATCACCTTTAATCTCTCAACTTTAACCCGTTCGACACTTTCGTCCCTGAACTTTGAAAAACATCACTTTCGTTCCTCAACTTCAATACCGACCATCACTTAATTTGGTCTTTTGACCTATTTTTCCGATAAAATAAATCACGTGACGTATCTCAACTTCACAAAAGTGTCGAATATGTTAAAATTGAAGAACTAAAGGTGATTTTTTTCTCTTCGATATATAATAACGTCAAATGTGTTTTCTTTGCTACTTATAGAATTAATATGGCAATATTTTCATGAAGTATCGACTACAAAATTGGCATGGCATGTTGGATATGCCTATATATGCAAGTGCTATATATGAGCATTTCCAGTCCACATGCATATATCATATATGTACCTTGTAATTAACCATTTAATAGTTATAATAGAAGTCCCACCGAAGCGAAATTGTCGAATTTTGTGAAGTTGAGAATGATCCGTAGTTAACTTAATGTAAATAGATTTTGTTCTCGCGTATTTAATTAGCTAAATATTTCATATTTGTAAATTTTGAGCTTTTTTATTTTTCTTATCTTCATTCATATTTGTAATTTGGATTATTTTTTTTTGTTTTGGTCTGATATTTGTAATTTGGAGTTGGGCATGCACATTTGCATATCAAAGGCGTGGCAGACATGCAGGTCCATCTTAGTTTTGGATTTAGCTTATTTTTCCTTAATGAGTTGACATAAATTGGATTTATTTGCAAACACGATCAGACGTGACGTACGTACTTGCATATATAGCATTGGATTACGAAAGAAAAAAAAATGGAAATAGCGGGCGGCGATATGATAATATGAGCCAGCATGCGGTACGCGTGAGAAGTATTGACGGTGGTTTCAGACGGACGGACAGCGCGCAGCACCTAGGTTAACGGTAACGGAATACACGATCGATTAGATTGCGGGTGGAAATAGATAAGGAATCATAGATGGAGAGAGTCGTGGATGAGTTGATAGAAACAAGTGTGGGGACTTGGACGGCTACGTCGACGTACGAGTCCAGACAGAAAAGGCCAAAGGAAAAGGAAAGGACGGTGATCGATCGGAAAGGTGCTTTGCTTGCGTGGGACTGACTGATCCAGACAAAGGGAGCTGGTATTTTATTCTTGAATCATGAGACTCTTTATCTTAATTTTTTCTGTTAATTAGTCGTTTCAAATATTATATATATGGTATTAAAAGTTGAGGGAAGAATATGATATATTTTGATGACTCCTTGGATCAGTCGTTTCATCTTTTCTCCAACTTTTCAATGCCTTGCATGGCAAGCAGCTGCCCTAATTGTCCAAGGCAGAGTTTATTTTTTTTTATGTCAAGATCTGATCGAGCTCACCTACGTACGTATTATTGCATGTGCTAATTAAGCAATCAATTATATGGCTAATTAATTAAAAACAATTATTTGGGATCCGGACCGATCGATAACCTTAAATTCCAAGTCTGAACCTCGGCCGGAGTTAAGAACAATTAATGGAATAAACTAATTTTAATTAGCGCGCTAGATTGATATTTGATCTCTTGGCTCTTACTAGCTAGTTAATTAGTAGTTACGTACGTACTATTGCTACTACTGCTCTGCACGATCTGCTCGATGTGTGCATGTGTGGGACGGGAAAATTCCAATTCCCTATCCTAGATAGACCTAGCTAGCTACCAGTCTCATTGTCAGTCGTCGATCTAACTCTTACGACGTCTGATTAATTGAGGCTTAAATCTACTCAATTAATTCAATATATATATATAGTATACTAGTGCACGAGATCGACCATGCTCCATATATAACAAACTAACTAGCTATTGCAAGAGCCTAGAGATAGAGAAAGAGTGGCCGCGCCGGCAATGGAAAATAAAGGCTATAGAGCTCACGTCTTGGCACTTCCTTATCCATCTCAAGGCCACATAAACCCATTACTTCAATTCTCCAAACGCCTAGCCTCCTCTAAGGGCCTCAAAGTCACCCTAGCCAACACCGTCTTCATCGCCAACTCATTGAACCTACCCAAATCAACCGGCTCCGTCCAATTTGACACCATATCCGATGGCTACGATGATGGCGGCTTTGCCCTAGCCGAAAGCATCGCCGCCTATTTATCCCGGTTAGAAGCCGTGGGCTCCAAATCCCTAGCCGAGATTATTACAAGGCAGAAGGCCACACCAAACCCTATTGATTGCATAATCTATGATCCATTTTTGCCTTGGGCTTTGGATATAGCCAAACAATTTGGTATAGCCACCGCAGCCTTTTTCACTCAAACCTGCACCGTTAATTACACTTACTATCTTGAGCATCATCATGGACTAATTAGTAGTACTAGTCCAATTTCTTCTGTCAATAATATTCCCCGCGGACTGCATATTCTTGAGCCTCAAGATATGCCCTCCTTCTTCTCTGTTCCTGGCTCGTATCCAGCTTACTTTGAGATGGTGCTGAACCAATTTTCTAACACCGACAAAGCCGACTTCATTTTTGCCAACACTTTCTACAAGTTAGAGGAAGAGGTGAGCTAGAAATTTGTTTGAGTTACTAATTTTGTTCACGAAATTATGATGCGCACTTATGTGTTCAAAGACAAGTGAGACTAATTAAACTCGGATATGAATACTCAATACACATTCTTATCTTCTAGCTTCACATAAATTAGTAAGTAGCGTTTGATTCAATTTCATTCCAATGGTCTGTTACAGGTGGTGGATTCTATGTCTCAAGTTTGTCCACTGTTGACAATAGGGCCAACAATTCCATCTACTTACTTGGACAATCGCATCGAAGATGACACGGACTATGGGCTTCATCTTTTCAAGATAGACTCCGTTTGCACCGACTGGCTCGACACCAAGCCAGCAGGTTCCGTTGTGTACGTAGCCTTTGGCAGTATGGCCAATCTAAGTGACAAGCAAATGAAGGAACTTGCCTTGGGGCTGAAGGCAACCAACTTCCACTTCTTGTGGGTGGTGAGGGATTCCGAAGAGGCTAAGCTTCCGGAGAAGTTGGTGGCCGAAAAAGGGTTGCTAGTACAATGGAGCCCTCAGCTGGAAGTGTTGTCACACGAGGCAGTAGGGTGCTTTTTCACGCACGGTGGGTGGAATTCGACCATCGAAGCATTGAGCTTGGGAGTGCCGATGGTTGCAATGCCACAGTGGACGGACCAGCCCACTAATTCCAAATTGGTGGAGGATCTTTGGAAGGTTGGGGTTAGAGTGAAGGTTGATGAGAAGAGTGGGTTGGTTGGAAGAGAAGAGATTGAGATTTGCATTAGGAAAGTGATGGGGGAGGGAGAGATGGGGATTGAAATGAAAAGGAATGCTAAGAAATGGAGGGAGCTGGCTATAGAAGCAGTCAGTGAGGGTGGCACTTCGGATAAGAATACTGATGAATTTGTATCCAAGTTGGCAATTTCTAAGCTAGCTACTAGCTAGCGTTTGATTTGTTTTCGCAGTTGATCGATCCATCGATCAGTGTATTAATTCTTGTTCATCTTGATATATGTACGTGATTCATATAATCGATCCTTCCAATACATCATATATAGTCAGCATGGTCAGTCGATTTTTGTTTGCGTTTAATTTTAATCTTTTATTTATGAGACAAAATTAAAGCTCTGGCCTTGGGGTGATTAGAACATACATGGATCAACCATATATATATATGCTTGCTTTAGTTGTCTCAAAATCGATCTTTAATAACCAGAAAGTAGAAATTAACAATGCTGCAAAAGCAGAGCCCCATTTGATCGATATGTATGTTACAACTACCAACAATATATATCAAAAAATAGAAAACTAGGTAGGCAAATTAAATGCTCGAAAAAGAAACAAATTTGCAACTCAAAATATCAAACCAATTCATTCTCAAAAAAAAAAAAACCCAATTAATTAAGGCAACTGCGACTTGATTGAAGAACTTATATATTTTACATTAACGAAGATTTTTTCTTTCTTGGTTACTATTTACACATGAATTATTTTTTAAGAGGTAAAAATAAAAAACAATGTGTATGAAAAACATGTACCTCGTTCTACCCTGTACCCACACATGTATATAACATTATAAATAACAATGTCAAAGCCTAGCCTGCTTTATAGCTTCACATGCAGTGCAGGCTGTAGCAGCTTAATTGATGATGACCATCGAGTCATGAGTCATGACACACAGAAATGAAAATGACGTTGAACCTTATATTGGCATTCCAGAAAACATAGAAAGTTATGTTGGGCTCCAGTACAAGACAATGGGCTTAAGTCTTAAACATGCGTGAGGCATATATGCAACTACCAGTACCACCGAACTGGAATTTTTCCACATCTACCAATCAACTATTATCGTTCGATCGAGCCCGTACCATAACGTATATACATGATCGACGATGAACTTCCGATATATGGTTCACTCCTCGATCCTAGCTTTCCAATATTAATACGATATTTTGATTGATCATTTCAATTACGTATGCGTAGACGGTAGACCGACTACAGTTTC
This sequence comes from Rubus parviflorus, assembly GCA_029955375.1. Taxonomy (NCBI): domain Eukaryota; kingdom Viridiplantae; phylum Streptophyta; class Magnoliopsida; order Rosales; family Rosaceae; genus Rubus; species Rubus parviflorus. The sequence goes on from JARGGL010000004.1 coordinate 22,983,033, forward strand.
TTCCTAGATGAAGAGGGAATGTGAAACAATTGCTGTTGCTGCTCCAGCTGAGATCTTAGTATTCCCATTTCCTGGTCAGGGCCATATGTGCCCAATGGTTCAATTGTCTAAGCGGCTTGCCGCTAAAGGTCTTCGGGTCACAGTCGTCTCAACCATCTCTGCTGTCAACTCTATTCAGCAAACTCCGCCGGCGCCCCATGCCCAAGCAGCAGCAGCAAATTCTTTCCAAGTAGAATTCATTTCGGATGGTTCCGAAGAAGAAAACAAATCTGAAACTCTGGACGAAGCTGCTGAGCGTTTCAAAAGTGTAGCTACACAAACTTTAACCCAGCTCATCATCAACATCCAGAACCAGAACAAGAACGTACACTACTACTACTACTACTAATTCTCAGTATTACTAGGAGAAGCCTACTACTCTCAGTATTACTAGGAGAAGCTAGCGCTTCCGAAGAATTTCATACAAGAGCTATCAGATTCAACTGAGCAGAAGGGTCTTGTTGTGAGTTGGTGCTCGCAGCTGCAAGTCTTGGCTCACACGGCCTTAGGATGCTTTGTTACTCACTGTGGATGGAATTCGACCCTTGAAGCGTTGAGCTTGGGGGCACCAATGGTGGCAATGCCGCAATGGACTGATCAAACAACAAATGCTAAGTTTATTGTGGATGTGTGGAAAGCAGGAGTTAGGGTGAGGGTGGATGAGAAATTAGGCGTTGCCACAAAAGAAGAGGTGGCTAAGTGTATTAGGCAAGTCATGGAAGAGGAAAAAGGGGCGGAGATCAGAAAGGCATTATCAAACTGGAAGAAATTGGCTAAAGAGGCAGTCGACCAGGGGGGAAGTTCCGATAAAATTATTGAGGAGTTTGTGGCACAACTTCTGTTAATTTGAATTATGTATATTATTGTTCTATCTTCTTAGTATGTACTATGTAGTCACTTGTACGCGCGTATTAGCTAGCATGTAAGATTCATTGCATGGTAAACTTTCCAGCTAGTTGATAGATATGACAACGCTTTTTGTACTTTTCTTTATGAAGAATAAATCGCAAGCTAGAATATTTTGGACTTTATTCTAAATTTACATTTTTGGTTAATTAAACAACAACTTCAGATTAATATTCATGATCCATTCTTTGTTTATTTCTTATTCACGATTTATGTTCTTATTATATCTGTATATATTATATATTTTGTGAATCGATCTAATGGATTTACAGTAGAACCTCGATAATTTAATACCCGATAAATTAATAACTTCGGTTAAATAATTTTTGTGGCCGGTCCTGATCGATTTGGGGATAATGGGCTAAATTAATAATTCGCCAAGTTCTAGTGTTCTTAAAATAGTGTTAAATATTCATAAAATGAAATAATGTAGTATATTGAACAATGTACAATCTATTTTCAGGAAAAATAAGTAGATTCATGAATTCTCCGTGGTTAAACAAATATATAGAATATTTAGTTCGTAAAACGAGAAACTAAATACAATGTACAATATTAAAAAAAATAAAGAATACCTTGATAAATTAATAATATTTATTGATTATTTAATATTCGCTAAAATAATAGATTTTTCTTGATTCCAAAATTATTAATTAATTTATAAAGGTCTAGCTGTATGTTTAACTGTTTAAGTTAACATAAATAAAAGAAACCCTGCTTTCAGTTACAGCTAACAATTAAGCACGAGCTTGTACATGAATATGAATATGAATATGAGAAGATATTTGAGACTGTAAATTAAGTTGATATTCTTTATCTCAACAAACTGAATATCAAGTACTTGACAGGCAGATCAGGCATGCAAGAGAGACTTACAGCTAGCTATATGCTATTCTGCTTTATGGTTTGTGTGTCAAACAACTGATCGAGTTGAATAGAAACTAAGGTCTACAAAATCAATTAAAAATGAGTATGTATTGTCTGCATTTTAGAGGTAGTGTGACCGTGAGAGATAATCGAGGCATCGAGCTGCTGCTTTGTGTATAATCAATCTAGCTCATATTTAATTTCCTTTCTTTTTTGTTTTTAATTTCTGGGTTGCTTATTCATTTTGGATCTGTTAACTGTAGAAAGTAGAGAAACAAACCAATATATGCATGGGAAAGCATTAATTTGAAGTACATGTTTCACAATAACATGCAGTTATACTAGTGCATGCATGCATGAAATTTAAGAGTGAAACATGCATGTAGAAACTAAACTCAAATCAATATTGAGGTTTAGCTAGTTAATCGTAACTGTTCTGTGCTTGAATTACATTGACTGAGCACGCAGTACATTATTTCTGATTGTAACCCTACTTTGAATAACAGAAACGATTTCATTAATTCTAAAGAATCTTTCTCTTTGATCAGCTATTCAAAGATCGATATATGCTTTGAATACTGTGTTTATGGATGATACAGACTCTATTCGGTGCATGGAGTTTCCAAATTGCGCGCATTGATGCTACCTTGAAGGTCATGACCTTTAGCCCTTTAGGGTTTAGTACTAGTAGATGGTTCTTATCCAATCTCAATATATATATATATATATATATATGTGTGTGTGTGTGTGTGCACGTAATTATCAAGGAAAAATGAATCAGCACTGAAATACTAATTAAGCAATACGTACACGAATTGAAAAAAAGAAAAAAAAAGAATGACAATTAGTTAGGCCCAAACTAATGATCTGTAGTTGGAACTGAAAGCAAGACCTACCTCCCAAGAATTGAAGCTCGGCCGGGTAGTAAAACACCCTATATACATAATCTTATTTGAACATTATGCTAATTAATTAGACAACAGAATGGCCGGGCGGGCCGGTTGGTTTAAGGCCCTTAATTTTATGTACAAAATGATCGAGCAATTAATTATATGATATCGACTAGCTAGCTAGGTTTGAAATTAAGTTGAAACCCGAAACCAATTAATCCTGGCCTCTTGAAAAGTGAAAATTTCAAACTCTAGCTTGGTTCTTAATTAGAGCAACATATCCAGCTATTAAATAATCAATCAATATTAAACACATTTTATAATCAGGTCTTCTTCGATCATTTCAATATCATAGACTTGTTCCTAGATTATTGCCTTCGATCGTTAGAGACAAAACTCCTAGTACTATTCCCATCGAAGACTTTAATATAACGAAGTACGTACAACGAGGCATATAAAATATTGGGGGCGAGCTCCATTTCAATTAACACATGAGTTGTTCCGTCACCATATCTACCATGAAAATTGAGATTTGAGAGATGGACTCTCTCTCTCTCTCTCTCTCTCTCTATATATATATATATATATATATATATATATATATATATATATATATTTCTGTATGTATACATACGGAAAAATCTTGGCTGCACCTAGGTGTAAATGTCTCTATGATACTGTTACTCCGTGAGTGCCACGCTCCCATTGTTTTGTTTGTATTGGTCAATCTCAGTCATTGGCTGCATCCACCCTGCCACATGTCATTAAATGTCAGTAACGGAATAAATGGACAGAATATTGACTGACGGTGACAAAAAAGTTGGGAGACAGCAGTAAAAACAAGAACAAGTGTCAAGCCCTTGGTGTGAGTTAGCCACACACGGACAAGTGTCAAGCCCTCCTTTTTTTTTTCTATATTAAAATAAGGTGAGTGAAAAGTGAAAACCATTTTGAAAACCACACCCTTTCTCTCTTCTTCCTTTCCCTGCAACTACCTCCAAAACCCATCACCACCACCTCTATCTTCTTCCCTAGCTATCACCAAAAAATAGAAGACTACTGCTTGAAAATAAAGAAGAATTAAAAGTCCGATTGATTAACGTTGTATCCAACTGAGCTCTAACATCTGTCTGTAACCAGCAACCTCGCAATTATAGCAGAGAGACACAAATTCACATGTTATACTAGCGCGCACACACACACGAGAGAGAAATCCGGTAAGTCAGAAAATTGAGAAATGAAAATTTAAAATTGAGGGAGAAGTGGGGGTTGGAATTGAGCGTAGAGAGGAGGACGTTGTCTGATATTGATTTTTCGGTTATAATTGGGGGCCGGGTCAGAGAAGCAATGGCTGGGTTTTTCTCATTAGGCGGAGGAGGAAGAAGACAGAAGTGGTGGTGATGGGTTCTGGAGCTGATGGTGTCAGCCCCTGGGTTCTGGAGAGAGATTGGAAGGGAGGGTAATTTCATATTTAGTTTTTATTTTTTTTCTCGGGTCGTAAATAGTGTCAGTTACATTGACGGTAAACTCTAATTTTTACTCTTGTTTTTTTGTGGTTGATCAGACAACCCATAACGGAAGACGAATAAAAGAAGTGATAAAGTTAACGTATACGTGTACTTCACGCGTCAGAAAGTATTAGGGACATTTACACCTAGGTGCATCCAAGACTCTTCGCATACATACATATATGCACATACAAAGCTAGGTAGATTCCCTAACTATGAACGGCCACGAGAGTCGAGTCCACGACAATATTATAGCCTTCGATATGTGCCACCATGCCAGCAGTACCTACGTACGCAGACCGAATCAATGACTTAGTTTTCTCTCTATGTTCACTACTCTCATGAATTGTTATACCTAGCTACTAGCTAGTATACATTGCATATTTCCCAAAAAAAAAAACTAGTATACATTGCATACATAAACTCATAAAAGTAAAACTCGTTTGGTACAGTTCGTTTGCAATTTAATTAGCGGTTAGAAATAATTAAGAAAACACCTTTCTTTTAATTTGAATGCCTTGAGTGAGAGAGACTCGGCCCTAATTAGGTTTTGCTTTTATTTCTAATTCTGAGAAATTGAGTATATATGTCGACGCGCGTAAACCAATGAGACCAAACAACAAGATATTCTACTTTAATTAGTTACAATATGTACATATATATAACAGAGAAAAGCAGCAGCAGCTAATTAACTAATTTTTAATAGGCTTCATGTTTTTCAGGTTTATATAATATAGGGCACAATTCATAATTAAGGGTTGTATTGTAAATTCACAAAGCAGCTAATTAGTTTAGCATTCCCATGATCGAGCTAGGTCGTACAGGTGAGGAGATTTCCTAGCTTGTTCCTCAATCTTCACCTTAAGCTAGCTGGCTAGCTAATTGGCAGCTGGCACGATCGAACAACAAACTAATAATTAATAAACACCAGCAAGAGACCCAATTAAACGAGTGCCAAATTAATTTCTTGTTCTTCAAATCGCTATATATTATTTCATTAAAGAAAAAAGTTCATGAGTAGTCCTATACAATAATTGAGAGATGCACGTTCTAAACTATTGGCTGATAATATATATATATATAGGAGGGAAAATGATTTATTGTTTTGTTCATTTTAAGAGATGGGAAGTTCTACAATACTGAGATGCATGTCATACTTCCATTACAAATATAACAACAAAATGTGTTGTCATTATGATAACGAGAGTCTTTTTTTGTGTAATCTTTGTTCTATTAGAGGTAATTACTCTATCTATGACATTGTTACAAGTTTATGAACAATTTGTTATCAAAGTTGTAATTTTAGTTCAATTATATGTAAATAGTGTAAAACGAATGTGGTAACTTTGTTGTCAATATAGTAATTTTGGTTCAATTAGATGTAATTTTTTGTTCAAAAAAATTGTAAATGGGGGTATGGCATACATCACCGTACCCTAGCCTACCCCTTTAAGAGATTACACGTTGGACTCACTTTGCAATTCTATTTCGCAATTTGAATGTTCAACTTTTATGTTTTTATTTTATTTTATTATTATTATTTTTAATTATAATTTGTTGAAATAATAAAGAGAACAAGACATGAAACCAAAACCCCATAGAGAAAAGCAAAAATTATTTTTTCAGATGTATATCATTTATACAAAGTTTGAGCAAATTGAAAATCATTGAGGCATTAAAAATCTAATATATATGAAAATTGTCCATATCAATTTTCATCCAAAATATACTTATGAGACATGATCACTTACATATTATAATTATAATTTTTTTTAAAGAGAAGACATTTATTTATTTTATTAGAGATGAAGTTACATAATCACCGCTTACATATTATTGTATTTATTATTTACAAGCCTCTTAACAAACGCTCACCAGCTCACGCGTGTGTCAATTAGTTTTATATATATATTTCATGTAGAGGCCAAAAAGAAAAAAGAAAAAAACTGCAATTGCATTAGACCGTTGGAGCAGTTACTTGCTATATATCACGCTCAAATCCTTTATGTTTTTTTTTTTTAAATTTCAATGGGTCTTTTTTTTCCATTATATCCTCTATATATTAAATTACAAATTTGTACAGTTTAATTAAAAAGGACAATTTCAGGTATTTTTAAAATTTAAATTTGTAAATCTTTTTGCTTAATTAATACTGATGAATATGCGAAAGAACAAAAGCAGAAATTGAAATTAAAAAATATATATATATATAATAAATTCAGGATGTTTTAGAGGTTTCCGCTTGTAATTTCTTTTCTTTTCTTTTTTTTATAAAAAAAAATACGTACATGTGATCCAAATGCATGAAAATATTTGATGTCCGTTAGATATGGGCGGGCATATTGATCTCGATCGTTTGCCATCTATATATATATGATAAATTCTATTGTTAAAAAAAATTATATATATATGATAAATTCTATTTGTATATACTGAAAGGGATGGGCGGCGGTTGCCGGGTAGCACGGTCGGCCGGTCTTCTTCAAAATTAATTGTGTGATTGGTTAGAAGTAGATTCATAGCTTGTTCTTAATTTTCTTCGCTCTGCTGCTTTGGTGCTTTGACAACTAAGTGTAAAGTGCATAGTCCTATATATATATATATATGTGTGTGTGTGGCTGGGCATACAAATCTCGCGTACGATCTAGCTAATATATGCTAAATTCCATAGATACGGTACTTGTTGAAAAGGAGAGACGGATGTGATGGTGAGTTTTAAACTTGTTTTGTATCCTTCCATGCCGAAAATTCTAGAGGCGCAAATTAATGTGTTGTATAATTAATTCTTGATTGTTATAAAAGAAAATCAAGAAATTCAATTATCCAGCTAGCTAACACGTACGTACGGTAACAATGTCATTAATTAATTCTCGTCTCCAACTGCTAATCAACTGCTAATCAACCTAGCTGACCCCCCCCCCCCCCCCCAAAAAAAACTACCAATCAACGACCGTACCACTTAATTAAATGCATGCCCTAGCTAGCCAACTACAGTTCAGCTCATTTAATTTCAAGTAGACATGCACATCGATCTTCTATATATACATGTACAACAATGTTCTGGCAAATAAGCAAAACTGCAATCTGAGGATGAAAATGGAGAGGGAATCACTACTGCAAATGGGCACTACCGCTCCTCCTCCTCCTCCTCCTCAAACTCATCAGAGCAGAAGCAGTACTACAAGTGCTCATGTGCTAGTGTTCCCTTATCCATTTCAAGGCCACATTTGCCCCATGGTTGAATTCTCCAAACGCCTCGCCTCCAAGGGTGTTAGGGTCACCGTCGTGATCACAACCATTTCTGCAGCCACCATGTCCATGAAGCAGTTGCTAGCAGCTCAACCCAGGAACCAGACCTCTTTCAGGGTGGAGATTATTTCTGATGGCTCTGAACACCTTCACAAGTCGGAAAACAAAGACGAGGTTTTCAATAGGGTAGCTACGCAAAACTTATCCAACCTCATCTCCACCATCAAGAACAAGACGGATCATGCCTCCTCATCGGACAATGACAGTAATAGTAGTAGTAGTAGTAGTAGTGATGAAGATGATGATGACTACCCGCTCAAGTGCGTCGTTTACCACTCAGCCATGCCCTGGGTGTTGGACGTAGCGCGACAACATGGCATAGATGGAGCTCCATTTTTCACTTGTTCGTCTGCCGTTACTGCCATCTTTCATCACTTCTATGAGGGATTGTTGAAGATTCCTTCAAAAGATTCTGCAGCTGCTAGAACATCAACTACCACAATGCTAATGCCTTCCATGCCTGTACCGCTAGGGTTCAATGATCTCCCATCCTTTCTCTGTGACGTATCAGCCTACTCAAATTTTCTGCAATCTACCATGAATCAATTCTCCAATCTCGCCGAAGTAAAATGGATCTTCTGCAACACTTACCAGAAGTTGGAGGAACAGGTAAGCTCCATATAATCCATCCATTTATAATTCCAACATGTATAAAATCCATATATAATATGTACAGTAGTGTTATGTGAACACTACTGATAATATATATGTGAACTAATAAAAAAATAATAATAACTGGGAAATTGTGCATCGAGCACTACAACATATATTTAATTTTATATCATCAGCCAGCTGCAAACATACACGTTCTAAACATATATTACTTTAGAGTGTCAATTTTTATCTTATTTTATGATCCGTGACAAAAATCACAAAAATCTCTATTTGAAGGGATTTGTCCAGGAAATAATGGTATATATTATATGCACAAATACGTTCCGGGCTTTCCGGCTATGCATTTCATTTGTCTAAATATATGTACTTGAAATTCATAGTCAATATATATTACCCTCAAGTACGTATTGTAATCGAGGAAATAATTGTATATATTATATGCACAAATACGTGCTATGCATTTCATTTATTTAAATTTACTTGAAATTCATAGTCAATATTATCCTCGAGTACTGTAATATTTAGATAATCTCCCTGTCATTTTTATTTTGTAGGATATAATTCTTTGATTTTTTAATTATTAAATTTAATTCAATATTAAATTACAGATGCCACATAAGAAATTTTTCTACCATATTTTTAAACTTATTTACAGACTCTGCCTTAATCAAAAGTCATTTAATACAAATTAGCATTCAATTTAAATTCCTATAATTAAGTTTATGATTCAAAATTTTATTATTTCAAATCTATAACACATAAATTCTTATAATAAATTCTATCATTCAATCTTTTTTATAATTAAAACAAAAAAGACAAGTAGATTGTTAAAAAAATAGTAGAAAAGTCATTCGATTAATAGGGAAATTTTTTTCATAAAAACAATAGGTAAATAAAGTAGTTAGTGAATAATCGAGTAGGTACATTGTTGTGTGTTGTGGTTTAGATCAAGTAGGTAAATTGTTACACGCAACTTTTATAATGGAGTAAGAAAATTGTGAGCTATTTGAAGTAGTTGTAGGTAAATTGATGATCATTTACGTATAACTAATTGATTATCAATTTACCTACAACTAATTGATGATTAATTTACTTATTATTAATTGATGATCAATTTACCTATAATTAATTGATGATCAATTTACCTATAATTAATTGATGATCAATTAGTTGTAGGTAAATTGATCATCGATCAAATTAATGCAGGTAAATTGATTGTCAATAATTAAGTTATAGGTAAATTAAATATTGGGTAAACATAACTACATCACCTCCATTTCCTATAGGTAACAAGCAAACGAGATCAAACAAAAAAGACATCAACCCAACAACCATTAAGAGAAGAACTGCAAACTAAAATAAAAATAAGCATTCAAATACCAACAATATTAGAAAATAAGCATCAACACAACAATGTGCAGTAGTATTTTCTTTATGCTGACAATCTATAATAGTAAAGTACCTCTGAAATCTTGATTTAAACAATGCAAAACACCCCTTAGCAACAAAGCAATCCCAAAAAAGTGTAGATGAATATTATTTTAAAATCACAAACTATATAAAGAAAAAGACAGACAATTAAGCATAAAGTAAATCATGAGATATAATATTAAAACCATTAGTGATTGACATATGTTGAGAGTTATTATGGAGAAAACGTTTTAATTCAATAGTCAATTGAAAATTGATGTTGTAAATTTACAACTAAAATTTAGGATAATGGTATTCTAGGTATGGTGAAACTTGTAGGGCTGACTAATCAAACTTAAAAAGGAAACAAATTTAGGTGGCATTGGGTCAAAGGATTAAATCCAGCAAAAATAAACTACTTTAATGTTTATTAAAAAATACAAAGTGGCGCCTTTTTTTTCTAATTTCTTCATTTTTTTTTTGGCCAAGGTTCAAAGATCAATTAATGATTATATATAAATTGGTATGTGGAAGACATCAACTGATACAAATATTACTGTGTGTGTTTATATCTTAGTATAAACTATAAAGTCTTCGATCTATACATGTATTAGGACTTACTTTACGTGATACGTACAGCATACAATTCGTTTTTCAATATATATTAGTGTGACATATGGAACTGTGTTTCTAATACTTACTGCACTTATTAGCCAAAAAAAAATTAATCAATTTACTTTTCCATGGTGTTCTAGCTTGTTTATTAAATTCATATTATGTTATCTATGTCAGGTACTTAAATGGAAGGCAAGTCAGGACTGGCCGGTTAAAACTATAGGACCAACAATTCCATCAGCGTTTCTGGACAAACGTTTGGAGGATGAGAAAGACTATAGTCTGAGCCTGTTCAAGCCTGATCACGTGGAGACTTGCATGAAGTGGCTAGACTCTAAAGAAACTGGCTCTGTGGTTTATGTATCATTTGGAAGCTTGGCCAACCTGACAAAGGAGCAAATGGAGGAACTAGCATGGGGTCTAAACAATAGCAACTACCACTTCTTGTGGGTAATCAAAGAGTCTGAAAAGGAAAAGCTTCCTATCAATTTCTTCGAGGAGATATCAGAGAAGGGTCTTGTTGTGAGTTGGTGCTCCCAACTTCAAGTCCTGGCTCACAAGGCAGTGGGGTGCTTTGTTACTCACTGCGGATGGAATTCGACACTGGAAGCGTTGAGCTTGGGAGTACCGATGGTGACATTGCCTCAATTTGCTGATCAAACGACTAATGCTAAGTTTGTTGCTGATGTGTGGAAAGTAGGAATGAGAGTGAAGGTGAATGAGAAAGGCTTTATCACAAAAGAAGAACTAGTAACGCGTGTTAAGCAGGTCATGGACAAGGAAATAGGGGTGGAGATTAGAAAGGCTTCACTAATTTGGAAGGAGTTGGCTAAGCAGGCTGTGGATGAAGGAGGAAGTTCTGATAAGAACATTGAAGAGTTTGCGGCACAACTTCGATTGCCTTGATCGAAGTTAAGATTAACTACATATTGCATGTATCGTCCATCTTTTCTTATTAATGTGCATGTATTAATTGCAACTAATTTGGAAATGTAATAACGTACTTTGATGGTTAAGGTTTATCGTACATCTCAAACTGAATGAGCTCCATACGAGTAATAGTGTCCAAAGAATAAACGGTACTCGGCAATTTTTTGTTTTTGGCTGGATCTAGGGGCTAGTAGGTACAGAATTACAAGAGAATTTATTGAAAAACAAAGAATTACAAGAGGATAGGACAATGCCAACTCCCAATCAAAAGAAAAAAAAAACGAGGAAAGCACAAATGATTGAAAAAGAAAGTTTGGCATGCCTAGCTAAAGCCTAAAGGGTTGCTATTACAATGTGAAAGTATAAAGGAAGGAGTCAAGTCGCAACCAACTAAACTAGCAGAAGTTGAATCATGTATCACGCAAAGCATCTGCAACCGCAAAATATGCATGTGAAGTTCAGAATTACATCTAAAAAAATATTGACCCACTCAATATGAAATTGCCACAGCACTAAATGTGAAGAAGCTAGCTAGGAAGAAATTAAATCAAGAACAAGAGAAGGAAGAGTAACATATATATTTGTACGTTCCAAATGCACTCACGTACATAGGCGGACGTATTGCGCGCAGAGGAAAACGTACCCTACTCGATCGAAACCGGCCAATGCATGTGCTTGCTTGCTTAATCATATATATATATATATTTCATAATTATTGATCAATTGTCAACTTCTGCAAACTAATATATATATATATATATATATATATATATATATATATATATATATATTATGAAAGTCGATCGTGAATTAATGTGAACGATCAGTAGCATATATATGGGTGATCGGTCGAGATGGATCGAGTTAGATGTATGCGTTAATTTCATCCTCTATCTCTAGCTACCTGTCTTGTCTTCTTTTTTTGGTTTAATATTCGACTTGTGAATTAAATTAAGAATACTACTCCACCACTAGATAGACAAACCTTCTAGAAACCCGGAACATGTTATTTTCATTTTTAAAAAGTAGGGCATTTTTTTTAATGATTCGGAAAGTCCTTCAACTGTGGTGGTGGCCGGTATACATGCATGTCATCCAAATAAATGCAACAATTGATCGATGTAAGAAATGGCCGGGCACGATACGTCGTGAAAGGGATGGGAGGACACTCGATCGTCTAGAACATAGTAATATAATTGTGTCATTTTACCCTAGCCTATATATATATATTCAACTACAAATCAACCTATATGAACAAAGAAAACCTACCCGTAAACACCACACATGCATATGCATTCCCGGCCTAGAACTCTCTATCTGCTCGATCATTTAATCCCAACCAGTGCATAGTACATGCCTATAGCTATCTGGCTTTCTAGTTCACTATACGCACACATATGCCTTGCCCATCTTCTATAAATACCATGCATATTGTGATGATCGATCATCAGCCAGCCAAATTAACAAAAAGCTAGCTAGAGATCGATCGAGAGCAGAGCAGCCATATATATATATACAAGTCCCATAACCATATATAAAGCAAGCATATATGGCTAGCGCTGTAGCAAATTAAGGATGAAAATGGAGAGAGGATCATCAATGCAAATGGGTGGTGGTGCTCATGTGCTAGTGTTTCCTTTTCCAGTTCAGGGCCACATTTGCCCGATGGTTGAGTTCTCCAAACGTCTCGCCTCCAAGGGTGTTAGGGTCACCGTTGTCATCACAACCGTCTCTGCAGCCACCAAGTCCATGAAGCAGTTGCTCGCAGCTCAACCCAACAACTCCTCTTTCAAGGTCGAGCTCATTTCTGATGGCTCCGAACACCTCCAAAAGTCGGAAACCGCTGAAGAACGTCTCGACCGTTTCAGACGTGTCACTACGCAAAACTTGTCCAACCTCATCACCAACATCAACAAAAACAAGAATGCCTCTGACAGTGATAATAGTGAAGATGATTCTGATGACGACTACCCACTCAAGTGCATCGTTTACCACTCAGGCATGCCCTGGGTGTTAGACATAGCACGACAACATGGCTTGGATGGAGCTCCATTTTTCACTTGTTCGTCTGCGGTTACTGCCATCTTTCATCACTTCTATGACGGAGTGTTGAAGATTCCTTCAAAAGATGCTAGAACATCAACTACCACAATGATATTGCCTTCCATGCCTGCACCGATAGGGTTCAATGATCTACCATCGTTTCTCTCTGATGTTGATGCCTACCCAACTTATCTTAAACTTTCCATGGGTCAGTTCTCCAATATTGCACAAGTAAAATGGATCTTCCATAGCACTTTCGAGAAGTTAGAGGAGAAGGTAATTAAGCTCTAAATATTACATCTAACTATATTAATTCTAACATGTATAATCCATTTATAATCACTGTCAACTGACAACAAAAATTAATAAAAATGTTAACTCGGATACTGTACGTACGTATGTGCACATATAATCAATCCGATGAAAATATATAGAAATATTTTTTTATAAATGTGTGTAAATCATACTTTGTCAACATGGTATACAACATATACTCCTCGATCTTCAAGCTAGATTTAGGGGCTAAAATTTTTATTTTATGATCCATGACAAGAATCACAACATCATTAATTGTCTGTACATATTTTATTCATAGTCGATCAATGTTATAAACACTAATCCTCAAGCAGTAATACAGACGCAAATATATACTAGGAGCTAAATAGGGTGACATGAGGGTTAGGTTAGATATATGAATTATAAGATAGTTAATTAATTAAGGTCAATTATTGTTAAGAGAACATTCATTAAACCGGGCTGCAATTAATCTTCAACGCGTAAAAGATCAACGAGTCCACTACTATGGAAAAAGGCGTCAACTGATAAAAATAATAGAATATGTGTACATGAATATCTTAGTATGAAAGTCCTCGATCCTGATACTGATATATATATATATATATATATGTGTCAATGTGTGTGTGTGTGTGAGAGTGATTGTACATCAGTACATGTAGTATTTCTAAATAGCTTACTCTAATAATTTTTCAAGCTGTTAATTAATGTTATTTGTCAAATTGTATATATATGTATATCAGGTAGTTAAATGGATGGCAAGTCAGGACTGGCCGGTGAAAACGATAGGACCAACAATTCCCTCAACGTTTTTGGACAAGCGTTTGGAGGATGAGAAAGACTATAGTCTGAGCTTGTTCAAGCCTGATGTGGATACTTGTATGAAGTGGCTAGAGTCTAAGGAAGCAAGCTCAGTGGTCTATGTATCATTTGGAAGCTTGGCCAACCTAACAAAGGAGCAAATGGAAGAACTAGCATGGGGTCTAAACAATAGCAACTACCACTTCCTATGGGTAATCAAAGAGTCGGAAAAGGAAAAGCTTCCTATCAATTTCTTTGAGGAGATATCAGAGAAGGGTCTTGTTGTGAGTTGGTGCTCCCAGCTGCAAGTCCTGGCTCACAAGGCCGTGGGATGTTTTGTTACTCATTGCGGATGGAATTCAATACTCGAAGCATTGAGCTTGGGAGTACCGATGGTGGCAGTGCCGCAATGGGCTGATCAAACAACGAACGCTAAGTTTGTTGCGGATGTGTGGAAAGTAGGAGTGAGAGTGAAGGTGAATGAGAAAGGAATGATTACAAAAGAAGAATTGGTAATGCGTGTTAGGCAGGTCATGGGTAAAGAAATAGGGATGGAGACTAGAAAGGCTTCCTTAATGTGGAAGGAGTTGGCAAAAGAGGCTGTGGATGAAGGAGGAAGTTCTGATAAGAACATTGAGGAATTTGTGGCACAACTTGGATGATTCGCTAGCTAGCTTTGATATATGAACTACTTGTTAATTGTATGTATCTTCTATGATTTTAATTTATTACTGTGTGCATGTATTTGCAATTAATTAATTTAATTGGCAATTAATGTAATAATATATGTAGTTTGATCGATGGTTGCTGGGGCTCATCATATCTATTACAAAATGATCGAGCTCCATATAAATTAGGAACCATATATCATATATATGTACGAGTGGCATACACAACTGACCCTAAACCCTAAAGGAGAAGACGTCACACGTACATATATTCCACGAATTCACAAACATTAGTCAAGTCCATCGATCATCAACATGGAACAATTATGGAGGCATGGATCGATAGGGAGGACTTGTATAATTGTATATATAGGTATAATTAAAGATAGATTCCTTTCAGATCCAGGTCATGGGTTCGAGTCACTATGGGGGGTAGGAGTGAAATCCTTTGATTTTCTTAAAAGAAGAAAAAAAGATAGATTCCTTTCAGAAGGGAGGGGTCACAGCCTCGCAAACAACAATAAACAATAATACCTTGCCTTCCATGCGCAAGCAAGAAAAGAAATAAAAACGCGCGTACCTAATTAAGCTAACTTATGAATGAATTATTTTTCTGAAGTTGACAAATACCATGCGACAAGCATTAGTTTATCAGTTTATGACATGATGATCGATGTTTACATCTACGGTCTACCTCTTTTCACCAATTCAGGGTTTAACCCATTTTCTTCGAGGGAATTAATTACAGATATCAACCTCCAATTCCAAGCAATCAATGAAAAAACAAAGGTATAGGAATAGGACCAACCTCCAGTCCTCCATTCCACCAATGTACTTGGATAAGCGGGCAGTGACACACAAAAAACATTAAACAATAGCTAGCTATTTTCTTGTGGTACTAACAGTGACACACAGCTTTCACTCACTCAAACCCTTTATCAAGTTACGCTTGTACAAGAACCACCATTCCCCTCTTTTCTACCAATTAGACAGACAGACATTGACGAAGAAGCAAGCACCAAACATCTATGACAAAACAATAGGTTGAATTTCAAGCACCAAACAACAAATCAATCATCTGCAATTTCAACCAGTCATACCGTAACTTTCAATAATAGGAATGAAGGGGGTTTCGGCTTCTTGTCCCCCTCTTAGTTGTATTCTTTTTATTTCAATAAATTCTTCTTTGCCAAAAAAAAAAAAAACTAGTCATACCGTAACTTTCATCATTTTCATGTAACGGTGCGAGATGTTTTAAATTTCATAATTAAGCCAAAGTAGATTAGTGTCATAACCTCCAGGAAGCCCAACAAAGATCGAGGCCCCCGTTAGTACCTATATGCATGTACTTTTATAAATCTTTACTGATTCTGATTTTATACATCGATCAGCTAGCTGTAAACATGCGCATTCTAAACACACACACACATATATATATACACACGTACTCCTCTTTAATTAAGCTTTGGAGTGCCAGTTTTTATCTTATTTTATGATGCATGACAAAATCACAAGATAAATCTCAATTTGAAGGGATCATTTGTCCAGGAAATAATTGTATATATTATATGCACAAATATATATGTTCCGGTTATTAGGTTATACATTTCACTTGTCTAAATTTACTTATGGATGTGACTTGGGAGAATAATTAAACAATACTCCACCACCAGACCAGACATTCTAGAAACCCGGCCGGAAAATGTTATTTACATTTAGCTAGTTAATTAATTGATATTTTCTTTCTTACTAGGAATTATATCCAACTGCTAATCAACCTCGCTGACCACAAAAAACTACCAATCAACGACCACTTAATTAAATGTATGCCCTAGCCAGCTATATATAGTTCTGCTCATTTAATCACAAATTATTGAAAACGAGGAAAGTTTGGCATGTGGCTATTCAAGAAGTTTCAGGAAGAATTGTAAAGGAAGCTTTTAGGGTTCTAACTTCTAAGGAATAAAATGAGGGATGAATCTGCTATTATTGATAATGTGAATTGTGTATTCTTGTTTGCTTGATTACAATGACATGTTTACTTATTTGGAATGAAAATGTAAATAAATCGTAATACTTACCATTTCTTTGGTTATCAAACTCCGGATATTCATAATAGATTTCTCAATTTTACTCACTTTTACGTGGGACTCACAACAATTCACATTTATGTACGTGTTGGTAAACGCAATAGAACTCAGGAATTAAAATCAATTCATTCATTCTCATTCCAAGTAAATAAACGTGTTATGAGCTGAGCTGATTATATGGCAACTAGGATGGGTACTACTTACTAGCTTAGAGATAGAGTAAGCTAGCTACAACTCTAACTACCCGTAACAGTGTACTAACAGAATTCTAGCTTGACCAATCAATACACGCCAGCTGGCTAGCTTGGCCCATTCCTATTTTGCTGACTTTTGACTCACATTGACCTTGATCAAGTATAAAGGAAGGAGCCAAGTAGCATCAAACAAAACCGGCAGAAGTTGAACCATACATCTCGTAAAGCATCTGCAACTTTGATTGTCTTCCCCCCTCAATATGAATTTGCCACAGCACTAAATGTGAAGAAGGAAGAAAATCAAGAACATCAGATGGAAGAGTAACATATTTGTAAGTTCTAAATGCACTCACGTACCCCGGCCAGTTCATTACTGTAGGCCGGAATCGGCTGACGTAGAAAATGGAAAAGGAAAGCAGTAGTACAACTGAAAACTAAAGATATACCCTAAACCTGGCCTAAAGGAGAAGACGTCACACTACTAGATGCAGCTAGCTGCCATTCCACGAATTCAAAGAAATTCTATATCAGAGGACTTGTTGTATTATTGTATAATTAATTAAAGATTCCTTTTAAAAGACAACAATAAACAATAATGCCTTGCCTTCCATGCGCAAGCTAGAAATAAAGACACAAAACATTAACTAATTTATAAAACATAATAAAGCCAACGCTATGAATGAATTATTTTTCTGAAGTTGACAAAACAACATCATAGCCAAAGATTGTATAAATGATCCGAATGCATTAGTTTATGACATGATGATGATGTTTACATCTGCGGACAGGGTTTAACCCATTTGCCAACCCAACAAAAAAAGAGAAAAAAGAAAAAAATAAGAAGGGGGACTTTAACCCATTTTCTTTGAGGGAATTACACCAACCTAGCTCCAATTCAAAGCAATCAATGAAAAAACAAAGGTATAGCAATAGAGGACCAACCTCCATTCCACCAATGTACTTGGATAAGATTAAGCGGGCGGTTGAAGCAAGCACAAAAAGCATAACCATTTACCCGTAGCTACCTATTTTCTTGTGGGAGGGGAAGGGAGGTACTCAAACCCTATATCATGTTACGCTTGGACAATCAGACAGGCATTGAATACGAAGCAAGCACCAAACATGACAAAACAACAAATCAATCATCTGCAATTTCAACCAAAGATCGAGTAATCATATCATAACTTCAATCATTTTCATGTAACGAGATCTTTTAGGGCATATATTTCATAAGCCGAGTAGATTAGTGGCATAACCTCCAGGAAGCCCAACAAAGAGGCCCCAATAAGTATATGTTCTTTTATACATCTTCACTGATTCTGATTTTATAGCTCTAGCTAGCATCGTCTTTTTTTCTTTTTTCTTTTGGATTTGCTAGAAGACTCAAAAACACTTGTGTATATAGCAAACCACATTCTCTGCTGCCATGACAAAAGCAAGTCGTGATTGGGATGATGCTACCATCTACATTCGCCCATCTTCATCTGGGTTGTTTGCATCTTCAGTCCGACTTCCTAATTTGACAATGTCTTCCACAAGAATTTTACCATCTGCACCACAAAGGTGACGAGAATAACAATCATATTCATCAAACTGTAAGCAAGTGTTGATAACCTAACCATACTAGTTCTTGAGAAATGAAGAATAAGGAAACATTGAAAGAATCAACAAAAATGTAAAACCAAAAATTGACTAGCACGTTGTTTTTTTTTTGGTTAATCAAATCCTCATCGTCTTTCCGACTTCACATGAATATAGAACAAACAGGGGGGACCCAACCAAATTAAATAAAAGAATCTCTTGTTCAGTACAGCTTTGCTTCATATCATCAGATGTTACCTTCATTATATTGAACATTTATAATCATTTTCTTACTGAAAGAAGTGTACAACAAAAACAAATGGACTGACCTCTATCTTTGGACAGGTTGCCTATGAGTTCTTGGACACCCTCCTTGCCTAAAGTATTCTTCAGATAGTTCGCAGCAGCTGCAACCTCCTCAGCAGTTACTTTCCCATCAAAATCCCTGCACACATATCATGCGGATAAATTTCACCACACGAACAAAATGTTAATACCATACATCAAAGTTGAGAGCACTGTTATCACTAAAAATTAGTCTAAAATTCAAACCAACAACTGTGGATCGATTGGTAGATGCACATCAAGCTGAAACATGTCCAGCCAAATCTAAGTTGACAAATCAAGCAACGTGAAAATATAGCAGAGGCTGCTACTGTCCAATCAAGTAAAAGATCTACAGGTTATTTCTTGTTCCATCTAATGATGGCCCAAGGTTAGTCAATCTAAATGTTGCAACCCACCTA
This sequence comes from Rubus parviflorus, assembly GCA_029955375.1. NCBI lineage: Eukaryota > Viridiplantae > Streptophyta > Magnoliopsida > Rosales > Rosaceae > Rubus > Rubus parviflorus. Next base: position 23,002,539 of record JARGGL010000004.1, read on the forward strand.
AGAGATCAAAAAAAAATAAAAATTAAGAGAGAAAGAGAAAGAGAAATGACATGCTTTGGGTAATTATAAGATCTGACTTGATGATAATAATCTACCTCAAGAACAGAACTTTGTTCCATCTAATGATGGCCCAAGGTTAGTCAATCTAAATGTTGCAACCCACCTAAGAGACCTAAAAAAAAAAAAAAAAGAGAGATAGAGAAAGAGAAATGACATGCTTTGGGTAATTATAAGATCTGACTTGATGATAATAATCTACCTCAAGAACAGAACTTTGTTCCATCTAATGATGGCCCAAGGTTAGTCAATCTAAATGTTGCAACCCACCTAAGAGACCAAAAAAAAAAAGAAAAAAAGAGAGATAGAGAAAGAGAAATGACATGCTTTGGGTAATTATAAGATCTGACTTGATGATAATAATCTACCTCAAGAACAGAACTTAAATCCACTAGCATAACTTTAGAATGCATGCATGCAGTCCCATTTCACTTAGCATATCTAATATTATCAATGTGGCAAACATGCAGGGCTACATTATTGACGAATATACACAAGTGATGACTTATATTTGAACCAAACTGTTACACATATAAATTGCTTCCATCCATTAGTGAAGTAGGATTTCCATAATGATGGTGAGACATCACGGCCCTTAAAAAAAAAATCCCCAAAGAACAAGCAAGATCTGAAATAATAATTCACCTGTCAAGTAGTTGGTAACGATCACCAATTTGAGCATCCACATCATCAATTTCCTTTTCGAGATTTTGAAGCATCGAATCAACCTGAAATCCAGCAGAAGAACAATAATCCGTAAAGTGAACAAAGACTAACATGTCATAAATAGATTATTTGTAGTTGAACATCTAACCTTATCTATGAGTGCTGATGAAACATCATCAGCTTCATCCTCCACGCCAGCACTATCACTTTCATCTCGAGCAGCTCTATATGCCTTGAAGGCATCCTTTTCACCATCTTTACCATCTTTTTCCACCATGCTATTGTAAAGTTCAATCTATAAACATCAAAACAACAGAACTTCAAAAGAATAATCTAAAAGATGATGCAGATGGAGTAAAACAAAAGCATGATTAAAAACCCTGACTTGAAAATCATATGATACAAAGATTGAGTTGTATGCTTATAACATGTAGACAGCACTCTCATAATTAAATGACATTGAAAATTGTTAATCTACACCTCTTCCAAACCAGAAGAGACAAAAGCATTAAGAATATCACCATATCTTCCAATACATGTATGGAGACTGTTTATATTGTATAATTCTGTTAATTGCAAGCAGTTTCACCTTCAAACGTGCCTGCATATATTTTAGCAGGGGGAGACTAGCGTGCAGCCGTGCACACACAAGCTAGGATACCAAAAAAATTATGATTTTGTCTTAAAAGATGCCTAAGACAAACCAAGAGAAATCCAAGGTTTTAAATTACCTCCTTGCTTACGAGCCTCAGGAATTCTTCACGCTCTGTACTCACTGACTGAAATATTTAGTCAAAAATCAAAGTTAAAGTACAGTGTAAATGACAGTGCTTGAAAATATGAAAGAGAATAATCAGTAACTATAAACATTGAGCTATTAAGTCCGGTAATTACAGATGCAGAAGCTAAAACAGCCAAAGCACGACTTAGTTCGCAGAGCTGTTCTTGCTTTTCTAGTGTCCTTTCCTTGGCCTGCTCTTGTGCTTCCCTTGCTGTTGGAATAGTCATCTCTTTCAATGCCACATCTTCTTGACTAGCCTTAGATTCCTTGATTCTGCGTTGCTCTTCTTCCTCCCTCTCTTCCTCCTCCTGTAATATAAGAGATTAGAATCAATAAAGTTATTTGGCACAAACTAGAGACAGATGTGAACTGGTACATCTTAGACATAATTCCTCAACCACAGGCTTTAACTCAGATTATAGTCATAGAATTGATTTTAGTAGTGTCTTCCTAAACATTATCACTATTTGATCAATCCAATTATTGGTTCACAGTTCAGACAGCAGGATCCAAAGAAGATGCATCAACACTGGTTCATAAAAATAAAAATATGTGCGCATATCACCCTCCAGACAGAACAAAACCTAGCAAGTTCAGTTCTGTTCCTCAAGCACACAAAGAGCTGTTTATACGAGATTAAAAAGCAAAAGATATTAACCTTGATCATTTCTTCCTGCATCTCTAAGAACTCCAACTTCCTCCGTCTTTCAGAAACAGAATCTTCAGATGGCAATGACGTAACATTAATAGTATCCACCACTTCGTCTGGCATAGAAGTAAGTGTAGCTCGAACAGCTTCTTCCGGCCTCAATTTTCCAGACACATAGAAGGCCCTGCATTCAGCACATCAAACAAAGACCAAGTCAGACCAGCTCCCGTATCAAGATTAACATGAATGCTCCAGAAAAAAAGTGAAGGGGCCTACACATTTTATGGAGCTTAAGAATACCTGGAAAGGATCAAAAGTGAGGATGGCATGGAGTGATTGAGAGACAAATCCAACCAATCACGAAGCTACATAGAGACATTAACGACTTCATAAGCATGCAGAACCCTTTATTATAGGATAAGTTACTTAAGCTTCTAAGCATACCGTTATGAAATACTATTTCATTCTACTTATTAACAATATTTTCAGGGCAATGTACACCGACACAACACCCCCTCATACAAAAGATAATACACATGAGTAAACAAAAAAAGGGCCTACATTCTTCCATCAACTACTTATGGAGTTATGGAACTGCAAAATAATTCCAGACTCAGATTTTCCTACCACCTAAGCATAGTATACCTGCTGACGCATTTCTTCCACAGAACGCAATCCAAGCATGCCCCGCTCCCTACAATCCTCACGAAGCTCAGCTTCTGAAAGGGACTCGACACCCTCCGCTTGAATTAACTTATCATCAGCTTTAATCCTGACATAAAAAGAAGATGTTGATCAACATTTCAAAAAAAAAAAAAAAAAGAGAAGAAAAAAAGAAAACTTCTATTTGTCACAAAAGATTGGTGAACTCTTGCACGGGTTCGTTTTTTTACTTCCTTGTTATGGTCTGTGTAGCAATTTTAAGCACAATAAGGATAACAGCATTTCACAGATATTCTTTATGTTTTCAGCAAGAAATCCTTTTAACCAAATACTCTAGGAAGATAGTATATTCTCTTCTCCAAAGGACGATTGCAATTCAAAAGTAGAGAAACATGAAGAGATATTTCAAAAACATAGGACTACATGATTTTCATAAAGCTGTTTTTAGAAGAAGAAAAAAAATTACATAAACATAATTAAGATTGCCAAAGGATAAATCTGTGGAACAACCTCTGTGTTCTCTTATAAGTAAACCCTTGCACACATAGTCTGATTTTTCACACAGGAAAAGCTAGGACAAAATGACTGGTATAAGATGGCAGATAAGTTCAGCCCATTCATTACCATCGAAGCTGTCAAAATGTTCATTTTTAGTATCATAAGTAAGAACTGCTGCTCGAGCTCAAACTCAACATGGCCAAAGTAATGGAAGCAGAAGATTGAACTCTAAGATTCACTTTCACCACTTGTGCAACATTAGCATAATAAGCTCATTCAGGTACCATAAAGTTCAAAACAACAAAGATTACAGGTATATGTAAGTTCATGCATCAACCTTTCAGATCAAGAGTTCAGAGTTAGCTGGAACTAACAAGAGAAGAAGAAGAAGAAGATTTAATGGCCACAAGTCACCACCATTGAAAACTTTTCATTCTAGCCAAGTGTCAAGATGTTTATCCAGTTTAAACAGTTGGAAGGTAAGAAACAACCAAGCTTGGAGAAAGGGCTAATTGAGCAGAGCCCAGCATTAACAACCAAGCTTGCGTTTTTGTTTCAAACGCAAAACAAAAACGAAAAATATAATGGATATCTACTTTCTAGTGCACAAATATGTCTCTTACCGCTGGAGTCTTTTCCGGAGCATATATCTCAAATATGCATCTGTACCGTAAGGGCTTATTCCCATATATTTGCACATATTGACTAAACGGGGCCTGAAAGCAACAGGAAACAGAAAAAGTTAACAGCAGAATTACAACCCCATTACAAGTCAACCAGTAAAAAAATAGAGCAAAGAGTGTTAAAAGAAAACCTGCTGATGTTATCAAGGGTAAGTTCATCATTAAACAACTTGGCAAACCCCAAAATCTCCTCGTTAGAGACCCCTGCACCCGTCCTCAGCTGCAGTTGCAGATAGGCAGGTATATAAACAGAATATATAGGCAGGTATATAAACAGACTATATAGGCAGGTATATAAACAGACTATATAGGAGAATTCCTCACCCTGTTTAGAAACCCATCAAGATCTTCTGCTGTTTGTTTGATTTCTCCGCTCCTTGAGTTTTGAACTTCCTTTGCCATTTCTTTGGCTGTGTCTTGAAGGAACTTAGCATATTCTATTCTAGCCTTTAGCTTCCTTTTCATTGCTTCCTACACATTGAAAATTCAGTTGGACTCAAACATACTACTAAGAAAGGGGAAATGCAAGCCCCTCAGGGTATGTGAACGGCATGCGGATGAACATCCATTTTAGAGAACTAGTTCTCAAGGGCAAGGAATTCAAGAGAGTAAAAACCTATGAAAACTGGGAATTCACGCATATGTAGTCTCCTATGACCAAGCCTAAGGGTAGGTCAATCAGAATTAGACTTTCATACAGGAATATTCAAAACAAGTTACATTAAAGCTAAAGCCCACAACTGTAACGGATGCAGAGTTCCACATAAATTTAGAATCCTACCTCTTCTTTCAGTTTGTCTTGAAAGGTTGATGGCAACATGTTGGGAAATAATTTGAGGAATACTGGCAGCAAGAATTCCATGAATGGAACAATTATAAACACTGCAAATGGAACTAGCCTAAAAATATCAGCTGTTGTACGCGTTAGCTGTTGTCTCTCCCTTCTTGAGAGAGTCTTGCCACCAGCAAGCTTTAGCAGCAATCTCGAACAGATCCTCACATCAGTACCCAGTAGCTTAAAACCCAACCAGTAATGCTGCAATGTTGATACAATCTCCTTTTTCCAATGAACAAGTTTATTGGCCCAGTCCTCCCTGCACCAAATGTGAAGAATGAAATCAATCATGTTGTTTAGAGCTAAATAACGAAACATGAAAACACGATTAAACAATTAACAAAGCAAACCTGCTCATGGAAGCCACAGCTCTGAAAGCAGGACCGATCCCCAAAAATGTGGCCCATACTTTCTTCAACATTTTGGAAACCTTTTGAGATTCTTGCAACTTCTTGGCCTTGGCGGCTTTTGCAGTGGTGCTCAGGCCTTGCACAGCTTGATCGCAATCCTCCGGAGAAGCTTGCTTTCTTTTATCGCTCGCCCGACGTTCGTTTTCCTCATCGTCCGGCGGTTTGGCTGCGGCCGTGGCGGTGGTGACAGTGCGAACGGACTGAGCGATCCATCTGATACCCATTGGGGACTGGCACCTGAATTCCTGTTTCGCAATTGAAAATCTAACGTCATCATTGACGCCACTGCTGAAACCCTTGGCCTCGGATTCCCAATTCTGAAAACCACCATGGCAATGCCCAAGCCACTGGAATCCCCCAGGGGTTGTGCGACTTACATAGTCCTTGACCAATCTGCTCCTTCTCAAAATTGCTCTCGAAGCCATTTCGCTTTCAGATTTCCCAAAACGCAGAAGCGATACGCATAATCAATCAATCAATCAATCAATCAATCAATAACAAGAGAGACCACAAGCCTTGTAGCGTTTCGATGTTTCTAGAAGCCCACTCTGATTTAAACCACAAGGCAGAAATGGCTTCTTGACAAGCACTGCATTTTAGGGTTTAGAAGGGGTTTTGTGTAAACGTAACGAAACTAGATTTTTCTGCAATAAAATAATCCAAGTAACCGAAATTGACCGGACCAACCAAATCGTTGCGGAAAAATGAACAACAACTTTTTGTCCAAGAAAATGACGCCGTCAACAAACAAACCCTACAAAAATAAGCACTCGTTTTATTACAGTTAAATTTTCTTTAACACCAATACGGTATAAAAGGATATTCTGCTATCACCAAATCTTTATTATCTTTAGACATGTGATAGTTGTGATGGATTTTTGTTTATGTCATTCAGCGATTGTACATGTTACTGGGATTAGACGTTTTTATTTTTTTTTGGCAAATGACGAGATTGACTTTGGGCAGTGCTAATTCTGTAGAGAGAAACTCGAGAAGAATCACTCATCAACGAACAACAAGTTTCATATATCCCTCTTTGGCATGAGTTGGATTAGACCAAAGCCGCATAAATTCTACAACAGGAGACCACAGCAAAATTTGTTCAAATTACTCAAGATTAAAACTATTCTTCTGTTACCACCATTTCCGTTGATGAAAATTACCATCATCGAGCCATAGCCCCGATGATGCAACTCTGCAAAGGCTCTTTTCCATGACAAAAATAAATTATCTTCACTATTTTTCATTATCAAATTGTGGACAAAATGGGGGAAGTAAAATGAAATTCAAAAATGCTACAGAACTCATTGTCCATTAGCCTCAACTCCAAAGTAAAAAATAACATATCCAGATATTTAATGTTCGCCAACACAAGAAAATGTGAAGAAAGACATGGGAGGTTGCAACCTCAAAATGTGTAGAAGCTCACTTCTTCTTCCCGGCCTTGGCAGCATCACCAGCCTTGGTCTGCACATAATAATTGCAAATGTACAGCAAATCAATAACAAGTTACTGAAAAACAGTAAAAGCAATGCCACTTGGCAAGCTTGAAAACCGAATTCCAGGCTTTACCAACTGCTAGATTAAAAACCGGAAGAAAACAATTGTGCTAAGAACAAACTGGCATAACGAGAAAAACAATATTTCTTACCTTCTTTACTCCACGGATCTTCTTAGCTCTGTTCTTCCTTTCCTTGAGTTGCTTCCTTGACTTTTCCACCTTAGTGTCCAGTCCATTCTGCACAAGTAGCCACATGTAATGAGTGAGAGAGAGAGAGAGAGAGAGAGAGAGAGAGAGAATGCGAGTTTGTATCTTAAACTTATAAGATCCAATAGACAAGCCCTAGAACCATGTGCATATCATGCCAAACCAAATATTGATTCACTGAATAGCATAGAATACATAAGACATGACTAAAAGATACTTTGGTATCATTAATTGACCCAGAACCAATTATCAGTTAACTTGGAGCACTATATATGAGGCAGAAGCAGTAATAATACACAGTTAATGAGCTCATTGGCTACCAAGTCTTCTCATGGAAGGTAATAGAACAACAGATGAAAGTCTCTTAGTAACCATGAGTCAAAAGTAAATTAATATCCCAAAAAGGTCTTTGTATTGAGCTCACCCTACAAAGGAAAAAACACCTACCCTGATTGACCATAGATGTTAACAAGGGTCTGAAAATAAAACTGCAATGCACATGTAATGAACAAGAGGTAAGAAGGAAAAGTTACCCTGATCAGCCTGTACTTTGGCTCAAACTTCTTGGCATTCTCTACAGAATCATAAATCAAACCAAAACCAGTGGATTTACCCCCTCCAAAATGGGTTCGGAACTTGAAAACAAAGATGGAATTTGTATCCTTCACTTCATACATCCTTGCCAGTTTCTCCTTCAACTCGGCCTGAGAAGAAACACAATTCATAAAGCTACACAATGTATATACTGAAAATACTTAAGGTGAGATATGTTGGTATAAACAATGTTTAGAAGACCGCTAAAACCAAAAAGGGTTGATAAACTGCAACTGAGCAACCGAATCTCAAAATTATAATCTAAGCCTTGCTTTAGACTAATAAGAATGAGTCCGACTAAACTATAGTTTCCAATAGTAGAAGAGACATAAAGTGAACAAACACACAATTTCTGAATTTCAATTCCATTTAGTCCATTATTTATTTCCAGAAATATCACAACAGCAGAACTGAAATATCTTCTCAATAAGAGTAAAAAATCAAAGGCAGAAAGAGTAGAGAACAAACCTTGGAAACGTTTGGTCTTCCTGGATGCAAAACATCGATAACCTGTGAATTCAAGCGAAGAACGAACACACAGTAAAATTAGATTGCCACAGGTAGAAAATAAACATATTTAGGCACTACTATCTTTTTAGCTGGAATTAACAGATCTACTATTCCATGTTTGGGTTCGACATGAGGCATACGATTGCTTGTGTTTTCTAGTTGAGCAAACAAGACGAGACTGGTAGCTAGAAGAAGACTCACGAATTGCTTCCTGGAAAGAAGACGATTTGTCATGAACTTCCTAGTGCGGATCGTAACCGCCTTGTTATCCGCCATTTCTCTCCTCCTTACTTCCTTGTTTCTCTTGGGGGGCTCTGCGTGTGTGTGTGTGCGTGTGAGTGCGAACGAGGAAGAGAAGCGATTTAGGGTTAGGTGATTGATAGATGCTATCAAGTTGGGCCATTCTCCAACCAAATGGTCCGGACCCAATCTTCAAGTTTAGGATATCTTTGTTGGGTCGGATTAAAGAGAGCGACTTTAGTGCTTCAGGTACACCAATACATCATATTTTAATGTGTTTTGCACAGTTGCACATGACTTATATTTAAATTTAAAATTAGAAATAAGGGATAAATAAGTAACAGGTTAAACCAAAAATATAATATTTGATTAAAAAATATAATTAATTGTAACAAAATACATATATGTATATATAATTAATATCTCATATTTAAACTCAAAATAATAAATATTCATCCAAAAAAAAAACTCAAAATAAAAAAAATAAAAAAAATACAACTAAAAATTCCTAATTTTCGCTTTGTTCCATTTTTTTTCCTAGTTTCATAACTTTTAATCAAATCAGTTTTAGTAATTTTTTTTATTTTTTTTAAAGAAAATATAGGTTTCTTTATGTTGATCCCTATGAGGAAGTGATATCTAGATTCTACATTAATGATTAGATTGATCGAACTTGATAAATATCTTCAGATTATCGGTCATTTCTACCAAGCTAAAATTTGGCCGACTATGATAAAGTTTAACTACCTGATCGTTAAGCGATGATATGTAAGGTTTATAGAAAAACAAGTGATCTAGAAAGCAAAAATAAGTTGGACAATTTTATATATATATATATAAAGGTTTATTTGTGTTGATCCCTATGAGGAAGTGATATCTAGATTAACAATTAGATCGATCGAGCTTGATAAATATCATCAGATTATCGGTTATTGCAACCTCTCAAAATTCGGCCGATTATGATAAAATTTGACCACTCGATCGTTAAGCGATAATATTTAAAATTTATGAAAAAACAAGTGATTTAGAAGGCAAAAATAAGTTGGACAAATTTTTTATTTTTTTTTATATATATATAAAAGTTTATTTATGTTGATCCATACAAGGAAATGATATATAGATTAATGATTAGATCGATCAAGCCTGCTTAATATCATCAAATTATCGGTTATTGCTACTACGTTAAAATTTGGCCGACTATGATAAAGTTTGACCACCCGGTCGTTAAGCGATGATATTTCGTCTTCTGCATTGATTGAGTTCAGCCGTTTTTTTTTCTCGTTTGAAGTAGTTTAGCTTAACTCGGATTTAATTTTACAGATTGATTTTAGTTAATTTTTTTTCTTTTTTCCCATCATTATAAATGATTTTTTTTAAATTTAATAATATGATTAATACTTACTATTCAAGTAACAAGTTATGAATTTTTAACTCTCAGATCATATCTATGGCTAATATTTTGTCTCAAAACATAGAGCACCGTACCCATACATCAGGTGCATTATAACGAGCTTCTACATAGATATTATAATTAGCTAGCTTCCCTCGACTTTCGACTTAAATTTAGTTCCTACAATTCAATTAGAAACCCAAGAATGTTGACGAACATTTGAAAATTGAATTTATTAGATGAATTAACATGAAATAAAAAAATTTGCACGAAACACCTTGTACCGACGAAACATTCGTCGACACAGATGCTTCTACATATTATTATAATATTTTTTTTCTTTTCATTTTTTTTTCACTTAAGAAAATAAATAAGAGTTTGCATTTCCGGGTTAAGTAAATTAATAAGATTTTTTTTTGTGTATTCATAGTCTCAATAAGAACGTCTACAAACATGAGGAAATGAAATTTGTTTGATAAAATTTTAAAGAAATACAAAAATTAATTTTTTTTTTCATTGGACACCGTTTGCCGACAGACTAGTAGTCGGGAAAAGTGATGCTCCATATTATTATTTTTTATTTAAAAAAATAAGTTACAACTTCTATTCCGTGGTTCCTACATCTCAATTAAGAGCACGAGAATATATACAAACATTAGGAAATGAAATTTGTTTGATAAAGTTTTAAAGAAAAAAAAATATTTGCATTGAACACCTTTTACCAACGACATATTCGTCGTGACAAGTGATGCTCCATATTATTATTATTTTTTATTTAATTTTATTTTTCACTTTAGAAAATAAGTTAGAACTTATATTGCGTGGTTCCTACACTCAATTAGAAGCACAAGAATGTGTACAAACATTATGAAATGAAATATGTTTGATGAAGTTTTGAAGAAATAAAAAAAAATTGCAGTGAATAACTTATGCCGACGAAATATTCGTCGGGACAAGTGATATTCCATATTATTAACTTTTTAATTAAATTTTTTTTTCACTTAAGAAAATAAATTAAAACTTGTAATCCGTAGTTCCTACATCTCAATTAAGAGGCCAAGAATGTCTACAAGACTACAAACATTAGCCAATGAAATTGACAGGATGAAATTGGAAAGAAATTAAAAAAAATTGCTTTGAACACTTTTTGCCGACGAATTATGCGTCGGCAAAAGTGATGCTCCATATTATTATTATTTTTTACTTAAGAAAATAAGTTAAAGTTTGTATTCTGTAATTCCTACATCTCAATTAGGAGCATAATAATGTGTACAAACATTAGGAAATAAAATTAGTTTGATGAAATTTTGAAGACATAAAAAAATTTGCATTGAACACCTTTTGCCGACGAAATATTCGTCGGGAAAAATGATGCTCCATATTATTATTTTTTCTTTATTTTTTTTTCACTTGAGAAAATAAGTTAAAGCTTGTATTCCGTGGTTCCTACATCTCAATTAGGAGGCCAAGAATGTCTATAAACATTAGAAAATGAATTTGGTTGATGAAATTTGAAAGAAATTAAACAAAAAAATTTGTATTGAACACTTTTTGCCGACGAATTAATTATTGAGAAAAGTGACGCTCCATATTATTATTTGTTTTCATTTAATTTTTTTTTTCACTTTACAAAATAAGTTAGGGCCTGTATTCCGTGGTTCCTACATCTCAATAATGATTTTATTTTATTTTATTTATTTTTTCAAATATTAACGTAATTTTTTTTATTTGTGTTCACAATCTCGATAAGTTAAAGAGGTATCACTTTGATAAATGTTATGTGCTACATCAAAACAAATTTTTCTCGGTTCAACAAGCCATTTCATAAGTTAGAGCTTATATTCCGTGGTTCCTACACCTCAATTAGAGGCACAAGAGTGTGTACAAACATTATGAAATGAAATTTGTTTGATGAAGTTTTGATAAATAAAAAAAAATTGCAGTGAACAACTTGTGCCGACGAAATAGTCGTCGGGACAAGTGATATTCCATATTATTAATTTTTTAATTAAATTTTTTTTTTCACTTAAGAAAATAAGTTAAAACTTGTAATCCGTAGTTCCTACATCTCAATTAGGAGGCCAAGAATGTCTACAAGACTACAAACATTAGCCAATGAAAAAATTGACAGGATGAAATTCGAAAGAAATTAAAAAAAAATTGCTTTGAACACTTTGTGCCGACGAATGATTCGTCGGCAAAAGTGATGCTCCATATTATTATTATTTTTTACTTAAGAAAATAAGTTAAAGTTTGTATTATGTAATTCCTACATCTCAATTAGGAGCATAATAATGTGTACAAACATTAGGAAATAAAATTTGTTTGATGAAATTTAGAAGACATAAAAAAATTTGCATTGAACACCTTTTGCCGACGAAATATTCGTCGGGAAAAGTGATGCTCCATATTATTATTTTTTCTTTATTTTTTTTTTACTTTAGAAAATAAGTTAAAGCTTGTATTCCGTGGTTCTTACATCTCAATTAGGAGGCCAAGAATGTCTATAAACATTAGAAAATGAATTTGGTTGATGAAATTTGAAAGAAATTAAACAAAAAAATTTGTATTGAACACTTTTTGCCGACGAATTAATTATTGAGAAAAGTGACGCTCCATATTATTATTTGTTTTCATTTAATTTTTTTTTTTTCACTTTACAAAATAAGTTAGGGCCTGTATTCCGTGGTTCCTACATCTCAACAATTATTTTATTTTATTTTATTTATTTTTTCAAATATTAACGTAATTTTTTTTATTTGTGTTCACAATCTCGATAAGTTAAAGAGGTATCACTTTGATAAATGTTATGTGCTACATCAAAACAACTTTTTCTCGGTTCAACAAGCCATTTCATAAGTTAGAGCTTATATTCCGTGGTTCCTACACCTCAATTAGAGGCACAAGAGTGTGTACAAACATTATGAAATGAAATTTGTTTGATGAAGTTTTGAATAAATAAAAAAAAATTGCAGTGAACAACTTGTGCCGACGGAATATTCGTCGGGAAAAGTGATATTCCATATTATTAATTTTTTAATTAATTTTTTTTTTTCACTTAAGAAAATAAGTTAAAACTTGTAATCCGTAGTTCCTACATCTCAATTAGGAGGCCAAGAATGTCTACAAGACTACAAACATTAGCCAATGAAATTGACAGGATGAAATTCGAAAGAAATTAAAAAAAAATTGCTTTGAACACTTTTTGCCGACGAATGAATCGTCGGCAAAAGTGATGCTCCATATTATTATTATTTTTTACTTAAGAAAATAAGTTAAAGTTTGTATTATGTAATTCCTACATCTCAATTAGGAGCATAATAATGTGTACAAACATTGGGAAATAAATTTTGTTTGATGAAATTTAGAAGACATAAAAAAATTTGCATTGAACACCTTTTGCCGACGAAATATTCGTCGGTAAAAGTGATGCTCCATATTATTATTTTTTGTTTATTTTTTTTTAACTTTAGAAAATAAGTTAAAGCTTGTATTCCGTGGTTCTTACATCTCAATTAGGAGGCCAAGAATGTCTATAAACATTAGAAAATGAATTTGGTTGATGAAATTTGAAAGAAATTAAACAAAAAAATTTGTATTGAACACTTTTTGCCGACGAATTAATTATTGAGAAAAGTGACGCTCCATATTATTATTTGTTTTCATTTAATTTTTTTTTTCACTTTACAAAATAAGTTAGGGCCTGTATTCCGTGGTTCCTACATCTCAATAATTATATTATTTTATTTTATTTTATTTTTTCAAATATTAACGTAATTTTTTTTATTTGTGTTCACAATCTCGATAAGTTAAAGAGGTATCACTTTGATAAATGTTATGTGCTACATCAAAACAACTTTTTCTCGGTTCAACAAGCCATTTCATAAGTTAGAGCTTATATTCCGTGGTTCCTACACCTCAATTAGAGGCACAAGAGTGTGTATAAACATTATGAAATGAAATTTGTTTGATGAAGTTTTGAATAAATAAAAAAAAATTGCAGTGAACAACTTGTGCCGACGGCATATTCGTCGGGAAAAGTGATATTCCATATTATTAATTTTTTAATTAAATTTTTTTTTTCACTTAAGAAAATAAGTTAAAACTTGTAATCCGTAGTTCCTACATCTCAATTAGGAGGCCAAGAATGTCTACAAGACTACAAACATTAGCCAATGAAATTGACAGGATGAAATTCGAAAGAAATTAAAAAAAAATTGCTTTGAACACTTTTTTCCGACGAATGATTCGTCGGCAAAAGTGATGCTCCATATTATTATTATTTTTTACTTAAGAAAATAAGTTAAAGTTTGTATTATATAATTCCTACATCTCAATTAGGAGCATAATAATGTGTACAAACATTAGGAAATAAAATTAGTTTGATGAAATTTTGAAGACATAAAAAAATTTGCATTGAACACCTTTTGCCGACGAAATATTCGTCGGTAAAAGTGATGCTCCATATTATTATTTTTTGTTTATTTTTTTTTCACTTGAGAAAATAAGTTAAAGCTTGTATTCCGTGGTTCCTACATCTCAATTAGGAGGCCAAGAATGTCTATAAACATTAGAAAATGAATTTGGTTGATGAAATTTGAAAGAAATTAAACAAAAAAATTTGTATTGAACACTTTTTGCCGACGAATTAATTATTGAGAAAAGTGACGCTCCATATTATTATTTGTTTTCATTTTTTTTTTTTCACTTTACAAAATAAGTTAGGGCCTGTATTCCGTGGTTCCTACATCTCAATAATTATTTTATTTATTTTTTCAAATATTATCGTAATTTTTTTTATTTGTGTTCACAATCTCGATAAGTTAAAGAGGTATCACTTTGATAAATGTTATGTGCTACATCAAAACAACTTTTTCTCGGTTCAACAAGCCATTTCATAAGTTAGAGCTTATATTCCGTAGTTCCTACACCTCAATTAGAGGCACAAGAGTGTGTACAAACATTATGAAATGAAATTTGTTTGATGAAGTTTTGAATAAATAAAAAAAAATTGCAGTGAACAACTTGTGCCGACGGCATATTCGTCGGGAAAAGTGATATTCCATATTATTAATTTTTTAATTAAATTTTTTTTTTCACTTAAGAAAATAAGTTAAAACTTGTAATCCGTAGTTCCTACATCTCAATTAGGAGGCCAAGAATGTCTACAAGACTACAAACATTAGCCAATGAAATTGACAGGATGAAATTCGAAAGAAATTAAAAAAAAATTGCTTTGAACACTTTTTGCCGACGAATGAATCGTCGGCAAAAGTGATGCTCCATATTATTATTATTTTTTACTTAAGAAAATAAGTTAAAGTTTGTATTATGTAATTCCTACATCTCAACTAGGAGCATAATAATGTGTACAAACATTAGGAAATAAAATTAGTTTGATGAAATTTTGAAGACATAAAAAAATTTGCATTGAACACCTTGTGCCGACGAAATATTCGTCGGGAAAAGTGATGCTCCATATTTTTATTTTTTGTTTATTTTTTTTTTCACTTGAGAAAATAAGTTAAACCTTGTATTCTGTGGTTCCTACATCTCAATTAGGAGGCCAAGAATGTCTATAAATATTAGAAAATGAAATTGGTTCATGAAATTTGAAAGAAATTAAACAAAAAAAATTTGTATTGAACACTTTTTGCCGACGAATTAATCATGGAGAAAAGTGACGCTCCATATTATTATTTGTTTTCATTTAATTTTTTTTTCACTTTACAAAATAAGTTAGGGCCTGTATTCCGTGGTTTCTACATCTCAATAATTATTTTATTTATTTATTTTTTCAAATATTAATGTAATTTTTTTTATTTGTGTACACAATGTCGATAAGTTAAAGAGGTATCACTTTAATAAATGTTATGTGCTACATCAAAACAACTTTTTCTCGGTTCAACAAGCCATTCCATAACGGGCTTCTACTCAACTCTCGATTTCTATTTTGGTTCCTATAACTCAATTAGGAGCTCAAGAACGCGGCTAAACATTGAGAAATGAAATTCTCTTGATGAATTTGCAAGAAATAAAAAAAAAAAAATACTTGCATGGAAAACCTTTTGCCGACCAAAATTTCGTTGGCAAAGGTAGCAAGGAATAAGACAAATACAAGGCGACGAGAGCCTGATTAGCAATTATTAGACAACGATTGGAAGAGGGAGGAGGGTCATCATGCAGACTTGACGAAATTCTATATATATTTGCATGAGTCACGACAATTACATATAATATGCAATCAAATATGAAAAAAGCTGTGGATATAAATCAAGCTTTTATCTACAATCCATACAGAATCGTATTAAAAATGAAAATCAATAACACCACCAATTCAATTAGTTCATTCTCTTCTGGTAGATGGAGGATAGCTGAAACAGGGCTCCTTCTGCAGCACACAAGGCTATAGCCTATAGATAAACCTGCAGAGATTAAAGAGTAATGTTTGCTACAATATAGCTCGAGTACGAACAAAGACGACCAATTTTTCATTCTCTAGTAGAGATATTACCGTTCCATTTATTTTCTTTAAAAACCCACGACCATCTAAATGCTCCACCAAAGCATATCCAAAAAAGTTCTACTTCCCTTGTTTCGGAAGCTTCCTACAATTTTGATACTCCATATATGGCAGCGCAGCCCCATCAACACCTTTTACAATATTTACAAAGCTCTTCCATAATCGTGTTATATTTATACATACATTTATTCTTTTTGACTAGGGCCGGATTCTGATGCAGTGATATTATGATGAGTACATTATTATCTGTGTATGTAAACAAATTAATGATCTATAAGAAAGCTTCTTCACACATGATGATGATACATAAAAAGGGGCTGTTCCAGATCCTTCGCAAACAGCGAATATGGGACTGACCCGATTGATTAGTCCAAAGCCCCTCTCCATTGATTAGTAATAGCATAGCAACATGGAGCCCCAGAACACCGAGTCTAACCCCAATCCTTTTCTCTTTTCGTTTCTGATGGAAGTGTTTGCCTATTTCCTGCATGTGATTGAATCACATTATTAGTGTAAGAGTACTGAGAACAAAACTGAATGCTAGACATTTCTAGCCATCCAATTGATGTTTCATGTCGATCTCAAAGTACTAGAAGCTTTAGGAGATACTTAGAAGGGAGACATACCAAGGAAGCCTAAATGTATCTTTCCACCATCCCTGCTTTGTGCAGTTTGCAACTATCCTATCCAACCGTACAATAATCTCAGAGAATGTTGGCCTACAACAAGGTTCTGGATCCCAACATTCCTCGATCAACCTGTATACACAATAATGAAGTATTTATAGCATTACCATTCCTCTTTCAGAAATAATGAGAAACAAGTTATCATTATTTAGTTAGAAAAGATGTTCCTCACTATCAAATGTTGGATAAGAAACTATAAATGTTCAACAGTACCCTCAGTATTCAACACCTCAAGCCTGAAGGTATGACTTGAAATGGAGTACCATTATATATGTAGAACACGAATTGCAATTTTCAGAAAAAGATAAATCCCCAAATGGCCAAATGATGGGAGTGACTGAGATCATTTGTATCTTTGATAAACAGGATACCGACTAAACATTGTCTAGGTGCCAGGCGCAGCACGTTTTACTTCTGAGTTGTTAAATAGCTATTGTAATTCAGTAAACAAATTTCCATCAATTTGCCCAACAATTTTAGACGAACTGCACATATTCTAAACTGAGAAATTAGAAATCAAACTTACTCTTTTAGTACAGGAGGATAACTTTTTGACTTCGTTCTCATTGGCGGTCTTTTTCCTTCTAAACACAGCATTTTGATAGCCTCTTCAATAGGCTTGGGATGGAATGGCTGTACACCCTCAATCATCTATGCAAATAGAAAAGGAAATGGAAATGGGAAACAAGAAGTTAAGACTTTATGTACAACTAATAGACAACTATGTTATTATTGTCCACATAACAAACTCCACAAGAAGGTAAACAGTAAACACCATACACTAAGTGCCCCAAAACTACCAGTGTTCAATAATTAGAATAAAAAGTAGATGCCTCAAAAAGGGTTATGTGAATGTGGGATTAGTTGAATATGAAATGAATAGAAAAGACAGGCAGGATACTAAGAAAACCACAGAATTGAGAATCCTTTCGAAGTGCTAAACTGGCAATTAATGTATAATTTTCAGAACACGAAGATAGAAAGAGAAGTACCTCATATAATATGAGACCGAAAGAATATGCATCTACACTTCTGTCAAAAATTTCATCTATGTAAATCTCAGGTGCCACATACAGACCTACACCACAGAAGAAAAATTATAACTCAAACCATAAAGAATACTTTCAGATTACTTGAGACCTTAGTCTTCTTTTCCAAATATATATATAATGTTGTGAGCTTTTGATGGCAAGATGCACATCATGTATATAGTATACTAGTACACATTAACTACATTACTCATCTGTAAAACTATAAAGGTACGATTACTGCACCAAATGCAGAGACAGAGAAAGCATTTTAAGAAATGAAAAATGATTGCACATGCTCTGTTCGAGTGGAAAAACAACAAGGTAGTTATTGTTACATTTAGAGCCTTTTTTATTTAAAAAGAAAAAGAAAAAAAAAAGCATAAAAAAGGGGTCCAGCTCCACCCCCTTGACTTTCTAAAAAGTAGTTACTGTAGATATTTGATATGTTAATCTTCTGTTTTCGTCCACTTAAATACGTCAAGAAAAAAAATTCCTTCTCAAAGAGAAATAGAGAAGCAGTCAGAAATCAACGATTTTAATTTATGAATGTTTCAACAATTTTAATAATATTATTAATATTCAGAGTGCACATTTTGTGATAGATGGATCCAGTACAAGGAAGAGATTCAGTTACACAACTTACTTGAATGATCATTGTCTGCCCAAGGCTGTGCCAGTTTTGCTTTGTCAGGTGAAATATTTGACAACCTTATCAACCCGAATCCAGCTATCTTCAATTGACCTCCATTATCGAGCAAAATATTTCTGGCACCTTACCAAAATTTCAAATATTAAAGAACAGCACATCCCAATAATAACAAACAAAATTCAATTGACAATTGTTACACACATTAAATTAACTTTTTGCATTTGGTTGCCTTACTTTGGCTTTAAGTTGCAGTGGATTATTGGGTCTGGTTTACATTCATGAAGATAATTCATGCCCCTGATACCAACAATAAGAAAAGAAAAATGTCAATATATGATCAAGATGAGACAAGCTGCAGAAGCATAACAGGGAAGAACAAACTTGAGCAACTTATAGATATGACAAGTGAGGCCCTATATTCAAATGGGATCAAAAGGCACTTTAGAAATAATGGGTGGAAAAAAATTGCACATGCCTTGCAATGTCAAGAGCAAATCTTAGGGATTTTGATGGAGATAGTCGTCCTTTCTTTTGAAGATAGCTTCCTAAGTCACCCTGAAAGATCACCATCAAAGCATTGTCAATTCAGGGTTAAGATATTTCAGTGGTTTATGCACATGTGCGCAGGTGTGCAAAGAGAAATATATCTTACTTTCGGATGATATTCTACAACAATCATCATGGGTATATTTTGGGTAACAGCACCAACAAACTGAACGACGTTAGGATGTCGAACCTTCTCTAACAATGTCAGCTCATGGTTGAAAGCATTACTGTGTAATTAAAAAAATATCAAAGAGCAGAACATAAAAACTGTTAGAAGTCTACAATAGAAAGCTGTACCATGGAAGTCTGTTACAGAATGGAAGAGAATGAAGGATAAATACATTTAGCAACCTAAAAGGCTGAAGGCTCGCATATATATATGTTTTAATTTCTGCATTAAGTTTTCATCAAAATGGAATCTTAACATATCATTGACTAGATGACTAGGTTTGACAAATTTTTTACCTCAAGTGTCTGATTCAGTAGAGCATAATTTTATTTGAAACTAAAGCCAAATTAAATTCTTTATTGGCACAATCTTAACAGCTTTCAGGGGTGAGGTTGAGCACATACATGCTTTCAGGGTCTGAATAGCTTTCCTTGTCAAGTATCTTTACAGAAACCTTTGTACCATTCCATTTAGCCACTTGATAAGTTCCCTGTTGAGGTAAACAGAAAACCATATCAGTAATCTAACTTGAATTATATACTTGATCAGGCATCAGAAAACACACTAAACCCTTAGGTTGTAGGTTGTGTAGCTCTCGCAGATAAAATTGCATGCAACCCCTTTCTCCTTAGAGATTCATCAAAATGACTAGGCAACTTCTGATGCAAATTATTAACAGTTTCCAGTTTAAAGGATGTATGATGATGTTTAATTTTGAGGAAGCAGAAATCATTGTTGCGAGAGAGAGTATTTATGCATATAGTAGATTACATTCAGAAAGAACAAGCTTTTGCCTATGCATAAACAATATCTTCTGGAAGAAGAAAAAAAGCGCATTGGTTTGTACATCAATCCCAAAGTTCATGCAAGGGATGATAAAACTTATTAGAGTAATGATGGAAAAGAGACCTTTGTCAGTCATCAGTCATCACAGTTGAATACTTAAACAACAAGAGAGCACACTTTAAGTTTGTGGCTCATTTGCAGCGTCCTGAAATCAGTTCAAGAAGACACAGACTTTTAATTTTCTCACATTGCACCGTAAAGGAGATGCAGAGAAACTGCCTTCAATTCACCCCAAACCATGACATATCAGTATCTAATACTGAAGCATACATGAACTTTCAAAACAGCAGAATCTAAAAATAGTGGAGAAAAGGGGCAACCTTTGTGATACCATCACTCTTTCGAACTTGAAGCTCTAATGGATTGAGCTCATACTCTGGAACTTCTCGAGGATTTGCAACAGTCATGGGCGTCTTCCTGGTTTTCTAAAGTAATGGAGAAAATACCAATTTGTTAATCGATCTCCATGCAGGCAGGCACAACGTTTCAATAACAAATAAGAAACAAGTTCACACTGTACCGGAACTTTGGCTCCCCGTGACTTCAAAATATTGTAAACGTCTGTATTCCCATAATACTTGGCATCAGCAGCAGCCTGTACACACATTGAGAAGATGGAGCAGATTAAAATAACAAAAGCGAAACCCTCAACAGTAGTACAAGCTTGAAGGTTATTCCAGTCTTGTGTTGTTTTAGGTAAAATGATTCTCATTATATATACTGTATAATTTTCGGAAAGAAATTTCTGAAATTGAAAGCTACATACATGATTAGTTTAAGAGAGAGAAATGAAAGCAAGCATGATGAGGAATAAATAGTAATAGTACCGTACTGCCCCAGCGATCGCGAGCATCGATATTGGCCTTGCGGGTGAGCAAGAGCCTGCAAACGTCAACATGACCCTCGCAGGCGGCTATGTGCAGCGCCGTACGGCCATCCAAATCGATGCTATTGACGTCAATGCCTTGGTTGAGGACGTCCTCAACTCCATGGACGTCCCCTCGGCAGGCGAGGAACAGCAAGTGCATGGTGGAGTCCAGATTCTCCGGCACGGAGAGTTCGGAGTCGTCTTCGCTGGGGCTGCGGCGAATCGGGTCGAGCGAGGACTGCCTGCCGAAGCTGAAGCGCAAGTTATTCCTCCTGGGGTCCAGCGATGATTGCCTGGTGAATTGGCGACTCAGGTTCCGCCGCAGCGACCCCGTCGAGAACTGCCGCGAAATCCCTCGCTTCAGTTGCGCCGCGATGTTCTCCATCAGATTAGATGATAGAGGATCGATGTTCGATCAATAGAATGAATTCAAATTGTGCCGCTGCTGCTAGCTAGACATGATCATCATCATCATTATTTGATTCTGTATGTACTGGTACTGGAAATGGGGATCGGATCGAGAGCTTGAATGCGAGTGAGGGTGAAGCTCTCGATGCCGATGGGAGGAGGTAAGACAGAAGAAGATGGATGGATGGATGGGTCAGAAAATAAAATGAGAGACCCGAATGAAGCGCATCATCAATTCAATTCAAGGAAGAGAGAGAAAATTGATTTTTCATTTTAACGGTGGTGTGCTATTGACTCATGCGCAAAACTCTCCTCCTCCTCTAGTTTTTTCTTTCTTTTTTGTTTTGTATTGTTTTTTACGTATAAGTATAAACACAGTACGTTTACGCGCGCAAACGCTACATTATTTGCTTCTGCTTCAATTAATAAAAAGTAACAGAGCTCAGCCTGGTTCTGCAGTCTGAATCGTCCCATGTTTTTTTACTGATAAGGGATATTGATGAATGGGGGATGACTGGGGACTACTGACTAGATCTAGATTATGATGGGTGTCAGTCAGTCAGTCCACTTGCAGGTCAACGGATCTGACCCGACCGACATGTTTCCACTTCTAGTATGAACAAGGATATGGAAATGGAAATGGATCAAGTTTAGAAGAGCCCATCTGGATCTAATGAAGCCCAT
Source organism: Rubus parviflorus (assembly GCA_029955375.1). Lineage (NCBI taxonomy): Eukaryota > Viridiplantae > Streptophyta > Magnoliopsida > Rosales > Rosaceae > Rubus > Rubus parviflorus. Next base: position 23,024,633 of record JARGGL010000004.1, read on the forward strand.
TTAACAATTGCAATTTTTTTTTCTTTTTCAAATTTCAATTTCTTGGATTTTTTGAATTGAAGAAGACAATTCACAAGAAAGAAAGACTCTCCTCCTCGGATCATTTCTCTTTTCGGGCCATGGATAATTTCTTGGACGTCACGCCAGGGACCACAGAAGATATGAAGGGGCGTTATAGTCAGATCAAGATTAACTCGATATATATAGTGATTATAGTCTAGGCTCTTGTGTGCAGTCGTCAGTGTGGCTATGGCGACTATTTCTTCAGCTCATCCTCATCCCCATCCCCTATCGAAACAACTGAGTTTCAGGCTTTCCTCTTCGTTAGGGTTCGCTGAAACTCTCGCGTTTCCTTTGGCATCATCGTCTTCAGGTTCAGGATCGATAAGCCGCAGCTATCACGAGCACAAGAAACTCGCCGTCTCTGCTACTAGAAGCAGCATCGACCAACAAATCCCCGATAACGGCTCTCCTCCTCCTCCTCCAACCACCCGCTCCAAGTAAATTTAATTTTAAAATTAATATGTACATGTTGTGTTTTGGTGATTTAATTAATTAATAGCTGATTCATTCAATCTCGATCGATCAGGGTGAGAAGGCATGCAATTTCAGTGTTTGTTGGGGATGAAAGTGGAATGATAAATCGGATTTCTGGGGTATTTGCAAGGCGGGGGTACAACATTGAGTCCTTAGCAGTTGGTTTGAATAAGGACAAAGCTCTCTTCACCATTGTAGTCTCTGGGACCGATAGGGTCTTACGCCAAGTCATTGAGCAGCTTAACAAGCTTGTCAATGTCATGAAGGTTCTAGTTAATTTCTTGCACTTGCTTCCAAATAGTAAGATTAGAATTCCCCAAAGTATTTTCTATATTGTTCTCACTATTATGTGTTCAACTCTGCCTTGCAATCATAAGTGTTTCTTTCACTCATCTTCTTTCTTTTTAATAATCTAATGTGTAGGTTGAGGATCTCTCCAATGAACCTCAAGTAGAACGTGAACTAATGCTTATAAAAGTAAATGCAGATCCCAATTACCTTGCTGAGGTAGTTCCTTGCGTTGAACATCGCAAGTTTTCCTCAAAAGTTTTGAAATTTTTTTGTTTATGATTTATCTGTTTTTTGTTTCTAATTTGCAGATCAAGTGGTTAGTGAATATCTTTAGAGCAAAAATTGTGGATATCTCAGACCACTCAGTAACCATTGAGGTAATGATTTGAATGTTCAGTGCAGATATCATCTCCTTTTGAGAGCAAATGACTTCTTCCATTATCTCCACCACTGAAAACAGCTATATTATCTTGCATTTTGATGTTTAGTTGTCAAGTCTTGGGACTGACTTGCTTGGTTTTTTATGATACAGGTGACAGGAGATCCTGGGAAGATGGTTGCTCTGCAAAGAAATTTAAGCAAGTTTGGAATCAGAGAAATTGCCAGAACTGGAAAGGTGTGAACTTCAAAGACCACCGGCAGGAATATATTTTAGTCGTTTTCTTCTGCTTCTAATTACTCATACTCATAGTCTTTTACTGATATATTTCTTTGATCCTTCCTGCTTCTAGATAGCTTTGAGGAGGGAAAAGTTGGGTGCTTCTGCTCCATTTTGGCGATATTCAGCAGCTTCATATCCGGATCTTGAGAGAACAATGACTGTTGATGCTCTTGCAGGGGTTGAGAATGGAGTCATTAACACCGACTCTGATACATCTTCTGGGGTATATCCTTCCTCAGCCTACAGAAAGTGTCTGCTCTATATTTTCTTTATTTCTTTTGGGTTTTTACAATATGGCATTGTAGTACGAGGATTCTCCCTTTCCTCACAAACAGATTGGAATTGTTGAAAGAAAGAGAGGGGGACTTGATTTAACATTTCTTTTGATTTTGATGTATAGAATTCCATGTTTTGAATATATTGTCTCGCATGAACCTTATATTGCGCTAATTGGTAAAATTTAATAAGGTAATACTGTCTCCCGGTCTCTCCTATCCATAGACTCAAGGTTTTTATGGCTGAACTAGGTGGATGTCCATGATACCCATGCAGAAAGAAAGAATGTCTTCAGACTTAAATGCATCTTGTTGAAGACATTATGAGACTTTAGCTGTATGTTTAGTTATAGCTGTATTATCTGCTTATGTCGGGTATATTTTCATCGCATGAATGTACCACTTTTATCTTGAAAAGCGGTGATATATTCTATCTTATGGTATAACGGTAAGTCATTATTGGCCCATAGATTGATCTATATGTATTTGTTTCTGAAGGGTGATGTTTATCCTGTGGAGCCTTCTGATACCACTGTCCATCAAGTCCTTAATGCTAACTGGGGTGTTCTCAATGATGAAGATGTAAGCAAGAAATCTTATTACTGCTGATAATTTATTTTAGGTTTTTTCTCTGTTTCAGTTGGGTGCAAGTCATCCACTACAACAATCACTGAGTTGAGTTCAAATGTATTGAAACTGCTCACCACTAAAATGTGGTCCACAAATGTCATGTGACTAATATATGCATGATATTTTTCTCTGAGAAGCCTAGAATAGCTTAGCATTAAGTGTTTTTTTATGAAATGTAAATTTTATACGTTTATTTCCCTACTTTCTTTCTCAAATCAAAGACCTTTTCTTCTGTTGAGCTACTCTTTTCAGACAAGTGGACTTCGATCGCACACTTTATCCATGCTTGTAAACGATGTTCCTGGGGTTCTTTTCATTGTTACTGGTGTTTTTGCTCGAAGGGGTTATAACATTCAGGTATAACTTTTTAGACTGTTATTCTCTTCTTTTACTTCCTCTTTATTTTTCAGCCCAGGAATAAAAAGGAAACGGTGAATATCATTTAATAATGACCAAATGTGAAGCTAGACTAAAGTCACACCGGTTAGAGGAAAGTAAGTAAACTTTTTAATTACTCGACTGCGTGAAAGGTTGCCAGTTGTTTAGAGGGATTCTTCTTGACATTTATGTTAAGTAGAATAAGGAAAACTAAAATGTCAATTTGAATCGCAATCAAGACTCTTGGAAGACTTCAAGGTTGATGATTTACCTTTCTAATTGACACTGAAGTCTTAACTCTACTTAATCAAGTATGGTTAACATTTTAAAATCAAGACTCCAAACACATCAGATATTCAATTCAGAAATTAGATTTAATTTTGGCTGACATTTCCTCCTTTCTGTCTTCCATTCTGTTTCAAGCACTAGGCATCTATTTAGTTATGCTGATTTCTTGTTATCAGAGTTTAGCTGTCGGCCATGCAGAAGTTGAGGGGCAATCTCGCATTACTACTGTTGTTCCTGGCACAGATGAATCAATTAGCAAGTTGGTGCAGCAGCTTTATAAGCTTGTCGATGTGCATGATGTGAGAATGTTCAACTATTCTAAAGAATGCATTTGGTTGATATGTTAGAGTATTAGTGGGACTTATCTGTTGTGATTGTTGTAATGACTGAACATAATGCTATGCTATCTTGTACATGTAAATGTTGTATATGCATGCATTGTCTGCTCTGCACCACACTCTTTGTGGCTTATTGGTGACTTGTTCAGGTTCGAGATCTTACCAACTTACCATTTGCTGAGCGGGAATTGATGTTGATAAAAATTGCTGCCAATGCTGTTGCTCGGAGAGATGTACTTGACATTGGAAACATTTTTAGGGCCAAGGCGGTTGACGTTTCTGACCACACTATAACCCTTGAGGTGAATCTGCCCTTTTCAATATTTACAATTCTTAAGTAACTGTTGAAGCATGTTCTTGTAAAATAATAGTAATCGTTAATGCTCCTAATCACTGGGTGAAATGTCATTACCACTATGCATCTCACATGCCATGGCTTGAATGAATTGCATGTGTTAAAGTAATACTTGATATGCATTACCTCAAGATGGTGCCTGTGTATAGACACAAAGAGCCATATATGTTAGTGCACAAATTTCATTCCTCTGCATTTTCTTAGAATGATGAGGACCATAAGGTCAATGGGGGCATGATGCCCAACTGTTAATCTAAAATTGACTTTTCCCCTTCTCATGTTCGTGGGATTGTCCAATAAACATTCAAACTATTGGCACTAATCATCTTGATCAATATTCTTTTATCCAGCTCACAGGAGACCTGAACAAGATGGTTGCACTGCAGAGATTGTTAGAACCCTATGGGATTTGTGAGGTTTGTCCTGCAATCTTAGTCTTGTCTTGAAACTTTTGATTTAGGGTAGGCTGTTTTGTCCAGTAGGGCCGGGCTTAATTCTTGCTCTGAAATATGAATGATTTTGGCAATGTTTGTGGGTTTTGCAGGTGGCACGTACTGGAAGAATTGCTCTGGTGCGTGAGTCAGGTGTTGATTCTAAATATCTCCGTGGATATTCTTTTCCTCTGTAGTTGGACAAGCTGCAAGGAAGGTTGAGTGAGTGAGTTATAAATGTGTGCAAGGTTAACATGCATATCAACCTATGAGTACAATTAAGCCTAGCAGAACTATTGTGCTTACAATTTTGTTGCAGATCAACTTCCATTAAAAGTTTTATTTTCTTTTTAGGTCATTGAAAGTTTGTCATGATATAATATTATGTTTATTTTCGTTGCTAAAAGGATTATTAGCTACTCTCTTCCATGCTTACTGGATTCCCAGTCTAAGAATTTTAAGTTGTACAGCTTCTTCATAATCGTGAAGCTCAAGTTTGTACCCATATGTAGCAATGTGGCCAAAAATGCCTGTCACTGCATCTGCATGTGATGTGTCACATAATGCCATAATTTAGCTCGACTACATTTTACAGGAAGAGGATGGTCCATAGTATAATAAATAAACCAAGACTACCATAAATTCATAATCACACACACACACACACACACACACATATATATATATATATATATATATATGTTGAAGATACAGAGTGCTAGCTCTTTTGAGTTTGTGAGTTGAACTAGTTGACATAAAATACTAATAGAGATGATATTATTATTATTGTCAATCAAACGACATGTTATTAAGGTCACAACTCACAAGCACAAGTTCTAACAAGGTGCACTGCAGATGTTGGTTTACAGTAGATAACTTAAGGATCAGACTTGAGACAATCAGTCTCTGGAAACAACCACCACCTGCTTTCCCACATTGCGGCCAGAAAAGAGGCCAACGAGAGCCGCCGGAGCGTTCTCAAGGCCTTCAACTACATCTTCCACGTATGTAATCTTCCCTTGTTTTATGTAAGGCAGCACTGTTTCAAGAAACTTTCCGTAAAGATGATAGTAACTGAAAACCAGGAAACCTTCCATGCGGACCTGCTTAACGATCAGAGCCATCAAATTGTGGACGCCTTCAGGCTGCTCAAGGTTGTACTGTGAGATCATCCCACAAACTGCTATTCGGCCTTTGAGCCTCATGTTTGGCAGCACCGCATCAAGCATTTTCCCCCCAACATTTTCAAAGTAGATGTCAATACCATCAGGGAAGTACCTACAGGTACATTCACACAATATGGAAATAAACAAGCATCCTACACAAAATCAAAACAAGAGATTTTATAATACTGACCTCCTTAGAGCAGCATCCAGGTCAGCTTCTTCTTTATAATCGAAAGCCTCATCAAACCCAAATTTGTTCTTCAGCAAATCAACCTTAACTCCGAGAAATTATATATTCACATATTAATACGGTAGAATAAAAAGGAAAAAAACATCGATTGAAATAGCGAAAAATCCATTTTACTCATTGGATTCACTTTCTTCTTTGTTAACTGTACTGTATCAGAGGCATATTTGTATGTTCCATGTCTCACTCATCAACTGGAAACATTGATTGATGTGTGATTCGGACTCACCTTTTCCTTGCTTCCGGCACTCCCAACAACATAGCAACCAATCAACTTTGCAAATTGGCCAACAAGCTGACCTACTGCTCCAGATGCTGCGGAAATGTAGACAGTCTCTCCTTTTTTAGGAGAGCAGATCTCATAAAAACCAGCATAAGCAGTCATCCCAGGCATACCTACATAACACATCAGATTGGCATTGAACATCAATCCATTTCTGAAATATGGAATTCACAATGGTTGAATCATTCCAGCAGAGAACAATGATACAAAATTGAACGTTGCAAAGAGTGAGAATTAATAAGATCAATTTGCATGCCTCAAGTATCATAAATGGTGCAGAATATTATATAAGTAGAGATGGAGCAATATGTACAGAATCCTTTCATAAGGGAAAGATTAAGAAATTTTTGACACAATCTGCTGACTTGTGACTTAAGCATGAGATTTGTGTAAATATTAACTAGTGTAATCCTCGCAAATACCAATTTAATTCAAAGGCCGGAGCTTCCCCCAACGTAAATAATAAAAAATAAACATTTTGACCAAAGACTTGGGGAGGGAGAGCACTTTAATACCAAGAAGTCCAGTATAGTAAGAGAGAGGCACATCAGTGTTGTGAATCTTGAAGAGAGACTCTGTTGCAGTTATGACACTATATTCCTCCCAACCAGTAAATCCCCAAACCAAGTCTCCTGGATTAAATTTTGGATTCCCAGATTCCAATACTCTAGCCACTCCATAACCGATTATTGGCTGCATCAAACATGCATATGTAATTATTCTCAAATCAGAATTGTTTGTTTTATGTAATCACATCCATATATATCAATTATCAACAATGAAGATAAATTTACAGCGAAACGCAAGGTTACAACAGGCAAGGCAAGAGAGAGCAAGATTTTAGGAATAAAGAAATGGTAATACTGACCGAACCGGGGTTGAAGGAGTCGACATAAGAGGGCCTATGGTGGTTGGTCATACGGGATCGCATATAAGGATCGCAGGACAAGTAGAGGTTCTTGACGAGAAGGCCAGTGGAACCTTGTGGGAGCTTCAGTGTGATGGTCCTAGTGGTCAATTCCATGTCAGATTCTTTCGGGAAGCCGGTCACATAGTCTCTGAATATCACCTGTTTGTTGCTAACTTGCACTCCTCCACCACTCGCCATTGTTATTATCTTTCTTTCTTTCTTTCTTTCTTTGTGTGTGCGTGTGTGTCTAGAAATTAAGAACCTGAGGTAGGGAAGGAAAGGGAAGGCGATATATCATATATGCAAGGACAATTATTAATAGTCGCTTTGTGTTTATTTTTCTTCAACTAAAAAAAGGAAAAGACCACGTTTCACATTTATACGACTGCCGTCCTTGGTGGGTGTCACAATTAACTACCAGGAAAACGTTTTTCTTATTTTTGCTGTTGGCTTTTGTGATAGTGAATTAGTGATAAAGATTTTAATTTTATACAAGCTAGCTAGGAAATTCATTAGTATTTAAAACAACCATTCATCTTTTATTTCTAAATTGGCCGGCCGGGGTATACAAGGAGGGGAAAGGTGCCTCCTCCACCCTTAATTTGTTCAAAACATGGAGACTTGGCACTGAGCAGATGAAGAGGAACAAAAAGGTATATATACTAGAAAATTACAAACATAACAATTAAACAAACAAGTAGACAGCTTGGAAACATCCAGAAAATCTAGTTGCAGTGTTCATCAAATTAACTACATTTATTAATTATTGATGGAGTTAATTGGCATGTCATTCCCGGGAAACAACAACCACCTGCTTTCCTACATTGCGGCCGGCAAAGAGGCCAAGCAGAGCCGATGGAGCCTTCTCAAGGCCTTCAACCACATCTTCCACGTACGTAATCTTCCCTTCCTTTATGTGAGGCAGAACCATTTCAAGAAACTTCCCGTAGAGATGAAAGTATTTCTTAACCAGGAAGCCTTCCATGCGCAGCTGTTTAGACACCAGACACATTAAATTGTGTACACCTTCAGGCTGCTCAAGGTTGTACTGTGAGATCATCCCACAAACCGCAATTCGCCCTCCGATCTTCATGTTTGGTAGCACTGCATCAAGCATCTTTCCCCCAACATTTTCAAAGTATATGTCGATACCTTCAGGAAAGTACCTGGTATTATTTTAAGCAAACTTCACATTTATAAGACTAAGAATACCTGTAAACACCAACAACAATGGAACATATATATATATGTAGGAAGATTACATGATCAGGTCCTTTTGTAAATAAATATAACCTCAACTACTTGAGACCTTTCAAATTTTACAGTTTTTTATTTTCACTCTCTGTTTCAAGAAATTGGGGCTTAAATCATGATTTCAGGGGTTGCTAATTCCTTTCAACTATTCAAGGAGGGGGCATACCCGTTAAGAATATTTTTTTTATGTAACTACAGCATAGTAATTTTAGGACTGAAAGTCAAGGCTTTAATATTATAATTGGATTCTGATAAAAATATATATAATACTGACCTTTTTAAAGCTGCATCCAAGTTAGGTTCTTCTTTATAATTGAAGGCTTCGTCAAAGCCAAACTTGTTCTTTAGCAAATCAACCTTAAATCACAAAAATGACATACATAATATTAAACAGAAAAAAGAAACATAAGTGTTGAACAAGTCAATTGAAAGCCTAGCTCATAATAACACTATCTAATCATTCGATGCACTTTCTCTGTATCAAAAAGAAAATGGCCATGCTACATACACTTCCAAAAGCCATGAGAGTTCGTTAATCAGAAGAGGCATGCAGTATAAGTGTATAACAGCAGAACTACTTCAACAGTTCAATCAGTGCAGCACGTTAAAGAATAAAACTAAACACACTTGATTATGAGGATGAAGAATATTGGAGATCACTAATATTTGTACTTGGGATTTATTTTTAAGTTACAGGGTCAGAACATTACTAACCATGTTTTTAAAAAATAAAAAATAAAAAAGATCATAAAACTGAGTCACAGCCCCGGAATCCCAAGTAAAATGAAAGTGATTTTGATCGATCACTAAGTAGTAATGGCACACCTTTTCTTTGCTTCCAGCACTTCCAACAACGTAGCAACCCAACAACTTTGCAAATTGGCCAACAAGTTGCCCTACCGCTCCTGATGCTGCTGAAACGTAGACTGTCTCTCCTTTTTTAGGAGAGCAGATCTCATAAAAACCAGCATAGGCAGTCATACCAGGCATACCTACATAAAACAAAAAACAACCACATTCCATGAGCCTTAGTTGGGCACATCAAGCAGGATACACATTGTGCATTACAAAGCCTTACGCATTACTCAAAATAAAAATTGGTGAGTTTATAAGATCATTCTCACTCTTTGCAAGTTAGATCTAATTATCAAAAGCAATTCACCTTAAGCATCGATCATAGCGCGCTAGAGATCAAATCAAAATGGACCAAATGCCTTTGATCAAAGGAAATGAATTGGCTAGCTCCAAGCTGAACTTATATGGTCTAGGTTAACTGGTGTCACTATTCAACATATAACAAGAAGCCGGCCAATACAATCAATGATTTACAAACCATTTTTTATTAAATTAAGGAGGTATTATGATCTTCAATGTACTTGGCTCTCAAGAATAAAAGTATGAAGCTAAGGTAAAAGGTTACGTACTTGAGATAACTGTTTACAGCACAACCAATTTTACAATAGCAATAATAGAGGGGGCCGGGAAGGTTAAGGCATACCAAGAATTCCAGTATAGTAAGAGAGAGGGACATGGGTGTTGGGAATCTTAAATAGATAGTGCGTTGAAGGGATGACGCTATATTCTTCCCAACCAGTCATCCCCCAGAGCAAGTCGCCTTGCTTAAAGTTTTCATTCCCAGATTCCAAAACTTTAGCCACTCCAAAACCGCTGATAGGCTGCATATATATATGTATGTATCAATGGCTGAATGCAAGTTAATTAGGAAAAGGTTTCAATTGAATAAGGAAAGAAAACAACAGGCATTAATTATTAATTTAGAGGGTGAGTGAGTGAGTGAGTGACCGAGCCGGGGGTGAAGGCATCGACATAAGAAGCGGTGTCGCGCTTGGTCATGCGGCTTCTCATGTAAGGGTCGCAGGACAAGTAGAGGTTCTTGACCAGAACGGCATCGGAACCTTCTGGAAGCTTGAGTTTGGTAGTGCCAGTCGTGACGGCCATGTCAGATTCTTTGGGGACGCCGGCCGAGATGTACTCCTTGAATATCACCTGCTTGTTCTTCACTTCACCGCTCGCCATTGCGATCGATCGAATTTCTAATGCTTCTTCTTCTCTCTCGAAATGAATGTGAATGTGAATGCGTCTGTCTAGTGTCTACAAAACAAAACTTACTGATGGATCGAGATTTGATTTCTCTCCATCTTTTAAGTTAAGTGAGGGAGGAGGAAAATTTCCGAGTCTCTTTACTTGTAATTGTGTGTTTCAGAGAGAGACACGTGAAGCTGCTAGACTGCAGGGACTAATCCTTTTCCGTATTTCCTTTCGCAAGCCTTCAAGCCTTCAAGCCTTCAATCCTTCAATCCCAAACGAGAGATCGAATATATGTCATATACTTTTCTTTTGCCAATCTATTTTAAACTTTTTTGCTTTTCTTTTGAGGATTTTAAGGGTTTCCATATATAAAACTATTTGATTATGACGAGTCTTGTTTATATGAGGAACAATTTTTAAGGAACTGTGAGAGACAAATAAATCTGATGGCTAAAATTAAATACAAAAGTTAAAATTATAACAACTTAAAACTGTGTATTTAATCTCAACCGTCAGATTTATTTGTCCCTCACAGTCCCTTAAAAATTGTCCCTCATATAAACACTCATGTTTGATTATATATGTACCTTCTTCTTCTTCTTTTTTGGGTCCAACTGTGAATTTCACTAGAACAAGAAAAATTACAATAAAAAAATATTTATGTTCGTTGCCAAATCTAATCACCTTCATCAACTTCCATGATCTCCGTCACCTTAATCATCTCAATTGGCCTGAATATTTTTTCCTATTATTATTGCTAATATCTTTCATTTATTAGTGTAATATTAATTGACTTATATAATTAAATTTGGTGTGCAACCTCGCGATATAGATATTTGAAACACAAATATCTTTGAATTTACCAAATGTGCGAGAGAGAAACTTTACTAGCTAGTGTTGAGAGCAACTGAAAATTATTTATTGGCCAAAAGTTATTTATTCTAATAAAAATTTGGTTACATGCATATGGGCTATGGCACAACCAAATTGAATTGTGGTTTTGGCCCTACAATAATAATACAACACAGAGTAACACAATCGGTTGAAAGAAAAAAAAAACACACACACACACACAGATTTATTTCTCTGGATTATACATGCACTTTACTAGAATGCTTGAATCCGATCAAATAATATAAGCTAGATCGAGTAGCTGTGTGAAGGTGGATATATTGATGAAGCTAGGGATCAATTAAGGTTGATATTGTGGTGGTGAAAGTGCAACTACTTGCTTCCCAAAGTTGCGACCAGTAAAGAGGCCAACCAGTGCTGCAGGACCATTCTCAAGCCCTTCAACTATGTCTTCCACATACACTATTTTGCCTTGTCGGATGTAAGGCAGCACAAACTCATAGTAGTTGGGCACAATGTGATCGTAATCTCGATGCGTAAATCCTTGCACATGAAGCCGCTTGAATAAAATCTGAAACAAGTTCTTGAGTGGCTGAGGCTCAGCAAGATCGTACTGCGAGATCATCCCACACACGGCAATGCGACCGTGTTCTTTCATGTTGAGTAGCACTGCGTCAAGCAATTTCCCGCCCACTTGCTCAAAGTAGACGTCAATGCCTTCAGGAAAGTACCTAATTCATTCCATCATATATTAATTTCACATTAATTTAAGTTCAACCAATTAAGAATGGATAAATCTCTGTTTCTATGTACGCATATATATATATGATAAAGTAATCTGGGCTTCACAACCAAAACCAATTGGCAATGATTGGATAGGCCCAAATCCTTATAAGCACATTTGCAAGGTCCTTTTTCTCCAATGTGGGATAACACTCCACATTCTCACACGCCCCCGCACGTGTGGCGAATTTTCAAGCCATACACGTGGACAACTTATATTGGGTGACGTGGAGCACGTGTGACCACTTGGCTTTACACGCGGGCGAACCTGCAGCTCTGATACCATGATAAAGTAATCTGGGCTTCACAACCAAAACTAATTGGCAATGGTTGGATAGGCCCAAATCCTTATAAGCACATTTGCAAGGTCCATTTTCTCCAATGTGGGATAACACTCCACATTCTCACAATATATATATTATAGCTAAATGGACTGACCTTTTCAAAGCTGCCTCTAAATCATTCTCCTCCTTGTAATTGAAAGCCTCATCGAACCCTAACTTATTCTTTAGTAGATCAACCTAAATAATAGAGATGCATGCATTGATGCATATATGGAACCAATTAAGGAATGAATTAATAATTAAATGTATAAACGTACGTACGTACGTACTGCTTGTTAATCTGTCGGTACGTTTTGATTAGGTACGTAGCAGGTACCTTTTGTTTAGATCCGGCAGTTCCAACAACATAACAGCCGGCCAATTTGGCAAATTGTCCGATGAGCTGACCAACTGCACCAGATGCTGCAGAAACCAACACCTTGTCACCTTTCTTAGGGCGACATACTTCAAAGAAAGCAGCATAAGCAGTCTTGCCAGCCATACCTGCATATATATATCCATACATTAATTGATGCATAAGCCAGCAGGCTAGGCTAGCTAATTGTAACTAATGATCCATATTTTTAATCAACTAAATATTTAGGTAATGATCCATATTTTTATCAACTAATTAATTAAATATTTAGGTAAGGATCGATCGGATCAGATTACTTACCGAGAAGTCCAGTATAGTAAGAAAGAGGTACATCAGTGTGGTGTATTTTAACAAATGAGGTTTCAGGCACATTTGTGATGAGGCTGTACTCTTCCCATCTGGTTAGCCCCCAAACTAAGTCACCTTTCTTATACTCTGGATGACTCGAGTCCACAACTTTAGCCACACCGTACCCCCAGATTGGCTGCATATAGTACGTATACATCAAAATATTGATTACTTGAGCTTTTCTTTTCATTTAAATCACTTGAATGCGCGCATGTATTAACTCAATTAATGCAGTGTTATTGTATAGGAGAATATATAGGAATTGAGGAAAATAAAAACGATGTATATATGGATCATGAGATGATGCATGGACTACTTAATTGGATGGATCATATATATATGACTTACAGAGCCAGGAGTACAATAGACATATTTGGTCATTTTCTGCTGAGAGTTGATGAACATGAAATGCATCGTGGGATCGCAGGACAAGTAGAGATTGTTGACTAGTACAGCATTAACTGAGGCTGCTGGAACCTTCAAACTGATTGTGTTATCACTTGTGACATACATGTCTGACTCTCTGGGAACACCACGCACATAGTCCCTTAATATCACCTGTTTGTTCCTCACTACTTGATCACCAGCTGCCATTGCTGCTGATCGATTGCTTAATCGATTTGATTAATTGTAACAATTCTATATATGATCGACCTTGCTAGCTAGCTGAAGTAATATACAGCTTACTTAGATCGATGTTATATATATTTATAGCATATATATCGATCTATATATACTGCTCCATCAGGTGACTAGTCCAATAAACATTATAATATATAATATATATATACTAATTCAATTTTGTTTCAAACTTTCTCACGTACAGGTTAATTTGATTTTTTAATTTGTGACGGTTTCGCGCCATCTTGAAATGCCTACTCGATCGATCATGCTAGCTAGAAGACGTAATTGCTTACGAGATCGATCGAGGAGAAAAGTAAGTTGAACAATTTAACTAGGAACGTGTGTTGATCATCGACCGCTCATCTCTTCTTGTTCTGGTCAATTGGAACTTGGAACAACATCAATCATTCTACGTACCATCTTTCTTATCATTCTATCATCTTTAATTTCTTACTTGTTCGGCCGGTGGTTGCGTAGTTAATTTGTATAATCAAGATACTAATCCAACAAAGTACCTACAAATTAATTGTTCCACTTCAGCAGGAACTATTATGCATGTATTGCTTGTGATCGAATTCCCAAATGCATTGCATGCACCCTTAATTTTGTCTACATGCATGACTGGGTCAAAAAATTGAGCTGATACAAATCAGTCATTCCAATTGCAAATTAATACTCTTTCATTTTTTTAGTTTTCACATTTTTTGTGTTTCCTTAATTTTAACTCATTTTTCCACCTTCATTCCTCACTTGGGCTACCCCAAGAACTTAACTCTCTCTCTTTTCCAGACTCGCAAAATTAACCAAATTTGTATTCATTATGTCTTCAATTAAATTATTTAGTTAGCTACACTTTGAAGTACAAGACAGAATAAATAGCTATGTTATCCATTTTGGGGCTCTCTAACTTGGGCGATTATGTTTGAGTCACTATAACAAGTTAACAACAGTCAGTATTATATACCAATTAATTACATGATAAACAATCTCATCACCAACATCGATCATTAACAGTTAATACGTACAGACAATTTACATTCAAAACCTCAATTTTATGCGTAAACTCGATCGTGCCTTTATTCTCATAGTTTTTTAGGTACGAAGCCATGAATGGCTGATTTAAACTAATTAATAGGTCGGATATTACATCATATGTGATGTGAGAACCTTAAAATGGTGGGTCACTTGGCTGCTCATCAGCTCTGTATTTCTTTTGGGATCTTGTTACCATTTTTGTTTTAATTTGGTCGATTAATTAATTAGCAAATTTAGTAGTTTATTATTGTAATAATTAAAATAAGAGTAGTGCTAAAGATCCCAAAATTTTATACCAAATTTCAATACCAAATAATGTGGCATTTGCCACCTCATCCTTTATAATTTCCAACATGTATTTATATCAATTAGTTTTTATCTTATAATTCTAAACATGTATTTCTATTAATTAAATTTTTTAGCAAAAACTAAGGAAAATAATATTACTGTGAGTTTATTCCTTGCAATCTCAAAACTAATCTAGAACACCATAGATATACCACAAGCTGCGAATTGAGAAAGATGCACGCCGCCAAAACAAAAACTGTGAATCAAACTCAATATAAAAAAGATGATCATGAGAATACCATCAATAGTCTATACAAATGTCTTTGTGAATTGTAAAATCACAAAGGATTAAGATAAACAACTGCCAGATAACTACGATTAAGAGATATATTATTTTTATCTATAACACTAAGATAATTTAGTCTTTGTTATTCAAATCCATGGCCAACTGTACTCTATTCTCATCATCACCAAAGGTCTTGCTTTGTCAAAAAATTACAAATCAATAGGCTAGGGGAAAATTATATATGGCCGACATTTATTTGCATCTTTTGGAATGATCACTGTACAGCAATTAAAAGAATTGACAAAGAATTTAGTAGTGATGGATATGGTGGCTGCAATTTTTTTATCAGAAAATGATATAGGGGCTGCGATTAAGGATGAGTGTTGTAGCATTTAGGTTTGGTTGCGATTGAAGATCGGTTTTTTTTTTTTTTTTTTGCAATCTTTTTTTTTTTTTTTATCTTAGAAATGAATAAATTAATTTGAAGATTTTTTTTACTAAATGAAAAAAAGATTTTTTTACTAAATAAAAAAATACATGTTGGAAATTATTAGCGATGACGTGGTCAATGCCACATCATTTGTGATGCATATTTGGTACAGAAATTTGAGATCCCAAGCATTTTCCTTAAAGAGTAAACAAACTTATATATGGTACGTATGTTTCCAATGAAGCTAGTGTCAAAGTTGCACATGTACAAATTAACACCATATAGCTAGGTTTGATCGCTAGTTGATTATTTCTCATTAATCGATCATTAAGAGATTAAACACGTACAATTAAGAACATAGTAGCTGATTGAAGATACATAGCTAGTACGTTTATTCTCATACTTATTAGTACGTACGTTATTACACTCAAATTAAATAAGTAGTGTGGGCAAACTTGGATCGATGACTAGCTAGCTGATAATTCATTGGGCATGATGAGCAACTGCAACGACTGCTTTTCCAGCATTGCGACCAGTGAAAAGGCGTACTAGAGAAGCAGGAGCATTCTCAAGACCTTGAGTTATGTCCTCCACATAAGCGATCTTGGCTTCCCTGATGAAAGGCAGCAGCAGGTCCAAGAAGTTGGGGTAGAGGTGGTAGAAATCGTTGACGAAGAAGCCTTCCATGCGAATGCGCTTGTAAATCAGATGCATCAGATTGGTGACCCCCTCGTGCTGCTCGTAATTGTACTGCGAAATCATCCCACACACGGCAATGCGGCCGTGAAGTCTCATGTTGAGCAGCACTGCATCCAGCATTTTGCCTCCCACATTCTCAAAGTAAATGTCGATGCCTTGTGGGAAATACCTTTTCAATGCGGCATTCAAGTCCGCCTCTTCCTTGTAATTGAATGCCTCATCAAACCCAAACTTGTTCTTCAATATGTCAACCTTAATTCCAACAAACAGATCATTAATAATCTTAATTAATTTAATTAGTTCATTTAGGATCGAATTAATTAATTAACAACTTAATACCTACCTTTTCTTGACTGCCAGCACTTCCAACAACATAGCAACCCATGAGTTTGGCAAATTGGCCAACAATCTGACCAACAGCCCCAAATGCTGACGAAACGTACACATATTCTCCTTTCTTTGGATTGCAGACTTGATAGAAACCAGCATAGGCAGTCATACCAGGCATACCTATATATATGCATACCAGGCTTAATTAATTGTTAAATATATATATATTCGTACGTACAAGCATACATGATATATATATATATGTATAATTCATGAAAAGATCGATCGAAGTGCATGAACTAATTACCGAGAAGTCCTGTGTAGTAGGAAAGGGGTACATCAGTGTGGTTGATTTTGAAGAAGCTTTGCGTGTCAGTGATGAGAGTGTACTGCTCCCACTTTGTTATCCCCCAAACCAAGTCCCCTGCCTTAAACTCTGGATGCCGAGAATCCACAACTTTTGACACTCCATATCCCACTATTGGCTGCGCGCGCCCAATATAAAACAAATTTATGCACTAGATCATGACCAGACTCTGCTTAATAGCTATATTTAATTAAATCCAATTAACTAGTAGTACTTTTGAATTTAAAAATAAATAAAAAATATTAATTGAGTAGTGAATATATTCGAAATTGAAGATGATCGAGCTAGCTGGCTTACAGAGTCGGGGGCGAAGAAAACAACACGGTCTTGTGTGGTAGTGCCGGTATCACTGTGCTTAACGCCTCGCATGTAAGGATCGCAGGAGAGGTAGAGGTTCTTCAACAGCACTGACCCATTGAATTCATCTCCTGCTGGAACTTTGAGCTTAATGGTAGCTGTATTATTCAAGTACATGTCTGACTCCTCCGGAATGGCGCTTATGTAGTCTCTAGCTAGCACTTGCTGGTTCCTCACTTGCTCAACATGATCATCAACTTCACCACCTGCCATTGATTCTAGCTAGCTTAACCTTAATTAATTAGTTGATATATGTAGTTGATCGATTTCAGCTGATGATCGAGAGCGAGGAATTAATGAGCGAGGAATATATTAATGGGCTCGATCAAATGCGATGCGATATAAGCGATGCTGTCAGCAGTCTACACCACGACAAATGACATTTTGACATGCTTGGTCGTATATCAATTGTCAAGAGTATTTACCAAGTGCAGCTCAAGAAATAGTTCTTAACCCTAGTTAAACTCACGTGTATTTATTGAGCTGTTTCCAGCTATGTTGGTTAGCCATGTGTCATTATTTGTGTGGTTCTGTTAGCCTTAAACCAGTAGCTTTATATATGCTGCTCTGAGTCAGTTGTAACTCTCTCGATTAATACAAGATCATCTTTTTCCCATTTTCTCTCTGATTTTCTTCATTCCTAACATCAATCACATTCAGCAACCAACTGCAGGTTCACAGCTGAATAATAATAATAATATTCATGGTCAAATTGCTGCAGCCACCGATATGGATCCACAACTCCAGTCAACTTAGAACCTACGTACAAGGCACTACAAGTCGATCAGGATCCCAACTCGATCAAATTATTTCTAGCCCACTTATCTTCTCATGAGCCCATCCATAATTTTGCAACTCGATCATTTATATGTGATCGAGCCCATGTGGATCTGTCAAACCCTTCCTCTGATAATTCCCTAGCCCATTACCTTGCAGTCCAAAAATGTTTGACAGCCAATAAAATGAGTAGGGAGTCGGTTAGTCAGAAATTCTTAAGATCCCACCTCATTCCTGGTTAGCCCATTGTGTCGATATTGTCTTCACTTACCCACTTTAAACGACAACAAGTGATGATCAACACTAAATATATATGCTCAGTGTTACAAAGTACATATATCATTCTAGCTATATCATTTGCATTTCGCAACTTCGTGTTTACTCTCTTCCATCGTTATCACTTCTTCTCAATGCTAGCTAGAATTCAGATTGGTTACTATAAATTCATCTAACAAACCGGCCTATTGTTTATTGTTGTAGTCATGCATGCGGCCTTGACTGAGGCGATGATATATATATGCTTTAGGTAGAAGGTATCATTTTTCGTTAATTTATGCAAAACTTCACATTGGTTCCTAATAACAACTCGATCAAACAAATGATTACTCAAAATAATAGACGAAGAATACCATATATATATATCGGAAAGTCCGGAAATTTTTGGAGCTTCTGAGAAACTAGTCTACATTACAATCTAAACAATAAAAATATGGCAAGTTGGCTACCGAAAGATGGTATTAATCTACATTACATCATATTATAATCTATATATATAGCTTGACCCAAAAGATAATCTTCAAACAGATTAGAAAGCCATATATCGGACTTGGTTAATTTGTTTAATTGAGAAGATAATAACGTACAAGGAAGCAGGGACAAAATTAAATGAATAAATTTACTAGTGTCGACGGTGACTCGATCGATCATGCATGACCGACTGAGCGAGGTTGAGAGGAGGAGACAATTAAGCTCCCTAGCTCCAAAGTCCAAACATATGGACGTACTACTATCTTTATTAATTGATTGAGTTAGATTGATTGATTAGGCCTTAATTATTTGGCACCTAGCAAGCTAATTGTAAAGGACATATTTATTAGCCAAGGCCAATGCATTATGCATAGCCTGGTTGGGGATGTATTAGCCAGTAACTACCTTTTTTTTTCCATCTTTTCTAGTGAAATATTAATTAAGTTGAAAATACTCTTTAGAGAAGGGAATCAAGTGGCTGATGCTTTAGCCAATTTTGGTTCTTCGTCAACAGACTTCACTTGGTGGGACTCATCTCCAGGTTTCATTAATCACTTTTGTAATAGAGATAAATTGGGTCTTCCTAATTTTCGCTTTAGATGATCTTTGGTTTGGTCATTGGAGTTTCTGCTCCCTAATGGTTTTTTATTTGTATTGAGAATGACGGGTTTTGTCCGTCCTTCTCCCCCGTTTTTATTGTTGGGGTAAGGATATGTCTTCCCCTCTATTTTTTCTTTTTTTTTAATAAATTTTGCCTCGTTTTCGAGGTTAAAAAAAAAATACTCGATCTAAAGCGATTCTCTCCCAACGTCCGTACGTTTCAGCCAATTATTATCTCAACTACTTGATAATATATTCAAATTGAAAATCGACCAAGTAAGTCCAAACGTACTGGAAAAGGTGGGTCTTCAAAATGAAATTTATGAACTCATATATAATATAAGTAACATACAATTAAGCTCAATTAATTTGTAGGGGGAGCTAGGGGATACATCGATCACACGTACAACACAGATATGATATATGTAACATTTCTATTGTATAAGTTTACATGACCAATATTTATAAGGATATATAGCTTCTTCCTCGATCATCTCGGCCGGGCTTCACTGATGGCGGAGACGGCATATCTATATATATATATATATATAATGATCGATGATGATCGAGCTATCTAGGTAGCTAGGATGCATGGTGACGAGGACGGTGCATATATTTTGGGTGAAACTAGAGTCTCCAGGTATAAGCCCACTTGAGAAGAGCCTATTTCCCCATTGAATATAGTTCGAAATTTCCTGTGTCCAGGGTTGTATATCACTACCTTGTTGTGGTTGTGCAACATCATTAGAATTTCGCCCTTGTTTAAAACACACAAAAGCGACATCAATCCCACGTACTCCTTAGAATCCTCCATCTTCTGTGGGATGGTTGTGAATACGCTCCAAGATGCCTTGACTCCATATTCCTTCATTACCCACACTTGATAATCCGACCCGTGCGGGCTGTGGAGCATACTCAGACGCCCTCCCAAAACCCCTAACCCATAGAACGAGAAATGCTTGTCACCATCACACGGCAGGGGCACTTCTTTGTATGTCTCCTCCGTCAGATCAAAGGAGACGATGCCGAAAGGCCTCGGATCATGATCATCGCCATCGGCAGGACTGATGTTGTTTCCCCGACGGACCGCCCAGTGGAGGGCCCCGTTCAGAAGGGTACCCACCACGTTGGACATGAAATAAAAGGGGAGGGTTTTGGTTTTTATCCGCCAAGCGTTGGTCTTGAGAGTAAAGATGTCAAGTTGGGTGACGAAATTGCCATCCTTACTTGAACAAGTGGCCCTCACTATTTTACAGTCTTCGTTGAAAGAATCGTAACCGAAACCGTAAAAGTAATCCTTACCAACTACGGCTTCATCGGGGCTTGGGACTTGTTGAACGTGCCTGGTGGAGGGATTGTATATGATCAAGTGTTGGGAGTCGAGCACCAGACATAACAAGCCGTTGCAGGAGCCGACGATCTTGACGTCTTTGACAGCGGGGCGCCTCAGCGTGGACGTCACCGGGAACTCAACCATGGACTTGAGTAGTACATCATCTGCATCTGCATCGGCATCTGCTTCAGTTTTAGCAGCAGGAGCTTCTTCATTGGGTACTTGTAGATGGAGGGAGTGGAGGAGTGATGTAGAGGAGAGCATGACAAGTGATGATGTCTGATCACGATCACGTTGATGTTTGGTGGAGTGGTGAAGGTGTGACTTGATGAATTTATGGTCGGAGATGAGAGTAAGCCATGATTTGCTCACGCATTTGAAACGGAGCAGTGACTTTACCGGCAGTTGCAGCAGAATTTCCTCTATGATCTCGCAAGGAAGATCTTTATTATCAGTAATGGAAAATGAGCTGCTGCTGCTGCTGCTTTTTATTTCCATTTTCATTGTGAGTATGGTGTTGGGATATGGTCGATGGTGCATGCTATATATAGATCCAATTAAGTTTAGTTACAAGTTGGCGTGGCGGGTCATTGATTAATTCATCAATAATCCATGTCAACCTCCCAATGGATCCCAATCCCACATGGACCACACATGGAATAGGAATAGCAATAGCTAGCGATTAAGACGATTACGTACTTTATTAATTAAGCTGCCAGCTAAATTAATTACTACTTAATTCTTAAGATGATCATCGATCAGATAAATTATTTCATGGTCAAGGATCATGGCTTTATGGTGGTCCAAATCGATCTGGACCGTCCATTAAGTATTAAATATTTATTTTTATTTTACTCATGTATTAAATAATACTTAATAGACAGTCCAGATCGATCCAAAGCACCACAAAGTCATGGATCAAGACATATATATATATATATGTAAAGTAAAGATAAGATGAAGCTTAGTTACGGATATATATATATATATATATATATATATATATATATATATATATATATATATCATATAATCCATATATTTAGCTTGTTTGGTGGATGCGCTACGTAACTAAGCTTCATATATTTCATCAAAAAACTAAGCTACATATATGACCCACCAAAGTTTTGTTTGTTTTTGTTAGGTATCGACCACCGATCATATAATAAAGTTGAATCGAGATAATTAACTTGGATCCATTTATCGAGTTCGCATCCAATGCATGACTTTGTATATATGTATATATTTAACTAGTGTCTTGATCGATCGAGAGTTGAGTGTTAGTAACACGAAAAAAAATATCTTTAAAGTCGTATGGAAATGATAGTTGACTTGGACATATTGATTGATCGATGTACGTTACCTAGCTAGACTAGATAGATATTAATACAGCTGCATCAGTGTCAACGAATTTGGCTGGAATTCAATCCGATAGAGGTGAAAGCTTGAAGATGATGAAGAAGAAAATCGAAAGCCAATTTAAAAAGGAATCCATGCATCAATTTCCTTCATCCATTTGAACCATCATATATATCAATTTTTAATATTCAAAGCGTTCTCTGTAGTTGAAAATGAAAATGAAAATAAAAAATATATATCGATCCTAATTAATAATGATCGATCCCTGCTATATATCGTTATAATTTACTCTTTCGTTCACCCTAATGAATCAATATAATATAATTAGTTAGTACGTAATAGTTAACATATATGCTTTCTACTTACTAATCTTAAAACCATGCTGACTTTGTTAAATGCATAGTTAAATACTAAACATAAGACTAATCGCCATATATATATATATATATATATATATATATATATATATATATATATATGTGTGTACCAAAATTTCGTCCCTCACCTGCCTTTAATTTCCTATATTATATATTATCGAATCTTAATTTTGATCAACTAGTGACCGACTCATTGCCCGGCCTCTAATCCTCTATAATTTCATCTATAATTATCATGCTGGATCAACCGTCAACGTATACTGCTGGCTTTTCTCTGTTAAAATAAAAGTCTACTTTGTTTCCTGGAAATTAATTAAAAGTCTACTTTCTTAATAACTTGCGTACGTAGAATATCATGTACTGGGCTACTGGCAATCTGGCATGCATATATGTTGTTACAGAATTATTCAATGACAAGGATATATTGACATCATTTTCAATTCCTAAACCCTAAATTGTACTTGGGCTGCAGGCAGCTAGCTAGGTGTACGGAATCAATCAAGGTAGCTTGTTAAATGAGCAACAAGGTAGCGAGATGTTTAATTTTCCTCAGTTTAAAGTTTAAACCCAGTCAAGATCGATGGATGTATACCGTACATATATATTGTTGACAAATTAAATTGACCTGATCATCATCCCCCTTAATCTTAATTTGTTTAGGTGAGTCCATCATCTAAGTCATTAATTCCAAATATATATATGTGCCTGTTTGTACAAGTAAAACTATATATATATATGTGCAAATATATATATATATATATGGGAGATGCTCTAATGAGGACCCTTATAATGAGGATTTGGTGATGACTTTTCGACTATACCTACTTTTTTATTACATCTCGACAAATCAACCATTCAATATTTAGATATTTATGAGTAGATCACTTCTACATATTTTCAATGAAATTGGAAATCGTTAAGTCATCTATAATTGTGATTTACCATTTATGAATATGAATGATTCAAAATTGACAGATTTGGTTCGTCCATTTATTTGGTCTAGTTCGGTAGCTTAACGATTTCAAATTTTGTTGAAAATTTGTAGAAATGATCTACTCATGAATATCTTAACATTGAACGGTTGATTTGTCGAGATGTAATTGAAAAATAGATATCATAACCATTAATCGAAAAGCTCTCACCAAGTCCTCGTTATAAGGGTCCTCATTAGAGCATCTTCCTATATATATATATATATATATATGCTTGTTTGTACAAGTAAAACTATATATATGTGCAAGTAGGGGTGCAAGTAGCTAAGAAAGTCAGCCATCCCATCCATTCAAATTCAACGTACGGAAACCCAATTTTAATATTCATATTCAATATATGTTAGAGAGAGACTTCGAGCATTAATTGTACGTACATACTTGTGTATCCTCTGCTTACTAATTACAATAAAAGGTACGACTTCTTAACTGAGACTGATTCTTATGAACCAGCCCCAATCATTCATATTATAATGGACTATAGGATGGTGGCGTTTCAAATTAAAGACTGATTAATATTTGTGTAATACCTACTCTCCTCCCACATACGTACATAGGCACAATTTGAAATAAAAAAGATCTATTATAAAAAAATTGGGGAATACTTGGTATAATATGAATAATAATTACTTTAGAAAAGCCATCGATTAAAATTAAAATGTCAAAACAAGCTAAATATTAAGAAAAGAAGTTGTGAAACAAGATACGAACTACGAAGGAAGGCCACATAATGGGTTTCATTCCCAGCAAGAGAGCCCTCAAACCCAATAATGGGCTTCACCCGGTCAATTTCAGCCCAAGCACGGCAATATTAGTAAAACAAACATGCCCTTGCCCTTGCTCTTGCCCTTGCATGAGTGGAAACAAATGTGGACGCAAGGGGGCCTTTTATTGCTCTTCCATAACATTTAACTTATTTGATGTTACACACACACTTGGAAATTGGAATAAGCAAGAATACCAGTAAGCAATATGTTATATGCACACACATGCATACTATAAAATTAATACTTACTGGTGGGAAATTGAAACTAGTTGTTTGCCAAGATTGCGACCACTAAAGAGTCCGACCAAGGCTGATGGTCCATTCTCAAGGCCTTGGGCAATGTCTTCCAGATATGTAACCTTTCCCTCTCTTATGTAAGGCAGAATATAGTCCAAGTAGTTGGGGTAGAGGTGATAGTAATCACGGACTGTAAATCCTTGCATATGAATCCGCTTATATACCAGGCACATCAAATTCGTCACGCCTTCAGGCTTATCAAGATTGTATTGTGAAATCATTCCACACACTGCAATCCGGCCGTGGACTCTCATGTTGAGCAGGACTGCATCCAGAAATTTCCCACCAACATTCTCAAAGTATATGTCAATGCCCTCTGGAAAGTACCTGAGATCACCATACACCTAACTAAGTCTCAGTTTCATTGACTGCTCAAAGCTACCACATATCTTTCTATCTCCTAGCTATAAGGCAAAAACGTACTGCACATATGCGTCATTTGAGTTTCAGAGCACCGACCTTTTCAAAGCTGCGGTTAAGTCATGCTCTTCCTTATAGTTGAAAGCTTCATCAAATTTGAACTTATTCTTCAAAAGGTCAACCTATATATTATGAAAATAGTTCAGTGCAAGTCTTGCATGTGTAAACAATATCTAACATTGTAGATGGCAGCCATATATAAAAGAATAAGGCAAGTTAATTGAGGAGGACCTTTTCTTTACTTCCAGCACTTCCAACAACATAACAACCCAACAATTTTGCTAATTGTCCGACGAGCTGACCAACGGCACCTGATGCAGCTGAAATGAAGACATATTCTCCCTGCTTAGGAGAACAAACTTCATGGAAGCCTGCATAGGCGGTCATCCCAGGCATACCTATATATGGTAAAGAAACGTGCATGAGAAAGACATATATACAGATTTGTAACTCTTTACTACAGAAACATATACCAGATTGGCCTCTTAATACTAGTACAAGTGCCTGTTCTTCTAAAGATGAATACAAGAACTTATTGCTTATAACTCATAAGTCCCAACTCAATTCAAGTAATCCAGGAGACTCAACACAAGCTGATATCATAAGTGGCTATGACTGCAATTTCCAATGGCCAAGCAAACTAATGCAATTGATCAAATCAATAAGAGCCCATGCCAGCTCCCACCTAGCTAAGAATTAAATTTGTCCTAAAATGTGTAAAAAGCAATGCAATTAGCGATGGATAAATGATTCACATAGGCATAGGCACCCCTAATGATCCAGTATTCTTGTTTGAGAGTTGAGACACACACATAGAAATAACAGACATTAGTTGCTGAGACAAACAGATGAGTTGTTTCCGGGTGACTTACCAAGTATACCGGTATAGTAAGAAAGGGGCACATCAAGGTGTTGGATCTTACGGAGGCTTTCGGGCTGCGTGATTAAGCTGTAGTGTTCCCATTTGGTTGTTCCCCAGACAAGGTCACCTGCCTTAAAGTCTGGGTGCCCAGAATCCAAAACTTGACCCACTCCATAACCACTCAAAGGCTGCATTAATTAATTAATTAATTAATGTTTGTTTTCATCAACAATTAATCAATATGCACATGAAGAATTAGAGGGAGATTGAATTACGTACAGAGCCAGGGGCATAGGGCGTAAAATAAGATGAAGTATCGTGTCGAGGATTGCTCATGAGGATGCGCATGACTGGATCGCAGGACAAGTAGAGGTTCTTGAGCAAGACGGAATCTGCTGCTGCGCATGCTGGAACTTTCAATCTGATGGTAGCATCCGTAACAAGGCTCATGTCTGACTCTTTGGGAAACCCTTCCACATAATTATTGAATATCACTTGCTTGTTCTTCACTTCCTCCTCCGCCATTGTCTTGACTTCAATCTCTACTGGTCAACACTATAGTCTCTCTATGTACTTTAATATTTATACAGGAGGCCGGAGAGGACAGCATAAATATTACATATAATTTCCCTTGTTTTTCTTTTTTAATTTCTGTTTTACTCCGGTGGCGACGATATATGGTTTCATCAGCGCTTACGGTTGGTTTATTCTTTTTTAAGTTAGGAGCATCTTCAACAATGATACTCATTTTTTAAGTTAAAATATCTAGAAAAATAAAATTTAGCTAGCAATTTAAAAATTTCACTCCAACAATACTAGCTATTTATTAGTCATATAAAAAATTTCATCAAATAATACATTGACATGTGGAGAGAAAGAGAAGAGAAAAGGGGAGAGAGAAATATAAATATTGGTTTAGCTATTCAGATTTTCTAACTATATTTAGCTATCAATTTAACAAAAAGTGAAATTTAACTTTAGTTTAGAGCATCTCCAATAGAGTAGTTATATTGAGATTTCAGTAGTATTATTGCTATTTAGCATAAAAAATCAGCTCCAGCAGAATACCTAAACTAGAGTTAAATTTAACTTTTTGTTAAACTAATAGCTAGTGTTGTTGGAGTGAAATTGCTAAATTGCTAGCTAAATCTCATTTTTTAGATATTTTAACTTAAAAAATAGGTATCATTGTTGGAGATATTTAGGTACTCTGCTTGAGCTGATTTTTTATTCAAAATAGCTATAATATTACTAAAATTTCATTTTAGCTATTATGTTGGAGATGCTCTAAATTTCACTTTTTAAACTGATAGCTATAGCTAGAAAATCTGAATAGCTAAACCAACACCTATATTTCTCTCTAACCTTTTTTCTTCTCTTTCTCCACATGTCAATGTATTACTTGATGAAATTTTTTATATGACTAATAAATAGCTAGTGTTGTTGGAGTTAAATAAATTTCATTTTTTTAAGTATTTTAACTTTAAAAATAGGTATCATTGTTGGAGATGCTCTTATGCATTCAAATTAAGCATAATGATTGAAAGGTCATGCAATGGTTCACTATCCATGTCTCCATGAGTCATGAGGCATAGAGGGATCCTAGAACTTTCAAAGGATGAATTAATGTAGATGGATCATATAATCAAGATCGAGTTAATTAGTTTGTTAGGGTCATTATTGATGTAATGAAAATCCATTATTGATGTAAAACTGTACCACCAAATAGCCTTTAACTGAATATGTACAGGGAAATGTCTTGTAAGTAGATAATTGAATTTTAGATCAAAAGAGGAAGTGGCATGCATGAGGTAATCAAAAGAGTTGCTCGTTCAAAAAAAAATAAAAAAAATCAAAAGAGTTGCAGTAGCTTTAATCGATTTTTTTTTTTTTGAATTGGATTTAGTGGGTATTTTAGGTAGTCAGGAATCTTCAAAACGGTGACAAGCTACTCAGACAGGGGCTGGCTTTTTTTACCGAATTCAACCGAACCGACCGAAAACCGACCGAATCACCCCCATTCGGTTCGGTAACGGTTCTCCAGTCACAAAGGTTCGGTAATTACCGAACCGACCGAATATCAAAATATTCACTATATTTTGCAGCTTACAGGATTCGAACCCTCACCCTCCCTTGTGAAGAGTCGTACCTTACCCACCATGCTACAATTTCTCACTGTTATATAATCACAAAGTATTATATTTATTTAGTTCTTAACTTCCCACTAAAAAATAAAAAAATATATTCTGACCCACCACTTCCTCTCTCTCTTTCGTTCCTCCTCCTTCTGTTCTTTCTTTCTTCCTCATTCCAGTAAAACCTCTTCTCTCTTCCCAATTAATTCCAGCAACTCTCTTCTTTCTCTTTCTTCATTTTTTTCATCTTTTCTCTTCTTTCTTGCTCCCTCCCTCTTTATTCAACATAGTAAACCCGTCACCATTTCCATCTGCAAGTCAAAACAGAAGCACCCATCTTTGAATTTCAATTCCCTGAAGAGAATCTCAATCATGACAGGTGAGTTGCAATTAAATTTCTGGGTCCATGGATTGAATTAGATCTACAATTCAGGGACGATCTCAAACACAATTGTGGTGATGAACTGATGATGGGTTTCTTGGGAATGCTTTACATGGCTGAAGATCGAGATCATCCTCCAACTTTACCAAGAATCAGGCTTGCTCGGTAATCGGGTGCCAACCGAAAACCGAGCCGATTGCTCGGTATACCGATTATCGGTAACCGACAATGGCCGGTTCGGTAACGGTAGAAAATTTTTGGATTCCGATCACATTCGGTTCGGTATCGGCATCGACCAAAAAAGGTCGGTAACCGTACCGAAGCCACCCTACTCACGGTTGTTGCAAAACCGTAGCAAAAATATTTAATCAAATAAATAAAAGAGACAATTTATTAAATAATTATATTCGGATCTCCTAATGGGAGGGGTTAATTAGGACAAGTTTCAATTAATAAGCTTACTAGCGGCTGATTGCAAGGCCAGGCTACAGATGGAGGAAGCACGATCAATATATAATATATATATATATATATATATAGGATCGGAGCTGCCAACGCCACAGGCTCAAGCAACTACTAGTTCAATTCCTAGCTTGAAACAATTAACTACGTACTACACGTACAGTAAACACTAACTAAAAATCTTCCTCCTTGGGGCCCGGCGGCCTAGAGACAACTTGTAGGCTGAACCGTACCGGCAGATGTTCCACCGGCATGGGTACATGAAGCTAGAGCTGCTTGGTTATTGTATGTCAGCTTCACATTCTCCAATCTGATTCTGCTACATGGGTACTTTGAACTACAATCGAATTTCACTGCAACTTCCGTTGCTGATGTACCATGAATGTCTTGATATGTCACATCACTGATTTTAACTCCAGAAACCTGTATGTATGTATGTATTTCAAATAACGTACACTCATGAATAACAACAATGGCAATTCGGCTTATTCATAAAGCATCCGGCCGGGTTTCAACAAAAAGCATCCGGCCGGGTTTCAAAATTAGACAATATCTCTTACCTGACCAGGGCAGCCTTGGTTGTCGGGACAATATTCTTGATCGATGACGATCGGATTTTGAACGTTAATCATGACAGCATGTTGGAAAAGAATGTTCCTAGCAAATCCGGTGCTAGGCCTCCCCCAGGACTTGATCCTCACACCATTTTGAGTATTGGTAAATGTCACTGTTTTAACTGTTACATTTTGCACACCAGCTTCCTGTTGGTCTTTGCCTAGACTTCCAATGCTGCACCACGTACAACAATATCAACCGTTAGATACTTAATTATAAACCTAGCTAGCTCACACAAATATATATAACTAAATAGCTCAAACTCGTATATGGATATTTTTAAAGATTTACGTACCTAATTCCATGGCCAGGTCCACATGCAACATTTTCAATCCACAAGTTAGAAGTCCCAGGACCAATAGAAACACAATCGTCACCGGTAGAAATTTTTGAGTTAAGAATGGTTACACTAGATG
Organism: Rubus parviflorus; assembly: GCA_029955375.1. Taxonomy (NCBI): domain Eukaryota; kingdom Viridiplantae; phylum Streptophyta; class Magnoliopsida; order Rosales; family Rosaceae; genus Rubus; species Rubus parviflorus. Next base: position 23,054,361 of record JARGGL010000004.1, read on the forward strand.
ACATTTGAACGTGGATACCATCGGTGTTAGGGCTGTTGCCGGGGGCGGAAACTTTAACCCCTTGCATTTTTACGTTGTGACAACCGTTGACAACTATGTGAAACATTTGGCTGTTTAGAGATACCAATCCACTAACCACAATGTTGTTGGAGTTGGAAAAGCCCAATGTCTGCATATAACATAGATAATCACCCGCATATTAATTAATTATTACACAACATAATTCATGCTAAGTAATCACCCCTAAAGCATGCAATCAATTATAAAACCACCAAATGATAGTGCATTAATTGACCTTTGAAATTCTCGCTAGCTAATATTGAAAAAGAGGCTATAATTAAGCACATGAGTTGGGATATTTATCAAAGTAAGTTTCTTGTTCTGGCAACTGATCAATGGTTGAGATTTTTAGGAGAGAACTTGTGTGAGTGATGGACGGAAGAGATCGATGTATATGATCGAGGGTTTTGGGATACATGTTGATACTGTTCCCATATGCATGCATCAATATCAATGCATGGTTTATGGCTTTAATTATATAATGCAACATAATTGCCTGGGATCGTGGGATTATCGATCATATGGTCAGTCTAAACTCACAAGCTATATATACGCATTATCTCCAGATTAAGAATCAAATAATAACTTTAAATATAGCACTTATTAGTAAGTTTAACTCAAAAACTCAACTTTTAGGAAAGCAATGAGACCAATATAATGCTCTTAATTAGAGCTAGCTAGCTAAACGGTTACATGTCTATATCCCCATAAAATGAGGAAACTCTAAACCCACACGTAATTAATGCATATATATATGACCAGTTTGGTGATCTAGAATGTGAAAGTAGTGAAAATAGCAGTAATCGTGCTTTTAACCAGTCAATTATCCCCCTAATCTATTCAACGTCTTTTTACTCGATACGTGAAAGGTACTAGAGTGGAATTCAGATGGACGCTTCAACTTTTCTTATAACATGGGGGTGAATAGACAATATGTTAAAGGACAAGTTTAATAATTAAGATTAGATGAAGTGATTAATAAAGGTGCTTAATTAATTGCTTACCGTGGCTCCGCTGGGGCAACTCTTGCCGGAGTTCTTGCAAGCCCACAAACCAGTGCCTTGACCGTCAAGAATTCCGCCGGAAATGGTGACTCCGTTGACGTGCTGAAAGAGGAGCCAGTTTCCGGCATTTCCGATGACCCGGTAGTCAGATGGAGCCACCAGAGTTCCGGCGATGCGGAAGGTAATGCGGCTGTTCTTGCATGGTCCGCTGAACACGGCATTGCGAAGCAAGAACCTCCCTGCCGGCACATAAATCACGGCGGGATTCACCGAGGCACATGCTTTGGCCCATGCAGAAAGGAAGGCTTTGGTCGAGTCGGTCTTGCCGTCTGGTTTGGCTCCTAGGGTGGTCACGCTGTAAGTGACTGCGTTGGCCATTGCGGAGTTGATGAAGATAAACAGGAATGACAGGACAATGAGGCTTCTGGAGTTTGCCATTTGACTAGCAAGTCTGAGAGAGAAAGAGCTAGAGTCTTCTTAATTCTTAGTTTGAGAAGATACTATATCGAGAGGTTAATGATGGAGTTGAAAGGAGGACTTGTGTGGGAGCAGGTTAATTGATTGTGAGGAAGTTTAAACGGTTGAAGGGGTATTTATAGGCTTAAAATGAGATGAGATCGAGAGTATATTTGTATTAATTTTAGATTGTAACGGAAAAAAAAAAGAGCGAAAAGCAAGCAAGCAAACGGCGCCGAAATGTCCTTACGTACTTAGGTTGCTATCAACTTAGAGTTAGAGGGATAAATTGCTTTTCTCACTACTTCTGGGTATCCTCTCCTCTTTACCGAAATGACCTTACGTATGCTTATTCATTTTTATTTTTTAGAGATGGATTGTATTGCAAATTTGTTAATTTGTTACAATAGTACGTATAGCATCAGGTGATCAACGTACCCATCCCCATTCCTTAATTTGCTTCTTATTTTCGGACGATATTATATGCTAATGTTTTGCCCTTCTCTTGCTTGATCGGCAAGTGATTTTTTTTTTGAACCAATACGTACGTGATTGCTTTATACTACTTAAAACAACCCTTTAACGACCGTCATTCATGCTCATATATATCATAAAAGTTAAAACTATATATTTCCAAAAATCAAAGCAAGAAAAAGAACATTGTGAAAAGAAAAAAAAATTAAAACCCAATTTATTAATTAAGTCACCACAATTTAACTATTTAAGTCAATAGTTGGTCAAAATTAAGAACTGATGATCGAAATTATTAATCGATTAATGGATAGAAAGCGCATGCATTGCATGTGTCACTGCATGGCTTTCTTGTCAATTGGTGGTGTTGAGAGTTTTTGTGTTTTTATTGTAATTAACTATTACTACTTCGTGTCCACTAATTTGAATGAGGTCGAGTAATGGTAAAAAAAATTTAAACGAGAGTTGTGGAGGATTCCATAGGAGACGAATAGTTTGGACTTTGGAGTTATACATATATATACTGGTTTTTGGCCTTGGGGACTCCTCCACTCCAGTAATCAAAAAAAAAAACGTGTTTATTTCATCCTCTTCCAATCAAAAGTACCGGAACCGCAAGATAAACACTAAATATAGGCTGCATCAACCCTAAAAAGGTAATTCTCATAATCTTTAGATCGAGTTGATCACATGTCAAGTAATAATTTCTCAAATATTTCATTTACGTACATTGTCACACGATATATATATTCGATTGATATACATAATAATTTTGTTTTTCTTAGGGCTAGATAGTTGTTGCAGTACCTTTGTGGTGATCATTACGCCTAAGATACGATACTTACTTGCTACATTAGCTAATGTCGGAATTTTCGATCTCTTAAAGGTAAGGGCCGGATGGAGAACTTGGCATGATAGCTCTGTTAAGTATTTATTATCGATCATCAACTTTTTAGGATAGTGAAGTGAACAGCTTGTTTAATTATATGATGATGATAATTCGTTGGTAGATATTGTAATTTGATGCATGGAAGATGCAGATGCAAATTAAACTTACAAATATGATATATGAATTAATTAAGGGGAAGGTACGTACGTAACGTGACAAATGGAGTAGAATACGGAGAAGCAACCGGCGTAATATATTCTCATGCCCAAAACTCAGGCCCCTAAATTATGTAATGGATCTAACCATGTTCTGGTTCTGGATAATATATATATCCAATTAATTAACTAAAAAAAAGGTGTACGATTTGCCGCTGCTGACTCCTCGATCGTTATGGGGGATGGAATAATATTCGCATGCAAGCATGGATTGGATCCCCTCCCTCTACTGCATGATCGAGTCGTAGTTTGTGCTCTCGTTAGTTAGTTTCTTAATTTCTTCTATAAATTTGCTGCATATATATTTGGACAAGTACGACGTACGTAGTGGCTAGCTAGGGTTTTTGCATGCATCATCCATCTGAATCGAGATTACTTAATCAATCATCTCACTTGTTACCACAAGATATATATCCATCTGATTATTGAATAAAGATTCTGATGGAAGTGCCTAATTAACCACCGGCCATACATACAATCTGTACATATAAAAGCGCGCAGCTAATTAACCATATACGGCATGCACCTATCTATGATCACCAATAAAAAATTGGTAGCGAGATTGCTTCCATGAGTTTAGGGCATGATTCAGGGCTTCTCAACCGGAATATGTACGTGGCAGAATTGTGTTGGTGAGCTTCATGTACAGTTAATCAATCAGAGCAAGCCATGTGAGCGTAAAGCCATAGGCACAACAGCCCATGTTATGAATTATCATCATTAATTATTATTTTCTACTTTTTGTTCGTATTAAATATTAGACGTATATTAATTCATCAAATTAACAATTTCAATGATGAGCCTAATTCGATCGAGCAACATGTACATTCTGTTTGACAAATTAGGCTCCAATGTGACTGTAACAAACACAAAGCCTTTTCGATCTACAATTAAGATGAACAAATGCATTGTATGATCGATAATGCTGAGAAAGACATAATTACTTTAAGTTGATGCATAACGCATAAGAAGAAAAAAGGCAAAGGCATTGCGTGAGCAAAGGGTTTTCAAGAGCATGCAGTATTGCAGTTACTTCATATATGATCCTGCACGTATATATATATATATATGTAGCTAATAATTAGTTTAAGTTCATGCATTTGATTAACGTGACAATGCTGATGCATGAGAAAGACTTTGGATATTAATTAATTAATTATGTGTTTGAACGTACTTAATTATATATAGGTCAAAGTAGATATATAACTAGGTAGCTAGCTAAGTATAGGATATAAGATGGGTCAAATAGTATAACGATCGTGGCACACCATAGTAGGTGCATGTTCGATCAATGATTGATACTGGCGTCAACCATGAACCATTTGCAGGCGTAGAACTAAGTACTAATATTGAAAACAAGGATTAATTAATTGGTAGTAAAGATATATCGAGGAGCGAGCTAAAGAAGAAGAAATTAAGAAGGTCAATTAAGGTGAATTAGGTTTTCCAATCATGTGAACAAGTAGTTGTTAACGCATATATATAGAAGTTCTATATATATATATATGACAAAATGCCATGTGCAGTTGCACTGATTTATCTAATAGTATATATTATGGCGTGATGAAGGGTTTAATGGTTATTGGCTAGCCTGGCTAGCGATAGTCGTTGAGAAATATATGAATGTGCTATTTGTTGTTGGTAACCTGTACGGTGCACTAATTATGTTTCCCAATTAATATCAGAACGCTATATATATATATAGATGAAGTTGTTCTTCAACTACTAGCTAGGGCAACCTTAGAGCTTTTTTTTTTTTGCTTTTTCTGATTGAAATTAGATCTACTTACAGAGAAGGCTATTCATTTAACTCAATCTATTACCTGAAGCTAGCTAAATAACACTTATATGAATAATGTTAAATTGTAGTGAACATTGAACAATGCTAAAAAAAATATATTGTAAGACCAATGTTTAAAAATCACATTAACTGTCACATTATATGGTTTTGATACAATATAAACACTATTCATCAAATTTATTTTTGATAATATTTTCAAATTATGTGAGTGGTATTATATTGCATGTGTGTCGTACTTGTGTGCATGATATCATGTACACATCACACCACTCCTCTTATATTAAGTAATTTAATTGCTTGCCAAATAGAACTGATTAAGAATTTAATTTAGATCAATCTAGTAGCTAGCTGATCATGAAAAAGCAAAGGTACGTTCGTAGTTCAAAGAACTAGTAAATAACTTGACAATCAAGCTACTATATTCATAAAGTGATCGAGTTTGGTCCATATCCATGCCAAATTATGTACCGAAAGAAAGTACGTGTATCACTTTTAGAAGAAACACAAACTTAATTATCTATTTATAAATACAGTTTCTTGCAAATCAAGTTATAATTAAGTAGCTAAATCACTCCATCGAGTTACTGTATATACTGTAGGAGCTTTCCATAATTAGGGGTAACCTAGCTAATTAAATGGTTTACCACATGGGCATTTCTTCAATAGGTAAACTAAGTAAGAAAGGAACGCAAATACGTTATATATAGTGATTAACTTAATTTTCAAGTCGACTGTTAAGAAAAGTTTAAGTCAACAGGTCTATATATATGTTACTTGTTTGAATAAGGGTTTAGACCAAAAAAAGTATTGGTGTGAAAATGCGGAGTGTTACTCCATATTCGAAAATTGTGTTATTGTAATAGAGTTGATAAGAGTTTGAGACTTTGGGGTTCTCAAACTAATACCAATTGATTTTGGGTGTGATCACTGTGATGTCAATTTTATAATGTTAATTATTTTTATTTTGAAAATCCAAACTGGTTTGGACTCGTCCAATTTTATTAATTTTTTTTCCGATTACGTATTATAGTTTTATAATTCAAACTGTTCATATTTTAAATAACCTTTTAAATTTCATAACTACAAAAATAAATCAATTGAATAAGGGATCGTTTATATTCATAGAGTTGCTTCAAACAAATAGATGGTTGTTATGAAAATGTTACCAAAACCGTCTATTTATTGGATGAGCAATTAAAACCATCACCATTTAGAAATTATTCTCTAAATGGTGATTTAAAAATAAATGGTTCGGATTATGAGACTATAATGTGGATTATAAAAAAGGGTCAATGACCAATAAGCTCATATACTCTATAGAGTTGCCCAATAAATCAGACAAAATATAATTTTGCCCAATAAGGTCATGTAATGAAAAACAGGGAGCAATATGACATTTCTATACAACATGTTTTATATAATTTACGAAATATGTCACTGACTTCAAACCCACTCAATTATTGTTTGACAATAATATAATTGGTTTATTAAGTGACAATAAATTTGTTATTGTCAGATAATAACTGGCTTATTGAGTGACAATAAATTTGCTATTGTTAGATAATAATTTGTTACTGTTAGACAATAATTTGTTATTGTCAAACAATAACTGGTTTATTGAGTGACTCTCTCTCTCCCTAACCAGGTCGAATTAACTCTCTCTCTCTAACAAATATCCAGCGACTAATAATAGGGGGCAAAATTGTCAAGTAAAATTGGCTTGAACTGTTAGAAATAACTTGTTGGGAAATAGTGTGACTTCTTGGGCAAAATACCAACCTTATTGGTAAATGTTAGGAAACCTAAATCTAATTGAGAATATTTTTGAGATTATTGACCTTATTGGTAATTTTTCTTATAAAAAAAGAGTTTTTCAATTGGGACCTTCAAATTTTCTTACATGACCTCCCTCTTATTTCAATTATTAAATTGCCTGTTTATCTTCATATAAATTACTACTATGGACAATAGATTATAAACAGGTAAAATTTTATCTACAAACTTTCCACTGGTTTTACTCTCATATGTGCGTACAACCTCTTTTCAACCTAATTAAGAACAATATATTGATGACCATAAGAACATACATATTGGTAAAAATAGCACAACAGAAAAAAAGAAAAAAGCACACCATTGAGACTCCATTTTTCAACAAGAGCATATTAAATTTCACAATTAAATATTGATTTATGAACTTTTTTAAAATTAAAGAGGTCGTGTGAGAAAATTAAAAAGTTCCAATATAATTGCTCAATAATCTATGGAGGTTTAGAGAAAAAAAAATTAATTATATGTTTTTTTTTCTCTCTCAATGAACAAAAAAATGAATGAAGGTATAATGAGTGAATTTGGAGGTATAGTACGTAATATAGTGTTTTGTAAGTGAATTATATGAATAAGGTTATTTTAGGAATTTAAAAGAGGTTTAGAGCGAAAATCTTGTAATTTGAAAGATAAACGGAGGTGTAAAAAGTATAGGAGGTCATAAGAGGTAATTTGGAGGTCCCAATAAAAAAACTCATAAAAAAATGAAAGTAGTTTGGATAAGAGTACTGTTTTTCTTTTACTTATCGCAATACGAATTGTCAAATTCTATTTAACTCACCAGCTAATTAAGAATGGGAATTATGTTGTTTCGATGCAGACCAAGAAGCGGCCACATATATAACCAAGGAAGGATCTATGAATGTACTTAACCAGCTGTAGCTGGATAGTTTTCTGTGCAATCTGAACTGAAAATATATAAAGTTGGGTAGATATATATTAACCAAAATCTTAAATGTTTGAGGCAACCAACAATCAAACCTTTAATAAAGTGCCCATTTCAAACACATTAACTAAAACACCACTCACTAAATTGCAATTAATGGGACAAGTAGCATATATATCAACAACAATCTTTTCTTTCTTAAAAATAGAACATTAGCATCCTACTTCCTTTTCTAACTTTTCTATTTTATCCTTCTAAAATGTATTCAATGTCTTTGATTTGTATTCACTACCAAAGATAATTTTTTGAGTTTAAATTTTCTCCATCTTAACTAACAAGTTTTCACTTGAACTATCTAATTTTTTTTTCTCTACAAAAAACAAAACTAAGCTCACCTAAATTGTAAATGAGCATTGCTACATATACCAAAAAATTATACTAAATATTCATACCAAATAATGTGGCGTCTGACATGGCAGATGACACATCATCAACTTCAATCTAATAATTTTCAGTTAATTAATCTAATTTAAAAACATTAAAAAAAACAACAAAAACAATAATTCAATTTGATTAACCTAAATTGCCATGATTGATCAAAACTCAACTCCCCTGCCTCCATGGCTCCATCTCGATCCCCAGGTGAGGTGAGGTTCTTTGTAATCCAACTTGACTCTCTCTCTCTCTCAAACAATTTGCCAAAGACGAGATTCCATCGCCTCCTGTCCATATGTGAATAAAATTTTTGGGTTAGTTTTCTGGTATGCATAGATTTTCAATTATGTTGTTAAGTGAGGTTTCCAGAAACTATCAATTTTAATTCTCAAACAGTGGAATCTAGAACTTAATTGGTCTCTAACATGTGTCCTCCTAATCAAAATTAGTCACTCAAGGATGAAAGATAATGCCCAGCCTCAATCGTGCGGTTCCGTTTGGAATCATCTGAATAAGAAGAGTTTTAGGGTTTGAAAACATATTCAAGTTGGATAATATTCTCTAATAAAAAAATTAATATTTTAAAATTAAAAGACATGCTGAAAATTATTAGATTTAAGATGATAATGTGGCGCTTTGCCACTTCATTTGGTATTGATATTTAATATAATTTTTTGAGACCTCAAGTATTTTCGGTTGTGAATACTAGCTCCGTCCCTGTATATAACTGTTTGTAATCTAGCCCGTTCGATCTAAAAGCCCAACTTATAGATTAATAGGTGCTGTAAGTCTGTAACCATGGTTCCTTCATCTCCTCGGTCGATCCATCATCCACAAAGCAATTGTGTGCATATATATGTATCTTGTTCTACACTTGTACGTACGTTCGCAGCCAAGACCTGTGTGAACCTATATATGGTACGGAATCAAGTACGGACTAAACTATGCGCCAATGGTACGTCAAAATTCAAAAACACACACACATATATATACACACACACACCCACACACACATAAGCTCATATGTTATTTTGTATTAATTGTTAATTATTTAGGGATGGATATATCCTAGCTAATTCCTGATATATACTCTTCCGTCATTAATTTTGTTAACCTTGAAAGCAAGCCCATGATGGATGACATTAATAGAACGTACAGGTCCAGAATGGCTAGCTAGCTGTATATGATCGAATATATATATATATGATGGAGTCGATCCGCTGTAAGGCTCGTCGATCTCTGCCTTAGGAAATATATATATCTATTACTTTGCATCAAACATTTGATAACTAGCTAAACAATTAGGAAACGGATAAATTAACATTAATTTGATCGATACACCAAGAACGCCAAATCATATTGCATGCAGCGAGCTGATAGATAGAGATTTTTCAGCAAGCTAGGATCGATTGAGTATACGTATAAATTGATCATACGCCACATGCATGTGATCCATTATGAATTCGATCATGAATTATAATCACATGCAACAAACACTTACAGTACTACAGCTCCATCAGTACGGCCAGCTAGAATACGTATTATCGATCATATATGATCGAATTAATATGAGATGAGTACGCTGCCTTCAAGTTAACCAATAATTTTTTATTTGATCACAAACCGTCGATCGGTCCATACTTAATCAATACATCTAGCTAGATAGCTATATATATTCGCAATTAAAGTTAATTACCAAGTGATTAAGATGGCGCCTAATGCTGTTGTTATAACTTTTCTGATAGCCTTGCCCTTGCTGTTTGAATCATCATCACAAGCAGCTGGCGGTGCAACCTACAATGTGGTGAGCTACGGTGCGAGAGGAGATGGAAAAACAGACTCGACCAAAGCATTCCTCAGGGCTTGGTCCTCGGCATGCTCCTCAGCTACGTATACAACAGCCGCCACCGTTTACGTTCCTCGGGGCACCTTCTTGTTGAAACCCCTAGTTTTCAGCGGGCCATGCAGAAGCAGCAGAATTGTGTTTCAGATGGGAGCAGGAACTACTCTAGTTGCCCCTTCCAATTATTGGGAACTCGGAAACTCCGGAAATTGGCTTTTGTTCATAAAGGTCACCGGCCTTTCTATCTACGGAGGAACAGTTGATGCTCGCGGAGCTGGATTTTGGCATTGCCGGAGATTTGGCAAGAGTTGCACGGCAGGAGCCAGGGTACGTACGTCGTACGTAATTACTACTTAATTACTAGCTAGTTTAATTAACTAATGATGTAATTCATTTGCATCATTGCATGCATATATATATATGTATGTATGCAGTCAGTATCGTTGTTTTGGTGTAGTAATGTGGTGGTCAGCGGGTTAAGGTCCATGAACAGCCAGACTATGCATATCGCCATTGACAATAGCAACAATATCCTTGTCCAAAATGTGTGGATCAGAGCCCCGAGCTCTAGTCCTAACACAGATGGCATCCACGTGGAAGCTTCCACTGGTGTTACCATTAGTGCTAGCACCATAATGACCGGAGATGACTGCATATCAATTGGCTCTGGCTCAAGGAACTTGTGGATTGAACGCATTGCCTGCGGCCCTGGACATGGAATAAGGTACCTACATATATTAGTATTACATATATAGCCTCCTCTACCATCCTAAGTCGTTAATTTTTTTATATTTTTTTTCTTTCATTCATAATTTTCTTTTTCGACCCCAACCTATATTACAGAAGAAAAAAAAATTGTAAAAAATATATATGGAAGCTCGATCAGATAGAATAGTTGGGCAAGCCGCCAGTTAAAGTTTTACACAAACCCTTGATAATTAAGTTGATTGAGCCTCACTATTTATGAGATATGATCCTCTAAATTGAATAACATGCGTGCAGCATTGGTAGTCTCGGCGGTTCTGTGAATGAAGATGGTGTGCAAAACGTGACAGTAACAAGTTCCGTCTTCACGAAAACGCAAAACGGCGTACGGATCAAATCATGGGCGAGAGCTAGCAATGGTTACGCAAGAAACATTGTTTACCGCAACCTTATCATGAAAAATGTCGATAACCCCATCATCATCGATCAGAAATACTGCCCTGGCAACCAAGGTTGTCCTCATCAGGTACATAATTAATTATTGATTAGCCCATGTACGTCATATGCTTAATTAATTGATTAATCAACCTGCGCGGTATGCAGAGCTCTGGCGTCAAGATTAGCAAAGTGACATACAAGAACATAAGGGGCACATCAGGCACACAAGTAGCCATGAATTTCTACTGCAGCTCTAGTAATCCCTGCTGGGGGATCAAGCTCCAAGATATAAGGCTCACTTATTTAAAAAGGGCAGCCACTTCCTCTTGTGCCAATATCGGTGGCAGCAAAAGCGGAGTAGTCATACCAAGGAGTTGTTTCTGATCATCCACACACCCATCGATTGCATATATGTGAAAGCAAAATACTGTATAACATCGATTAATTTGTACCTCTTCTCTTGCTTTTTAATCTGCGTGTTTTTTTTTTTAAATAAATAAATAAATTAAAGTACGTCAATTAATTTCTCTTCTAAGGAAGGTTTGTATGTATGTGTAATATTACTTGTATATTTGAACCGTGGATAAGATATTTCACTACATTTCTTCTTCAAGCACAAGTTTTAGGAAGACATGGACTAAGCAATGCAGAGTTGCGGATAATTATTATATGTATATAGCTAGCTTTTCCATTTTTTAAAGATTTTTCAGATAAAGTATATATTTATAAAAACAACTTAGTTATTAATAAACGTTATGGATCAACGCCTATTTATAAATGGAACATGCATGAACTTGAACTTGATGATCATCGAGTATTGGATAAAAAAAAAGATGCTCTTTTTAGCTCCACTTGAAGATATATATTTTATATATATAGAACATATGGTTTGGAAGTTTAATTGGAACCCTTTCACATGGTTGCAACTTTATATATGCTTCTTTCTTCTAATGATTTGTTCTTGACAAGCTTGGACCCTTGAACTATGTGTATACGTACGTTATTGAAGAATAAGTTTCTGCCTCACTTGACTTTTCGGATTACATAAATTAATGATTAATATTAGAGTACTATTTTCCTTTTAAAAAACGAAAGACATCAATTCACTAGAATACAAATATGATATCTATTGTCTAACTCAAAGTCTCAAAAGTTTAGGTCACCATTCCGATGGATGTCTAATTCTGAAGCAGCTTTTTTAATGGATTGGCATTAATTAGTAAAAATGATGCTTTAATTACAAGAAAGTACGTTTTCTATGTCATTTACTAGTGGTAGGTATGCGAGCTAGATTGTGAGATACTAAGGCCATGACACATGTTGCATATATGTCCATCTCTGCTGCCTATAATAAGATCGATGTGTGATGTGAAAGACAAAATTAATTGTACGCGCGTAGTTCCAGCTCTAGTTCCAGCTCGATCATTGATTTTGGTGGCTTTAGGGGTGGATTAACAGAGTAAACTAATGGTGGTCTAAAATAAAAGTCATCATGCCTGACGAGATCGTACGTACAAACTAATCATAATTCACACATACATACATACATACATACATACATACCTATATGTAGTAGTCGACTAGTGGGATATATATTCTAATATTCATATGAAAAATCACGTTGTTTCGGAATTGGCTCAATGATTAGGAGGTGAGCGACGCACAGTCGCGAAAGCTAGCTAGCGCTGGTGGATCGATATTAATTGATGTTAGTTAATTCTAGATGACCGGTGTTCATGGCCGACTACTCCGCCTGATACTCCTCCGGGGTTTCCTCCACGTGTCACATGCATATATGCATATGCTTGGCAGAATTGGAACGAACACCGTACTACGTACTGCTAGCTAGCTCGCTTGATCAGAAGGCTAGGCCAGGACTTGTTCCCTACGTAAGCTAAGCTAGCTAGCTATAGGTCACCTGCCTTTTGGATTTTTAATTATTACTTTAAACTAACCACCTCGATAATCAAATAAGTGTTCCAACGTACACTAGTACTCCATCGATCATTCCTTCCTTCCTAACTAACGAACATGCCCGCCGTCTTTCTCTCCCTCAATCTGTATAAACAAACTGTGTGTATATGGTGTTATATAAGCTAGCTAACACATGCATTCATATATGTCTCCGTACATATCAAAAACCAGAGAACCAACGACGTGCAACTAAAATAATACTTCTTCGCCATTGACTTTGCCTTTGATCCGTGATAAGCAGCCAACCATCCTTTTTAGAAATTTACTCTTAATTAAAAATTGAGATTAGATAACACTACTAGTAGTACAGATGGAATCAGAAGTATCGATCGGAGCACTATAAATACCTCCGAATTGCCTCTTTTTGTTCAAATATATCCAAATCCAAACTTCCACGTACATAACTGACGGATCGACTGAAAAATGGGTGTCATCAATCATTGCGCATGCCTACTACTTATCTCCTTCTTGTTGATGATATCCAATGCAGCAGCAGCAGCAACTTATAATGTGATGAAATATGGTGCAAAAGCAGATGGGAAAACAGACTCAACCCAAGCGTTTGTGAAGACATGGGCAGCCGCATGCAGCTCTGCCCAGACAGCCACTATGTACGTCCCCAAAGGAAGGTTCTTGCTAAAGGCTGCAGTGTTCAGAGGCCCTTGCAAGAGTAGAATCAACGTTCAGATATACGGAACCCTGATTGCCCCTACTGATTATTGGGCTTTGGGCAACTCCGGCTACTGGATCTTATTCATTAAGGTCAATAGACTTGCAGTTTTCGGTGGTACGCTCGACGCCAAGGGAGCTGGCTTTTGGGCTTGCAGGAAATCCGGAAAGAGCTGCCCTGTTGGAGCTAGGGTATGTATACGTGCATGCTAGCTAGCTAGCTAGGATTACATATATTAACTGTTAACTAACTTATATATATGTGCAGTCGATAACGTTCAACTGGGCAAATGACCTTGTGATAAGTGGTTTAGTATCCATCAACAGTCAGCAAACTCACCTTGTGATCAACAGCTGCAACAATGTGGCGGTCCGAAACGTTAAGCTGGTTGCTCCGGCTGACAGCCCCAACACTGATGGCATTCATGTGCAGAGCTCAACTGGTGTTACTATAACTGGTGCAACCTTGCAAACCGGGGACGACTGTGTTTCAATTGGTGCTGGCACCAGAAACCTCTACATGAGTAACATCAAGTGCGGCCCAGGACATGGCGTGAGGTACGTACAATTAATATTCCTAAATCCCAATCAAAATTGGTATTGGGCTTAATTGCAAGTAATATTAATTGATGATGATCCATAATTATTGAATGATGCAGCATTGGTAGTCTAGGCAAGGAAGTTAACGAAGCTGGGGTCCAAAATGTGACGTTGACGAATGCGGTTTTCACTGGATCGGACAACGGAGTACGAATAAAGTCATGGGCCAGGCCCAGCAATGGGTTTGTGAGCAACATTCTCTTCCAAAACATAATGATGAGGAATGTTGAGAACCCCATCATCATCGATCAGAACTATTGTCCAAGTAACCAAGGATGCCCTAACCAGGTACGTAATTAATTAATGGTACCATTTAAACACGTACGTACATACCATTAATTTGCAACTACGTACTCTACTAATGGATCGTTGGTGGGTACAGAGTTCGGGGGTGAAGATTAGTCAAGTGACATACAAGAATATACAAGGGACGTCAGCAACAGCGGAGGCAGTAACGTTTGATTGCAGCCCAAGTAATCCGTGCAGAGGGATTAGATTGCAAGACATAAAGCTTACATATATGAATAAGGTAGCCACATCCTCATGCAACAACATTGGTGGAACCAGCACCGGAGTACTCATGCCTAAAAGTTGTGTACGTTAATTAGACCCTTTGTTTAATTATTAAGATTAGGATTAGTAGCTTGATGTTGATGGCATGGCTTAGGATTAGTAGAGTGGGCCGGGTGTGCACACCACATGGCTTAATTACATGGTTGTGTGTTGCAGTCCCATATTGCATGCCTTAATTAATTTGGATCTCTCTCTCCCTATATATATATATATGGATTAGTTTCCTGAAATTTAATGTACGTTGGTGCACTCTCGCTCGTTTAGTATTGCAGTAGTTTCTGATCTCGATTAATTCCACATTAATTATCATGACTGACTGGCATGGCAATACCTAGCATGGCTAGTATATGCATATATTCGGATTCAGCGAGAGTCAAGCATTGACTAATTTATATGAAGAAGCTCGTGCATATATATATATAATACACGTACTGTTGTATCTAGAACCTTCACGATCCATAACAGGCTGCTGCTGCTGCATCCGTAGGGAGTCATTGGTATATATGTCATAGACTCGTATGTATGTGCATGTTGACATATATACACAGACACTAATTCCTGTTTGACTTGAAACCCAGAAAAATTGGGCCACTTGGTCAAAAAAGGATGCTTATATAATCAGTACGTAGTAGCTTTCTATCTATCTTTTATATATAATTATATATATATGTCATTTTCGTCTAACAAACTTATTTAGGTATATGTCAACTAGCTTGAACTAGTAGATTAATTTTTTTATTCATTCAGCTGGCTTGATCAGTATTCGTATTCATTGTTCACTCTCTGTAACAAATTAACTCATAGAAAGCTTCGAATTATATGCCTATAATTTCATGGCCCCTCTCTGTAATTAATCTTGTTTATCAATATAATAAGATCATTTTGTTATGAAATAAGATACATCGATGAGTTGGTGGCGACTGGTGAATACTCACGACCACCTTTACTACCTCGATCTCTGTAGTCTCTACTTGGAATAGATTTTAACTTTAACTTAAATAATTAACCGGCCAGCATCGAATCTCTTAAGAAAAAAAGGCAAACAAAAGGAAAGACACATGGGCTGCGCCTCGGCTAGCTAGCTCGAACTATACTTGTTTTATTAGGCCTCTGAAAAGTGAAAACAAACGTCGTTGACCGTATGATGGATGGAGTTATGACTCAATGACTGTGATATCTGATATCTGGTATGACATGGTGGTTAAATTTATTTCTGATGGAACTATATATATATGAATGTGCATGGATGGTTATTATGAGACGTCGTCCACACTCCACACACATTCATATCATCATATATACAGATTAACAGATACCATTACTCCAAAATAGGTTCTTTCATATCTTAATGGGATTCAAAGATCAAATGTACGTGGTATGTTCACATCAACATGGCCCAGCACAAAGCCAAAAATCTCCACATGAAACACAAACTGATCGAGAGGAGAGATAAGAACTAAAGGATAGAAAATAGTAGGTGTGGACAACATTTGCCATCTCCACTTATTGCTATAACATTTTATATGTAAGGATTAATCAACATACATTATTATATATGCCTCAACATTCCCTTTCTTCCCTTATAATTATATATGGGAGGCACATGTAGGCTTTTCAACTCAATTAACCAAAATTTTGGTAGGATAATTATGACCTTCAGTCCACAAACTAATTTTCATAATGCACATATATATGAATTAATTTTTTTTTTCTCTTTATTATTAAAACTAGAAATTAGGTGAGAGCAAAATCATATAATGCCAACTTGAACAAATACTATTTATTAACATTGCTGCAAATCTGCAATCCATGTATTGGAACTAAGCTAGGCCACAATGACTTGATTTTGCCTTTGAGATTGATGCACTGGAATTATGATTTAGTTTTTATTGCTTCGATATGATACTTTTTTGCCAGCATCATTGAACGTAGGTTATATGTAATCTCACTCGATTATAAATATGATTTATATTTTATTCTGAAAAAAAAAATCAGTTTTGTAAAAATGTATATTCATAAAAAGAACAAAACTTCTATAAACAGTAAGTTATCTAACGGCAGGTAAAGTATCTTGCTTTTAAAGTAAAAACATCCTGTGTCAGTGTGTGGATGGCGTTGTCAGCAGTGGTTTGTTCTTGCCGTCTCATATTCTCATGTTATCAATTTTTAGTTGGTGAACAGAAATTTAGGATGCCCTCTCACTGATACTGATATGCTCTCTCAAAGTCTAAAAAGCTTCAAACTTTCGGAGCGAGCTAGAGTGAAAGGCCGGAGCTCCTGATCTATACATAATCTAGCTTCCAGTCTTTTCCTTAATTTCCTCTCAAGCTGTGATTGGTATGTCTATCTAGTTTTTGGATTTTCCGATTCAGAAATTTCAGCTTTGGTAATATATAAAAAGCTCATAATCAAGGTACGTACTTACTGGGTGGGTATTGATCGATTTCTTCTACTTGTTCACCTGTTAGCTTGCTATCTACTATCTGCTTTCTGGCTTCTGTTATAACGCTTTGATTGTTACATCGGATGGTTATTTCAAATCAGTTTGGACAAGAATCAGCTTTTGCTGAATCAGAAAGAAAGTTAAAATTCGAACTAGGTAGAGATCGGAGAAGGTGTTTCTTAATTGTGATATCCGCTCAACTTCAAGTTGTATGCGATCCTACGATTAATTCATTCATCTAAGAATTGGGATTCTTAGGGTTACTGTGGTGAAGTAACTGTTTATCTGATCATGGAAGAGTAGAAATAGGTTTCGGAGAATCCGGATTCCAAGTAGAACGAACCAAGGAAGTTGGATTTAATGTTTTTGATATTAACTGGTACCATACATTAATTGTTTCAGCAAATCGATATTATGGAGAGACAGAGCAGTTTTCGGACAGCAAAGATAGAAAAGCAAGTAAGTTTCAATGGGGCAATCGAGAAACAGTCTAGTTTCCGTGGAGCAATGGAGAAACAGAAAAGTTTCCGGGGACTTATGGAGAAGCAGAAGAGTTTTCGGATAGTAATGGAGAAGCAGCTGAGCTTTATCGGGGGCGGCAGCAGTGAAAGGAGGAAGAGCAAGGAGTCACCTGGTAAAAGAGGTGACTCCCAACTCCACTTGGCGGCTCGAGCAGGGAATTTAGATAGAGTGAAAGAGATTGTTGGGAATTGTAACACTAGTACTAGTACTAGTAGTAATGAGGCTATTGGTTTATTAATGTCAAAGACAAACCAAGAGGGAGAGACTCCCTTGTATGCCTCTGCGGAGAATGGTCATGCCGTAGTTGTCAGGGAAATGTTGAAGCATATGGACCTTCAATCTGCATCCATCGCAGCCAGAAATGGCTATGATCCATTCCACATTGCTGTAAGACAGGGTCATCTTGGTAAGTCGCTAGGATAGATACCAGTATGTTTCAATGTTAATTCAATATATTTGCATGTTTCAGGTGAATTTAGTCACTATTGGATACATAAAGCAATTAATTAATGCGTTTCCTATTTGTTAGCACTTAGAGTATTAGAAATGGACATGCTTATAAACACAGAAAATTGATGTACTTTAGGAACTTGATTATTCTTTTGGTTTTGTTATTCCTGATTTCCTTTTACTTTTTTTTAATCAACTTGAAATTGCTGCTTTCAGAGGTGTTGAAAGAACTTCTGCACGTGTTCCCCAACTTGGCTATGACCACAGACCTAGCAAATTCGACTGCCTTGCACACAGCTGCTACTCAAGGGCACATTGAGATTGTAAATCTGCTTCTGGAAACAGACTCAAATCTTGCTAAGATAGCTCGCAATAATGGTAAGACTGTACTTCATTCAGCAGCAAGGATGGGACACTTGGAAGTTGTCAAGTCCCTACTTAGCAAGGATCCAAGCGCTGCATTTAGAACAGACCTCAAAGGCCAAACTGCGCTTCACATGGCTGTGAAAGGCCAGAATGAGGAGATTGTGCTGGAGTTGATAAAACCTGACCCCTCAGTTTTGGCTTCAGAAGATAACAAGGGAAACACAGCATTGCATATTGCTACACGGAAGGGTCGTATTGAGGTGCTTACACGATATTCCTCCTCCCTTTACTTTCAATTTTGTTTACTAGTCTATATCAATGATTCAAGTTCTATACTACATTCAAGTTTCAAGGATATATGGTGGTTTATTATATTATATGCAGTAGTGGTAAGGCCTGTAATTTTTTGTATGTTATTTCATGTTCCAGTTGAATTAAACTAATCTGGAACTTTCTTTTGTGGTGGTCATGTATGGCCTCCTAAAGGAATATGCTATGCTGATGTACTTATATGCAGTCAGTGAAGGGAACAATGTAGTATAGGACTTTGACCAAAGCCAGCACTTTCTCTCATCCGATAATGAAATAAAATCAAATTCTGGAATGAAGTGGAACAGCTTCTTGATTATCTTGGTTTCAAATATCTTACTGAAAATTAGCTTAATATAAATGTAAATTGTGATTGCAGAATGTACGTTGTCTATTGTCTATTGAGGGAATTAACGTCAACGCAATTAACAAGGGTGGAGAGACTCCGTTTGACATTGCAGAAAAATTTGGAAGTTCAGAACTTGTGTCAGTGTTGAAGGAAGCAGGGGCCACAAATTCTGGAAAACCTTCAAATCCAGCGAAGCAGCTGAAGCAGACTGTGAGTGACATAAAGCACGATGTCCAGTCCCAACTCCAGCAGACCCGTCAAACGGGAGCCAGAGTCCAGAAAATTGCAAAGAAGTTGAAGAAGCTCCACATTAGCGGCCTCAACAATGCTATAAACTCTGCCACTGTTGTTGCTGTGCTCATTGCCACCGTTGCTTTTGCGGCCATCTTCACCGTCCCTGGTCAGTATGTGGAAGAGGATACACCAGGGTTTACGCTTGGACAAGCCCACATAGCAAGAAATGCAGCTTTCATCATATTCTTTGTGTGTGACAGCCTTGCACTATTCATCTCCCTGGCTGTTGTGGTAGTCCAGACATCTGTGGTTGTGATTGAGCAGAAGGCGAAAAAGCAGCTTGTTTTTGTGATTAACAAGCTCATGTGGCTGGCTTGCCTCTTCATTTCGATTGCTTTTATTTCTCTGACTTATGTGGTGGTGGGTTCACAGTCCAGGTGGCTTGCGGTGTTCGCAACTGTTATAGGCAGCACAATCATGCTCGCTACCATTGGATCCATGTGTTACTGTGTCGTCTTACACAGGATGGAGGAGTCCAAATTGAGGAACATTCGGAAAGCTGAGAGCAGGTCGCGTTCCTTCTCTATGTCTGTGGCGTCGGATCATGAGATTTTGAACAGCGAGTATAAGAGGATGTATGCACTATAATAAGTTTCAAGGGAAATTGATTGATCTGAGTTCAGATTGGGGTTAGGCTACATATGAAAGAAATCAAACACAGGGCCTTTGGACTGGGAGGAACCACATGCCGTTCCTGCTAAACCAGTCAGATTTTAATTGTATGAACCCACATGCTGTAAATGAGAACATATGTAGGAGGAGCCTCTGACTCTGTTGAAGAGTATTATTGGGTTTAGCCACTAAATATTACGAGAAGATATTTCATCTTGCCATCTCTTGATTATAACATTTGAAGAACGCCTTCGTTCTCGTCTCGTCTGTACATTCTGAATTTCTGAGGGCCAAGCATAATAAATGAGAACATATAGTTGATTCGTCTTAATTTATGTGCAAGTACTGTAATATATAGTTAAACAACACATACTATCAGGAGCAATGAGTGATGAAGGCAATTTCACATTCAAATTGTCAGTCTTCTGGATAAACTTATCCCAAATCCATTAAATGGTGTGCATATACATGTCCAGATTCTGGATGAAAGAAAAGGAATGAAATTTCGCAATTTTCAGTTGGAGGCCGTGCCATGCTTTAATTTAGCAGAATGATAATCCTTTGTCAAAGAGAGGATTTACTTGCAGACATCTTCCACCTTCCTAGCTTCTCTCTTCCCTGCAAAATATAATAAGACATATTTCAGGCTTGATGAATGTTGCATTGTAATACTGATTGTGTCCAATAAAATGACCTACTCAACTGGAGTGAAACTTCATGGTAGAAAAACAATGTGCAAAGCCCCAAAAGCTAGTAAATTTGGCTTATCTAAACAAAAATAGATAGACAATATGCACACATCTATGGTCTTTGCTCATATGCACCATTAGAATGGGTTGAATAAACTGTTGCCTACTCCCGAGTTTGCTTATAACAATTCAGCCTTTCCCCCCAGATCATTTATTGCCACTAATTCTCTTCCTTCTGAATTTACTGAAACTCTCACCACATAATTTGCGATTTTCCCACTAAACTAAGATTGCTTTTGAGTTTTGAAAATTACAAACTTATGTGCATCGAGCCTTGAAGGATTTATGGTTCATGTTCACAATGGAGAAGTTCCAAACAGTAATTTTTATAGCAAGTGCTTGGCCAGAGAGTATGGGATTGTGGTTGCCTATGACTTATTTCAGGCATGGTCGTGAAAATAATGTTATGCTATTATATTTACTTCCTATCAATTATTCAGAATATCTCCATGTCCTTGAGGCAGAAAAGAAAAAAGTACCTTGCCTTGTTATTTCGCTCTCACACACATATTCAGATTAACTAGAGCAACCATCTATACATACCTTGCGAGGTAGGACAGCTAGATCATTATCCGAGATGGAGATTGCTTTGAATCCCATGGGATGCAACACTTCTTCATAACTGCACAAATTTGAATCAAAGAATGAAGAATAATGAATATAGTCTTGTAAGCAAAAGTCAGTATCATTTGTACACAATCCAAATTTCACTATAAATGACAACACAAACAAGTTCAGAACTCAAAAAATACTAGAACAGGATCTGGAGTAGAAACTTACTCTGAAACCGACACCTTGTAAGGGGGTCCACCAATATGATCACTGATCTGCCATAAAATAGTTTTAGTCTTCAATACTAGGAGAAACTATTTAGAAAAGAACGTGATAAAATTGGAAATATTTCAACTATTCAAATTTCAATAAGATGGAACGAATTAATATTTAAAAGGAGATGGCTATATCCAGTAAGAACTGAAACTCGGGTGTACTTTTAGTAACAGATGGATGTGTTCACGTTGTTCATTGCAAGGAATATTAACAAAGAACAGATACCCACAAAAAGAGAGAAGCATATGAAATAAGAAAACTTATTACAGGAAACATTAGCGTTATGAGCTCTCCATCTGGTTTTAAGATATCCCGAATCTTTTGTGCCCATGCTGATCTCATGTCTGGTTCAATAGCACAGAAGAACCTGTTCCATTAAACATGATCAATCAAGAGAATTTTTTATTTATTTATTTTCCAATGGAAAACAAAAAACAGTGAATTTGAAGCTTACTTACGTATAATCAAAAATGAGATCAAACAATTCAGTTGGATGCCAGGTAAAAAAGTCCACCTTTACGAAGGTAAAATGCATTGCTTTGGGTAGTGAGGAAAACAACTGCCATGATATTTTAAAGAAAAGATTTAAGTAAGTAATTCTTATAGGAAATACGAGAGACAGATTCAATGTGCTTCCTATCAGAAACGATTCAGTGTGCATGACATTAAGCAAGTGAGTAACAGTATTTAGAGAGCTCTCATCTCTACACCATTACAGAAAACGTAACTCAACACAAATGAAGGACAATTTAATTTTCATACAGAAGAGATATATGAAGCCAGGAGTCATGTATGTGATGTTTGATAACTTGAGTAAATAAAACAGGTGAAGTGAAGTGAGTCTTACCTGGAGTGCCTTGTTAATGACATTCTCTGAAATGTCCAAACCAGTAACATGGCGTTCAGGGCATGCAATTTGTACAACATCATAACCCTGCCAAATCCAAACACCAGTTCCAGTTGATCGATATCATATATCGATAGACAAGAGAGAGAGAGAGAGAGAGTGAGATAGACATACAGTGCCACATCCAGGGACAAGAGCCCTACCCTTGGGAAGGGCTCCCAACTTATGAAGATGAGCGAGAAGAGGCGTTGGGTGTCCTAAATCCCAAGGGGTCAAACCTTGCTCCCAGCACTTGTCCCAACCACCACCTTAATTATTTCATTCATCAAGTAATTATTTCATTCATCCAGTAATTATTTCATTCATCAAGCTAGGAAAGCAACAAATTAATTACCTCCTCCTGTAGAGTCGCTGTGAACGAGTTGTTGCATCTTACCAACAGCACCAGCACCAGCACCAGCACCAGATTTCTCCGCCTCCTCCGGCTCTCTCTTCTTCATCTTCAATGGGAAGAAGCTGCTTTTTCTGGTGGGAATCAGATTGAAATTCCTCCGAATGAATTTTGAGGACATTCAGATTAGCCTCTTGGTGCTCTATGCTTTCCAAATTAGTCCCCAGGCTTTTAAAACAACGAAAATACCTTGTTTATCTTCGATTTCTCTCATCCCCTTCACAAATCTTTTTAGTTTTTACTTTCCTAGCCAAATTGGTTCCTTTTAACAGTCTCAACTCAACCACAGTCCACAGACAAAGAATAGCAAGTAAATAATGGGGGTCGTAAAAGATGGGACCATATCTGGGTTTCTTCCCAGCAGCAGCGGCGGCGAGCAAGTTTTTGCGATCCACTATCCTGGTTATCCTTCGTCCATGTCTCGTGCCATCGACACACTTGGCGGCACCCAAGGAATCCGTAAGGTAATAATTTACTTCCAATTCATTGTCTACTTCAACTCACTCTAATTCAATTGTTACATATATATGCCTTTGACTCGTTCAGTTTTGAGTGTTCCATTCTACTAGTTACTAGTAGAATTTACTGTGAATTATCTGTATCCTATTCCTAAGTTATGCTCAAATGTGGGCAGGCTCATCATTCACGGTCCAACAACAGGTTGGAGCTCCATTTCCGGCGTGATGACCCATATTCGCATCCTGCATTTGGAGACCCTCGTCCCTGCCACAATTTTCTGCTTAAAATATCTAAAACCAAGTCCGCTGGTGGACAAAATGATCAAGTTTCCAAAACGACTTTAAAACAACATGCACCTAACTTGGATACTTGTGTACAGTCCGAAACTGAAACTGATCAACTAAATGTTTGTGCTGATATTGTCGCTCCTGTCCCACAGGCTTATCACTTTGATGGTTAGAGTAGCCCTGCTTCCTCTCACACCTCCTTGAATTGTCTAATTTATTAATTTTCCTTACAATTTCATAACTGATCTTGAGTGCTTCTTCGTTCCTCTTTTTTTACATTTTAAAGGAATGGTAGACTACCAGCATGTCATTGCTGTTCATGCTGATCTTGCACGGAAGAGAAAGAGAAATTGGGTTGAAACAGAGGAGCCACACTTTGGTAAAAGTCTTTATCTTCACTGCTTTGTTTTGCTAGCTTCTATCTTTTTCTTACTTCATCAACTGGTTTATCTACCTATTTGTAGACAGAGGTGGTCTTATGGATATTGATCAGGAGGATGTGATGATTCTACTGCCCCCCCTTTTTGCACCCAAAGATGTTCCAGATAATTTAGTGTAAGATGCTCTAGTTTTTTTCCCCTCCCTATATATATGATGTGGATGCCTTGGAGGGAATGATTCATTTTCTTTTCAGAAATAGTATCCTTTAGTGTTATTGTATCTCAACACGGAAAACTATTGGGAGACTCGGTGTTTCCACCCTTCACTAATCTTGTATTATCTATTAGGTTGAAACCATCTGGGACATTGAGTGTAAAAAAGAATCAAGAAGAACCTGTACAACACCAATTAGAGGTGAGAAGATTTGGTGGCCAACTTAAATGTGTTTATAAGATCAGATTTTGCCTGAATGTTATGGAATTGTTCCCCATGATCATCTCCATTTGCTTTTCTTGAACTAAAGATGTTAGTTTCTTTTTCTTTTTAAGGGTGTTTCTCTACTTTACTTCCCATGCACTATGGCAGCCTGTCTCTTTCTGCTCTTCTTTCAATACCTTTTTTCCTATGTAGGAAAAAAACGGAAAACTGAAAACAGAAACTGAATACATGAGTTTTACTCTATTGTTTTCCTGAAATCATGCTTGTGTTATGATTTTTTTTCTCTCTGAAACAGCGCCTCAAAACTACTTGTAGGCTGCTGATCGGTGACTTTGGATTAGCAGTGAGTGTGAAAGAGGCTCTTTAGACATTACTATCATATTATAAGGGGGTGGGAATTTGTGTGAATTTTCTGGGAAGAAGGAAGATGCTTGATGTTCAATTTCATATTGGTATTCTATCATTCAAATGGTATAAATTATAGGATAACTTTGAATCAAGAGCTTACTGTTCCTTTGGATAAGTACCTTGTATCATGTAAGATCCTGATACTATGTAGAGTACAATGATTTACCCAGTGTTTAGTTCTTATTTCAGCTTGTTATGTAAGATCTTAACTAGGTGCGTAGCATTCAAACTGACATTTACTTTGTTTTGCCCAGATGGATATGGAGCCAGTTCTTGCAATTGACTTTGGAATTAATGATATCCTAATTTTTTATTTCAGTATGCTATTTGTTACCTATTGCCGAGATTTATTTCAAAATTCCACGTCTCCTTCCATATTTGTCCATTTATTTGTTTTCTATCCACAAAAAGAAAGAAGAGTACTAGACGAATCAATAATTAATGCAGCTCCCCAAACCCCAAACCCTATATTATAAAGACTGAAATCTCAACAGAGTTCCTCCAAAGTTGTGTATCTGTTGTACTTAACATTCTTACAGATTCCTAAGAAAACAAACTGGGAGGAATATATACCCCAAGACTCAGGTCAGTGGGAGTCGCAGATGGCCTTGTCTAGACTGTTTGATGAGCGGCCTGTATGGCCAAAGGATTCAGTAACTGAACGCTTGCTTGATAAGGGCTTCAATTTTTCAGATCATATGCTCAGAAGGTTATCTACTTGTATACTCTTTACCTTCTACTCTTAGCTTTGTTCTGTTGGTTGAGGTCATCCTCTTTTTGCAGGCTTCTTTCTAGAGTTGCATACTACTTTTCACGTGGACCATTTCTCAGGTTCTGGATAAAAAAAGGATTTGATCCTCGGAAAGATCCTGATTCTCGCATGTGAGACTTATACTAGAGCAAGCTAGTATTTAATATTTTATCCTCTTCTTGTCTCTTTCATATAATCAAAACATTTTCTTCATGTGAAAATGTGTTTTGGTTTGATCTTTTCAGAATTTTTCTTAACCCCTTTTGAAACTAATTTTCGTTTTTGAAAATCAATTCATGAATCTTATAAAGTAGAAGAGAAGGATGCTCATAATTGTATCATAGGATTTAGAAATGGGCCATATGAAACACACACGAACAGAGACTATCAAATGCACTATTGAAATTATCGGACCTTATCTTCATTTTTGCTTATATTAATTTTTCTTTAGCAGATATCAGAAAATTGATTATCGAGTAAAACCACCATTACAAGGTTATTGTGAGGCTAATTCAGCCAATCAGTAAGTTCTTTTTCAAACCTTCCTTTTGTTATCTACAAATTTGCTTTCGACTCGCAATGAGAGAGAGAGAGAGAGAGAGAGAGATAATAATAAACTCAGTTACTTCATTGATATTGTGATGTAGTGTATATCTTGGCCCTTTCTTCCTGTTTAATTTTGAATATCATTTGTTGTGTTTTTTCTTATCTTTTTGTCGCTATATTCTTTGTGTTAAAGGATCTTGAACACCAATCATACTGAATGCAGTACTGACAGAGTTGTCCAAAAACTGGTTTTTCAGAAGCATCAGCCATCTTACTTGTGTCCTGCTCCTAATATTATCATAATTTTAGGTCCTGGATATTAATATTCAAACTTATGTATTTGCTTTCGCATTATTTGGAGGATACTCATCATGGACCTTGCAATTGGATTTGGTCCGTCATTGATCTACATTCTATCTTTGAATCAATCTTTTCTGGATTTGGTCCATTATTGATCTACATTTTTTTTTTCTTTCATTGCGGCTCTTACACAGACTAAAGCATAAATGGGGAGATTTATGTGCATTTCGAGTTTTTCCTTACAAGTGCCATACAACATTGCAACTATTTGAACTTGATGATGATTACATTCAAGAGCAGATAAGAAAGGCTCCTGCTCAGACAACATGCTCTGTAAGTTTCAAGAATCAAGCTGTGCTGGCACTTTTCCATCTCCCTATGCATCTTCATCAATTTGCATACCCAGCCCCCCACTCCCCACACCACCATGAAAAAGAATATTTATACGATACAAATATACAATTAAATAGAATTTTCAAATGTTTTGTAGATGTTTCCCTAGTATCTTGTTTTCCATATCAGGGAGTCTTATATCATTGAAGAGTGAGATAAGGTTATATTAAAAGTCTTAATTCATTAGAGAGTGAGAGAAGGTATACTGAAACTCACTGTTCATTTCTCTTTCTGTCATACAAATCTTTCTTTAAAAGATGCTTTGCATGGAACTATGAGCTTCACATTACTAAAAGTTACGTAAGAACATGTGGTGAGAGAAAAGTGAGAGGGTATGACACGCTTGAGTTTCTAAATACTGAAATGAAGATGTTGAGGAGGATAGTTTGCAAGAGTAGAGTGGCATAGGTTTTCCTCTCGCAATATCA
Source organism: Rubus parviflorus (assembly GCA_029955375.1). NCBI lineage: Eukaryota > Viridiplantae > Streptophyta > Magnoliopsida > Rosales > Rosaceae > Rubus > Rubus parviflorus. The sequence goes on from JARGGL010000004.1 coordinate 23,081,815, forward strand.
TTACGTCTGTGTTTTTGGATAAGTTACTTTTAGGTTTATGACTGTTTTAGCGTATCAGTTTTCAAAATATTCCAGTGAACAGCCAAAACCTTCTAAGAGAAGGAAAAATAAAATAAAAATGAAAACCTACTTACTGACATAATGTATCTTACAGGTAATAATCTTTGACATTTCTATTTTTCTCAATGTTTGCTAGCTTTGTTTTAATTGGTGACAGTTTGCTTATGCATGTGCAGTCTGAGACAGGATGGTTTTCATATAACTTGCTTGAGAACTTGAAACATCGTGTTCAGGTGAGGTTCCTATCTGTATACCCAAAACCTGGTGCAGAGCACTTGCTCAAATCTGCTACCGAAAGCTTTAAAAAGTCAAAGAAGATATGCAGTAAAGACAACTTAGTGCGTGATGAAATGGTACAGCAACAAGCCAATGCAGGTACAAAAAGGAAACTACACTCATTGCATCTCTAGTTCTTTGTTAGTTTCTGACATAATTACTGATATACTATTCAATTTAGAGTATGTTTTTCTTGTATCATCATTTCTCCATTATATATTCACAAATGTATAAATATTTTGAGAACTTTCAAGCTACAAAATATTTCAATATCAAAGAAAACACTTCTACAGTTTTTCTTTTCTATAGGGTTTACCAACAATATCTTCTCTTAGAAAACCGTTAATGACATAAAGCTGTACGTAATGGAAACTATTCTACAATCCCATGTTGACAATATGTACTTCTTTTCTAGCATCCTGTGCAGCTCTCTTAATATTATTTTTTGGGATGAGGGCTTCTAATAAATAAAATAATATTTTGTACAAATTATACAAAAGGTCCTGCTAGTTCAAAAGATTACATTCTCACGTAGGATTTGATTTCTTCTTTATGTACTCCTATTTGGTTGCTCTGATTGACATAGCTATTTGCAACACTTTTTTCCTGGCAACGTACATAACACTTCTTTTTGTGATAATAAAAATGAGATGTACCGCTTTTCTTTTTCTTGATCATTCAAACTAGTTTGGGAGTTACTTATCAAGTATGTTTACCTAGAACTTACAGGCGATGTAGATGCTGAGGAACCCAACAATGTTGAAGATGATGAGGAAGATGACATTGAGGTTGATAATGGTGAAGAAGCGTTAGATACATATGATGGACATGATCTGGTAATAAATCTTTTAACTATGTTCTGTTACCTGTTTTTCTTCAATGATTATCCGTTGGATCATAGTTGGCTCTATTCTTTTTTTTTTTTTTTCTTAGAATAACTTGTGAGTTAGATATACTGCATCTTAATTGTCTTAATGGGGCGCGTTGGTTTGCTGACTTTTATCTTGTTAACTTGTTTGTAGGCTGAGGATGGTGAAATTTCTTTGCAGCCGCATTCATGTATCCTTTTACGGTTAAACTGTAACAGTCTTAATTTTTTATTTGCTGTTATGAGTCTTGTTTATATTGAGAATTGATATTTTTGGCATGATTTGAAACAAAAGTCCATATTTTTTTGGAACTTATCCATCGTTGTAGCAATACTGCAAATCAGCAATGGACGTGAGTTGAACATAGATAATGACGCTCCCTTGTTTAGTGTAGAAGGAAAGTGTAGCAATTGCTCAGTCTTGTCAAGAGAGTTTCGTGACAAACTAATGCTTACTGTTCAAAAATTGTTCAAAGCCTGCAAACTTTGGATTTCCTATATATTTCTAGATCTTAACATGGAGAACATCTCAAGAACCCATTTACAGGAGCTTTTTGGTAGTTTTCCATCCCCTGAAGCAGGGGGCAATAGAATACAAGATGCATATACCAGTGATGAAGAATACCAGATTTATGAGCAAGATAGTGATGGCAACTTCTCTGACGAAAATTAATGCTAATATCCGAGGTTCGTTTTATCCCATGTTTTTTCCGTTCTAAAATTTCATGCATCCTGGTTTTCGTGCTTAATGCCGTTAGTTCTTTAGTTCTTTCCCTTCACGGAGTCCCAACTGTTATTTAGTGTTTGAGTTTTCTAATGCTGAAATGTTGATTCCCAGTTGTTGCTGAGATAGACATCTACATGCGCTGAAGCAAGGCAATTTCATTGGCAGCTCTTCAATCAACATTTCAAATTTTGGCATACATGTTTTGATGAAAAGGCCTTGGCTTGGAATTGATTAAACATAGATGACTATTTTTTGGGGCAGCGATAATGTAAATTTCTGAGTAGAAACAAAATTTGTTTTTTGTGTTTCGCATTATCATTTTATTTATTAGATACTTGATTTAACACCAAAAACTATTCTTGTCGATTTACATTCTGAAATTTTTTCGAACCAAAAGCAAGGAAGACTAAACATTGAACTATAAATGTTATGGGTAGATCAGTTAACAATGGTTGCACATGCATTCCATATGGTACAATTTTTTTATTTTTTTTTGAGAATGCCATATGGTACAATTTAACGATCTCCATTGAATGAATATTTAATACGGTACACGTTTGAAATTAAACTATGGTAAAAATAACTTACAAAAAACTATTGAAAAAAAGCAAGAAAGAAAGGATACAACATTGGGTGGTTATAATCAATTTTCACCAGAAAAACCACTTTAGACCAGGATTATATGAATTGAAGACTAGTTACACATGGAACAGCTCATTCTTGTAGCACAGATTCCAATCTGAATCCCCTGAAGCAAGCAGGCCGCCTCCATCAGTGCTCATGGACTCGGCACACAAACATGATATCTGAGGAGGGAAGTCTTGTTTAATTTTGCCAGCAACTCCTGGTTCATCATCTACTACTTCGGCAGACCAAGAATTATGAACATTGTTTGTGATTTCAGGACTTCTTTTGAGAAGGTCATTGCTGCAGGCATTGGTATGTTCCTCTTCGTCTGATAAACATCTGCAGGAATCATATTCATCCATGTCATGCATACGGCTCATTAACCCTTCTCTCCATGATATCCTCACCTGGGATTGTGACAGTGTGGAGTTGGATTGCCAGGAAGCCTGATCATCCAACATTTTCTGTATTCGACTGATCGAATTACAAGTTGTTGTTAGACAATCAAATTGGAAACTCGAATCAATCTGATCCTCAATTAGTACATGACGGTTTGGCGACAAGCTCGCCATCCGAATAGCTGCAGCCACTGAACTGAGTTCAGAATCATAGTGTTTCCTATGGTTGTCTGCGCTGGAGTCTGATTGAGGTGTAAGAATAACATTTCCACTACCCAGTGAAGCCATAGAAAACGGAGAATTCTCGGAATCAAAATCATAAATGTATTGTGTTTCGTCTTTCAATGTCAGAGCCTCGCAACCAGTAGTACATACATCTGAAGAGAATTCATGAGCACTATTGGGGGAGGGGGACCCTGCAGGATTCTGAAAACTAGTTTCAGAATGCTCCTTGTGATCCTCGTCTTCCTCATTACACGGCGATAAAAGCCAATGCATTGAAGCTTCAGTAGGTAAGGGAACCATAGAAGCATCAGGATTTCCCACCATTCCTTTATAAAGCTCCTCCTCCACTTGCGCAAAACTGCATAATGCCTTCCCTTTCCCGAAGCCTGAATCATTCTCTCCTACATTGAGAATTCCTCTCGGTCTGCACTTCCTCTTGTCAGTGATCCCCGAAAGAACATGGCCAGCAGCATAACAAGCAAGTGAGGTAGATGACACCGCAGAGGATCCAAATTGTATCTCTGGAGACACAGATGCCTGAACAGGAGGAGTTGTACTATTACTTTTCTCTTGCACATCCTCGGTCTTATCGACTTTGGAGTCCAACCCCAACCCCAACCCAGTAGCTATCTTACATAAAGGAGTAAAATTTCCATCACTAGAACCTGATTTAAGCTCATTGGGCTGGCCTTCTTCCTCAGAACCAGATTCCAACTTACTCGAGGAATTGCCTTTTGAGTTTAAAGCTGGACAAGCTTTCAACTTGTGCCCATTCCTAGAACTATAGTGATACAAGCAAGAAGAACTAGTCTTAAATTTATGCACTTCCCGTGACTCTGGCTTTTTCGAAACATTGCATTTGGACCGGTTCTCCTTAGTTTTTGATGGCCTTACAACAGGAGCTGATTTAGGGGCTTTGGACAGAGTTTTAGCCCCGCTGCGTATAGGGGTTTTTAAATTAGAAGAAGATGAATGAGAGAGAAAGAACCTGAGGCAACCTCGCGGGGCTTCGATGGAGATTGAAGAAGAAGCCTCGCTGCCATTGTTGCTAGTGCTAATGATGGTGGCATTGAGATCCTGCAACGGGTTTCGGGGGCTCTGCTCCTTTTTCTTCTTCTTCTTATTCGCCGTCGCCGGTGCCCGTGTCGGAGCCGGAGAGGGTTTTTTCGCGGCCTTTGACGACAACGATCGGTTCATAGCGTGTGTGAGAGTGAGTGTTGGATGCTGCAGATCTGAACAAAATGGTTTCAAAATCTAACGGAGGGGGAAGGGAAAGACATTTTCATTTTACCACACTACCCAATTATTTTAACATATTTTCCGAAATGCCATCATCTTCTTCTTCCATTACTATATATAAATAGGCAAAGACCACGGTTCAAGCGTTCTAAGAAACGAAAGAAATCTCGACTGTTCTGAGCTTCACCAAATTTCTCATCGTCATCAGCGGTTGCGGTTGCGGTTGCGGTTGCAATAACAAAACATATTGAGCGACATCATCACTCTCACTCACAGAGTCACTAGTCAATAGCAATTATAGCATGGCAGTGACTGAACCCAAGAAGATCATCATTGACACCGATCCTGGTATCGGTAAGCTCTCCCCTTGTTTGTTTCTTGAATTGTGGACCTTACCGATGCTTTACGAATTCAAGTGGATTGCCCTGCATCATCTAGCTGTATTCAGATTTAGATTAACTGAATTGCATGCTCTCTTTGCTTGACACCAACTTGATTGCGGATTTACCTGATGCCGGAAAGTTGTGACGCCATGATTATTTTTAAGATGAAATAAAATGAAGTTTCAGACTTTTTTAAACATGGAACCCGAGATCCATTTTCCTATCCTATGCGTTCTTTCTGCCTTTTATATTTTAATGATAAATTGCGGCTCTACCATTTATCTGAGTCATTCAGATGATGCCATGGCCATATTTGTGGCATTGCAGTCCCCGGAGGTGGAAGTGATTGGACTAACAACCATATATGGGAATGTTTATACCACTCTGGCCACAAGAAATGCCTTGCATTTGGTATACTTATTGAGCTTGTATTTACGTCTTGTTGCCTCTACTCTTCTTTATGTCTAGGACTGAATTTGGCATTTCTTTGTTGCTTTGCATTTGGTTTAGTTGGAGTTTGCAGGGAGAACTGATATTCCTGTCGCTGAAGGATCCCATGTCACAATAACTGTATTTTCTCATCCTTCCTCATCTTTCATTTTGAATTAACTGTTATCTATAAATTAGAAATAATGGCCGTATATATAACTGTTATCTATACGTGTGTGTATAACATATTCTCACTTATGCCCCAAGGTGAGTGAAGTTCTTATTATTATTTTTCTCTCAGATTCATAGTGCTACTGATATGTAGTTAGTTTGTGGATGGTAATCTATCTGTATATGTATCATTTATACAGATATGTATATGAATAGCAACCTGAGATCATTGTTTGGAGATTATTTTAAATAGCAACCCACCTATTTCTTTTAGTATCTGTTTTTCAGCTTTATTTCTTGCATGATACCATGGAAGCTGACCCCAGTACACATGATACCAGAGAAAGTAGTTCCATAGGAATTAATTCCTCTAATTGCATATTATGTTTTGGTCATATAATTTAACAATTACTATGTTCGTGCTTATAGACATGCCGAGTATGATTGAAATTCTTAACTCAATCATTGCAACTTTTTTCCGTAAAGCAAGGTACAAAACTTCGTATTGCTGATTTTGTTCATGGTACGGATGGACTTGGAAACCAAAATTTCCCTCCACCAAAAGGAAAGCCTATTGAACAGTCAGCAGCAGCTTTTCTGGTGGAACAAGCAAACCTTTACCCTGGAAAAGTCACTGTGGTAGCATTGGGCCCACTTACAAATATTGCACTGGTCAGATTTTGATTCATTGTATGGTTTTCTGTTGTGAAAATTATTCTTAATTGTTTGTAACCGATTATCTATTGATACAGGCTGTACAACTAGATCCTGCATTTGCAAAGAACATTGGGCAGATTGTTCTTCTTGGTGGTTCTTTTGCAGTTAATGGGAATGTAAATCCAGCAGCAGAGGCCAACGTAAGCTGCTTAAACTATATGTATTTAGGTTCAAAATTTACAGAGTTCAACTCAAATTTTATGCATTTAACTAGCTATTAAATCTATTGCCCCCCAAAAAAAAAACTAGCTATTTAATCTAATATATTATCTATCTATTTCACAAGCTTGTGGAAAGAGGAAATAATAGTTTAATCATGGTTCAGAATTCTTTCCTGAGTACTTGTTAGTTGTGACTTGTTATTAGCTTTATTTGTTATGGGGGATCAGCATTAATTCGAATCAGCTACAAGCCTACAACCATATTATTTCACTGGATATCCCCAAGACTATGATGTTATTATCTTGCTTATTCATCTCCCCCTAAACTTATTTTCTCATGAGAAAGCTTGGAAGTTTCTTTGGCAATTTCTTCAATATATACTTAAAATAAAATGTTGATATTATGTTCTTGTATGCACATGGACACCAGATATTTGGGGATCCAGATGCTGCAGATATAGTATTTACAAGTGGAGCAGATGTTTTGGCTGTGGGGATAAATGTTACCCATCAAGTTGTTTTGACTGGTACTACATTGGGAAATTTGTGTTCCTCGATCATTGTTACTCTTGTTTTTATGTATAAGAAAACGTATTATCATTATATATATATGCGCCTTTCTAATAAGTATATGCCATCATATATGTGCCTTTGAAGTAGGTACCCTGAATATTCGAGACCAGTATATGACTTCTAGATTGCAGTTGGTTAATAATTTAATATAGAACCTCACCTGTGTATCTGACTATCTTCCAATTTTCTTAGTCTTTTACGTAATCATATTTAACTGTCTCTTATGTTAGGACCCTGTTTTTTTTACCCACGGCCATCTACATTGATTATCCTCCGAGGTTTTCTTTCAGTTCTTGATCATTGAATCAATCACTATATCTTGTCAACCCTCAGGAACCAAATTTCTGGGTACCTACTATCAGGTAGGATATCAAAGAAAGTATAACTTGACAGGCCATATCCCAACTTTTAGGTGGTACTACATTATATCTTTATGAAGCCTTTGTTCTTATAATTTTTATCTGTTTTCAAAACATGTAGCCATAGAGAACACTTTGTCAAGCCTGTATGTAAACTTCCACAAAATTCACTTTCTCTTTTTGTGGTTCACCAGGAAACTTTTAATTTTCTGTATAATTAGTAATTTCTCTGCAAAAAAGTTGTAGCATTTATGAAATCAAAAACCAGTTGATTTATGGTTGTTGGAAAACTTGATGATTGTAATTATTACATTGATCAACATATTTTCTACTTTCATTTTTATTTATTTTACTTTCATTCTGATACATGAAGATGCTGATCGAGACAAGTTGGCAAAGTCAAATGGAAAATACGCTCAGTACTTGTGCAAAATTTTAGATGTATACTTCTCCTACCATCATGATGCGTATAGCACGAAAGGTTGGTTGGTTGGTTTATTGAAATGGGTGATGCAACTCAAAGCATCGGAAAAACAATAATCATGGACTTACTGATGGTAGATTTTAATCATGGTGCAGGAGTTTACCTTCATGATCCTACTGCCCTTCTTGCAGCTGTTAATCCTTCACTTCTTACTTACACAGAGGGTGTTGTTAGAGTCCAGACAAGTGGCATAACAAGAGGACTCACAATTTTGTATAACAAACAGAAAAGGTGACCCTTCTATTTATTCGAGATAAAAGAAAAATTGGACTCCGTTTGATTCCTATTACATTTGGAGGTCCTCCAATTAATTTCATTAAAGTAAATGAGAATAAAGAGGAAATCAGCAAAATTATTTGAATTACAGAACAAAGAGGTTATTTGAAACCTCTTTAGCTGGTGAGTATAGTGTAAAGCTTGGATGGATGGAATAGATTCTAGTAAAGGTCGTTTTATATTTCTACCAGAGAAAAAAAGTCAGTCTTCTTATATTTGGTGAAGTTATATGAGCTTGAGACCTTTTTGAAAGAAACGTATTGATACCAATTTGGATTACCCTTGTCTACTTATTTTGGTCTATTACTAAGTTGCAGATGCATTCTGTGTTTCCTTTTAAGGTATAACATTAGAATGGAAGATACATTATTTTTTCTTCTATGAATTTATGTCATTGGTTGTTCTTGAAACCTCCTCCTGTTGAGTATATATGGGAAGTAAATTTGCATCGTTACATGTGTTCTTAGATCCTAGTCCCAGTCATGTTGTTGTTTTGTGGATTCATGTCTCATTTGATTTTCCTTGAAATAATCAGGTTTGGTGAAGTCACAGAATGGTGTGATAAACCCACCGTGAAGGTAGCAGTTACGGTTGATGCTCCCACAATTGTCAACTTGGTCATGGAACGACTCATGGACTCTTGAAGTGTTCAAAATTCAAGTGCAGTTTGAAGTAACCAATGTTGTTTAAGCCACCAGGCGTGTTTGAAGAATTGTCTTCCCTTTCATTACAGTATAACCTGGCTGATCCAGATTGTTATGCTTGAATGTTGCTTGATTTATAAGGCATCTTCTCTGGATTCTGCATTTAGATAATAATCTTCATGATTCACTCATGTATGGAAACAAAAGAAAAACTGTATGTAATTTATTCCTTTGCTGGCAGTAATGATTATGTGGGTTTAATGTTGTTCATGTCAAGTTCCAATCCCTTTGATTTTTTGTTATCGACTTCATTCATATACCGAGAACATGGGAGATTCGAATTGGAGTGAAATGCCACTGGTTTGGTGGAACCGGAAGACCCAACAAGTGAAGTTAATTGGTTCTGGTTTGGGCTTGGGTGAACACTACATGGACCACAAGAAGTGGTAGCAGGACAATCCAAGTAACACTCATATTCATGTACAAAGGGAACGAGAAATGAGAATACAGACGAAACGAGACGCACGCAGATCGAGTCGTTTGATTCGATTCCTTCTGACACATCACTATCGCATTGTATCGACACATTTTCTTCTTCTTCTTCTTTCTCTTCTATAGTCTATCCACATTCGACTACCAGTGTTGGAGAGAGTGAGAGAGAGATGGTGGTTGGAGGAGTGATATTGGACGAGTCTGTACTAGTTTTGGAAGAAGAAGAAGAAGCAGCAGCTTCCAATTCCATTCAGAATTCGTTGCAACCAGCAGCCCACTTTCTGCTCCGTAAGCTCCGCCATTCCAACATCCCTACGGTACACCACTACTTTCCCTTTCTCTTCTTCCTTCCAATATTCGTATTTTCTGGGTAAATATCCAGTCTCTCTCTCTCTCTCTTTTTTTGGTGAAGATACATATTCAATCTTCCAAATTACTACCAACCCATCATTTTCTTTTATCACAAACTTTGACCAACAAATATATCACATATGAGTGTTGGGTATCTTGTAATTCCAAAGAAATTTCTTTTTAAAGTTATCATACAAGAAATGTTAATAGTTTGATCAAGTTATCTTTCCTTTCCGCTCTGCGCAGGCAATTTCTTATGGACCCGGTCTTGAAGCTCATAAGGTACCTCTTCCATGTCCTGCGTATTATTTTATTATACCCTTCTTAATACAAGAAATAATGATATAATCTCAAAACCTCAATCTTGTGATAAAATGACCCAAAAATCATTAAACCACCTACAAATTTGAATACCCCGCTCTACTATGTAACTGAATTGAAGAAGACCTTCTTAATTGATGTGTGTTTTTGCTGTTTCCAACAGTCACATTGAAATAGTAAAGACAAAAAGAAGAATTAAAATGCTGCATAATTAGGTTGAAATGATAAAAGAATTTTACAAAACATATTTAACACATTTTGATCATAGCAATTTAAGGATCTCTTTTCGAGGATGGTATTATTCTTATCTCAAAGTATCTTTTTGATTTATATAACTTTCTATGCTTTTATGCTACAAAGTAGAATATGACATGCCTGATGGCTTAGGCCATCAGTTGCCCCAGGCCGGCCAGGGTTCTGACCCAGGTTGTTTCCTGTAAAAAGAAAAAAGAGGAGAGAACAGTGCATGCTCCTTATATTGGCTCAGATCTCATCTGATATATTCCGCTGAACATATAACGATTTTGTTCTTCATGTTACAGGTCAGACTTCTGAAAGAGATGGCGATGCAGTATTCAATCCATTGCTTCATCTTGGATGCATCCTCTATGGATGATGCTATAAATGAGATTAAGCTAGCTTGGCATAACATTGGAGGCAGTAATTTGTACGTAGTTTCTAACGACAAGAAAGACATCTTTCCTAAACTAAGCAAACGCGGTTGGCTGATCACTGTTATGAGTGAGTATTAGAATTCATTTTTTCCCAAGAGTGGGTGCACAGACAATTTTCTCCACAGTAGCAGCACTGTGGCATATGCACTAGGTCTATTGGAAAGTATAAAGAATCTACTAATTTAGGTCTATCAGGTGTCAAGATTGCCACTATATGTTTTTTTTCCATCCTGAAAGTCTGTAACATCAAGCTGAGACTGGATCTTGGGGTATAGAACCCCATTTCCTTCTTGGTTCTTGTTCAAACTGATGGTGGTTCTTCTGACAAAAAGAATGATTTAGAATCTTGTAGCAAAAAAGAAAAGAACAATTACAATTCTTCGTTTGCACTGGATTTTTGTTGACTATACTTGCTTGGTTTAGGAAATTTTATTTTATTGTATAGGATGTGTAAGTTGGTTGATAATGAATGACCTTGTGATCAAATGGTAAGTGTACAAGCAGTGTTTGAAAGTTCATTCAATTGACTAAGATCTCCTGGGCTAGAATCAGCGATAGTAATATAGTATGCACTGCCCCTTTTATGTGCATATTATGTAACATGCTCTTTGTAGGCGTAGATAAGTTACTGTAAGGCAAGTTTTTTTAATAAATTGAGTTCTTTATATATTTTGGGCATTTCTATCAATTGAAGTGGAAAATCGACATGTGCAGTTTTTCAAGGAGCACAAACACTGCTTACATATTGCATATTGCATCATGTGGACTCAGTTCCATATTGCACCTTTCTGTTAATATCTTACATATTGCATCATGTGGACTCAGTTCCATGTGCATTTCAGAACTAATTACTTCTTATGTGTAGTATGGGAAAACTTGCGTTACGATGTTGTCATTATAACATCTTTAGTGAGGGTGTTGAGTCTTCTATATTTAAGAATGTAATATATCTAAAAATGTCAGTAACGTTTTGAGTCAATATTCTCTTGTTGTTGGCTAAAGTGCTAACTATTTGCTTTCAGATGGTGACGGCAGCACTGTATGCGAGAGTTCAAGCATGGTTTATATCAATAAACTACAGGAGTTGCCTTTGACTATTTGCCACTTAAATAAAAAGGTTTTCATTGAGTAGCTATTCTACTATTTCAACTCTGTACTAGATCGATCTGTATTGTTTAATAATATTTGTTTTTAATGTGTCGAACATTTTTACTTGGGAAACAGATTTAAACTACTAGTCACTTCCTAACAGAAGCTCATGTATAAACATAGTATGCTTTGTACATGTCATCTTGAATGCACCATTCTACGTTTAACAATAGTCTTATATGACTCTCCAGCTTGATTGCCTATGCCTAGAAAAAAGGGGAGATTTGTAGGGGCAGTTTGACTTTATTTTTGAGGATAATGTTTTTCTATTTGCTTGTATGTTTTGATCTTTATGCTTCACATGGAAAACAGGCAATTGGAAACAGTGTTGTGACAGTTGGTTATGTTATGAAGCCTTCTCGAGAAGAAGATTTTGCTAAGGTGAGCCCACTGATAAATTGAAAGCAATCAATGGTAATGGAGAAACAAAAGTGTAACAAGAGATAAGGAAGAGAATATTTTGTGACACCAGTGACTTTTATCCTGAGAGACACCCAGTGTCTGGTATATCATGAAAAAATCTAGTAAAATTCAATGTGTAGTTGTATTTTGAAGCTAACGGGTCATCTTCATTTTTGCAGAGGGGTGCATTCCCTATGTTTCCAACTGAAAACGAGCTGATGTTCATGCCCCTCACATTTGAGCTCCCTCTATCACCTCAATTACAAGAAGTTGATGTACTTCTCCATAAAGCTACTGATGAAATTATATCCATAGACTTGACTAGCTCTTTACAATCCTCTAGCAAAATAACTTACAGCAGGGGCATGCAGGAATTGCAAAGGTAACTAATGAAATTTAGCAATCTTATTATTTTCCTCATACAGCAAAGTTGGTTTAATCGAAAGAGATAAGAAAAACATTATGGGAGTGTGCAGTAGGACACTAAATTATGTAGTACTATCCCTTTGGTTCTTTCTAATATCCTTTTGTTCTTACTCAGATATATGGAACATCACCAGGACCTCTGTGTGATTGACCCACTTAACTCTATTTATCCTGTATTAGATCGATTGAAAATTCAACAGATTCTACTTGGGTTGGAGGATCTTAAAACTGCAGGTAGCTGTGCAATTAGGGGCCCCCATTTTCTCAAGGTTTGTTTCTCCTATCTCTTAAAACGTATTTGCAAATGCAAATGTGTATAGGGTGGTAACTGCTCATGACTACAAAGTTACAGCCTTGAAGTTCAATCTTACCATGATCTTTATATTTTTCGAGAAAGGTTTAAAAAAAACGCAAAGAGGCATCTGTGCTCACAGTGACTGCAGGACGGGATAGTAAATATAGAGGGATTCGGGCAATATGAAATTTAGTTTTCCAATCAATATCTCTTCGTCAGTTTGAGAAATAGTGTTTGTCTGTCTTACTATTGACTTATTGAGTAGTCAATTGGCATTTATCCTTTTTATATTGTGCACACTTTAATCGTTTGGAGTTATTATGAGATTCATAAATTATGGCACGGCTTGGGAATTGAGTTGTCCAGAAATGGGTTAGTTTCTTCGTAGATGTAGTTATATGTGGAGTGTTTATTGTTTTTATTTAAAATGTGCAGGTTGATGATTTTAACCAGTCAGGTTTAACTCAAATGCTATCTAAAGCTAAATTAGCTCTTCCAAGTATAGTAAAACCTCAAGTTGCTTGTGGTGTAGCCGATGCTCATAGTATGGTAATTTGTTTAAAAAATTTATTCCTGGCACTATTGATCCAAATTTCCATATCATTGCAGTCAAACTACACAAGTTTGACTGCAAAAAATGTGTAGTTTGACTGCAAAAAATAGGGGTATCAGTCACATGGCTGCATATACTCTTTTGTTTTTCCGCCTTACTATGTCTGATTGCATTCAGATCCCTGTCTGACAATCTAAATTTTTGTTAAATGAATTGTATTGAACTGCAGCTAAGCCAGTAATATTGGAATGGGAATGTAGAAGCATATGTATTTATTGTTCTTCGTAAGCCAAATTCATCAGCTCTATCATACTGCAAAATTAAAAAGCTCACTCTTACACTACAGGCAATTGTTTTTAGAGTTGAAGATTTTAAGGACTTGACCGTTCCTCTTCCAGCAATTATACAGGTGAGCAAGAATAAATTATCACTTGATGAACTTGGTGTAGCATCTTATCCACTATGTTTGGTATAGGAATCCTATTTACTCCAACCTAATGCAATTTGATATATTTACATAACACTTGTCCAAATCAAGGTATGGTTTGTCAAAGGCATCAATTCATGCTAGCGTATGGGTGTTTCCTTGAAAATAAAAAATGGAATGATTGGAATTTCAGGAATATGTGGATCATTCCTCAACGCTCTACAAATTTTACGTTTTGGGGGAGAAAGTTTACCATGCAGTTAAGAGCTCTACACCAAATGCAGATTCCTTGATGAAATTATCTGGAAGTAACGACCTAAAACCTTTAGTCTTTGACAGGTAGTGCATGTTCTTTTGCCCTTGTATTATACCTTTACTTTGAGTCTTTGCTTTGTTGATACGTTCAAGAGCCTGTGTATTCAGTGACCCAAATTGTGGTGCTTTTCTTTCACAGCCTAAAATCCCTACCCACAACCAAACGGAACCCAAATTCTGGAGATGATAACAGCTCAAAGGCCACTGATCGCTGCATTGATCTTGAGTTGGTTACAAGTGCAGCTAATTTGCTTATGAGGAAGCTTGAACTAACCATCTTTGGCTTTGATGTTGTAGTAAGTACCCAATTAGTTTTCTAACTATTACATCTACTATTATATCATAGAAATCTACACTTTCACCAGTTGAAGCTGAAAGCCTATATTAATGGTATTGATCGAGGATTATGTTTTGGGGAAAAAATAGAATAAAAAAGGATAACAATAAGGACCAACCTCTAGGGATTGTAATCAGCAGAATTTTCTTATCCTCTTATTGTCCGGTTGAGCGAAACAAACTTTCCCAAGTGTGCATGTGTATTTTAGATTGTGTTTTACTTAGATTGTGTGCTCAGGTCGCTGATGATATTTTGTGTCATGTGGATGCAGATTCAGGAAGGGACCGGTGACCATGTCATTGTAGATGTAAACTACCTGCCATCATTCAAGGAAGTACCTAATGAAGTCTCCATCCCTGCATTTTGGGATGCTATTAAGAAGAAATTTGAATTGAAAAGGAAGAAATAAGGGATAGCTAGTCTTTTGACTTGTATGCGAACTAGCAGGTTAGTGTGAAATTTAGGTTCTGTATTAGTGAGTAACGTGTAATAATAGAATTGAGGTGGAGATAAGTTGTGTTTCTATTACATGCCATTGCACTCTAAGCAATGAAAGCTTTTTTTTTTTTTTTAATTATCATTTGGATCACAACAACGAACCATGTTAATGGAAATGGATCCGTGATGGTCGTCACGGATGGAATAAAGCAACATTTTCCTTTACAAACTAGCGGAACGGATTCTATGCACTGTCCGTGCCTTTGCACGGACAATCTCAACCGTTCAAAATAGGGGTCTAGGTTTTTATTTCATCAAGACCGTCAATTCATGATAACAGACGTTATGACGGCCTAAGTCCACAGCTGATGGAGATCGATGATGTAATGTCCGGTTAGCCGAGTCCACAGCTGATGGAGATCGATGATGCAAAGTCCACAACTGATCTAGGTTGGTACTTTGTAGCTGAGCCGGCTAGCCGAGTTTCCATACCGGACTTCGCATATGCTCCCGTCCCCTTTCAGATCCAAGAACCCAATTGCAGAAGAAGTCGGAATCCGGGTCGGAGTCGAAGGCAGGCTACCAAACCCAAGTCGGAGCATGGACCGTAGAGAAGGATATGAGAATCGAAGTTGGGGATTTTGGGCTGTCCAGGCTTTTAGTCTTCCCCGAAACGTCGTCGTCTTCTTCCGGGTACGTTTGGACAGGGCCTCAAGGGAATTGGCGTTGGCTGATATGATGGTGTCCAAGATCCAGATGGGCCTGCTCCAAGAACCAGAAAAGAGAGAGGAAGAACTAGAACCAGAAGAGAGAGAGAGTGGAAGAACCAAAACCAGAAGAGAGAGAGAGCGGAAGAACCAGAACCAGAACCAGGAGAGAGAGAGAGATTGTGGGTCATGCCCGTTAAAATCTAACGGACACGTGAGGAGCATGCTGGACGTTCAAATGCACGGACAGTGCATAGAATCCGTTCCGTACAAACTAGTCCAAAACATCAAAACTTTCCCTTGAGCACAACAACCATTGCACAAGGGTTCAATTCAAGGAAAAAAAATGTTGGATTTTTGAGATCAATAAATGTTTATTTTGGTTTTTTTGTAAATAACTAAATACTCTCAACAAATTTCGGTGTTACTGATTTTTTTTTTTTCTGGTAAGATAGTGTTTGTAAATTCTTAATTCGTGTGAACGGTGCTCAATGTAGGGGTCATCATTTGGCCGATGATGACCCTCCAGCCCGAAGCCCATTTAAAGCCCGCCCGGCCCAGTCCGTACGTTAGGTCCGATTGGTCCGGCCCTTAATTTTTAGGGTAAGGCTAGGGCTAGAGTATTAAAGCCCGGCCCGGTCCTAAAAGCCCGATTTTAATTACCCATTTTTTATATAAATATAAATATATATATATATATATATATACCGTTCCCTTCACATGCGGACGTCCGCACGTAAAGTAAAATGCGAGCATCCTTATTGATAGTGCAAACCAACGATCAAAGCCGTCTATATTTTAGGTTATCCTTCAAGGATCATTTTGATAAAAAAAAAATTCAAATTGAAAATTATTTAGCCATTTGATTACCACATTCATCGTGTCAACCTTATCTGACGGACTATATTTGTTTGTGAACTATACAACGAACAGATGACCAAACAATCTCCAATTCTGCTAATTTTTTGCAAGGATAATTCTTGAAAATAAATCTAAACAATGAACGGTTCCGATGATTGAGTTATGTTGTCAATTGGTCGGAATGCATATGTTCGCATTTTACTTTACGTACGGACGTCCGCATGTGAAGGGGACTGTATATATATAATTCTACATATATATATTTACACACATAAATCTATGTGTGTGTAATTATATACGAGTGTGTGCATATATATATATATAAATGATTCTCAGGTAAGGAGATCCTTACTTTTTTAAGGTGCGGAGTTTTGATCTCAGACGTCAGATCTGTTTAAATGATCCGATCTGACGGCTGAGATAAAAAACTCCGCACTTTATCAAGTAAGGATCTCCTTAGCAGAGAAGCCATGTATATATAATTATACAATTATATATATATATATATACATATTTCACAACAAAAAAATATTATATATCAAAATGGCCCTTACCCGGTCCAGCCCGGCTCATAAGGATTTGCCTGGCCTAGCCCGATTAGCCCGTATAATTTTGGGCTTGTGGACGGGTCTAGAGCTGGCATATTGAAGCCTCGGCTCGGCCCGGCTCTAAATTATGTTGACTTTGACTAGACCCGGCTTGACCCATGACGATCCCTAGCTCGATGCTTAATAATGACAAAGTTAAAAAAATAGGTAAGTAATTTTCTCATTTGGATTCAATTCAACCGTAAAATGCTGTCAGTGGATGGATGAGTGAGTGTGATGATGCAAATAAAAATAATCAAAAGGCTAACCTCTGGTTAAGTGGTAAAGCCCAGAAAGAAGATTGAGTTGTAGTGAGCGTTGACCCCCTAAGCCAAAGGCCCAGTCCAAGTTAAAGTAGTAGGGCAGAGTGAGTGGAGCGAGAAAAGCAGTAGGCCCCAAACACCAAAATCCAAATGGACCAATCAGGAAACGGTATAAATAGTCGGGAATCGGAGGCAGCCTGAACTCCGAGAAGTCCTCTCCACTGTCCTCTCCGCCCCTCACAGGGCTCTCTCTCTTTCTCTCTCCGCTCCGGTTGCCTCCACAAAGAGCAAGAGCCCTGACCTCCCTAACCCTTACCTTCAAGACCATTAACATGGCCCAAGGCGAACCCGCACTCTCCGATTCTCTATTAGATCCATCTCTATCCCGAAACGTTTCGTTTAGCCGGCTCAATGCCCAGGCTCCCGAGTTCGTCCCCAATCGGAGCGCCACAACTGCACCGCCACCGGCACCACCTCCTGTACCTCAGGTCCACGTCTACTCTCCGCCTCCGACCCCTTTCCATGTTCCGATCCAGGTGGTCCCTCCTCCTCCTCCTCCTCACGTGCTGCCTGTCCATCACCGTCATCACTTGCCGGTTCAGTACCATCATCACCAGTATTACGCTGCTGGATTTGGAGTTGGAGGAGAGCAAGAGATGACGGGGCAGCAGCAGCAGCAGCCGCCGGATGAGCAAGCTCAGGCGGATCATGCTACCTCCTCCTCCTCCAAGACTCACAAGCTTTCCGATGAAGCTACTTCCAAGATTTTGAATCAGGTTACCGTTTTGCTTCTACTCCTCCGTTACTTGATACTCTTATTCTTTTACTCTTTCCATCTTTCACCAAAACTGTTTCGGTCTCGTAATTTGGAGAATCAGTTGATGAGGTGATCACTCTAGATAACGGATATTTGTGTAGTAATCACCGAGACAGAAAGATTAATCACTCTCAGTTTTTGACCAAAAGAGCAGAGATGGTACAAACAGACCCCCGGTGAGAAGAATTTGAAGATCAGGAAGAAACAGAAGGTCAAGCTTCTGGAGCACTAGTGGTAACAACAGCGGACCTAAGGGTGAACTGAGCATCTGTGATTATCATGAAACTCCCTCTTTCAGTAGTGTTCAATAGAGTAACCATAACATAACAATGCCAGTAACAAGTGTTATTAGTAAAGATCAATTAGGAAATCTAGTAGAGTAGAGCTACAAGTGTTGCGAGATCAGTACACGCAGTAGTAATCAAAGAGAGAATCACTGCGCCGAGGTTTATTACTGTAGCTTTTTTATTTACCTTCACATCTCTGATAACTAAAATTTGGATGGATTGGTTCTGTGACAATCTATTTGGTGGTAAGATTTCAGCTCTCCTACACTGTCCTAGCGTTATCTAATAAAATAGTTGTAATCTCAACTTTCCCTATACTTTTTTTAGGTTGATGAACTTTACCTGATATTCTTGTCGTTCACCTAACATTTTGTAGGTGGAGTATTATTTCAGCGATCTAAACTTAGCTACTACTGATCATCTTATGAGGTTCATCAATAAAGACCCTGAAGGATTTGGTATGTTAGTTTCCTTTGAATTTTTTGATGTGTGCGAGAGAGTTAGATTGTTTGTGGGCACTGTAATATATTTAATCTGATGCTTACGCTTCAAGTTAAAGGGCAAGATAGCTTACTCTTAGATAGACACTTGTGCCTGCAGAAACAACATCATTTGTTTGTGGGTGTTGCAAATCAGTACTATATGCAAGGATGTATATTAATGTTGCATTGGAATTTGGTGGATTGAGTTTTCATCACTATTAACTGTTTATTATTCATTCTGATATAGTGCCAATATCTGTTGTTGCTTCTTTCAAGAAGATTAAGGCCCTCGTAAATAGTCATTCCCAGCTTGCAACTGTTTTGCGGAACTCGTCAAAGCTTGTGAGATTCGCTTATTTGTGCTCTGGCTTCATATGATGTTGTTGTCCTTAAAGGCTCTTCCTCTTGACCTCAAAGATTTTTTTTTAGTGTTTGATGATGTCATAATCTGCAGGTAGTTCATGAAGATGGGAAGAAGGTCAGACGCCAGCATCCCCTGACTCAGTCAGATATGGAAGAGTTGCAAGTAGGTTATACTTGTATTTTTTTTGGCTATGGTTATACTTGCATTTAGTCCCACTTTCCTTGATTCAGAATTATGCTTTGGTGCCTTGTCTATGATACTATTTTGGTTCCTTGTGTTGATAATTTTGTGAACAGTGCTATTAAAAAATTGTATTCTGAGCATACTGGGTGATCTTTGAATGCCGTATTAAAAACAATGGATTATCACTTTCGCTCTTGTACTATGAAAATTATACATTATATCCTTTTTTAAATTGATAATTCTTGAGGATTTGTAAAAAATTTATTTTTGTTTTTTCTTATCATCTGATATTCATTCTGATCTGTAGTCTCGCATAGTTGTTGCTGAAAATTTGCCTGAGGATCATTGCCACCAAAACCTCATGAAGATTTTCTCTGCTGCTGGGAGGTACTAAGATAACTTTTTTTTTTTTTTCCAGGAAACTTTTAACTCAAATACTGATTACAATCTGTTTCACCAATCCTACTAAGTGTATGTAACGATGAGTTGTTCTTTGACAGTGTGAAGACAATACGTACCTGCCAGCCGCAAACCTCCAATAGTAATTCTTCCTCAGCATCTAGATCAGCAAAAGCAGATGGCATGCATTTCAGTAACAAGGTATGCATATATATAAGTATTTACAAAAAGACAAGGTACACATACAAACGCATGCATTGGCTTGGAGTAGCTTATGGTTTGTAATGTTCTTTGGACTTTCATTGGTTTTGCAACTAAGATCATTTTGCCGAACCTACTCTAAAACAACACTACAAACACTAACGTCGCAGTGACTGTATTGATATTCTCGCAGTGAATGTTTCTAAAGGTTTCTGACAGATTATTATATGGATGTTGGATTTTAAGAAAACATGCTTGATGAAATATCTCAACATTAATGCAATTGTTACTCATCCTTATACTGAATGGTTCTTTTTATTATAATTTATATACACTTAAAGATGGCAGAAATATCTGATATCTAAGTTCTTTTTCTGTAGTTGCATGCATTTGTGGAATATGAATCCCCTGAGCTGGCGGAGAAAGCTGTAAGTGCTCCTGTTTGATTTGACATTAATATGGCTTTGCTATGCTCTTTAGACAAAGTAAATGTGCATTTCTGTCATGCAGGTTGCAGAACTTAATGATGAGGGGAACTGGAGGAGTGGACTTAGAGTCCGGTTAATGCATAAACGCATGGTATGCCAAAATATGGTTTCAGATTATGTAGTTCAATTCCAGTTCCTGTAATTATGTTTTTGGTCAAAAATAAAAAGCAGTGGCCTTAGAGTCTGGTTAATGCTGAAATTCATGGTATGCCAAAATATCATTGTTGTTTATGTAGTTCTATTAAGTTCCCGAAATTATGTTTATGGTTAGAAAAAACGGGAACTGTTGGTTTACAATTCAAGAAAAATTCTGGTGTTGGTCAAAATTTTCATTTTTTGCAGAAGAAATTGTCAATTTACATGTCAAACTGCAGGCTTGTAATGTATGCTTTCTCATTATTTGAATGATGTGATTAAACAAATTTAGAGATTAATATAGCTTGTTATTTTAGTAACGCATGTACGCGTTTGTAGTGTACTGGATTGGTCCCATACTACTAGACTGCATGATTCTTTAAGCCTATTCACATGGTTGATTCATTGAATTGAACCAGTTCATTGATGAGTTTCTGTTTGTTCCATTCACAGTCAAAACCTGGTCAAGTGCGAGGGAAAAGGGGGCAGGATGGAGAAGTGCAATTAGAGGAAGAGGATGCTTCTACACCTGAACAAGTTCAACATGCCAATGAGAAACAATCTGAAGATTCTTCTCGGCAGTTTGATGCTCATTCACATGAACAAGTAAGTGGGAACAGACTCATTGGACTGTATGTGTTATTTGTTTGGGAAAGTTATTTCCGTTACTTACAGATGCTAATTGGGCATATTACATTTCCATTATTATTTATCTGGGACAAACCTTTCTTACTGATGTCAAGAAGCAAGTTGTATCATATTATTTATACGTTGCTAATTGGAAACTTACATTTCCATTACATTATTTTCTATGAGAGATAAACCATCTTTTACTGTTGTCACACAACAAGTTATGTATCATAGGCAGACCCGTTCTTTGGTACTTGTATTATAAATTTTATTGGTATCATCTCTAATAACACAATCCATTCAGCATGAATTAGAGTATACAAGTTCCAGCTATTGCACCTTCAATATAATTCAAAATTTAAAACTTAAATTTAGTTTATGTTCAGTTGGCTTGTCCATTTATCACAAATGGTTATCCAGGCTTGTTCATTTACATGGAAAAAATTAATGATGTAACATACAAGAAAGTAAGTACAATTATTTAATGAGCATCCATGATGATTTTTGTAATGTGTGTGTGCGTCAACAGATATCACCTCTCTTTTTAAGGGTTACATTGTCATAAAACAGGCATCAATTTAAGACGTTAGGGGGTCGGAGTTACTGATATGAAGTCATTGTGTCATGAAGATGATATTCCAATCTTTGTTTTTATTTTTGCCAGGGAGAGGAACATAGCAATGACAAGGAGGGCGGGCAAAGGAAAGTGCGTAATCGACAAGGAGGGCGGGGCAAGGGGCGTGGGCGGGGTCAATACCACCACAATAATCGAAATCATGTAGGGCCTCCTCACAACAGTTCAGTTGGTAGTATTGAGCAGCCAGGTATAGGTGTAGGTGTAGCCAAGCAGCCTCCTGGACCTCGTATGCCGGATGGCACAAGAGGATTTGCAATGGGTCGGGGGAGGCCAGTTGCTGTTAATATTGCACAATGAATGGACATTTGATAGAGGTTCTCTTGTTTTTGCTTTGTATCCGTGGCTGCAAGTTATACATGCTGGGGGTGAGGAACTATGTCTTCTCGTCTGTTGTTTGATGGCAAGGTTTTACAAGGGCTGTCAATCCAACGTAGTTTAAAGGTCAACTTGTCACTATATGTTGAGTTATTTTTCTCACTGGTTTGTAATCAGGTACAGATGATGCAGGAACAAATGTGATTTTACCTTTCTTTTCTTTTCATTGTAGGTAAAGAAAAATGTGAGGAACCATAATTATAGATAATTGTGAGTGAAAAAGGACATTGGAATAGAGCTGTTCATTACACTCTTCTTCTTCCTCTATCTATTTGGATGTCATATGCCCTCTTTTTTGTATTTTTGGGTGGGGGTTAGTCATAGTGTCATACTTTAGATTGGCCAGGAAACCATATCGTTTGTTCAAATTCAAAGGATATATATTGGTTGCAGGGTATGTGGGAGAATATCGAGCTGGAGTTTGCTTTATGCCTTTATCAACTACAATCGTCCTAATTGTATTAGCCTCGAGGGTTTGTTAGCAAATACTTCTGTAGACTTTTTTTTTTTTAGGTGAAAGGGGTTTAAGTTTTCTTAGATATCCATTTTTCGTCAAATTGTGCATTTGATGAATATCATAAAAGAAACTCAAAACCCAAATACCAATGTCTATCTCTCTTTTTCTCCAAGATTCGGTACCCTAGATCACAGTATTGAGCGAAGCCAAGGTGGCACGGTGTCACGGTGTGTGACGGAGGTGGAGAGAAAGCTGTGTTAAAAATTGTGGCCCGTGTAATAATTCATGAAAAAAGAAAAAGAAAAAAAAAGGGAGTTCGATGCCTGCATAAGCAAGCAAGACAAACAAAATCAGCCTATCACTCATTGCCCATCTACATTTCCGCCTAAAACTTGAACCACACCGAGTGCGCACACACTCACACTCTCTCTCTCTCTCCCAATGGCAGAGTTAGCCCTTCCAAACCCTAACTACAAGGTTGATCCTCCACCAGCGCCGCCACCTGTTGCTGGTGGTGGTGGTGGTGGTGGCGGTGCCACTCCCACTCCCAATCCCAATCCCAAATTCAGCTGCTTCGTCAGAAGGCCTTCCGTTCGAGTGACTACCGAGTTCGACAGCGACTCCTCCGTCTTCTTCCACAAGGTCTCTTGCAAGCTCTTGGATAGCCTCGCCAAACTGAAGCTCTCCTTCAACAACGACCACAAGGGCGAGCTCTCTCCGCCTCAGTTGTCATTTATCTCTCAGTACCTCTCCATTCACCACAACTTTGAAGACCAAAGTACCCTCCTCAACGGCTCTGTAGATGTTGGTCCTCGATTGCAACTCCGTGCCACCCATGATCTCAAGGTTAGGTGCCTACCTCTACCTCTACCTCTGCTCCCTAACCTAATTCTCTTGTTTTAGCGAAGCTTCTTGGCATGAAATGAAATTGACTCTTGCATGTAATTGGCGTATTTTTATGTGCTCATGAGCTGCCTCTAATGTTTTTAGGCGCAACAAGGAGAGGCATCAGTGGTTGCTAAGCTTGCTGACCCTGGCTATGCATTTCAGCTCTCTTCTTCTTTCCCTTCTGTTGGTTTGGTGAGTATAACGTATGGGGTATATCCATGTTTGGACACACTAGCTTTGAACTGTCATCTGCAGCCTGCCTTTCCATTTAGACATGAACTTTGTGTAAAATCTTAGCATGTAACTCTAACTAGACACAGTACAGACTTTTCTGAGCTAAGATTGGTTGAGGCATGTATTTCTTGGAGTTCTACTGTTGTGAGGAGTCAGTATTGATCTGTCTGAAACATACCCCATCATTCACGATTTGTCTTGCAGAGTTTTGATAAGCCATAACATACCTCAAGATTCATCATTTGGATTTCTGAATTGGTCTATTTGTTCTTTGATCTGATTGCACTGTTTTACAATTAGTTCCAATATGCATGTGTGTGTGTGTATACATACATATATATATATATATATATATATATATATTAATAAATAGAAAATACACTGGTTAACTATCTCCCTGTTGCTACTGCCAGAAAAAATCCCTCATATTCCCCTTGTTGATTTTTTACTGGGTCAAAAAGAATAGGATACATTGTAGCACCATATAACATGAAATAGTTCTTCTTGCATGCCAAAAAAAAAACATAGTTAGTTATATTGCCTTAGTTACTTTTCTGATGCTGCAGCCAAAAGCTACCCTTAAATTCCCTCTTGGTGAAGTTTCTTTGGAGGAAAAAGAAGAGGAGGAGACGAACAAAGTGTTGTCTATGAATGGCATTGTTAAAGGCCAATTTTTGAATGGGCTCTGCACTGCTCACTATGTGGATGATGATTTGAAGTTACGATACTCTTATAAGGTAAGCACTACGTAGTACTGTGGTCTTCTATTTTTGTCTTTTTCACTTGCAAAAGATGAATGGCTTTGTTGTGTTGATATGCAGTCCAGAAGACTGCTTCCTACAAAGATATTCTGTTTCTCCTAATAGTATTTTCCCTTCTGTTGTTTCATCTCTGTGAATATTGCTGCTGAGAGTTTGAATTTATTACAGGATGAGGAGTTGTCTTTTATCCCAACCGTTTCTCTGCCTTCAAATGCATTGTCATTTGCTTTTAAGCGCCAGTTTGGTCCTTCAGACAAGTTGAGGTTAGAAATCTCTTCCTTTTTTTCTTTCGTCCCTGTAAGCTTGCAATTTTTATTGACACTTTTGTTTTGGTCTTGTCTGTAAACATGTAAATTCGTCTCTTTTTTTGGAGGATAATGGAACCCTAGATATTAATGTGTAACAAATTAGGTGCTTTATTTTGTGTTTATGCAATCCAATTCAGGTTGAGTTGGCCGATTATTATAACATGTTTTTTGTCATATTTTCGTTTGCTACTTTGCCTAATATTCAAGTGTGGCCCTTGTAATTTTGTAAAGCAAACACTATCTCCAATAATTAATTGTTTTAACCTTCTTGAAAAGGGTTCCTCTCAAGCATTTGCGAATAGTAGTTGGAAATGGATGATTTGCACCTATTTGTCAAGCTATCTAGAGCAGTTTGTTGTATGTATACGTCAGTTATTTAAGACTGTTCATCAGGCTGTTATGCAGTTGCACAATTTTTTCTTCCTAGTGGTCTATGTCCAGACTGTTGGAAAAAAACTTATACTATATTTTGATGACTTCATCTACAGTTACTGGTACAATTTTGATTCCAACTACTGGAGTGCGGTGTACAAGCACACATATGGCAAGGACTTGAAACTTAAAGCTGGTTATGATTCGGAGGTGCGCCTCGGCTGGGCATCTCTTTGGGTAAGTGCTTTATATGGCAGAAGTCTTTTTTTTTTTTTTTTAAATCACATGGGTTTGTTGTATAAGAGTTATTGTAAAAGAAGGGTGAATCTCATGACTGATGAGGTTACCCAGTAGACTATTGTAGGACAGCCAGGGAGACTTTTCTTAGTTATATTCTTGGAGAAGACTTGAAAAGTTTACCACTTGGCACAAAAGAGGCATTTGCTTAACAGCCTGCACTGCTTAAAAGGAAAATTTGAAGGAAGAACCATAGGATATATGTGGCGTCAGACAAGTCCTTCACACACACACACTCTAGTTTTGTATTGTGAATTATGAAAGTGCAGCGTCTTTAAATAACTTCTGCTTTAGTCTTTTAAATACTAGTAATGATGTTGTGTGATAGTTCATTTAAATTGTAAGAAAAACCGAGGTTTAAGAACTTTTGCCAGCAAGGATTCTTCCAAGTATTTATCTGAAATGTAAAAATTGGAGAAGAAAAAAAAGGTGTATTCCATCACAGAAACCAAGAATGAGTTGGGAAACTGTCTGATCTATATGAGGATTGGTAGCTTACTCTATGATGACATGATACTAATGAGAGTCCATCCTGTTTTAGGTTGGGGATGAAGGTGGCAAGGCGAAGACAGCTCCATTGAAGATGAAAGTTCAATTCATGCTCCAAGTACCACAAGATGACATTAGATCATCAGCCTTGATGTTCCGGGTTAAAAAGAGATGGGACATATAATAGTGTCGTTGTGAAATTGATGATGGTGTTCCTTTTTTTTTTATTTTCTTTAATATATACACATACATTAAACTATGGTTCTATTTCATATGACAGAGTATAGGTGTGAATGTGGTACAACATGTGCTATTTTAACGATGCCTATTGCTGTATAATGGCGTCAATTGTTACATTGATATTTTAATAGTGAGCAGGTGACAGGCAGATCGAAATGGAAAGAAGCAGCTAAATCCATTCATACAAGTTCAATTGAGACCAACACCAAAAGGTTTGAGTACTTGCTATGGTTGGACAGCTTGTTATATAACAAAGCTCCTTAAAAAGGAAGGAAGGTGCCAAAGGTTTGTTTTTCAGGCATCCGACGATTCGCAAAATGTTGCCAAAGCTCTAACTTAATATAGGGTAAAATCTTCAAATGGTACCTGAACTATTACAAAATACATTTTTTTGTATTCAAATTTTTTAGGGAGTCTGGTGGTACCTGAACTATCCCTATGTTACCCACTTTAGTACCTCTGTCCAATTTTCTATAAAAATTGTCTCCTTGGCACATATTTACGAGGGCAAAGTGGTTAGCACAAAAAATTGGACGGAGGTATTAAAGTGGGTAACATAGTGATAGTTCAGGTATCGCCAGACTTTTTAAAAAAATTTGGGTACCAAAAAGTGCTTTTCGTGATAGTTTAGGTACCATTTGAAGATTTTACCCTTTGTGGAACTGATATCAGCATCTAATCTATTCCACTTTGAATGAGAAAGTAGAAAAGAAATGACCAATGGTGGCTTTAGGTTTTCGAATTTCAAAATCAACAAAGCAGTCGTAGGAATAACCCAATATAAAATAAAAGGTAATCTCTTTGGTGGATGGATCTGATGCTATGCTGCTGCTGCTGCTGCTAAAGAACAAAAGACTGAGAGGGAGGGACCCTATATGGTATTTTTTGTCATCAACCTTCAATGCCATGTGCTGGTCCCTCTCTCCCTCCCTGTGTTTCTGTGTTTGTTTGTACCCCTCCGACTCCGACTGAGCTGATATATACAGATCCAATCTAAATCCAATGCTTAACCACTTTACTAGTTTCATCATGTTCTTGTTAGACTTGGACACACTGTTTCTCGTGCATACAGTAATGAATGAATATGTACCGTGGGGCGGGGCGTGTGACCATAGAATGAATACTCGGAAGAGAATAAGTTGAGAGTTGTGTGGAGGTCAAAATAACAACAATAATAAATTAAGATAAATAGAAAATAAACAGTAATAATAGTAAAGAGAAGGACTGGAGGAGGGACATTTAGATTGAGATTTGAGCACAAGCCAAAAACAACAAAGAGAGAGAGAAGGGTATTTTCAAAATTCCTATTCTTTATTCCTTATTTCCATTTCATTTCGCACATCTTGTATCATATCTGCTCTGCGCTCTTGTTATTCAATTTTGTTCCGATTAGGATTTTTCCAATTATCTAAAAGAGAAGAGGGAAAAGGAGGCACAGAAAGAAAGGAAAGGAAAGGCTTTTAGCTTTACCCTCTGAAAAGCTCAAAGCCTGAAAGCCAGGAAGGAAGGAAGGAAGGAATGACAACCCCCTTACCTTTGAGGCCTCTAACCCCCACCACCATTACTCCCCCATGTTCAATATTAGAGTTACCCTCCTCCAAGTCCCTCAAATCCTTTCACTCTCCTTTCACCCTTAATTTCAACCTTTCCTCTCCCCCAACTCACCGCCAAACATGTGCACCTAACAGGTCAACATCATCTCACTCCAAACGCCGCAAGGTACATCTCTCTGTTTCTCTACGCATTAATATTTTCTTAATTCCCAGACGAGAATTAGATCTTTTGTAGCCCTGAAATTGTTATCCTTACTTCCTGGATGAACCTGTTATTCTGCTGGGACGCTTTTCTTCACATAGTAATTAACAATTGGGTCTTGTTTGTTTAACTGCTTTTTCGATTTCTGTGTTATCTCAAGAGGCTACAATGGGATTTCTCGTTTCACATAGGCAGGTTGCAAAAAAAAATTAAAAAATTTAGAGCATTTCTCGTTTCTAACAGTGTAAACTTTAGAATGCTTCTTCCACCCAAGGTATCTGCCTATGAATGTACAACTTTTATGAATTAAATCAATAAGTAGACTTTTTCGGGCTTTGCATTTGT
Organism: Rubus parviflorus; assembly: GCA_029955375.1. Lineage (NCBI taxonomy): Eukaryota > Viridiplantae > Streptophyta > Magnoliopsida > Rosales > Rosaceae > Rubus > Rubus parviflorus. The sequence continues at coordinate 23,110,174 of JARGGL010000004.1, forward strand.
CACTGCAAGGCTTTGTAGAGTTTAGTTGGTATTACATGTATCACTTCTTGGGAGTGATCAAAAGTGGCAAGCTCTCTTTTACAATTTTTCAGGATCACAACTTTTTTATTTTATTTTGATTATGGAAAGGCTAATGATAACAACCAATAAGTAGTGACACATGTTAAAACTAGTGTTCAGCTTGAACTCGTATGATTACCACTCTTTGTGGGCAGTTGGTTTTCACTAATGATTTACTACCAGGGGTTTTTCTGTACTGGTATAGTGGCTTTGTGGACATATGAGAAGAGATCAAGACATAGATAATCGATCAAATGAAGACAAGAGTGGTGTGCACATGTTTGGTTCTGATGAAGAAGTAGGCACCCAAATCCCAACTCAAGCTCAATCTGTTGTTGAAGGATCGGGAGCAGTTATGGTTTCAGAGTTTAGACCTGCAGCCGATGTGGATTATCTACAGGTGTGTGGTTACTCTTCAGTTTGGATTCTTTTCATTCCTTCTCTCTTTCTTGTAGTTATTTTATTCCGTTATCTTTTATGTGAGCGTGTGTGGTCAGTATGGCACCATGATTCCTTCCTCTACCAAATTTTTTTTTTACTGTGTCAATCTTTGTTGTTGAGGCCGACTTTAAACCACATTAAACTCACAAGTATATGGATGACGTATAGACTCGAGGTGCATTATGGATTTGTTCCCACAAGAACTGACGTGGAAGAATTTAACTTCAAAATTCTTACTTAACTAATTCAAAAAATTGATTGATTTTAACTAAAAACAGAATTTCTACCTCAAATCTTCTTATCTCTAGTTATAATTTCTAATTCACAAAATATCATACTATATAAGAGACTTTCAAGCATTTGTCTGCTGTGGTTGCATACACATGATATTTTCTTCTAAATATTTAAACAATCTACCCTTGTTTATACATAAAATGAGTTAATTGTACTGTATACTCATCCATATTCAGGTGTAGACACACAGAAACAGAAATCAAAACAACGAGAAATAGACTAACCATTCATCAACATGTTTACACTCAATAGTTAACATTTGAAATCACAAATCTTCATGCGTGGTCAAGCATGCAACATAATTTAGCCTAAACCATGAGCAATACATCATTATTCATTTCTCAATAACACTGTAAATAATACTTGTTCATCTCAGACAGTTATTGTTCTAGGGACAATAAATGTAATAATTACGTAATCAACATATATGTGATCACCCAAAGTTTAGTAAGCATCCTACCATGTAAGGCCTCCTTGCAAACCAATAATTTGGGACCTAAAGGGTATATTTAAGACAAATGTAGTAAAAAATGAGGGTGATTATATATTTTTTGTTAATCATTTTTGGTTGGTTTTCCATACTAATTTGGACCTATTGTGGTTGTCTAGTATGTGATTAACCAAAGCTTTATAAGAACTATAGTATGTAATGTCTCTTTACAAACCAAAAGTTTGGGAATTTAGGATTGTTCTGCAGTCTAAATCTGGGTGGTTAGATATCTTTTGATAATCTTTGTGGAATAGTTTTCCTTTCTAGTTTCAACAGTCAGTTCATTTCATGGTAATGATGGTTATTAGCATCTACTAAGTGGCCCATCTCTTGGCAGATCTTGCATGCTTTGTTTAAGTGTTGTTTGTCACTTTGCCCTGTCTTTCACTTTCAAGTTTAGTAGCATCTTGAACTACTCTCAGTCTTTCTACTCTGCTTCTTTTACTGATATTTACATTTTCTTTTGCGTAACAAAATGTGCAGGAGTTATTAGCCATTCAGCAACAAGGGCCCAGATCAATTGGCTTTTTTGGTACCCGGAATATGGGATTCATGCATCAAGAACTTATTGAGATTCTTAGTTATGCGATGGTTATCACTGTAAGACCTGTAAATTCATGTTATTTGACATCCTGTTATTATGAGTACTGACTGAGAATATCAGATGTTCAATAATACTGGGCCCTTGTTTGTTCATGAACTTTTGTTTGCAGAAAAATCACATATATACATCAGGGGCATCTGGCACTAATGCAGCTGTTATCCGGGGTGCTTTAAGAGCAGAGAAACCAGAACTGCTTACTGTAATTCTGCCTCAAAGCTTGAAGAAGCAACCTCCTGAGAGCCAGGAATTACTGTCAAAAGTAAGAATTTCTAAAAATAACATTTCTGAAGAGCTAGTTATCTTTAATATTACTTATCTTGTAGTTTTAATAGAACTGCCGTTATCAATTGCTTTTTGCATCATAGTTTTGACTTTTGAGTATCGTTCTTCTTTTTCCATGTTAGACTTGTTTTTTATGTCAAACAACTTCTTTGACCTCTATAGAAGGCTCTCGTGTTCTAGGGTCTTGACCTCTGGATCATTTACTATTTTGATTAGCTGTATATAAGAACAGAATTTAAAACTGATATGTTAATTGATAATGTTCTGAGATTTGCAGGTCAAGAATGTGATAGAGAAGCCTCACAATGATCATCTACCGCTGCTAGAAGCCAGCAGGTTGATAGTAGCTCCACTTTTATATCTTTATTTATTTTTTAATATTTCAGTTCCCCTTTGTTTTCCAGTATTATAGCTAAACATCCATTGGTTCTTTTTTTTTTTTTGCATACTGAAACTTTCTTTATTTGAGAAGTGTGATAACATAAATTTGGAAAGCAGTTCTTATTTAGCATCTCCCATCTTGAGGTCAAATGCCATAGTTGCTTTTCCAGCACCTAATAGATTCGGGCCTGGGCACCTAAGGGAAACTTGCGTTTGTGGAAGCAAGTTGGCCCTTAATATGTATACTTGTGTCTAGATAAAAGCTGAAAGAGCCACTTAAAGTTTAAGCTTGTAAGTCACCACTGCTCTTTTTACCATGATCAAACTTAAGCTTGTAGGTCACAGCTTGAATGTTTGACCCAGAGACTGTCGAGTTTCGAGGTTTGACCAAAAAGTAACTCCACTTATCGTCTTAAACATCTACTTGTATTGCTCAAGTGCAAATTGTTTTTATAGGTTTACTAGAATCTGGAATAATATACTTACTCTTGATGATGCAATCTTGCAATTCACTCACTCTCTTCCTAGTCGGCTTCCTTCTGTTGACCTTGGCGAATAGTTTTTTGCTATTCTTAGACTCTCACTGTGAGTTTTAACATGATAGGACGACAAATGCAGGAATCAGTTCTACTTGTCATCTTGTCCGGGCTAGAAAATAAACCTACTCTTTTTTTTTTTTCTTTTTTTAATTCTGAGAGCTTTTTGGTCTCAGTTTTTGCTTAGTTTATAAATATTCTGATGGTCAAACTCCAATAATTGTTAGCTTGGAATTTTAGTAGCCGAGGCAGCCATCGTATCTCTAATTAGTCCAAGTTTTCTGTTATGGATTCTTACTTGGGGCTCTCATTTTGAAAATGCAGGTTGTGCAATATGGACATCATCTCACATGTACAGCAAGTAATATGCTTTGCTTTCCATGATAGTAAATTGCTAATGGAAACTTGTCAAGAGGCAAAAAATCTGCGGAAAATTGTGACGCTCTTCTACCTGGATTAAAACTATTGTTTCGTCTGTCCATACATTTTTAGGGAGGGAGAGACAGAGAGGGTGAGAGAGAGCAGGAGCTTATTTTTGTTTGTAAAGAATTAGATGGCACAGATCGCATGATTTTGTAGAGTGATAGTGAGGGAGGTGGCCAATTTGCTTCTCTTTTCGTTATTGGAAAGAGTATATATTTTGTTGGTATATCTTTAAGTAAATCTTGGAGAGTTGGAGATGAATGTTGGTGCATACTACACATTTTCCATAATTTTATGCCAGGTCTCATGTTATTGCGGCACATTGAATTTAATGACATTCTTAGTGATTTGTATGATTATACTCGATAGAAGTTTTGCCAGGTCTCGATATATATTAGATCGTTAGGAATCTTGGCCTCTTGGGTGAACAAGAAAGCACAATATAGTATTATATTCTACCAACCATGTCATGCACTCATGCCGGCTAGCACCTAATATGTATATATATTAAGGGCAGCATAAATAACTAACTTTGACTTGGAATACTAATGAGTTTTAAACAGTATAGGAAAAGCTATACATGATTATACTATATATATATTACACATCTACTTTTAACTCTTTGCCTTGTCCTTTGGACTTTGGAGATGCCTTACTATGTATTTAAACAAACAAATTAAATAAGATTAAAAATAAGATTATTTCTTTTAGTGGCTTAATTTTTTATTCCGCCTCACCACTTAATCTTATTTAAAACAAAATAATGATGAATTTAATTACAAATATATATTAGCTAAATATGTGGGTTCACGTGAAGATTAGTGTCAAAATAAACGTTTGGATAGGATGTGGTGCGTGTGTGTTATCTGACTTAACCCTTTATCAATTACATGCAAGGAGAGGAGTTTGTACGTTGATATTAAAAGGTAATATGGTAGGTTGTGATTGGTGATTGAACGTGACACAATTGCTTCACCTAGGATTTTCTCGAGTGTCAAATGTCGAAAAGAATAAATATGGAGGGTTAGGTAGATAGATAGATGTTAATTTTTGGTATATATTTGACAATATATTACATTTGATGTTGGCATGCCCCAAATGGGTGGACAACCTTAAGGTAAGCTTGAGTGCTCGACCAAGTCAACAGAAAACAGATATGCTTCTTAATTCCGGCCAATTATATGTAATAATTAAGATGATAACGATGATGCATTTTATCCCTTTTTTTTCTTTTGGGTCGCTTGTTCAATAGTCAATTAATAGACGCAATACCATGTCCATCACATTACCTACCTCGATATGAATATCTTAGCCGATTGACTGCTAATATTTTTGGAGGGAGTTTGATTAAATATTAAGAAAGAAAGTCACAGCTATTAGTATTTGGTAATAAAATGATATGCATGGATCAAAAAATAAATTAAGAATCCTCTTGTTTGTTAGAACTTGGACTTGCATATATACCACCCAATAATGGAGATGGATGGATGGGGCATTCGATTTTGATTAGCCATCCCGTTAAAGTCAAGAACTAGCTAAATGAATGACGTGTTGGACTGACTAATTCCATGCCCGAGCTTGTTACAAGAAAATAATCATATATATAATATAATACAAGCAACTAATTAAGCATGTCAACATTAAACCGGCCACCACAAATGACCAAATATCCCGAGTTCAACGTCTTAACAGAGATATGAATGAATTAAAATATATGGTGCAACATATCAAACGGATATATGGCCGGTCTATATATCATCGGCTTGCTTGCTTGTTCAAATTCGTTCAATTATTTCATTAGAATTCAAGTAGGTGCTTGATTACTTTCTGCTGGCCATGGTTTGACCGATCGAGCTGAGCTGAGCTGAGCCATCAATCACGTACGTTGGCACAGATCGAAGAGACTTGAGGTAGCTGATATATCTGATATTAAGATATGGAGGGTCTGATCCCAATGGTGTACAAGGCGATTAAGAGGAACAGAAATCGACAGCAACACAGGAGGAGTCTCTCATCATCTCAAACCCCTTACTTCTACGTCGACGACGACGTTGCTGCTGCTGCCGCTGCTGCCGCCGTGCATGGTGGCAGCGCAACTCAAAGCAATTACCTTTATATCACACCACCTGCTGTTAATATCGTCAATGCTACAACTGATCATGATCATCACCGACGACACAAATCTGTTTCTGTAGTTGGTGATGGAGGCTATTCCTTTGGAATCTCGGAGGAGGAGCAGGGTACTAGTTTTTACAATAATAACCAGGTCGATCATCATCATCATCGACGGCCAAAGCAACTTGTCCGGTTTAGGAGCCATAGCTCATCATTCTTCTCATCATGCTGCATTTCTGGTACTGCCTAGTCATGATATATCGATCAACAAGCTATTCCTATTAATTCCATCCTGCATATATATATGCATGCACAATTAATTAATGTTAAGTTGCTTGCACTATCCTAGCTACGTGTATACTACTTTCATCTCCATCAAACTGTATTATATCCTGCATGTGCTTCATTAATTGACGTCATTAATTAATTTGTTAAGTTTGGTTAGTGCCTGCCCTGCAACTAATTAATTGATTGCTAGCTGTTACATATATGTCATGTTTACTTACTTGGAATAGGTATGAGAATAAAAGAATTGATTTTCATTCCTGAGTTCTCTTGTGTTTACTAACATGCACATGAATCGGAATGGTTGTAGGTCCCACAAAAAAGTGACTAAAAAAGATATATCCATTCCTGAATATCCGGAGTTTAATTACCAAGGGGGTAGGTATTAAGAATGAATTCCATGGGAATGAATTTCATTCATTCACATTTTCATTCCAAGTAAGTAAACATGTCAATAATACTCAAAAAAGAAAATAAAAATGAAGCACTAGCTCTGGTGATGATCGATGACTGTGTACGTGGATGATCAGGCCGGCCGGCCGGAGAGACAGCTTTTGCATGCATATCATATATATGACGATTTGTGAATGTGTTTGTTGATGGTCATCTAATCATAGCGATTAACGTAGGTATGTTTATGTAAGCCAAATAAACAGTACGTACGTAGTTTGAAGCAGATCAGATCGAATAACTAGATGACCATCAACAAACATATCCACTGCTGCAAATCATAACTAATTAATGCAGACGATCCAACTTTGGTAAAGTAAACAAACAATATATACCAATATATATGTACAAGGGATGTGGATCAATGGGAGAAGAAAAGCTTATTCGATCAGTACGTTGCAAGTATATATATGGTCTTATATATAACCTGTATGTTATAGCTAGACTATGGCATGGGGGAGAGAGAGCTAGACTAGTATGGCAGCATGGGGGAGAGAATGATCGAGGAGATAGATGAGCTACTATTATTGTAGAAAAGGAATATGCCTAGGATCGTTCCCCCGAAGAACGCATATACTCGGAGATCGAATAGAATATACTTAGATTGTCTTAATTATACCTACTCTTTCTGCTTGGTGTTAATATATACAGTAGTCTCTGTCATGCATCCAAATACGTACTGACTGCCAGATCGAATTCCTATTAGCTAGTATCAATGATACAAGCTAGTCAAATCCTAAAGGAGGTGTATTCAATTCATATTTTAAAAAATTATGTCAGAATTTTTATAATCCGTAGATTATGTGATTCCGTATTTCAATGGCTCCAAATTGTTAACCGCAAATTTGAAGAAAAAATATATATACAGTTACCCATCAATATTGCAAAGGAGAGAAGGGTATATCTATATATATATTGCAAAGGATCATCAATATCACAGTACAAAGAAGGCCAACCTAGCTAGCTATTACCATTTACCAGCTACTCCTTCTATTATATTTAATTGACAACCATGCAGATGGAATCCGCAAGTTAAGTTCCCTTCATCACATAAAAAACAAAGAGCAGTGATAATATCAAGATCAAGAACAAGAGAACCAATATAACAAGGTAATCTCTACTTAGGAATTACCAACAATAGAGTTATATATAAAGCTAGAGTGAGTGAGAGAGAGAGACAGTGAACAACAAAATATACAAACATGGAGAGGCACTGCTATTGCCTTTCTCTCTGCCTGCTGCTTGTTCCATTCATTCACGCCTATGAGGTGAATCCAGTCCAACAACATTTGAACAGCGTTCGGCTTTGCAGCCAGTGCTCCAAATGCGAGTCAAGTAAATGCCCTGCAAGTGAAGCCTACCCCCATATGACAGCATTTGACGACACTCTTATTGCTGGTGCTTTACAGTCTGACTATGTGGATTTGCATGACAAAGGAGTTTATTCAGTGCCAAATGTCAAAGGTGGCGAATCAACAAAATATAATGCTTATTTTGGCTGGAAATCTACTTCTGGTTCAGCTTCTGGTTATCACAGGTACACTCATTTGTTATATATCTGAAATACAAGTACAAGAATGTGAAGGAACCAACATCGTAAACAAACATGCAATATGTAAAATCAGAATAATTAATTGCCTAGTCAAGGCCCTCAACCATTTTAGCAGTTTTCTTTCTCTGCTGCAGCTTCTAATAACCAAATGATCTAGTACTCTTAAGGTAGTGTCAGATACAAGTTAAAAGGAAGCTACGGCTAATTTTTCTCATTCTATAATATTATTCCCATTCCTAATGGAAGTGTGATCTGATCTCAGGTTTTATTCTATAAAACCACACGACTATTACTCCTAAGCAAGACAACACTGCTATCATCAATTAATAGAGTATGTCGTACTGTGCAGGTTTAGCAACTACATGGACAAATGCTCAGGTGGACAAACTTACCTTACTGTGGACAAGCATGGTAAGGTTAGCCTTCGATCATTGAGATCGCTGGAAAGCTTAGCAGATGCTGACTGGAAATCTTATAATCCACCTAAGAAACTAAATCACCGCGAGTTCCGTTTCTGGGTCTCTCGCAGTACAGGAAAATGCCTCACTGTTTTCGGAGGCAATGGAAAGAAACGAACTGTGGGTGTGGCTAATTGCAAGTTTGATGGCTCAAACCGTTACCAGCTATTTGCATTCCGCTTTCATTACCACAAAGCCTTCTGTTGTTGTGGTGTTCACAATGAGTAATCTGATTCTGATGAATTTATGCTTTAAAGAGCCCTATAATCAACTAAACGTTGGCACAGTTCAAATAGTATGGTACAAACTGTACAATGTCATATATACAATTGAAAAAAGACGAATCATATTGCAATTAAAGAAATAAGAGTTGTAATTCTGTGCATCTGCAAACAAGTGCACCTAGCCAAGCACAGATTGCACTGGAATGGACCTTCTATATTTCTATATTTGTATACGCAGGCAATGCCCAAAATTAAAAGAAAAACTACCTGGAATGTTTACTAGCACTTGTCCATCCATGAACCTCATAGTTTCCACTGGATGCCCCATTGATTTATGATAGGCATCAGTAGCACTAACAACTAATTTCTCATATCATTTTCATTTTTCAGATATAGATAGCAGTAACCTCTACAATAGCAAAGTTTGAACAACAATGAATATTTTCAGGCATCTAGAGGTGAAATTACCGTGAAATTTGAGTAAGACTTCAGCATTCTAATATCATGGTTGGGCATTGATAGGAACTGATGGAATTTCTTCCTGCCTATCTCTAATGCCATTCAAACAAGGTGGTTTGGCTGCTCCATAGTAAAAGAAAGCCATTATTTTTGAGAGCTCATCTCCACTTCGAATTGCTAAACAAGTGACAAAAAAAAGAAGAGAGAGTTCAAATCATGCTGCAAGGCAGAAACAGAATCATGAATCAAGCGCATTTGTCCTAAAATGAAAGTTACCTTTCTCACGATATAAGATCTTCCCAGCTTTAGTGAACATGATCTCGGGGAAGACAGACACTTGGAGAGCAGAGACCAAGTCATGCTCGGTAACAGCATCAATTGCAACACACTGTTTAAGATGAAAATAAATAATAGTGAGGATGATCAGTGTGGGGGGTTGACACTTGACAGTACTAATCACAGTATAACTCCTAGTCTTACTCTTGGTGAAGGTAGCCTGCAATTCCATATGATGTGAATAGCCTTCTCCAGTTCAGACCGAATTTTTTCATTTTGTTTTGGTCTGAAGAGAGAAATAAATGTTAACAATTTTCTTAAAGCAAATGTAACATAAATAACAGTCTCATGGTAGAGTTCTAAATCAGTAAGAGCCAGCTGGAATCATAAATTTCAACAAGCATGATAAGAATTAACAAGAAAAAAAAGAAAGCCAACCTTTTATAGCGATTATGCACTAGAACGATTAAAGGGCTGATGTCCTTGAAAACAGTCTCTTCCCACTCTGCAGTTGTTACATCTTTGATAGGACGAATGTAATTATCATCTTGCCATAGTAGTTGATTGTCACTATCGTCGTCGTCATCATTCTCATCCTTGCTTGGAGTATTCTTGATAGTAATCTTGTCAAAGAATTGATCCAACTTGAAACCCCGGCCGTCGGCATCATCAGGCCATTCGGGATCATCCTCATCCACAACAAGAGGATAATTTGCCAGAAGCTCTTGCAATTTCTTGTTCCTTTCAGTAGGGTCCTCCTCCTCCTCCTCCTCAACATCCGGGTTCTTATCTAACACTTGTCTAATTTTCTCTCTCCATTCACGTCTCTCTTCAGAATCCATCAAATAGGGGTCATCAGAGTCTCCCTTTCCTTCATTGAAGCCAACCTTGTGTACTGTTTTAGAAGCATATAATCTAGTCACCTCTCTTTTTGTTCTGATTGCAGTAGCTTGATGCCCTTGAGAATGAGGAGGGTCTAGACAAGTCAATGAAATGGGTACTAAAAATTTGTTTTGTGTTGATGACGACAAGAGATATGGGAGCCTCATAGTATGTTGCAGAGCCATTTCAACACACAATCAGTACTGATTATTATTGAATCAATAATATCTACACACAAGGAAGGATAAGCCATTCAGAGGAGCTCTCTTCTTCATAACACATATATGGTCATATCTTGAAAGAAACAACGAACTAACATTGAAAACAAAATAATCAAGAGAAAGCTGACCTGAACATATGTCTTTATTCTCTTATCGCAGATGAACTTGGAATGAAAACCCGAGCTAAAACCCCAGGGTGGTAAATCAATCAGATAAGGTACGTGGTGCAGAGCTAAAGCTCAAGGCGACATACAGTGAAATGGACCGTGAGCTAGGTAAATGGGCCACTGATTGGCCCAAAACAAAAAAACACTGCACATTATATTTCACTAGAGGTCACCATAAAACTACGATTTCGGATTACCCATCCTTGAATTTATCTTCAAGAGTTGAGCTTAAATAAACATGCTTTTCGTGTTCAAATTTAAACCCATTTCATCTTGTAGAGAGCCCATTTTGAAATTTATTTAGAATACGGTTTTTTTTTTTTTTTTTCTGAATGTGACTCAACAGTTCATAATTCCTCGACCTTTACACATTTTACTGTTGCAGTAATTTGAGGGCTTTGCAGAGAGATCTAGAAAGGAAGAAGAATCCGAATGCGAGACAAGTCTATCAATATGCAAGAAAACCCTTGGCACAATTCAACCAAGCTCAGAACAACGCATTCATCATGAAAATAATCTTTACATTTTTACAGCCTAGCAAACTAAAACGCACAGGAAACCAAACCAGGCATTAGTCTCTCCCTTCAATCTCAGTATCAGAGGCAAGTAGAGATGGAAGGAGCCACATAAAGAATCCATCATTAGTCTCTCCCTTCAATCTCTGCAATGAGTACTCCACCAACAAATCCCACAGATCTCCTACTGTCCATTTGTGCGACTCTATCCATCCACTTACCTACACAAAGTAAAGAAAATGAAGAATGCTATACAGAGGAATAAAAGCTTAACATCGCTAGAGAAGAGCCAAACATCTATAAAACAAGATGTGCAGACTAGTAATAAAAATCAAGTACCTGGTCTAGGTTTTCCAGTGCCTTCATGCCAAAAGTGTAGTACGAAATGAAAGGTCTTAGTGCCTGAAACAAATGCACCCACATTATAGTCATTTTCAAATAACTAGCCCTAGTTATTTTTATTTAAACATAGACAGAGAATCCTCATGAAATTGTCTGAGAAAGCTAAAGATTTCACACACAACATATCCCCATCAAGGCTTTTAAAAAAAAATAAAAACTCTTTTCCAAAAATAGCAAATCCTTATCTCATCCCATTTAATTGTCACGAAGGCTAAAGACAACTACCTGAGATGCAGCAAGCCACTGAACTATGGTCTTCACTTCAGGATCTCCTCCAAAAGCACCACATCCCCAATTGCCAGTTGCAATGCCAATATCATCCTCATAATCCAATGACTGAATCTCATCACAATCTCGGTTCACTTGCTCATTCTCTGGAACCAATCTCTTGTACTGCTCATATTTCGATTGATGAAGAAAGCCACAGAACGCCTTATTAATCTCCCTGATTAAGAAAAGGTTATACAAAAGAGAACCACATCTACATAAGTGGGGTGATAGTCCAACATATGCAAACTTTAGTTATTGCACCATCGACATAGTATGCATAACCTCCTAAATCATTCAACTCTATCTACCACGTTTCAAAAACGTGCTCATGGACTTCACTTATGTTATTTTGTAACTTATCCTTGCAACACTTCTAAATAGAACAGCACATTCCTTTGCAGGTGCAGGTGGCTATTATTGCCAATAGCAAAATGGCTAAACCATCTCAACCAAAATGCTTGTCCTAATCGATACAAGTCTGTCATTTTCCTTCCCAGCACTCTCAATTGATGTTTTATCAGCATCCCATATCCACATCTGAGCTTTATAGATGATCAGTGGGCGTCCATCAACATGAAATTTTTACAATTACATCCAATAAAGATTGGAAAGATACATCAACTTGTCTATATAGTTTGAGGAAGAACATTCAGCGATAGACATCATCTTAACATCATGATTTATTGTAAATTTGAAATAAGGTTAAAAGTTCTTATTATGGAAACATGATGCAGGAGTGCAGGACCATCTAGTTTCAGCAATATAGTTGGACAACTTAAAACTTTTTTGGCCGTATTTTGATGCACAAAGATTATGGCTGGCTAATGCTTAATGGTGGAAAAGGATAGGAAAAGCATAATCTAGAGGAGAAAGGAAGATAAAAGACTTAAATTTAAACAAGGAAGAAAAACAAGTTTTAGGGGTGCTACTACGCCTGTGAAGCATAATCCAAAAACAGACATTTGGTGGTGTAGGGAATTTCAGCTGATGCTTGAAGCTTCCCACAGAAGTTTCACAGACCCGGATTCTAATACAACAATGAAAAGGTCTTTGACTAGATAGTTTGTGGGCCTGTGTTCCAGAAGCATGACTATTCCACAGATTAAAACTGCATGGCCACTCCAATCAACAATTCAACATAATAGATTGAACTATATTGCATATTCTCTTGATTTCTGTAAATTTAATATAATTAGTGTATGCACTTGCAGTAGTATTAATTAAAATATACATACCGGAGGAGTAACTCTTGTTTATACTGTTTCATCCCTGGGCTGCATAACGCATCTATTGCAATAATCCTGGTTTTACGTCTTCCAAGAGAATCTGCATCCCTTTCATCCACATAGTCACCAGAAAAACGAAATGAAGAAGCATACCTACACCACTTAAAGAAAGATAAAAGAGTCAGAAATCAATCTCAACAGTAACGAAAATTAAATGGATGAAGTTTATATCAAGCAGACAAACAACCCTGCATCTTTCTTATATATATCTAAGTTAATATACTCAGAAATCAGGACATGCCCTGGAATCTCATAGAACCATGCATACATTTTCAAAAACAAGAGTCAAATTTGATTCATCCAATGCATCTGCAAAATATGTATGAAGAAACATTTCTAAGAAAAATATAAATGTGGTTACAGTACACACCCTGTATAATTTGAAAATCTTTCTGCACCAACAATTTCTATAGCCTCATTATCTGCCATGGAAGGCATGAACAACATGCTAGCAATTAACTCGGGATTGATCATGAAACGAATCTCTTCCTACGTGAGATGATAATAACAAACAAAATTAGGTGCTTCTGCAATTGGATCATGGCCTGCGTGAATCAGGAGAGGGTAAAACAAATAAATATAGTTCAAAAGAAAATTGCAGGCATATACTTGGGTCAAAACATATGAGGAACAAAAAAATCAGACCTGAACACAGCCTCTATGAAGAGCACCACCTCCTATATACTTGTTTGCAAAATCAACTTCAAGAGCTCCACTTGATTGATCTTCTATCAAGCCAGACCTCTGAACCTATAATGACATGAAAAGACAACTTAACATGTTAGTTGTGATTGCCTAAACTGAATTAAAACGGAAATTGGTTAACTGAATTTAGAACAATTCATCTGCATAGGCTTACGATTAACCATCTGTCATCTTTTACCTCAAAACGGCATAGAGGAATGACTGAATTGCTCCAAAATTCAGCCTTGGGATAAGAAATGCTTGGCGGACTATGTTCCACAGGAAGTACTTTCCGCTCAAATGAGACAAAACCCATAGGCATACGTGAAGTTATCTTCTCAAAATAGTGTATCAGACACCATATCTTACTCTCCTGCTTTTGACTGTAACTTTCATACAGAGTGCTAAAAATAAATTTCAGGTTGTAAGTATACTGAAGTAAATAACATGAGAATGTATCTAGAATCTACTACTAGTCTCAAGCAAGTACAGAAAATGGGTAACAAGATATCTCTTAATGCATCTAGTAGAATATTGAAATCCCATAACTCATCTGTACCACACTAAATGTGTGAAATACAAAGTAAAAATAAATCAAAGAAAGAGACTACACAGAAAGAAAATGTCACATACGCAAACAAATGTTCAAAGTTGATCGTTGGGAGATGTTTGGCACTTCTCTTATTGACTGGGAACAAACAAAATAGAGAGCACCCAAGAAGAGCACTGATTAGTTCCTGAAAGGCAATGTAGACGAAAATCAGCAAAACTAGCGTCTAACTTATAAAAGGCATAAGCACAAGACAATTTAAATTAGAACTACCTGGCTGAGGAACACTATTCCTGCTTGTTGCGAATCAAGTAGACGAAGGCCAGTTTTGACTCCACTAATAAGCCCATCTGCATTTTGATAGTGAAGTTGTAATAAAGTGGGCAACCGCAAAAGCAAATTTGCTAATGCGGGGACTACCTCTCCAAACCATTTCCTAGATTCCTCTCTGGACATGATCTGCAAGAAGCCATGTTGTTTTTTGGGTTGTTATTGAGATTTGGAGGAGGTAATTAAAACGCATGTAGAACCTACCTCATCGAAAAAGAGGGCGTATCCGTCTGCGACACAAGGAGTGAGAGGATGAGAGGAGGAGGAGGAGAGAGAAAGAGAGCGCCTGAGGTCCGACACGGCTTTGAATAAAAGCTCCCCAGAATTGACCCGACTGTGCTCCGGGCCTCTCGCCAACTCCTTGAGTGCCTCCACCACTTGTGATGGCCAGAACAGACTCCAACTCCGTACAACAACCGGTAAATATGCCAATATTGACTTCAGCTCCTCCCTCTCTTCCATTCTCTCTCTCTCTCTCTCTCGCACACTTTCTATCCGCGATCTCGACTTAAATAATAGTCTTTTGCCTAAAACAACCGACTTCGAATACAATTTTGAGCTACTACTTTTCACATGTCTTGCTACGTTTTCTTCAAGTGTTTCATGTCACAATCCATTGGCGACTTGGTAATCATGAAACACATTCGACTTCTAAATAACTTGACATAACTTGTGTTTATTGTTTCCTAGTTCATGATCAACTTGGGTTTCCCACATACCTTGTGTTTATTGTTTCCTAGTTCATGCTGGATCTTGGCGTCCCCTGTTTTGAATGGGAAATTAAAAAGTGTGCCGGTATGTGCAGTTTAGGCCTGTTGACTTAACAACAATAAAAGTCCTACCAAATTCCACACCAACTTAACATTAAAAGACCAATTTATAGAGTGCATAACAAAAACATAGTATACAAAGCATATTCTCAAAGTTTCCCTAAAAACAAGCAGGAAGGAAATAATAACAGAAAAAAGACTACTCATCCCAACTTCATGTCCCTATTTTTCTCTACTAAAATCCTAATTTTTTAAGCTAATCAACATGCAACCCATTGCGCACAGACAACCATCATCGCATGTTACCCTCTCGCAAGACATCCCTCATATCGTATATCCGCTTGTCTGTCTTTGAATGAACCTGCATTGATGCAAGATTTCATGTCATAATGTGAAGGAGTGCATAGTCCTACCAGTATTTTCACTAAACCACCAAATGCATGCTAACAATATTTTTGCCAAATATGAGGACTATTCCAATATACACTTACAGTAACAAGATTCAAAAATTAACCAATATTATTGGTTCTTTTCAGTAATAAAGCAATTCTTAATATGTTATAACAACTCATTCTAAAATTATATTTTTCATTGTTTTAGACAATAACATATTGAATACAAAAGCTAACAGTAAACATAAGGCGATTACAGTTGAAGGCTATACACTGACCCATAAACTTTCATAGCATGACTTGGAGCACTGTAATAAGTAGTAAAGCAGAAGAGGGATGAAAAAGCTTACCTTCTTAGCAAGGAAAATTACAGCATCAATTGTACCCTCTGCATATATTGATCTACCACAAACATTATGCTGAAACTCAAAAGAAACTCTGCAAAGTAGAAAGTAATATAAAGGAAAGAGATTAAAACATTAAACAAAATTTCTAGAGAGAGAGAGAGAAGTGAGAATATTTTTTTCTTACGTTTGATCGGGTGAAGTCAGATGATACATATGAAATGCATGACCAGACAAATGCTCCTCTGGAACTCCCACCATCTCTAGCTGTTGCTGGGGATCCCGGATCAATTGGATCTGATAAAAGTTATCAAAAGATTAAAGAAATAAACAAAATGATTAAGAAAGATATAAAATTCTTTTGATTGCTTGGTACTTCACCATAAAGCAAAGCGATGTAGTACAAGAAAGGGGAAGGTCAACACTTTTTTCCAGTCAGAAAAATTTAAGCTTCAATTTATAAGGCCTCTAATTCATCCAATATATAATTACAAGATGACGTAAAAGCAAAAAGGTACATACCAGACACAGATATTGGTCAGATCCTAGTGTTCTATATCAACTCACCCACACAAAAAAAATATATATATATATATATATATTTTTTTTTTTTGAAACGATACCAACTTTATTAAAAGATAATAAAGAGAGAAAACAGTACAGTGGACAAGCGATCCACAGGAGAGGCCAGCTTTGGAGAAACGGATGTTTCACCCAAAGCACCTAAGAAAACAACAACCCTTGAAGCCTGAATAATAAAAGCTAAGCTCACTAATGAGCATCTAACATCCTGTCCCTAGATACAAAATAAAAACTATCCCAAGACCCCTTAATTGAACAATAAAACTGCTAAGATATATATATATATATATATATATATATCTTAGCAGTTTTATTAAAAATAAAACAAGGCTATTATTTCTTGTTTCTGACATGCTCTCACCTATTTAAATGCATGAATCCCAAACAGAAATAGTGAAAGTAGCTAAATAACTTTTCATTCGCTATGTCCTTACCACACACAATGATACTCATGTCCCGTTGAATAGCTTTTAACAGACATCCAAACAGACAAAGGAGGGAAGCAGGAAAAAAGGATGAGGAAAACATATGCTACAGTTAACCATTCCAATTTAAAGCTAAAATTAACTAGGTATTGTTTAGCATGCCTGATCCATATCAAAGGGCACTCCCAACTTCTGGAAGCAAGAAATAACAGCCTTAGCAGTTCCAGATGTGTCAAGTTTACTTGCTTGATGGGATTCCATCACCTAAAATTTCAGAACGATGAATCAGTTACATAGGTTAAGACATAAAATAGGACAAGTAGAAAACAAGCAACATGAAGTTTATAACGTTCCACTGTTTTGAAAGTTGAAAGATATATTAACAATGAACAAAGAGTAAAGAGTGGCAAGATTAGTTAGTGCAATTTTGGGAGAGGAGGTACCGCTAAAACCAAAAATCTGAACATGAACACTAATAACTGGAGTTCTAATGCACACAATATTTCTCCGAGGTAAAACAATACCAAAAGAAATAAAGGAAGGAAAAAAAAAAGCAAAAATGTTTGATTGAGATATGAAATATTAGTATTTCTTTGTTAAGATTCAACTTTAAAGAAGAAACTACTTTTTTTTTCAGACATGGTAGACATAAGATAAATATTGGTATGCAAACTTAATAGAACAGAAAGAAAAATATAGCCCACCAGATAATAAAAATCAAATTAGACTAAAATGTGAACTTTGTCAAAATGATTGGATCATCTCTTACTCTATGTTTTGTATTAGTAACAAATTACAGGAAAAATTGAGATACCTGCAGGGAATACCCAGAGAAAGCTCCAGGAAATTGCTCAGCCATAATTTCCATGGTTGCAAGAAATGCAACAACCTATTCATACGAAAAGACCATTAGGTATGGAAGGGAAGGTCCCAGAGTCGTAAACAATATTACAGCCTTTTTTTTTTGGAAATAAACAATATTACAGCGTACAAAGGTATTTATGATCACCTGTTTTCCCATTTGTGGGGAAATTACTGCATAGACTTTCGAGTCTTCTACAGTCTTATACAACTGATCCCTATCTCCGCCAGTTGTTCCCATCACAAAGGGCACTCCAACTCTGCAATATAGCTCTGCATTATCTGTATGTGACAAAGAACGATGCAGAAGAATCAAGACATAAAGTAACCTACAATGTTTACCATTTGCCACTGCAGCAACAGAAAAGCTTATAAGCAAAAGGAAGAGAATTTGAATTGGAGTTCCAGACTTATGATATAATGAGGGAAAACTTTTTAGTCAAAATAGAGTTCCTAATCTATGATATTTACCGTTTACTGCAGAAGGGACAGTGAAGTCGACCACAATCAAATTGGGATATTTGATGAGAAGAGATTCAAGTGTGCTTTCTCTTTCAGAAGGACCATGCACTAGAATCTCCTTTGAACCCACTTGGACGGTTTGCTCAGGTTCTTGAGCAGATCCAAAGGATACGGGAACCACATTGAGTCCAGCAGACTCTGCTGCACTGATAATGGCCTTCCCCATTTTACCACTACAACCGTTTACCTGATGAGAGACAAGACAAGGACAAAGACAAAGTGAAAACAAATTCATAGCATCATTAATTACCATTATACATCCATAATCTAATGTTTGATTGGCTCATTCAAATTATCTGAGCAGCCAGAAAAGAAATGCAGAGTTAGCAAAATGATGAATGCGAAAATTACCATGATAGGAATGTCAAACTTGTTCTTGGACGTAGTAAGGTTCTCAACGGGTACGGCTGAAGTTGACATCTTTGGGATCATCGTCTTCATAGCTGATGATGAAACTCTTTGATTCAGATTGATAATACGAGTAGCACCCAATCCTCTACTGGTCCCAATTCCAGCCAAAAATGTCATCTTTTGTAGCTGAACAGAGATACAATTGGCTGGGGCATTGAGCATGGACGCCATTCTACACAGTCCGAGTGCAGCTTCTTTGGGGTTAGGGTTTTAAGACTGGAGTCGCTTTTGAGCAGACATGCATGCATTAAGACACCATAAATTTGAGAGAAAATTCAAAAAAGAAAAAATTAAATCTTGGAGGAAATAGAGAGGCAGTGGTATCTGTTGTTACCTTGGAGCGCTGTTCGAAGAACCCAGTGCGTCACTCTTCTGCTTCTCTCAGTAAACTCAGTTTAGTACTCTGGAGTCTACTAATTGCCAACAACAACGACAACCAAAAAGAGTCTACTATGGTCTACTCAGGGTTTTGAAGCGGGCCAAGATCTGAGCCGCAGAAATGATCCAACGGCTTAAAAGAGATTCCTCATATTGACTAGAGAGGCCCCAAACCCAAACCCAAACCCAAACCCAAACCAGCTGCTGTTGCTCTGAAATTGAAATGGCTGCTGCTTCCGCTTCAACCCAATGCTTTCAGTCCCGCCTCCCATTTACTGATAATTTCCATCATCATCGTCGTCATGGTGGTAGCAGCATTTTACGCCTTCGCCAGTCGTCTCAGATACCCAGACTCCTCTCTCTTTCTTCTTCCAAAGGTTGGCTCTTTTCTATACAAACTAAACTAATGCTGCAAGTTTTCATATTTCTTACCAAATATTAGTAATTGATTTGGATTCTAATCAATTAATTAATTAATTAAAATGATTGATTGATTGCAGCTGCTGCAATTGAGAGCAAGGGCCATCCACAGCGTTCGTCTTTTGCTCAAACTGCGGCTGTTCGCCACCTCGTGGGTTCCGTCACGACAACTCAGGGCCTTCGCTTTGCAGTGGTCTGTTTACTTCTCACTCTCCACCACATTACACACACAGTTACATATGTAATTCTTGTTTAGTCTTTTCTTTACAAGCTAGCTAATAACTGCTCAGCTTTCAATATTTAGTATATTGCCTCTCTAGCTTAGTCTACACTTAGTTACATGTATAATCTGAGATTTTCCGATTTAAAGTTAATTTAGAGACTTTCCTTCTCCATCAAAATTCTCCCCATTTCATAGGATATGAGATTTTCCAAATCAATGCAAATTCTACCCATTTCTTATGAACATAGAAGAATATGTGCTCTCTTTAACAAAATGAAAACCTTTGCTGCAGGTGCTGTTGACTCAAATATGTTGACATTTTTCACTTCAGTGAATGCAAATTCTACCCATTTCAAACATATTGTCACAATTCTTTAGATGTGCAATCTTCTCTACATCATGGCATGACTTCTCTATGCTTCCAATAATTCTTTGATTGTTGAGGATTTAATTTTCTTTTTTCAAGGTTGTAGCACGTTTTAATGAGATTATCACAAAACCATTGTTGGAGGGAGCTTTGACTACTTTCAAGAATTATTCAGTTCAAGAAGAGGATATTGACGTATGTAGCTGAACATCAGCTTTTAATTATCTGCACGTATTTCTTTTTCTCTTGTTTTTGCTTTGTTCCAGTTACTATTATTAATGAGTGTTGTTTAAGTCGAAGACGGATTTGCTGCCAACTAATTTATAGTGTTGTTTATCCTCTAATAATCTTTATCGATTTGCTTCCAATGAAAAAAGGAAAGTTGAAGAACATCTGAGACATCTTATTAACATAGAGATAATTAACTGAAAAGGAACAAGCTTTATAAGTTGATATCTTCTTATTCCCAGCTCACTTCATTTTCTGGGCATATTAAAAATAATCAGAGTTTGGCTGTCCATACTTTGACTGCTTCTCTTTTGTGTCTGAACTCTCTGTTTCTCATGCTAATGCTCTCAGATTCTACCTGTCAGCTCAGAAAATGCCTGTCAGGCCCTCATAAGCTGAAATGCTGGGATTTCTTTCTCCATTTTCTCTTCTTAATGAACTCTCTTTTTTTTAGAAGAACTCTTCTTAATGAACTTAAGTGAGATAAAAATCTGAAAAATAGGTGAAACTTTCCAGCACTACCAATTAGCATTTTGCAACTTAGAGACTTGTCATTTGGGGGTGATTGTCACTCAAAGAATAATTAGTTACCTGGCTTTATGTTAAATGTATCAGATCTAGCATCATGTATTATGTTTGCGAAAATGGCCTGTGGACTTAATTTTGCATGGCTGATTATTGCTTCCCCCTCAGGTGGTATGGGTTCCTGGTAGCTTTGAAATTGGTGTAGTTGCACAGAAGCTTGGAAGTTCAGGAAGATATCATGCAGTTTTATGCATTGGAGCTGTGGTACAGTACCATTCAATTCTATACATCCTTATCAAATATATTTTCTCTCCATGAGAGGTTCACCCTTTAGCCTACTGTATTTGCTTCAGTGTGGCTGCTGATACCCTAATTTATAAACTGCTTGTTGTCAGTAGATAAGAGGTGATACAACCCACTATGACGCTGTTGCTAATTCAGCAGCATCTGGAGTACTTTCAGCTGGTTTAAAATCAGGTTTGTTTCTGGCTTTTGTTCATTTCTGAATTAGTTTTATCTTTGAATTCGTAGTTAGAAACCAAATTGTGAGGATGTTCTAGGAAATCTTCTCCCATCCTGAATTTCTTATTTGGTTGGTCATATTGTCACTATTGTAGTAGTGTTTATTTTTTCTATGGATTTGCTTGAATAATTGTTTCCTAATATTTGACCTGAGCACTTCTCATGTCTTTCTAGGAGTTCCATGCATATTTGGTGTCCTAACTTGTGATAATATGGAGCAGGTAAACTTTTCATTGAAGTATTCAAATGTAGCACTATTTACCTGTCAGAGTTATCTTCTATTTCTTTCTCAAAAAAAAAAAAAAAGTTATCTTCTTCTTACCAGAAGCCAGAGAGAGAATGATCTTACTGTGCCTTTCATTACCATTGCAGGCTTTAAATCGAGCTGGTGGTAAATCTGGAAATAAGGGTGCTGAGACTGCCTTGACAGCTGTAAGTTGACATCAACATATTATAATTAAGTTATGTTGGCAGTGGAGCTGTTGCATTCTAATTAGTTAATTGCTACAGTTTATCTCTCTTTTATTGAGTTTTGGTTTCTTGCTTTTCTCTCTCGATTTGTCTTCTGATATGGTTGATTGTTTGATGTGCATAGTTGTGCATGCAAGTGCATGCTGTCTATTTGTTTTGGGAAGAGGAGTTGCAAAGGTTCCATGTTTAATTTTATTCTAGACAATGCTTGGGTCCAAACTAGTTTGATGATGTGGGCAAATGGTATAGCAACACCTGTTAAAGCTCATCATATAGACTTTCAGTTTGAGTTTAAAATCCATGAAGTTGGATGTTTGAGGATAAAACTGAAAGCTTATGTGATGATTTTTAACAGTCTTGTTATATGAAGTAGGGTACCAATGTAGTTATATTCTTAACTTTGAGTGCCGATATATCTGTCATGGCTGATATTTTAAATCTTTTTGGGACCGAAGTATTTTCCTTTTATTCTGCCTGAATTTATGTCGTAGAGTACATATAGTGATGTGAAATAGTAAAATAAAAGTTAAATATATTTAGCCTTTCATTGATATAATATATGTTTTCCTGTTAAAATATAACACACTTGTAATTAGAACCCTTCTATATGACAATATACACTCGTTAAATATTCTGGCCTTCTGAAATTTTATATGAAACAAGAGGGTACCGAGTAGGTGACATGCTGAGAATTTCTTTCATGGACGGTATTTTGTATACTTGGTTTCATTCCAAGTAATTTTGTTTTTATTTGTATTTTTGATTTTTTGTACAATCCTTTCATGGTTAATTTGACTTGTACTGCAGATTGAGATGGCATCTTTGTTTGTGCACCAATTGAAGTAGTACTGCCATTACTCTGAGGAGAGAGGCAGATAATTCTTAATTCGATCAGCATTTATCTCTAACAGATGTGCTTGGTCTTGTTGTTCCGTTTTTGAACTGCTAGAAAATATGTGGGGGATTATCAGACATGGTAGCCATATGCAAACTTACGTCGGCTATTTGTACTAAAGCTCTGCCAAATGAATATTAAGGCTGAATCTGAAAAGAAACAATAAGTGAGTCTTGAATAAAGAGTTTCACCCTTGGGATGTATCATCTCCACTTGCATTGTATTGGTGCAAACTAGCTCAGTTGTTTTTGTGTACTTTCGCACCCCAACTTTCGCATTTGGGAAGTGGCTGTTACATAAGATGTTTTGTGTGATGTTTAACAAAAAATACATGTAGATTAACATAGATGCAGACAGTATCAAACTGAGAGAGAGTTAGAGACTCATAAGCTCAACTACATTGTTCCCCAAGAGGGCATTTGTTTCTAATTTGCTTTAAGATCTCACCTTACTTGGATTTGTTGTATGATCAGTCTATCTATACATGTGTGAAGTCCTAAGTCCTAACCCATAGGCTTAATTGTTAAATATTTAACGACTCGAGGTGCCCTGATTTTTCACGTTAAGTTTTATAGCATATATATTGTTCTACCACAGGGACAATGCCTACCTTCAATCCCACTCATTCCAAAATTCTCAACAGTCGTCGCCACAACGCTTCAAGCTTCATTTCCAAGTTAAGTGACAAATATGCCCTCTGTTTAGAATGAAAGAAGAAATGACTTTTAAAATAAAGCAGTCTTAATTAAGTTGTCAACAAACAAACAGATTCATAATGGAACCTGTTGGTGAATTTTCTTTTCAAAGATTAAAAAAAGAATTATAATTTCAAGCAAACAGGGTAGCATATAATGCAGAAGGGTGTTAGGGTAAAAAGGTCATTTGCTGTTGGCATTTTTATGTTGAACAAGCGGTCTCTGCAGAAGTCTGTTCGTGGCTTTGTGCATCTGTTAACTATGAAACAAAGAGCACAATTGAAAAGAATAAAGAAACAACAAAAGGCATAAGAAGCTTAGAATCAAAGTTATACATACATAACCAGACAGCAGAAAAGATTGATGTTAGACGTGTTATGTCATTAGAAGAATTAATGATTTGCTCAAAAACCAAATGCTTAATTGCCTCTAGGCTCTAACCTCTGGCCTAGTCATGAGGTGGAAGAAAACAAAATATTCCCTTGTTATCCTCTCTATTTAATCAAAATTTACGGGTTGCTCTTCTACGTACGTACATTGTCATGGTGATCTTGCAGGTTTGTCTTCCCTCCCTTGTTACTTGTTAGTACTAGTACTACTCAAACAAAGCGTCCCATTATCGTTGGATCAGATTATTGTAATCATGAAAAACGTTCATTGAAGCTTCATTCTACTCTTCCTCCAAACTCGTTGATATCCAATTCACAGCAAACTCAATTGTTTCCTCGGCCAATCAGGTTTAAGTTTCACGCCTGCTTTCTCTAAAGCTGGTTGACCGTCTATAATAACACATTGTATCTACTCTAGTATTCTTTTTGAACACAAATGGTTTTTGATGATATATAATACATTTTTTCTGATATATAAGCTAGACATCTCCAAATTACATTACATTTGTAAAATATTAATTTATTCATACCAGAGTGCGGCAGCTATTGTGTTTGGGGATGGGCCTGAATCACAGCTTTACCCATTGACAAAGAGAAGATCACAAGGGGCCATACCTATCGCAGCTCGTTACAGACTGATTGATGCAGTTGTGAGCAACTGCATTAGCAGCAACATACATAGGATTTATGCTCTAACACAATTTAACTCAACTTCTCTCAATTCCCACCTGTCCAGGGCTTATTCTGGACTAGGTCTTGGAAATGTTGAAGTAATTGCAGCATATCAAAGCCCTGATAATAACGGATGGTTTCAGGTCTGAAAGTTGAGTGTCATTATTTCACCTACGTAGCTATATGTGTACTACTTTTAACTATATATTTTGTCTTAAAACTAACTAATTAACTTCTAATACGTACGTACGTACCTTGATCTTAATTAGGGAACTGCTGATGCTGTTAGAAGATGCCTTTGGGTGCTGGAAGAGTATCCAATGTCTGAGTTTTAGGTCCTTCCTGGTTACCATCTCTACAAAATGGACTACCAGAAACTCATCGAGGCCCATCGAAACAGTAAGGCGGACATTACTGTTGCAGCATCAATTGCTAGGAGAATTCATGATCCAGGTTTTGGCTTTTTAGATGTGAATTCTGAAAATCAAGTTGTAGAGTTTAGATTGAAGTTGGAGGGAGGACCAATTGATATTCATTCAGTACGTGAGTAGTATTCAGCACACTTGTTTCCAGAAATACTTGTTTTCTATGGTATTCTGCAGGAGGGAGGAAGCCTTATATATTAATCTGAAACTTCAGGCCAAACGCTCAAGGAAATCCAACAATTCTGCTCAAAGTAGCATCACAAGTATGGGAATCTATCTCATCAATAGAGATACATTGAAAAGGCTCCTAGAAGAACATTTTCCTGAGGCGAATGACTTTAGAAGTGAAGTAATTCCGGGTGCCATATCTATTGGAATGAAGGTCGACTTACCTTTGATAATATATATGCATGTATCTAGTTCCTGTGACATCCCTTGAGAACTGATCGAGTGCTAGCTAGCTAATAAATAATTCTCTGTAGCCGATCAGTTTAGTTCTTACGTACAGTTACTTTTACCAATTAAAGATTCGTAATTTTCTTTTCTTTTTTCGAGGGAGGTCAGGTTCAAGCTTATGCATTTGATGGATACTGGGAGGACATGAGGAATATTGAAGCATTCTACCAAGCAAATATGCAAAGTACAAAGAATGCAGACGAGGGATATAAGTCGGTAACTTTTATAGCGGAAAAGGCTGAATGTCCGTGCTAGTGTTTTGTTTATGTCAGATTTGGACCCTTTATCGACTAACACAAACTTCATCCTTAATTTCATAGCAGCTTCCATGATAAAGAAAGTCCAGTACACACTTTGAGTCGCTGTCTGCCTCCCACTCTTATAACTCATTCTGTAATAACAAATAGTGTAGTTGGAGATGGTTGCATTCTCAATGTAAGCACAAGCTAGCTTTCATAAAACTAATATGTAAAGTAGGATGGGTTGTTTCTTAATTATGATCGATCAATATAGACGTCTAAGATGAGTTACTACTTACTGAACTGGGTCTTACTTGTTTCCGGAACATACTTTTGGACTTGCACAAGAGTAGGGTTGCAGGATCAAAGGTACAGTAATTGGTATGAGGACAAGAATTGGAAATGGGGCAATAATCGAGGATTCAGTGATCATGGGTTCAACTTTCTATCGAGTAAGAAGCATATATCTCAGATCTTCCATCTCGATCTGCATATATTGTTTTTCTAATTTCTTTTGTGACAATGTACGTAGGGGGTGTTTGGAAATCTTAATCACTCATTTTTCTTAATTAATTAATGTCCATTTCTGGAGTCATCACATTTTTCTTTTTTACACTTGCAATCAAAATCATTAACTTCTTCTTCTTTTTTCGGAGATCGATCATTTCTGTGCATGGTAGTCCCATTGTTACATTCATACTGTACGATCCATCAAAGTCCTCCACTCATGTTGTTGCTTCTGTTATATCTACAACGGGCATATATCTATATATTCACAGCCACATGCAGAAGACAGTGAAAACAGTAAAGCAGGCATAGACATTATTCCCATCGGAATTGGTGAAGATACTCGAATAAGGAAGGCTATTATAGACAAGAATGCAAGGATTGGCAAGAATGTAGTGGTATGCATGAATCTTAATTATAAACTAATTGCATACACTAGCTTTAAGTATGAGGTGACATTGCCTTCATTTTTGAGATAAGGTCTAATTAATTTCATCCTCAAAGTAAAGAAAAAGAACCTTAATTTTACCACAGAATTAGAAAATGCGAAGTGTTCGATCTTTTTATATATATAGAACAATCTTCCGTACGTACAACGTACTACAGATTATATCATCCTGTTAATTGATTTTTACAACCTCGATCTTCATATAATTTAGCAAGCTAGCTAGCTTGAGCAGGCTTTTGATCGATGATTATGGTTTTGTGCAGATCATTAACAAAGACAATGCCAAGGAAGGGGACAGAGAAGCCAATGGCTATGTCATTCGTGAGGGAATAGTAGTCGTTCTTCGAAGTGCTGTAATCCCAGATGGCACCATACTCTGACAATTCTAATCAACAGTTTCCCATTCCTTAATTCACAGATCGATAGTGAGATGAATTACAAAACTTGTCTTTGCTTCATGCATATGTACATTGCCATTCTTTTTTGGCCAGGGGATAACCAAATAGCACCCAAGTGCCATCATTGAAATTATTCAAACGTTTTTATATTTTTGACAATTATAAATTATCATAATCCTCTTTTCTTTTTCTTTGCTTAATTGCATTCCTCTTATTTATTTTAGTGAGTTTCATAATTTTTATTACTTGCATTTCTAACTCCATCCTTTAACTTTTCACTTCAAAATCTTTTGATATATTGAACCTATGTTCAATGGTAGCTTCAAAGAGAAGTTGGGAAATTCAAGTGTTGAAATTGATGTTTCTGTACAGTTTTTATTCACGGGGTCTTAACTCTGTGTCTCGATGTATGTTATTTTTTCGAATAATAATATGGGCGTGAAACGGCCGGCTTCACTGAATTTCATATTTCATCTAAAAAAAGAAAAAATATATGTTATTTTACAAAAAAATGAGTAGTGCGAAGAAAAATACCGTGTGAGACTTGCCTACAAATTTTAAACAGAATGTTTGTTTAGTAGTGAAATTCAAAGGTTCCAAACTTGATAAAGAGACCTTGGGCTATTAAGACTTTTGGGAGAGAAAAGAGCTATTATCCTAAACGGAAAAAAGAATGAGATGAAGTAGCAGCAGAACCACCTGATGCCAAAGTTGCCAGCAAAACCAAGTAATTATTTTCAGTAGCAATCTTAAAAGTCTCTTCTTCCAGGAACCCTGAAAGCAAAGATCTTGACATGCCCTTCTCAGCTCGCCGCACGAAACATTTACAATAAATAATGGTGAATTTCTTCTCTCGTGTGATTTTCTTTCCGTGATTGCAATTTGTTGATGGATGGCGAGCGTGTTTTGCTCACCCTCTATTTGTGTAAATGCTAAATGGACCTCATTTGAAATGGTACTGGGTTTCGTCTCACATGTCTGTAGGTGTTTGTATAAATGCCGGAATAACGAGGTTGGCATAGAACTGCAACGTAGCCCTCAAATTTGTCCTCTTTAGAAGCACAAGCAGTGGATACCTATTGTTCTTGGGTATGTTCTATTTATTTGCTGCTAAATAATTGGTGATTTTCTCTTGCCTTACATTGTTAATTGAAGTTGAGTCATATAAATTCTCTCCCTTTTTCTTTCTCAGTTGTGCTTTTTATTCTCAAATTGTTAGGTAAACATGCAAGGATTGCTTAATACATTCTCTTATCAAATTCGTTTGAAACCCGAAATTGCTCACAAGCTTCCGATGTCAAAAACCGGGCTCCTAACCCATAAACTTGAGCTGGTTTTTCCAAGAAGAAATTGCTTCAATGTAGGCAGAGATAATACTACTTCCATTAGCTCAAGGAGTGTTGATGATGGTGATGGAGAAGAAGATAAAGGTAATATGGATTGGGAATTGGAGTTTCTTGGAGAGCTTGACCCTTTGGGTTTCCAGGCCCCCAAGAAGAGGAAAAACCAACCTACGTCTAAGCTGCTTGAAGAAACTGAGGGCATGGATTGGTGTGTGAGGGCAAGAAAGACTGCTCTAAAATTGATTGAAGCCAAGGGCTTGTCTCATAGAATGGAAGATATGATTACCATAAAGAGGAAAAAGAAAAAGAACAAGAAGAAACTGGCGACGAAAGAGAAAATGAACAAGAAAAGAGTCGAAGAAGATTTGGATTTGGATTCAGAGGAAGACTTTGATATGCAAGATATAAATACATTAGATGGTTCTACCCATTTAAGAAGAACTGTGAGTATGCTGGCAGGTGGGATGTTTGAAGAGAAAAAGGAGAAGACCATGGAAGATTTTGTTCAGAGGCTTTCCCAATTCTCAGGGCCGTCTGATCGTAAGAAAGAAATCAACTTGAACAAAGCAATTGTTGAAGCGCAGACTGCAGAACAAGTGTTGGAGGTTACTGCAGAGACAATCATGGCTGTGGGGAAAGGCTTGAGTCCCTCACCCCTCTCTCCTTTGAACATTGCCACTGCTCTTCATCGAATTGCTAAGAACATGGAGAATGTTTCAATGGTAGAGACACGTAGGTTGGCTTTCGCTCGTCAAAGAGAGATGTCTATGCTTGTGGGAATAGCAATGACAGCCTTACCAGAGTGTTCAGCTCAAGGTATCTCTAATATTTCGTGGGCATTGTCTAAGATAGGAGGTGAGCTGCTTTACTTGTCAGAAATGGATAGAGTTGCAGAGGTGGCCTTAACCAAGGTCGGGGAGTTTAATTCACAGAATGTGGCTAATATTGCAGGTGCTTTTGCATCCATGAAGCACTCTGCTTCTGATCTCTTTCCTGAATTGTCAAAGAGGGCATCAATTATAGTTCACACTTTCCAAGAGCAAGAGCTTGCTCAGGTTTTGTGGGCTTTTGCTTCTTTACACGAGTCTGCTGAACCTTTGCTGGAATCTTTGGATAATGTTTTCAAAGATGCAAACCAATTTATATGCTGCTCAAACAAAGAACAATCAGATCTCAACAGAGAAAATGGTTTGGACAACAGAGGAGATCTTGACTTCAATGGCACTGTACGCTCTCCTGTGCTCAGTTTCAGAAGGGATCAGCTTGGGAATATAGCTTGGTCTTATGCTGTTTTAGGACAAATGGACCGGAGTTTTTTTTCCCATGTGTGGAAGACGCTTAGCCAATTTGAAGAGCAAAGAATTTCGGAGCAGTATAGGGAGGATATCATGTTTGCTTCTCAAGTTCATCTAGTGAACCAGTGCTTGAAGCTTGAGTACCCACATCTTCATTTATCTTTAAAGAGAGATCTTGAGGAGAAAATAGCACGTGCTGGTAAAACTAAGAGATTTAATCAGAAAAGGACTTCATCTTTTCAAAAGGAGGTTGCTCATCTCCTTGTTAGCACTGGCCTTGATTGGGTCAGAGAATATGTTGTGGACGGGTACACTTTGGATGCCGTTGTAATTGATAAGAAGATTGCTATGGAGATTGATGGCCCAACTCATTTCTCAAGAAATACTGGTGAGTATCCTTTACATAATAGTACAGCATGGTCTGTGTGCTTGGGTTCATTTGAGTCAATTGATTGCTCTTACGCTCCTATTTAGAATCCAGTTGATCACTATCTACTTCGTGCAGGGGTTCCCTTGGGACACACTATACTGAAACGCCGCTACATAACTGCTGCTGGTTGGAAAGTTGTGTCGTTGTCTCATCAAGAGGTGAGCTCTCATATTAGAAGTTTATCTTGTTGAGTTGTTTTGTGCTGCGCATATGTGCATGTTAGAAGGTGTTGAGGCCAATGGCAACGCCTGAAATTTGAAATCCTGGTTCAACAGTAGCTAATTTCTAGTATGCTTTTCTAACATAATGGCTTCTCTGTTTTCTGAAGTGGGAAGAACTTCAAGGTGGTTTTGAGCAGCTAGACTACCTAAGAGAAATTCTGAAGGAGCACACTAACGCATAGTAGGCGGTAGGAAGGTCGCAGAGAGAGAAAAAAAAGGTGATTTTGTGATGAAAGAATGGCAGATGAGTACATGTTATTAGGCAATGTACATACGTTGATTTCTCTCCCTATTATCAATCAACTTATGTTCATAGAATATTGTAAAAAGCAATCTCGTTGTGAGGAAACAATGGGGCGCAGATGAATACATTTTCAGTACTCTCAAGAGAATTCACGTTGTCAGTTCAACTATTGTAATTTCATTGTCTTAGAATTTTGGAAATGAGGTTTATTATAGTGGAATTTTAAACTAATAATTAATTAGTGACATCTAAAATACTTTTTAGAAAACTGTTGGCAAAACGGAAATGAAAAATTAAATTTTGTAAGATTAGAGAAGGTATTTGGTAACTCCAAACTCTTTTTTAGAACATTTTCTCAAAGAAAGAACTATAGAAATTTGTGGTCACTCAATTGGAGAACTCAGTTTTGTTCTTACTAGAACATTTTTTAGATCAAATTGGCAACACTTGACCTTGATACAGATAGAATTCACACCTCCAAAGCACCGATACTCCAAAATGGTGCCGTGTCACGTGTCCGACACACTCTGACACTTCGACACGCGCCGACACTCCTCCGACACGTGTCGGGGTTGTGTCGGTTGACTTTGACTTTTTGACACTTTTGCAGACACTGCACCGACACGCGTGTCGTCATAACCGACAGTTCTCCGACACGTCTTGGACTTAAAAAAAAATATATTTTTAGTATATAATTGTAATTTTTTAAATCTTAACGAGTCTAACACAAAGCTATTTGACCTATATCACTAGACTTGTATAAAAACTAAAAAGAAAATATCGAAATAAGTAGGGTTTTCAATTTATTATGTGTTATTTTGTGAATTTTTTAGGTATTTTTTATTTAAATAATTTTTTTATATTATTATTTAAATATTATATATATTATTTTAATTATCGTGTCGATAACGTGTCGTGTCCTACCTTTAAAAAAAATTTCATATTGTCGTGTCGTGTTGTCATATCCGTGTTGTTGTCGATGCTTCGTAGATCCACACATTTTGAAAGGGAAACGGAAACGGAAAAAAATAAATCAAAATGATACGTGTGCCGCGTAACATTATTGAGGTGGGGCCTGTTCAGCTGTCACGTAAATTGTAATAATTAAGGGTTAGTACTCTGCTTCTGCTTCCTCAACTATTTGACAAAAAGAAACTTGCTGGTGTAGTCAAATTTTCTTTGAATCCTTGGTGTCTGCTGGTGGATATCTGCTCCATTCGAGGTAAGTAATAAAAAGCTTAGATCTCATTCCAAAAGTCAAAACTTTGTTTGGATCTGTGACGTTGTTGTTCTTGATATGTTGTTATGAAAATGACTATGAGTGTTTGTTTGGATGAATATGGGAAATTGATGATTGATGGCATTTAGGTTAAATTGGTAATTAATTTTGTATGCAAGTAAATCATTTAGGATGGCATCGTATGATGAAGCGGAAAGAGTAGATCGGGGCGTTAAGAAGGAGAAGGAGGAGGAGGAGGAGGGTGATGGATTCATCGAAAAGGTGAAGGATTTCATTCATGATATTGGCGAGAAGATCGAGGGAGCCATCGGATTTGGGAAGCCGAGTGCGGATGTGGCTGCGATTCACATTCCGTGCATCAATCTGGACAAGGCAGAGATCGTGGTGGATGTGTTGATTAAGAACCCAAATCCGGTGCCCATCCCTCTGATCGACATAAACTACTTGATCGAAAGCGATGGGAGGAAACTGGTGTCCGGATTGATCCCGGACGCCGGAACAATCCATGCCCATGGGGAAGAGACTGTCAAAGTTCCACTCCACTTGATTTACGATGACATCAAGAGCACTTACCACGATATCCAGCCTGGAAGCATCATTCCCTACAAGATCAAGGTGGAACTCATTGTGGATGTCCCTGTTTTCGGCAGGCTCACTCTCCCACTTGAGAAAACCGGAGAGATCCCCATCCCCTACAAACCTGATGTCGATGTTGACAAGATCAAGTTTCATAAATTCTCCTTCGAAGAAACTGTTGCAGTGCTCCATTTGAAGCTCGAGAACATGAATGACTTCGACTTGGGCCTCAATGCTCTAGACTACGAGATTTGGCTCTCTGAGGTTAGCATTGGAGGCGCCGAGCTCTCCAAATCTGCCAATCTTCAAAAAAAGGCCATCACTTTTGTTGATGTTCCTATTACCTTCAGGCCTAAGGATTTTGGCTCTGCGCTCTGGGATATGATTCGGGGTAAGGGTACTGGCTACACCATCAAAGGCAATATCAATGTTGACACTCCCTTTGGGGCCATGAAGCTGCCCATTGTCAAGGAGGGTGGTACTACGCGCCTCAAGAAGAGCAAGGAAGATGGAGGTGATGACGATGACGATGACGATGAAGAGGTATGTACATTACATTCAATGATCGATTTGCTTGATTTCAAACAAAACTCTCTGTCACAAGTATCCTAATGATCGATTTGCTTGATTTGCCTTTCACGCATTGACAGTCTAACAAATGTCATAATCTTGTATTTGCGCAGGACTAGACAAGGAGAGGGCTTTCGCTCTGGCTTGGGCAATCAAACTAGTGGCTGTTGTCTGTTTATCTGTATTAAACTGTTTGCGGGTTTAATTTTTATCATATGATTAAGCTTTCATGGTATACACATCTCATGGCTGTGTTATTTGTAATAGATAATCTACTGTCGAGACTTGGGGCAATTTATTCACTAGTCTTCAAACCATGATTGTGAAGGGGATTATGATAAGATGACAGTGTTTGAAATGGAGTTTTTTTTTCCAAGACTCATTCTTATTGTGGTTCTTTGTTTCTTTTGGGTTTATGTGTTTATTTATCTCATACCTTTGGGCTCATTACTTGATTTTGATCGACTTTTCATTCGTTATGTACGATTGTCTAATCGAAAAATTGGCAAGACTTGCTGAACCCGATAATCTAAAAAATGGCCAAGAATGCTTTCTATGCCGGCTGCTGATATAGTGCGTGCAAAGAATCCAAACTTAAAATTCAAATTCACATTCACGTTTTTTTAAAGAGAAATACTCAGGGGGGTTGTACCTACCTACCTGTGCAAGGAAAGAAATTAAACTGGGTGGGAAGGAAGGAAGGGAATCATAAGCCGTAGCGGAATGGAATGGAATTTACGTGATGAAATACATTGTATGTTTTGAATTGCCTTGCCTAGATAATTAATCGATGAATGGCATTTTGGTGGTGGTGGACGAAGAATTAAGATGCATTGAATTAGTTTTTTCTTTTTCTTTTGGCAAGTAGATGCATTGAATTAGTTAAGAGGGAGAAGATAGCTTGAAGGTCCACGTAACATGCCCATATGGCCCATATGGCGTCTGACATCGCCTGCCTGTTGTCACATAGATTAATAGAATGCACTACACATTACACAACACGCACTGTTTTCTCAGGTCCACTTGACCCCATTTTCCCTTCCCTGCCCAGCACTGCACTGTTTTCTCATTATTGATTCATTTATGGGCGTCCATTTTTTTTTCTCTCATCCAAGCTGAAACTTGAAACACACACCACATTATATTTTCAAGTCCTTTTCTTTTCTCTTTAAATTTATTTTTCACCACAACGTACCCCATTTAACTGGAATTTCTTGTTTAATTTGCAATGGAACAAGTTCCTTCCCTCTTGTCCCATTATTAATCAAGCACGTTAAAAAGTTGAAAGAATCTTTGGCCAAGTTTACATTCTCTAATCACTATGATGATCTTATAGAGCATAAGAGATCGAGAGATTTAGTCCCTTATAACATGGTGTTCGCCGGGTCATCTACGATTCTATTTGTAAGAGGGCATGCAAAAAGACAACATTTCTTTACACTTTTTTTTTTTTTTTTTCATGTGGTAAAGTCACATTCTTTTAACATGGGAACAACACTTCACATTTTCAACCTTTCATAGTGTTGGGTAAACAAAATGGTAAATGATTAAGGAAATCTTACCGCAACTTTTAGATTTTAACCAATAAAAATCAGCTAAAATAAATTACTTTTTTGTCTGAATCAGTGAATCACAATGCAAGTCTTAAAAGGTAGATGCTGAAGTTGGGCTTTTTCTAGAGAGAGAAAGAAAAAGATAGAGAGAAGAGTCCAGGGGTGAGGAACCTTGGGGGACACAACCCTGATTTTCCAAAACCAGCAACTAGCATGTCAGCAAACCCCACTTGATTGTGGAATTCACTGAACCAAACCTTATTTTGCTCTCTCTCTCTCTCTCTCTCTCTCTACACAACATAAATAATAATAATATTAAGGGAAGGATGGTAACAACAAGGGAATACAAATACAGTGCAACAACCCAAAACCTATCAAAATTCATCCCCCTTCCTTTTCACCTTCCTCATCCTTTCCTGATTCATTCATTACCAACCCATTTCAGAATTCGGATGAATTTATTCTGCTTGGTGAGTACAAATCATCTTTGACTCTGAGAAAAGAGTTCAGAGCGGGAGCTCTGAGATGCAAAAGGCGCACAAGGGGACCTCTCTTTCTTGCTGCCTCATTTGGAAATTTTCATTTCAAGATTACCAAAATCAA
This sequence comes from Rubus parviflorus, assembly GCA_029955375.1. Lineage (NCBI taxonomy): Eukaryota > Viridiplantae > Streptophyta > Magnoliopsida > Rosales > Rosaceae > Rubus > Rubus parviflorus. Next base: position 23,145,451 of record JARGGL010000004.1, read on the forward strand.
ACACTAAACCATAACAGGTATCATTATCATCTCGATCTTCTGGTTTCAAATAATTCTATTCTTCAACTTGATTTCAATTCCTTTATTGATTTTTCTCTCTCGATTAAGACAGAAGATTAGAAATTTGTAAATTGCAAGGCTCTCTGTATTTCCTTATTTTGTTGGGTTTCAGGCCAAAAGGCAAAAGCTTTAAAAAGAAAACTTGCCACCTACATTTTAGGTTTGTTTGTTTTTTGAATGTTTTCCGTATGTATTGTATTAACGAGTAATAGAGAAATTGATTGGGACTACACAGTCTATCGCAGATCACCGCTCAGTTGATATTTGAACTGAACAATATGTGTTATTTGGTGCATTATAATCTAATTTTATGATTTCGCTTTCAAATTTTGGTATTGATTGAAATTTTATATCCAGTTGGCTTATTGGGGACGACGTCTCATGGTGTGTGCATTGAAGACCTGAAGAAATTGGTTGCGTTTTCTTGTGATTTGGGGTTTGGATCTGGTTCACGTTTTTGGTATTTTAAAAGTGTTTCTGGAAAGCTGAGATCCTAGGAGCATCAAGGGTCAGCTTCCTTCATATAGCAAAAAGAATTTACGGATCCTTGGTTGATCAATCGAGTCACACAAGTTTGGCAGATTGATCAGTGAATTGTGGGCTGCATTGCATTGCTTGTTATAGTTGTATCAGATTTGTATAAATTCAACATTTTTTGTGGATTGGAGACTCTGAGTTTTGGAGAGAAATTTGGTGCTGGTCTGGGTTGGCACTTGGTTGCTGTGATTTGGATTTGGGGGCAAAGACATTAATAAATGAATTTTGAAGTTCCTGAAGCAGACATAAGACTGTCAAAAGGCTTTATTAATTTGCAAGCTCATTGTTCAAGTTGCCTTAATATGGATGTCAAAGAAAGACCCCAAGGGGATGAAGGACAGAAATTAGAGCATCAACATTATCATCAAAGATCATCTTTGTACCATCGATCACTATCACACGGTAGAGGGAGTGGCAGAAGACTGCTTCCGGCAAGCTACTTTAGCCTCGAGTCGTTGCTTTTGCTTGTATGCCTCACGGCGACTCTGCTGATCCTTCCTTTGATACTTCCACCATTGCCTCCCCCGCCTTTCATGCTGCTGTTGCTTCCCATTGGCATTCTAGGAGTGCTTATGATCTTGGCTTTCATGCCTTCTAATGTGAGGGATTTGACTTATACATACGTGTAAGTAAAGTAAAATGGTGTTTCTTTAGATTATGTACCTCTTCTTTAGTCTTGTCTTCTCTTTTGATCGTCATACAATTTTTGTAATTCACTTCTCACTAAAATGTTCAATACAACACTTCTTTATGACCTGATTTTGAGTCGCTGAAATCCCGCTTATGTTTCTCTAGAGATGGTAGACATTTTACAGGGATTCACATTTCCCATTAACAAGACATGACAATAGATTACGTCTTGACAAGACAGTAAGACTCGGACACCTCGGATGATGAAGGATTTCCAGAAACCTCAGCTGCTAAAACATTTTTAATGCATCGGTCATATTTTAATTTCTAGACAGGCAGCGTTCGAACTGTATATTGTGTTATTTTAATATTGGGGATCTAAATGTTATATTTAACATCAGTTGAGAATTGCTTCAATTGTTCCAGACATATATAACCTTTACCAGTTTCAACTCTTATCAGTTTTCAGCGTTGTTCCGGTGGCCAATATGGGACAAATTGACCTGCTTTGGTTTGTATTACTCCAGTTTCACTTTTTGATAAGTTGTTGGTTAAGATTTTTCGTGGATCTTCATTGTAATTATTTTGTTAAAAAAAAGCCTAGAAACTCTATAAATGCAGTGCATGTGTATTATCATTAAAATTTGTGTGGAGGAAAATAACTTATTAAAAAGGAAAGAAAATATTGAAAGGAGGAAAAAGAGAATAAATGAAAGTACGGACTACGGACACGCAAATGAAGAAATAATAGTGACCCTTGAACAAAGAATAGAGCCAAAATGGCAGCTGCTGTGATGTGGCAGCATTCCATTTGCAGTTTGAACTCTTCTGGGAATCCTCCGATGACTAATTGTTATTCAACATCGGAGACAAAAGATTAACCGGAAAACAAAGAGGGACAGACGAAAGAATTAAAAGTACCATGAAAGTGTATATATATATATATATGATAATAATAGTCAGATATACAAGCACATCCAGAATATAAGAATATGTTCATGTAGATGTGCAGTAATCTAAATTGCATATATGGAAAATTGGCAAATCTCAGCTTTGTCGCCTGACCCCAGCTAAAATGTAGTTATTATCCATTACATATGCCAGATAGTGAGGGAAATTACGGAAGCGAAAACCAAAACATTGGAGAAAAATCTTGCTACACAATGCTGGGCGGATGAAGTAAAAAAGGAGGAAGATGGTGCTCCAGAAAAGCCAAGAGCTCTTTGCACTGGCTCACCCCTTCTAAGACCCCACCGCCAAGCGTTCTCACAGCTTCAATAAGCTGCCCTCTCAGCCTTTGTGACAGCAAACAGCCACCTGCCTTGACACACTCCCTATACAGTGGCAGGTAAGCAATTGTTATCCTCAGCGGGGCTGGAAGATCTCTTAAGCAGATAGGAGATCCACCCCACTTTAAAATCCTCACAAGGTTCATGTAATGTTCTTGTTCTTGTCTTCTTCCATCCAAGAAAGCTTCCTCAGACCAGTGCTCCCTAAGAAAAGCCCTTAGCTCATGAGCTACACCCTCGTCATCAGACCGAGCAATATTGTCAGCAACAGCATAAGTAGCTGCAGGGTCTCCTAAGAAGTCAGAATGGAGAAGAAATGCAACACCACCAAGAGACCCACCACTTCGTTCACCAGCAGCCTTCAGAATTTCAACGCTTAGTGCAGCAAGAACATGGTGAGGAACATGAGGAAGGAGATAGGCAGCAACATCAACTTGGCTGCTAGAAGTTGCAGCTGTCAGAGCAAGGCAGAGCTCCATATCTCGGCAACCCCTTTTTACAAACCACTCAACAACCTGCATACAGCCCCTCTCCGCAGCTCTCATCAGAGGGCCCAAGAAGGCTATGGCATTACCCTCTTCCACAAGACATTCCATAGTACCAATCTTGCAGTAGTGAGATGCAAAACCCAACGCCAGGTCAACATCAACATCCAAACTGTTCCTTTGGGCAATCTACCAACACAAAACCCAGATACCAAACAGAGATGAGATAAAAGATGCCACTAATAAGTCATAAAGCAAATCTTCAACAAAATCTTCTTATCAACATTCCCCAAGATTTGATACATATGTAGTTCATAGTAACATATATGCTTCAGTATAAGACGAGCAACAGAAATATTGGTAGAAATACAAAAAGGATGGAAATGTTAAACCAAACAATAGGCATAGATGTTTAAGGTAAAAACAGTATGCATCACTAACCCATAAAACAAAGTAAACAACAATGATTATCATCATTCATATAGTGACTATAGGAAAACAGCCATTTATAATTTTATATGATAATTATAGAATCTAATATTATTATCTAGTGAAATGGTTTCTTAATAAAGTGGCCACATTCAGGTCACAAAGATTTAATGACACTAGATCACAAAGTTTCTGAAGGTCTTTTGTCATTAGACTGTGCAAAACAAAAGGATTAAAACAACTATGATTGCTACTCTAGACTATGCTCACGCGGAAAAAGATTCTGCGATGAACCCTTACTCACCTGCTGTTCCTAGGATCCTAGGATTCTTTCTTCCATTTTTAGCTTCTGTGGAATTGGAAGTCAGAAAGCATCGTCATAAACTAGCTCATTATAATGCCAACTATTTCTCTAAGGTCATCCGGTGGCGTGTTATAGTGATATACTTTACAGCGTTCTAGTTTCTAACGACTAATATGACAACCATAACATCAAAGTACTCGAGGAAAAAATAATATTCAAAAGCTAGGGCAACTTATATTATCATGATGTCAAGATGAAATACTAATATCACCTGCAATAAGATGCGCACAAGCTCTGTACTCCCAAAACGAGAGGCTTCAAGGAAACACTGATTAACATTGTCTGCACCTCCCTCCACCAACATACCCAGCAGACCTTGAATTGCAGTTGCTGATATCCCAGATGCCCAGCCAGGATAGAATGAACTAGAGAAGAGAGTTAGGGGAAAGCAAGCAGCATCAAAGGCCTCTGTGAAGTCCTTCCCAGATAGCTGGTTACCAGCAATATCTAGGAATGTCTTAAATGCAGATAACTGAAGTTGGATTTCAACACCTGAGCTGTTATTAACTCTATCTTTATTACCCTGACAACGAGAATGGAAGCCTATACATTTTAGAGCCCATTCGGTAAACTTTTGAACCTTAGCACCAGCTTCTGCCTTTAAAACCTCATCTCCATTGCATTCCTGGAGACGCTCATGCAACCTATCAAAACAAAAGGCAAAAATCAAGCAAAATGACAGGTCATTTCAAGGATAAAGAGAAAAGATGTGCATGACACAATAAATTCCATGATATATTCTTGTACTTCAAGGAAATTAATAAGAGGAAAAAAGAGTTTCAAAGAAAGAAATTTTGAAGGGCCAATTATAGTGCAACAACCAGGTTTTTAACATGTGCATCCAGATATATGCAATGGGAAGGGAACTATGAATTTGGTTACTGTGGTCCTATAACAGTACATAAAATATCAACACATGGTTTCAAGTATCTCATTAACTATAGTTCTTTTCATAAATGGAACCTGCGGGAGATATAACAGAAAATTGCTAAAAGTGGAATTTAATCCTCTCATAAAGTTGCTACACTTAAAGTGGAATTTAATCTTACCTTTGGGCCATTAAAGTGACTGTATCTGCAAGACTCATTGTTCGGCTCTGACAAGCAGAAACACATGAAGCAAGAAATGAGGTCCTCAAGGCAGCTCTTGTAAAGTCATATGCACCATTGACAATGATCTTCTTAATCAACCCCGTTATCCCATAAAGCTCTTGTTGTGTGCTCAAGAACCAAATAGAATCCAGAGTAGTGCACAAAGCATCATTCAGAGTTTGTGGATCAGCTAACAGGATCAAACTCTCTGCAAGTTCCCAATCATGGGAACTCACCGCACTCTGGAACAAGCGGCCCAACTCAATCCTATCTTGTCTACTAAGCTTTTTCTCTTGCCCAGGTTTCTCTTTCTTCTCCGGGTTGGAATCCATCATGGCAACTCGAGACTTGAGTTTCTTGGTACTGCAACTACAGGTAGTGGACATTCTTGACTCTTTCCTTACAAGGGGTCCTTCCCTAGAAAATACCACATTACTTCCTTCAGCTTTGTCTGATGTAAAACCGTGAAGTCCATTCCTTGGACCATCAATTCCACTCTCTTCAGCTTCCATATCCATATATATGGGGTGTTCAGAATTAGTCTGATCCGCCACCACAATCAAACCACCATTACCCTCAACAGGTACCATCTCCTTTTCCATCGTCACCGTCTCTCCCCCTATTTACTTTGTTTTAGTACAACTTTAAAACAATAAAATAAATGATCAAGCTAAACATACCTAGAAAAAATGGAAGAAGCCCATTTTTGATCGAATAAATACCAACTGACTACTCTCTTCCTCCTTCCCCAGCAGGCATCCCTAAATTCTCGATTTCCTCCTATACATGTTAGTGTTGAGAGACGATCGAAAACAAGCAAACCTGGGAGACGGGTTCAAATCTACCCATCAATTATCAAATGTCAGAGAGCGCCAGTAACATTGGAAAACCCTAGAAACCCTCCTTTTAGCGAATCCAAAGGGATTCCAGCAATATATCAATGATCGAGAACCAACCCTACAACACCCAGAACCTCTTTCATCAACAATTTAACAACAACAATCACCAATTCGCTATAGACAGATAACAAATAACAAAAAAAAAAAAATCAACTATCTAAAACTTGAACAGAATCTGTTAGGGATGTGAGAAAATAGAGGAAAGGAAAAAGCGGGTGAATGGAAAATGGGTGCTTAAATAGTAAGAAATTATAAGAGGAGTAAAGAAAAATGAAAAGACATGAAATGAAAAATAGGTAGCGAACCTCTGATTAATTGTGGTGGAGAAGAGAGCTACTCATAAGAGAGCAATACCTGTGATTTTTATTCATTCTTCTTCACTTTCTTTTTCCTTTTTTTGTCTGGACCACAATAGGTGTTTTCGTTTTGAGACTTATTAGTTATTATTGACATTTTCCAATGATGAATCTGAACCTTTTTTTATTTCTAATTTTCTTTTTTTATTTCTAATTTTCTTTTGTTATTTCTAAAGTCTAACCCACCAATTACTTGATGTTATTAAATTATCGTTTATATATAGCAGCATCGAAACCACATATATAACAAGATTTGAGCAAAATTTTAGACAAACGCATATGTGGGATGTAATTTATTCCATATATCGATCTTAAAGAAGATGGATCACAAACTCGCTTGAGAAATTGAGACACATTGATAATGAACACAAACAAGGGACATGAAAACCCGAGCAACTCTTCTATGAAGTAAGGAAGAGTTATCAAGTCTAACCCACCTCACTTGATGCTATTAAATCATCAATTATACATAGTAACATTGAAAGCACATATATAACAAGATTGAGCAAAATTTTGGACAAACGCATATATGAGATGAAACTTATTCCACATGTCAATCTTAAAGAAAATAGGTTACAATCTCGCTTGGAAAATTAGAACGTATCGAGAACGAACACGAACAAGTGACCAAAACACATAATTTAATTTTTTTAGGCAGAGAAGTTACATATTTCATAAAATAATCAAACAAATAAATTGTAACCCAAAAACGAACGGTTTGAGTCTCCAAATATATTTGTTGTGTTTTTAAAACATCAGTGGTGGATATTAGTATATTACTTTAGAGAAGCTTATAGGTTCATTTCGAGCGGGTTTTCTTGTGCATTATCGAATTAGCAATAACTTGTTTATGAACATCATAAATAATTTAAAACGTCATCGAAAAAAATAACTCGTTTATGAAAAAAATTGATAAAAAAATTATCATTTCTGTTTTTTTTTTAAAGTCAAGACACCCATTACTATTGAGCTTTTCCTCCTAAACACACAAAGCATCTATTTTGTTGGGTAAAATAAATAAAAATAAGATACAAAGCATCTCTTACGGAGTTTGGTCCTTTCGTAGTAATATATTATTGACATTCATTGCAAGACAGAGATAGACTCGGCGAGAAACTGAGAAGAGAGGTGAGACCAAAACCCAAACCCTAGAATTGTGTGGAGTCTGTGATCTGTTAGATCAAAGAAACGAGGAGGCCATGGATGAAGAGTATGACGTCATAGTGTTGGGAACTGGTCTGAAAGAATGCATCCTTAGCGGTCTTCTCTCCGTTGACGGCCTCAAGGTTTCACCTTCCACTTTCACTAATACTCTTCTTCTTTCACTCTGATGATTATATGTACTTGTCTTACTAATCGGATCGACGAGATCCGTTTGCAATTGCAATCGGGGAGATCTAGATGATTCAGCCCATCTACTATTTACTATTCAATAATGTTCATTTATTCGTTTCCATTTACTAGTATTCATGCTATCTAAATTGGCTTGTTGTATACTTCAACTGGTTTTGATATGACGCTACCAATTCCATAGTTCAAACAGCGGCTAAAAGATGCATAAATCTGCCAGGGAAAATGGATTGACTTGATTGGATTATCAACTTGATTTTTAACTCATTTAAGATCCCCACCCCCCAAACATTTGGCAAAGAATCAAGGACACAATTTTCTCATTTTTGTTAGGGGTTAGTGAAATTGTTCTTTGGTTGTGGTTGAAACTTGGAATTGTATCCTACTTCTATATGTGGTTTTATGACAACTACTCACCAAATTTACTTATACTCACTACTCCCCAACTATTCATCTATGTTCACATAATTCTGTTCTTTCACTACAGATCACAGAGTTGATAAAAGCACTTGATACATTTATGATAGCTATTTGCATCTTGTGAACCAGGTTCTACACATGGATAGGAACGATTATTATGGAGGAGAGTGTGCATCACTTAATCTTATTCAGGTCCCATTTCTGCCACATATTGCTTAACTTGTGATGAAGTACTAGTTTCATACTTATATTGTGCTACCTCAATCTTTTTCTTATTTTTTTATATGAGTTATTTTTTGTGATCTTTAAACTATTATCTTGCAGCTGTGGAAGAGGTTCAGGGGAAATGATAAGCCCCCAGCACAGTTGGGCTCTAGTAGGGATTATAATGTGGACATGGTCCCTAAGGTATGTTTTGTCTGTTGCATTGCATTGCATTGTGCTTTGCCCACTATCTGTGGGTTAGTTTTATTTGTTTCAAGTTTCCCTAACATGCTTTTTTTTTTCTGTCTAGTTTATGATGGCCAATGGAACTCTAGTGCGTGTTCTCATTCATACAGATGTTACCAAGTATTTGTCCTTCAAAGCTGTGGATGGCAGTTTTGTCTTTAATAAAGGAAAGGTAAAACTTTTGCTGACTTGCTGCACCTCTTAATTATTCTCACACATCGATGTATAAATTTTATCTCAATCCTCACGAGTGGTATATGAACAATTGCAATAGGTTCACAAGGTTCCAGCAAATGATATGGAGGCACTTAAATCTCCACTCATGGGTCTATTTGAAAAGCGCCGTGCCCGCAAGTTCTTCATATATGTTCAAGATTATAATGAGAGTGATCCCAAAACACACGAGGGAATGGACTTAACAAGAGTGACAACTAGAGAATTGATTGCGTAAGTGCTTGGATGTTACCCTTTCTGAAAATAATTTCTATGTTGCATTTTGAGAGGATTCTAAAGTTTTATTCTTGATGGTCTCAACCTTTTAAAAAAATAAAAAATGAAGCATCAGAATGCAGATTATTTGGTGGGCATATTACTTGAGGGGTGTTCAAACTTATGTGGAAAGTATTTAGGTCACAATAATGTTTGATGCTGGGATGGAAACTTATCAGGGAGAGAGGGAGAGCGAGTGGTATAGAGTTTAGTTGGGATGGGTTAATTTATTTGACCAACCGTTACCTCTGTTTTATACGGTATATAGTTCTAATTTTGGTTGATAACATACATGTAATGAACATGGTAATCACCTGTGACCATTTGTTCATTCTTTTGTGTGGTCGATGTTGCAACAGAAAATATGGTCTTGATGACAACACTGTTGACTTCATTGGGCATGCAATAGCACTTCATAGAGATGATCGCTACCTGGATGAACCTGCACTGGATACTGTGAAAAGGATGAAGGTAAGTACTGGCTGGGATGAGTTGATTTTACCATCATTAGATTTTAAATTCTTGTGTATCAGAAGTTTCATCTTTGTCATGAGTGTTCCCTCTTGTTTCTGTCATAGCTTTATGCGGAATCTGTTGCACGTTTTCAAGGAGGATCACCATACATATATCCTTTGTATGGACTAGGAGAGCTTCCCCAGGTTTGTCACTCTATATTAGTATACAATTAGAACTGTATTAAAGTTATTCATTTCTTTTCTAAATGGGGCTTTATGCAGGCATTTGCACGACTTAGTGCTGTTTATGGTGGCACTTATATGCTGAATAAACCTGAATGCAAGGTACTCCTACTATCCTCATGTTTCATGGATTTAGCACTATCCTTCCACCATTGCATGCATATGTTATTTGGTCTAGACACTGAGTTTGCTCCTGCCTGATGCCAGGTAGAGTTCAATGAGGAAGGGAAAGTTATTGGTGTCACATCCGAAGGTGAAACTGCTAGGTGCACGAAAGTCGTCTGTGACCCTTCTTACTTGCCCAACAAGGTAAATTGTTATGTCGCTTCGGAGTTTGCTTAGAATTTGAGGTGATGGTTTTTCTCTTTTATATGAAACAAGAAACTTTTTGAAGAAAGAAAGTGCAAATGAGATGAACAAGGAGTCTTCTGGAATTAAACGCCGAAAGAAATAGCCAAAACTACCAAAGCCACACCTATTGATGGGATTATAATATCAATCTATCTCATCTATTGTTTGCAAATGCAAACGCTTCTATTTATTAGGCCTATATATCTTCACTTTTTCTCTGTATCAAGCTTGAAGGGTTAAGAAAAATGCTGATTATCCCGCACTTAACTGAAGATTTAATGCATTTCAACAGGTCAGAAAGGTTGGTAAGGTTGCAAGGGCTATAGCCATAATGAGCCACCCGATTCCAAACACAAATGATTCTCATTCAGTGCAGGTTATCCTGCCACAAAAGCAGTTAGGTCGCAGATCAGATATGTGAGTTTTCCTATATACTGCAAGGAATGCTCTTATGCATCTCATTTTTGTGGTATTGTTATTGTTTTATTAAGTAGAGGAGAAATTGATGTAGTTATTTGTTTTCATTACTTTGAGAGGGCCGAATGTGGTTAGTTATCTATACATTGTCTTGCTGTTAGAAGGGCTCCATGACAACATTTGTATAATCCACAAATTCATCCTAATACAACTTTACGGCCAAAGTGCTCCCTAAAAGAAAAAAGTTGGCATGTAGAAGGTCTCTTGGGCTCTCTCTCTCTCTTCTATTCTATTTCTTCAGGCTGCATTGTGATGTTTTAATGAATGAAACAGGTATCTTTTCTGTTCCTCTTACTCTCACAATGTTGCTCCGAAGGGAAAATTTATTGCGTTTGTGTCAACCGAGGCAGAAACTGATCATCCTGAGACTGAGCTAAAGCCAGGAATTGACCTTTTAGGGCCTGTTGAAGAGATATTTTTTGATATTTATGACAGATATGAGCCAGTCAATGAACCCTCTTTGGATAATTGCTTCATATCAACTGTGAGTCATGCTCAAGCCCTGACCTCTACTGTCAATTCTTCATTATAAGTAATGCCCACTTGACAAAAGCCTTTTTATGATCAACAGAGTTATGATGCCACAACACACTTTGAGTCCACTGTCTTGGATGTACTGAACATGTATACATTGATAACAGGGAAGGTAAGAAATTTAATCGTAAAGTAATGTTGACTAACAAGCCCTTGTTTCTTTCCACTATGTCTTGAGTGTTTTTTTCTATTTAACAATGGTTAACTAGTTACCTTGTTTCTTTCCACTATGTCTTGAGTGTTTTTTTCTATTTAACAATGGTTAACTAGTTACCTGGAATGCTTGAGCAGGATCTTGATCTCAGCGTGGACCTAAGCGCTGCTAGTGCTGCAGAAGAATGAGTGAAACTACCTGTTCTGCTTGCAGTTACTTTAGTCCTTTGTTCCAAGTACTTTGACTGCTTAAGTTGCTGGGGTCAGGTGGACTGTTTGGGATTTTTACTTTTAATCAGACTCATATGTAATGTGATGTTTTCTGTTCTTTTAACATCCTTTAAAAGAAAAGGAAGGAAATGTACTTTAAAACATGTCTAGATTTTGGACATGCACTTGTGGCAATGTTAGTTCCAGGTTGCAGTTGTGTGGAGGCATTTAAATGATGCGTCATATGGCATATTTTCTGCTGTTTTTAGATCTGTGTTTTCTGCTGTCTAGCATATACTTGTATCGTGGTTTGACTATGCTTAGGCTGGCCTTCTTGTTTCCTACCTTTAGGCTTTCCTTTTCAGTGAATTAAGATCATTTTTGACCAAAAAAGGAGTGAAGATTTGAAGTCCAAAACTGTGTTAAAGTGTTCCACACGTGTGAACGTCTGTTTTGTATTAAAATGTGCACTTTTTCATCCCTTCAAACAAAGTTATTTGTGAAGCTAGTGTGATGTTGAGTTCCTCCGACTTTAAGTAGTAGGGTTGGGGAAATTATTGGGTGGTCCGGGAGCATACCTTTATGGTGCTCCTTGGCCATCTGATTGGCCAGTATAAATAAAATAAGGAACCCTGGCTCACCGAGAAACATATTAAATATTAAATGGAGGGTTTTTATTGGTCTAGACCACCATAAAGGTGGACTCGGATCCTCTCCTCACGGAGAGGTCCTTTTAAGTAGCGGCCAGAATTTGCTTTACCTTTCTTTTTTTCTTCCTCTTCCCCCTTAGGCCTCGTTTGGTTCACGGAAAGGAAAGGAAAGGAAATCAATTCCTTTATATTTCCATAGGAATGGGAAACTAAAATTCTCACTAGTTTTCCTTTCAAGTGTTTGGCAACACTAAGGAAATGAATTAAAAAATAATAATATATAAAACAAAATTAATATTTATAATTGCATAAATTATTATTTTAGTTATAAAAGTAATGTAATTAATGTTAAAGTAGTGCAATAAATGCAGGAAAATAGGTAGGGAAAGTGATTCCCTTGGAGTAGGGAAGGAACCAATTTCCCCCCTATTTTCCCTCTTCAGGAAAGTATTTCCTTTCTTTTTGCATTCCAAACACTAGAAAGCTGTTCTTCTTCTACTCTCTCATCCCTCTCTTTTCGTCCGTCTCTTCCCTCTCTCTCTCTCAGCACCTTGCCCAAACATGAAACACCAGTTCTTCCTCTATCAATTGATAAGAAAATCAATTCAAGATCTCGAGATCAATCTGAACCTCCCTAACAAACCCATCACTGCTCTCCTTAATTTTCGATTTTTCAAACTCAATTCGATTGAAAGGGATCAGAGAGACTCAGGAGGAGAGCGTCTAAGACTGGTAGTTGTTAGTGTTTGGCCTTGTTCTACTTCTGAATTTTGACTTAATTTGTAGTTGTTGTGTTAGTGTTTGTGTGTTTGGGGCTGGGGGTTCGCTTCTGATCTTGCTGCTATGTTCCATGTGAGCATATGAAAAGAGAGGGATTTATTGATTTTCTTATCAATCTTTTTTTTGGCAAATAATATCAATTGATAGAGGAAGAACTGGTGTTTCATGTTTGAGGAAGGTGCTGAGAGAGAGAGAGAGAGGGAAGAGAGACGGACGAAAAGAGAGGGATGAGAGAGAAGAAGAACAACAGCTTTAAGGTGGAAGAGGAAAAAAAAAAACGGTAAGCAAATCTGGCCGCAAGATTAAATTGGAGGGCCATAATTTACTTGTAAGGAAATAAAAGGATCTCTCCGTGAGGAGAGGATCCGAATCCCATAAAGGTATGATCCGGAATCATACAATAATTTCTCGTAGGGTTGGTGTTGCACCATGACTCCTTTACATTAGTATCGTTAGAATAATAATAAAGTTTGATCATAACCTGCACCAGAACAAAATTCACTAAAAATTAAGCAGCTCAGCTGGTAGAATATATAAAGTCCCACAAAAAACAAAAACATAATTCAAGTGCCAAAAGGTCAATTAGAGTTGGCCGTCCCATGAAATTCAGTTTTTTTTTTCCAACTATTATAATTGTATAGTCAAGTATTCTTCTTCTGTAGACTTGTTCTAGAAGAAATGGCCAAAGAAAAAGAAAAAGAGCGACTTGTGCTATAGGAGAGGAAATAGTGGCTTGATTAACAAGAAACATAAATGAAAGGTGACCCATATATATCCAGGTACGTACTTCATTAATATCCAATTGCAAGCATGCAGCGTACGCTGTATCACATGATTTTGGTCGATCGATCTCTATACATGATCACTGGCGGGCGGCAGTTGATGAGGCTGAATTTCTTCCACATGCACAGAAGACTCCTTACTTCCAACTTGAGCCAATTCAAGTGTCGATGATGTCGTCGTCGCCGCGGCCTCTTCTTTGCGTATGTATTTGCTGCTGTGTCCTACTTGGCTAGAACCATTACTACTACTACCATTAGTAGCCTTTCTCAACGCCGCCTGGTGTTTTTTTGCCGATTTAGCCCAGCCAACAAGGCCCTCTTGTATATGTTCTTCAAATATAGCCATCTTAAAAGAAGTTCCCATCTAATTCAATATACATACAAGTAATCAATGGCGTACCGCGTACGTACATATATATATATATATATTGATGGAAATTAGTCTCGATCTATATCATTAGGTCCTACGCACCTGAAAATTATTTATATATATATATATCTTTCTTCAAACTCTAATTCTAAATTAATTAATCTAATCCTTCATACGTACTCACCTGTGTGACAATTGCGTAGAGTGGTAAGGTACTGTAGCTGCAGACGAACTGAACAAATGCTCTGAGAATGGATGTATATATATATATATATATATATATATATATATATATATATATATATATATATATATATAATTCCCCAGCATATATTGCATGCAAAAGAGAACAAAACATATATCAGATTGATAATATATCGATCAACGTACGTACTAACGTACACAATCAAAAGAGTACGTATATATATGCATGTAGATCGACGAGTAGTAGTTACCCGATAATAAGTCTTGGGATAATGTAAGCAATTTTCCCCATTATGCAGGAATCAAATGAATATTGAATCTGCATGCAAGAGATCCAGAAATAACCTATAATATTAGGAATAATACTAATGAATTCTTATGTACGTACGTCATGTAGGTACATACCCATATCCAGAAGAAAAATGCCAGTTCAAACGAATTTTGGAACAAGATGATATGAATCAGTACGAGAACCAATCGAGGCCTGTGGAACCAAAAGTGATCGTCTGAAGGTTGAACCACCAAGTCTCCTTCTATTGCAATGTGCTTCTCGGCAACATCATGGGCTAATTGGATTATAACATGCTCCAACTTTGTGCCAACAGCAAGTAAAAGCTGTACATACGTATGCAGGAGAGGCAGCAATTAATTAATTAGTAACTAATTATTAACGTCCACAATACAAATTAATGTTAATTATGTGTATATATGGATCCGTACGTACTACTGGAAACGCATGCATGCCTGCATTTCATGGATTAATTGTCATTGTATAGCACGAACGTATATAATAGTGAGAGAAATTAATGTTAGTATATATATATAGTACGCGAACGTATATTATACATGTATTAAAAATAATAATTGGCATGCCCGCAATTGAAGTAGAATAAGTATTTTTGGAGAACTTACAAATAAGGGAACGAATGATACCCAGAAATAGGCATGCCAACCTGGATAAGATCGATATATATATATATGTTTAATTAGAAACATCGTAAGTACTTAGTTGTATATGCACGAAAATGCAAGTCCGTAATTAAAGAAGATGATGACATCGTATTTATGTTTGATTATGATTCAATGATCGAGGTATGATGATCGACATGTGTTAACATGTGCTGAAATGTGGAATATTAATTAATGTCGTCAAAATAACTCCTCGATTGAAAAATATTAATTAAGTGTAATTAAAGTCCAGAAAATCATTACAAGGCCAAATTAAACAGAATTAATTAACTAATGTAATAGCAGGTAGCTTACCCGAGACATTCAGCAACAAGAAGATGACCACAAAGAACCAAAGATACCACCTGCAAATCATAGTTAGGGAGTTAATATAAAGCTAGTAATTAAGATTTATTGGCAGCTAAGAAATTAAGGATAATTTATATGTAATAGCAACTTAGCAAGTTAGCAACCAATGAAACTATATATATCCATGAGGTGATTTTTGTAAATTAATTATTGTAACTGACCTTATTCCAACGACTCTCTTGAAATCTGCTTCAAGGGCACGTACCATGTACTTGTGGAAATTAAAATTTGGATTTCCCTTGCAATGTGTCTACATGAATATACACAAGATAAATACTTTAAAATTTGAAACAGGAGCTAGTTAAGTAATTTCGTGGGAATGAGTTCTTCACAAAACTTATAAGCACAAAGAGGAAAAAAGAAGCAAGATAAAAAATAACAGCAATTAATGTAAAAAATAAATTTGTTGGCTTACCTTGATGAAGCCTAGTCGCATTGTCATATAGTCTGTTTTGGTCACAGAACCATGAAAATGAAATTGCTTGAAAAATGCGATCTGAAAAAGAAGATAGGTGACAGGAAGAAAATTAATTGTGAATTGTAGACGTGTCCAGCACCACATGCATAAGGTCCCATTTTCAGATTTGTATTTTTGCTGAAAATCTTATAGAAAATGATCGTATGTACGTATGAGATATCAAAAGAATCAAACTCTGAAAAGTTTGCACCAGTTTCTCGTGAATTCGCAACGTACATAATTGAATTGTAATGCTCGTTACGAATTGGTTATGAGTGTTTACAAGGTCTAATTATTTCATTAAAATGGTTTTAGTGTAGACTTTTTACACACTGAGTGCAAGTTTCTTATAACATTTTGAACAAATTATGAACGTGATAATAAGATTATTGTTCGGAGTTTCCTTATTATCTGTATTTTTCAGCTCATTAGAGTCTCATGGTAAGCTAGCTATAGATATACACGATCGATCCAATTTTTACTGAATGGAAAATTATGTGAAAGAAGAGATTACCACCAAACCCAATCGATAAGATTGATCATCGGGTACGAATACGTTGAGTTTTAGTAATTATCCAGTGTTAGCATTACTTTACTATATATCCAGTGTTAGCTAAGTTACTATGTTACTTTCTGTTGAGTTTCAGTTATTAATTACTAGCTAGATGCTTGATGCTATTGCTAGCTAGCAAGCCAAAGGATGCATGACTCACCAACCAACCCAGAAAAGCTAGATTCTTTCCGATACCCAGAAAACGACCCCTGATAAATTCATGATCTTGGACTTGTGTGAACTTCCTTGTCAAAACTGCAAAAGCACGCACATACATATATTATATAAGAAGAGAAGCAGTACTTCAGATATATATATGAAGAATATATAGTAATCAAGTATACGTCTACATTAGCTGTTAATAGCATTACCTTCTTCTGGATTGCACTCTTTTCTTACGATAGAATCTTCCCATTGTTTCCATTGACGTATCTACTCCGATGGATTAATTGAAAAACCAAAGCTTAATTAGCTGGCTAGGTATGTAACAAAAATTAAGAAAAAAGATGCGTATTCAAAAGCTAGCTAAGCATGGAGAAAATCTTGATGGTATATATGCGAACGTTAAAGGCACTTGAGAATTTACCTTAGCCCCTCCAAAAATAATGGTTAGAACACAGAAAGTCACATGCACCACAGCTAGCACAAAGATGAAGATATGTAGATGATGCAATGCAGTCGTGGATAGCAATGGGACCTTCCCCTGGAAAATAAAATTACATAAATCAGATCAGTATTCAGAAGTAAAATTTACCTCATTTCTCCTAGTTATATATTAGGTGAGATCAAAAGAAAAAAGAAAGAAGAAAGAAGAAATTTTTTGAAGTGTAGTGTGTCCACGGTCCACCCTTCGATAGCAATATTTCAGGACTGTAAATAAAACAACTCGATTGATGGGACATGTATGCACTACTTAATTGGTGATGTAAATCATGTAATCAAATCCCAAACTTCTTTTAGAGAGCAAGGAACTAAAGCACTCACCAAAAAAAAAAAACCACAAACTGGGATAGATAGAAAACTAACAATTTGGATCCTCCATGAACTTTCGAGATGAGTAAATTTCAAGTATTACTTTTTATGGATCTAGTTAAGGCTAATAAAGTATCTATCATGTCACCTTTTCTTTTTGGTGTAAATTAATTTCAATTTTGCCTCACCGCATGGAAAAATTCTTGTAGCACTTAATTTGATCCTTAAACTTCAAAACGTCTTGGTTTCTCAAAGTTATGATAAGTGTAAGCATAAATTGTTAACAATCTACAATAGACATCTACCTCGCACATGATTATAAGATCGTTTTCACGTTTTGGCTATTAAATTTGATATTGGAAGTTGGGCTTTGGTGCCAGGTGGTTCAACGGGGCCTTGCCCGTTGTTAACTTGTTTTCCGGCTGCTATTCAATTAATTAATATCAAAAGGGGTAAAACTGTAAAATTTATAGTTTTAAGCAATTCCAAAAATTAGAAGAAAAAAAAAAAATATATATATACATATAATAATGATTTAAGACTTTGGATGAAAAAAATGAAAATGAAGAAGGTAGCTAGACGTTGACCTACCTCTGAACAGGAGCCCGTGGAATTTGATTCAGAGGAGTCGGCGTTATCTGCAAGAAGACGACGGGCTGGAAAAGGCAGCAGCTGCTGAGAATAATAATTAGTACTGAAGAAGCTGCTGGTCTGGAAATGGGCAGTCGTTGACGTTGATTCTGACTTTTCTTTCTTACAAGGCAGCCAATTACTGGCAAGTTTCTCCGATATGCAGATCTTTTCTATAGGTCCTTGGGACACCGTCAGCAGCAGCGATATAAACCCCAAAAGCATCAACTCTGCATCAATCGATTTGCATCCTAATTAATTAAGTAGCTAGCTAGCTAGGTACGCACAATTAACTAAGATCGATCTTAATTAATTAAGATGGATGTATTCATCATCCATCCATCTATCATCACTAGCTGATCGAACTATACATCAATTGGATATATATATATATATATATATATATATATATATATATATATATATGGATCGATGGAGGACCTTCTTTGATCTTCTGCAAGGCCTCGAAGAGAGGTTTCTGGTTCTTTCTCTTGAGATACTGTACGTAGGTAGTGATATGAATGAGTTAAACGTACGTACCCTCAAATTAAATAAAAAAAAAAAAAAGATTGATTGATTGAGAGAATATATATATATATGGAGGTGGAGGTAGACATGCCTTGCCAGTGTAGTGAAGTATTCTCTCCGCTGCTAAAGATATGAAGACTATAACAGAACACACAAAAGCCACCACCCATGTTGGCGTGTACTCCAACGTTGTTCCTCCTTCTGCCATGATCGATCGAGCGTTGTTGGTCCTGCCTAGCTAGCTAGCAACTAGCTAGTACTCTGGCAACTACCTAATCTGACCTCGATCGATCTGCATATATATGCGCTTTCTATCAATGTATGTCCATCGATCTCTCTCTCTCTTTTATCTATATATATATATATTTATAGTTCGTTTAATATATTTCTATGATTAAACAGGAGGCCGGCGGATGGATGAGAAATGAGAATAATATTATTTATATGTATTATTAGCTAGCTAGGACTTAGACCAGGATAGATGATATAATAATATATATATATATCTGCGGTTGTGGTTGTGGTTGCGGACGCGGTCGTGGCTGGTGGCTGGTGGGGTTTAGGACTTTAGGGGGCGCTAATGTCTTAGTCTTGACTCTTGACTGAGTGTGGTTGCGGACGCGGTGGTGGCTGGTGGAGTTCTTAGTCTTGAATGACTCTAGGTGCCAACTTCATCATCGACCACAATTTTCTCATTTTGTGGGTCTCACACTGACGTACTGATTTTTTAAAATTCTACGATTTTAACAGATTCTTTAAATTAATTATCTGCCTGCTATTACGAATTTACGATGGTTTTTATAATTAGGCTTCTACGTGGAACACACATAGAGCACGTCACGTACGTACAAGGCAAATATTATATATGCTTGCTAGCTTCAAGCCTTCAATCTGCCTGCTTGCTAGGTACGTTGTCGTCTCTACTAATTTACAAATTAGTTACAATCACCGTCGTAATTACGCGTTGAATTGTTTGTTTGGGACTTGGAACTTGGAAGCTTCTATACATACGCGTCTTTCTGACTCCCTTTTTCTTGATGAAAGGGATGCAGTGCATGTGCATCCAATGCATACACTCTATAATTGCATTGCTAACTCCCTTGCGTTGCTCGACCGAAAATTATATCTGTTTCTACTCTTTCAATTTTATTATTAATACTCTTGTACTTATTAATTTGATCAGTCTAGTTTATTTCGTAAATTTTGACTCTTAAGTGTTAGCGTGACTCAAATTCCATATCATCCCCACGTCATCAAAATGTAAGTCCCACTTTGAGCCACGTCATCACTTAACGTTCAAAATTAATGATTTAACGGATTAGACTAAACTGATGAAATTGGTACGTATAGAGGTGTTGCTGATGAAATTGAAAAAGTAAGGACTGACATAATAATTGAAATTTCAGAATTGGGCACCTATATTTCGAATCGTCAATCGGCTCCTTTTTTTGTTTTTTTTTTTTTGTGTAGAATGAATTTTGTTTGAGTTTTTTTTTCTTATGTTAATAATTTTTGTTTGGATAATTTCTTACCTTTCGGGAAAAAAAAAATCTCTTACCTCAAATTGCAATAATAAAAAAAAACTACAATTGCGGTTGATAACAATTTAGGTATTGCTCCATATTTTGCTCCCGTGCAGTAAAAACTGCTCCATGTTCATATCAATTTTTTTTTCTATGTTTCTATATTTACGATTCTACCTTCAATATATGAAATTACTCATTCTTAAAGTTCTAATAAACTAAGGATAATATCTAAATTTTTGAAAATTTAACCATATAACCTTTGTATTTTTGTTACTTAAAAAAAAAACATATAACCTTTGTTTGCTGAGAAAAACCTCCATATGGTACCTGAACTATCACCAAATGCAATTTTTGGTACCTGAACTTTCATAAGGAATCTAGTGGTACCTGAACTATGCCTCCGTTAGCCATTATAGTACCTACCGTTAAATATTCCGTTAAGTGCTTATGTGGCAAGGGTAAAACAGTAATTTGATTTATTTTCAATTTTCAAAATAAATTATACAAAAAAAAATTAGAAAAGTTATCCCAAAATTCAAGACTAAAAATAAGAAAAATTATTTTTATTTTATAATATAATTTATTTCCAATTTTTATGTTTTTAATATAATTTATTACCATGTAGGTGGTTTTCTTATTAATTAAAAAATAAAAATAATCTATACTAAAAAAAGTAATTAAAATTTTTATTATATTAAAAAAATGATAATTTATTTTGATTTTAAAATTTAAATAAATTATACAAAAAAAAATTAAATAATTTATCCACAATTCAAGATTAAAAATGAGAAAAATTATTTTTATTTTTGTAATATAATTTATTGCCAATTTTTATGTTTTTAATATAATTTATTACCATGTAGGTGATTTTATTATTAATTAAAAAATAAAAATAAACTATATTAAAATGTCACATAAGCACTTAACGGAATATTTAACGGTAGGTACTATAATGGCTAACGGAGGCATAGTTCAGGTACCACTAGGTTGCTTATGAAAGTTCAGGTACCAAAAATTGCATTTGGTGATAGTTCAGGTACCATATGGAGGTTTTTCTCTTGTTTGCTTAACCTTTATATTAATTGGTGACTCCACATTGCGGTATTGTTTGCTAATTGATTTTGTAGAATAGTCCCTGGTATATATTTACTGGCACCCGCCCATTTTTGTTGAACTTTTTTCCTGCGTGCAATGGGGACTGGTGAACATGCAAACTGTTGTTATTGATTTGCTCTGTGTTGAACCCGATTGGTCAGTGAAGGGTCTTTAATAGAAGAAGTGAAGACATTTGTATGTACATATACATTTTTGAAATGTAATCAGACAGCGCATATTTTAGATAGGATCGCGCTTTTGTTTCCTGCATTTCTAGTTTAGGTAGAGGATGAACCTCATTGGTTATCCGATATACTGATATCTATTATTTTTGTTTTTTTAGAAGAAGTTTAATTCATTATGAATCAAAGCCAATGGCTAGAGTCATACATACACCTAATCAGAGAAGCTAAATTAGTCTCTTGGCCGACTTTCTACCTAGGCCAATATCACTCATTACAATACAAATTTGAGCTCACGTTTAAGCGAACCATTCAAACAAGAAAAAACTCCGTGTCCTCTGGGAAAGAAATATACTAGCACTCCGCTTGCCAAGCACGCAATTGTGAACAAACAAAATGCCACATCCCAGCAAACAAATAGGAAGATCTCCTTATCCATAAGCCGTTTGAAATTTACCAGGAAAATCCGAGATAATTACCAACTCCAAATGGAATCATGATCCGAATTTCATAGACTGGCAATTAAGGAACAAAGAACAATCCAAAGCCTAAGAAGGTCCAAGTCTTGGATTGGATCGTACCGACCCGCTAAGTAACAGGTGAGGGTGGCAAGACACCCTCTCTATAGGCTCGAAAACCAGCAGAAACAAGTCCAAATAGGACCCAAAAGTGAGGCCCATATCTCCCTGCACGACACGCCATCAGTGTCACCGCTGCAGATCCGCGCTCAGGTGGCCTACCCCTCCAGCACAGCATGACACCAAAGCTGCACACAAGCACCAACAAACTGCCGCTCCAAGCCGTGGAAGAATCCAGACCCGAAGAGAAGTCGTCGATCTGATCAGCCGCTGCACCACACCAACGAAACCGCATATCAAACGATCTAATAACACCAAGCAAACAAAGCCCAGCCGCCAAAACCTCGGAATTGAGTAATCTGCACCCAATCCTTCAGCCACAGTCGAACCACCCACCAATACTACAACCAACTACGCACCTTGAGTCAAAGCACACGGAGAAAGACGAGGAGCGAAGCCCTCTATACCCGGCAAGACGAAGAAACGCCGCCGCTAAGTCCTAGCCCTCTATCTCGATGTACTGATATCTATTGTAAACATTTCAATTGTTTAATATGCAATTTCATTCTTTAAAAAAAAAAACCTTTATGTTGGAGATTTTTTCCCCTTTTCACTTAAAGAAGTGAAAAAAACAAAGGGTAAAATCCTCATATGGTACCTGAACTATCACCAAATGCAATTTTTGGTACCTGAACTTTCATAAAGAACCTGGTGGTACCTGAACTATTCCTCTGTTAGCCATTATAGTACCTACCGTTAAATATTCCGTTAAGTGCTTATGTGGCATGGGTAAAACTTGTAAGGGTTTTTTACCCCAACAATGTCTGAACTTTTCCTCACCGATCAATGTAATACCCAAACTTTAAAAACGATTAATGTGATACCTGAACTCAAAATTTCGTATCAATATAATACTTCTGTTAGTTTTCCGTCAATGTTCTGTTAAATTAGAGCACGTGCCGCACACATGGGGATTAAATGAAGCAAAAAGGCTGTAATGCCCCCAATTTCCTATACTCTCTCTGTCCGAGTATCTGTTCACCTTCTTCTTCCTCTTGATTTTTTTATTCCTCTGCAACTTTCTTCAACTTCAGTTCTTCCTCTCTTTTTTTTTCCTTCCTTTGCAACCGACCACGAGATGGATTTTTGAGAATTCTTCGAACCATGAATTTAACCCAAGATTGGCATCAGCATAAATTTAAACCTTTTCCGTCAAAAAAAAAAGTCTGAGAAGACCAAGATTGGTGGGATGGTGAGTGCTGCTTTGGTGAGCACTTTAATTGGTCTTGCAGCGATTAATGTTGGCATAATTCTTCATGAATAGCTTGCACATTCCATTGTCTTCGACTGTAAAGCCAAACACGGAAGGCAATTGCAGTTGGTTTTTGAGAAAGAAAACAGATCTGAGATGAGAGAGACAAGATCGCCGAGCTCCGACCACCACTGCGGTACACCGCCATCACCATCGGACTCGCTGGGTAACGATCTACGAACAGGAGATTTGCAGAGCTCAAGATGCCTTTTTTTTTCTTCTAAATTGGTTTGTTTCTAAATGTTCTAACCCAGATGAGTACTACTTGCTCTGTCTGGGTTCAAGATTTTCCATGTATGGGTTCAATCTTGCATGAACAGCTTCACCACATGAGTTAATTGATCGAGATCATCTATTAGAGCTTTGTAGTTCCTCTGTCTCTTTCGTCTCTATTAAGGCATTCCATGTATGGGTTCAATCTTTCATGAACAGCGTTACCACATGAGTTAATCGATCGAGATCATCTATTAGAGCTTTGTAGTTCCTGTCTCTTTCTGTCTCTTTCGTCTCTATATTTAATTACAGCCATACAGAGCCTTAGACACTTGATAGAGAGAGGGATCGGCATTGTGGTTTTGTCTGCTTCAGTTCTTCAGTTGATCAATACTCAATAGAATCACTCTCTCTCTCTCTGGGTCCTCTTTGACTTTCGATCTCCAAGCAGTTGAATCCTTTTCTGGGTTTGTGTTTGTTTGAGATCTGGAGGAGAATTGAATCAATTTTGGGATTAGTTTCAAAAGAGGGCTCAATTGGGTTTTCTGGAATTGAAGAATTGGCCATTAGAGATCGGCTTTTTAGATGGGAAGATGAACATTAGCCAAAAACAAAAAAAGATGGGAAGATGAACACCGATTGATTAGAAAAGTCAAAACAAATGACCGGTAAATTTAGGAATTCAGGTCCGAATATGATATGAAAATAATATAAAATAGAGAGGGGTATGTTGAAAGACAATTGTACCCTTAACAATCAAGTCACATGCGCAGCACGTGCTCTAATTTAACTGAATATTGACGGAAAACTAACAGAAGTATCATATTGATACGAAATTTTGAGTTCAGGTATCACATTGATCGTTTTTAAAGTTTGGGTATCACATTGATCGGTGAGCAAGAGTTCAGACATTGTTGAAGTCAAAAACCCAACTTGTAATTTGGTGACTAGAGCATAGGCAAAACAGTCATTAAAAGTTTTTTACTATTAAATTTAGAAATAAATTATGCAAAAAAATTAAATTTATATTATCATAATCAAATTAGAGTTTTTATCTCAAAACATTCAAGATTAAAGATGCAAAATTATTTTATTCTCAAATATTCAGGATTAAAGATGTCATGTAGGTGGTTTTATTATTAAATTTTAAAATTTAAAATAAATTATAATTATTTTTCAATATAATAAAAATTTAAATTACTTTTTTTAATATAGTTTATTTTTTATTTTTTTAATTAATAATAAAACCACCTACATGGTAATAAATTATATTAAAAACATAAAAATAAATTATATTATAAAAATAAAAATAATTTTTTTCTTTTTTAGTCTTTGTATATTTGTGGACAATATCTAAATTTTTTTTTTTGTATAATTTATTTTGAAAATTGAAAATAAATGAAATGACTATTTTACCCATGCCACATAAGCACTTAACGGAATATTTAACGGTAGGTACTATAATGGCTAACAGAGGAATAGTTCAGGTACCACCAGGTTCTTTATGAAAGTTCAGGTACCAAAAATTGCATTTGGTGATAGTTCAGGTACCATATGAGGATTTTGGGTCGTTAGCCGAATTAGTTTGAAAAGATTTAGGGAATTCCATCTTTCACCCCGAACGGCGTCTCCCGTCGCAGCCTCGAGTACAGTCCAGTCCAGTCTTTCCTCCAAATCAACTCTGAACATTCTTCTTTCCCCAGTCTTGCATACTACGCCGCAGGCAGTGGTTCTTGGTGCGATGCCGGCTATGAAGAAGGTTGTTTTCAAAGTAATTGAATTTCTCTACTTTTCATATTTCCTTAGTTTCTCGATGAACTTGTTCTTTGTTTTTCTTTCTACTCTTACTTTCAAATGTTTATTTACATGAATTGGCGACTCTTGTGTAGTTAGTTTCTACCTGATAAATATGTCTCTATAAGTTAACTAGTGAAGTTGTCGATGCCGATCCACAAAAATTTCTGGCCTACATGTTATTTTAGTTTTAATTTCTTTGAAATTTATCTTGATTCGAATGAAGGGAGTCGAGCAACTGATAATGTGGCTTCATTATGAGAGATCGATCTTTTCATTTTCCTCACAATTGTGATTAATTAGCTATTAGATTTTGCCTATGATAACCTTCTGTTAATCTTTAATGGGATCTTCCTCTTCCATTGTGTTGGTTTATGGCTTCTGGTTCGTATTACGTATTATATCTATTTTGAATTCTGGATTTACATCAAAATTGTTCTGCTTGCTTCTTTTCAATTGGCTGCTTTTCAAAGGCTACAGTGGTAATTGGGCCTTCCATAAGTTAAATCATGAGAATCTTGGCAGATTTTTTTTTCCTTCTTACTTTGTTGTCTGCTCTCTATCTCTCTTGGGTGGCTTTGATCGGTTATTATGTTTTTCAATTAGCTTTTGCTAAGCAATGGAGCTATATTGGTCTTATTTCCTCCATGTTTTTTTTTCCCTTAAATGCTTATGAAATTTTGTGACACATGCTTAGCAGAACTCTGAGCGCAGTCACATTGGGAACGTATTCAACAAGTTGCTGAAGCAGATTGGAAGTCCTGTCGATTTTGAACTTCCAGATTGGTTCAATAAATGGAAACCCATGAACTACATTTTTATAAAGCGCAGTATCCTCTTATAGATTGCAAATTAGATTATTGATCATACCATATCATCTTGAAAATTGTTATGTGATTTATAGTTCATTTCCACATTTACTGCAATTCGATAATTCCAGACATTGTCTGCCATTATTTTTTTATTTTTTGTTTTGAAATATCCCCGTGAAATCTTACATAACATAGTTTCAACTTGCTTTCCAAGTAAAATCTATGAAAGCCTCCATCTGTTTTTCGATTTGATGATTTTATCTATGTTGAAGGGTTTTCACTTCAGTTCTCTCTATACATTTTAGTTTCTTTGACAAATTGAAGATATATATCTCACGAAGAAGATTAAAAGACGACTTGAGGATGATGGTATATTCTGCTCATGCAGCCCATCACCAGGGTCTTCTAGTGTTTGTGGTAGAGATTGCCACTGTGGGTAAGGACAGTCTTGGTCAACAATGTCTGTATATCATTTTGATGTTTCAACGTGAATCCTCAATCATAGTCTCTCTTTCTAACGTCAGATTTTTGAACTCTCATTTTGATAAAGTTTGTTTACATGCAGCAAGTTATGCATATCTTAGGTTGGGCAGTGTTCCACTCTAGCGAGTGGTGCTCGTTTTTTGGACATTGATGCTCATCAAGCGAGTATAGCTATAAGGCAGTGCTCCACTAGGTTTAGGAATGCTTTCTTATAGAGAAATGCACACATCATTGAAATAATGATGCATTTTGTTGGTCTTTGTTTCTTATTTATTTATTTATTTTTTCTTTTGTTTTGATTAAGGGATGAGAGGTAGGCATCTGATACTTAGTTACTTTTAAAGTTTTAATCTTAGGCATTATAAGTTTTTCGATGTAGGCAGATGTAGGAAATGGTCCTTAGTTTTCTATGTGATAGTATAGTGGACATTTAATTCGTTTGACCAAAAATAAAATAGGTTGAATCTATACTTTCTGTAGGATGCTTCTGTCTAGCTGCTCTTCAGGCTGTAAATGTGGAAATTCATGTCTGAACAAACCATTCCAGCACCGGCCTGTGAAGAAGATGAAGCTGGTGAAGGTATGTGTCTCATGTTGCAGTGGTTAAAGTGTTGTGAATATATTTTCTGAAAAGAGAATAATTTAAATAGAGAAAGATTTGATAGATGGGGAGATTGCAACTGCTATTCATGTTTTTAAACATACAAACTAGCATAAGTTGAAGGATACAAAGTTCTTGCGTAGATAGCTGGCTGTCTATTTAGAGAATCAGATGTTGATCTCTTATGTTAGTGGACGTTTATTAAAACTTGTATCCTAGGCAACTTTTGAATTTGAGAAGATGGATTCTGAGGCATCCTATTTTCCACCGAAGGGATTGACTGGGGTATTGCTTGTTGGGTAGCTTTATTATGTTTTTCCTTCACAATTCAATGCTATATATACCTATTTTGTTCGAGAACTTCTTTTCTTTCTTCGACACTTTAAGTATACTGAGTTACAGGTATTTATTGTAGACTGAGAAATGTGGTTCTGGAATCGTGGCGGATGAAGATATTAAGCAAGGAGAATTTGTGATAGAATACGTTGGAGAAGGTAACTGTTAGTCAATTTTTCTTTCTATTTCAGTAAATGAAGCTTGTTTTCTAGTTGAAATCTATTAATCAATGCTGTTTCTTTCTACAGTTATTGATGACAAAACATGTGAGGAAAGGCTTTGGAATATGAAACACCGTGGAGAAACAAACTTTTACTTGTGTGAAATCAATCGAGATATGGTTATTGATGCCACATACAAGGGAAACAAATCAAGATATATAAACCATAGTTGTTGTCCCAATACTGAGATGCAAAAATGGTCTTCTACTGGGCCTTCTTAGTGATTTAAAGATTGTAATAGTTCTATTACATCTTTATATGAATTTCTTTTTATTTATTTCTGAAGGATCATCGACGGTGAAACAAGAATTGGCATATTTGCAACTTGCGACATAAAAAAGGGCGATCACCTCACCTATGATTATCAGTACGAACACCTTCATAACCTTTAATTGAGTACTTTGATTAACTGTTGCATCTTTGCTTAAGCAGTATATTTTCCTAGAATCATCAGTTTGATGGATTTCCATGCCACTACATCACTGCCGTTACTAGATGTTAAATTTATATTCCTCTAGTTCAGTCTAATAAATTCAGCAGGTTTGTTCAATTTGGTGCAGATCAAGATTGCCATTGTGGTGCTGTTGGTTGTCGGGAAAAACTTGGTGTCCGACCTACCAAACCAAAGATGTCATCAGTTGCTGCTTTGAAACTAGTAGCATGCCAGGTGGCTGTGTCCTCTCCCAAATTGAAAGCAATACTCTCTGCGAAAGATGTAGGTGTCGGTTTGCTTCTAACGTTCTTCAAAATATTTCAATTTCAATTATTTGATGGTTTCATGCAATTATTGGTTGTTTCCTCTTCCAAAAAGATGTTGTAATAACTGGTGAAAAGGGCATGCATGTGTTTATATTACATGCTAAATTTGTGTTTAACTACTATGTTTGGGTATGCTAATGGTTAGTGTTTACTTCACCATAAAGGTAACAAGATGTAGCGTAGTACCGAAACTCGACATTTTACAGAACAATAGTAACATGTATATTGAAAGACAGAAAGGAAGGAAGCAACAACAATGTTAAGATAGAAGGTTCAATTTTTCATTGCTTGTACATATTTTTGATTTCCAAAAGTGTCTATTCAAAGGTTTGGAAGTTAGCGTGAGAATTTGATTCTAAAATCGAATTACATTCTGCTGACACTGATTGGAGTTGCTCTAGTAAATTCTAAGAATTTGTATCTCTTTTCTATAGCTTATGGAGCAAAAAAATCTTTTTGAGAATCTTCAAAGATGAGGAGGAAGTGGGAGCAATATGGGATGGGGTTAGACTGCTTGCTTCTCTTTGAGCTTCTTTGTCAAAACATATATAGCATTCCTCTTTACTTAAATATACTTAACTGGGGGGGGGGGGGGGGGGGGGGGGAGGGGGCGCTTGTTCTGAGGGCTACTAGCCTTTGGTGTTTGGCTGTCAGTTTTTGTGTTTGATGGTTTGGTCTTCCATTCAATCCATTGTACTAAGTTTTTACTTCATAAATCATTAAATTGTGTTATTAGGAAAAAGAAAAAAAACAGGTTATCACTAAGAACGTTTTTTCTTCACCTACGGACCTACCCAAACTGGACTTGAGTAGTTTATCACTACTATACTGGAGGATAGATGTCTGAAATCAGCTTCAAAAGTTGCCACCGAATGTTTCTATTTTGGCCATGATTTAATGCATTTTTGGCTTTGTGAAGTTTTAGCTGCAGAAATGTCTGTTTTTTTTTTCTTCCTTCCCTTTTTGTGTGTGCGCATTACATGATTCTGCACAACTTGGACTAATTTGGGACTCTCTTCTGTTAAAGGTTTATCCGAATGGTGGTTTGCCTATAGGTGAGCTTTCTTCTATTGTACTGTTAGTGGTTGCATAAAGTACAATATCAATATCGTCTTCTATTAGTGTTTCAAAGTTTATGATATTCTTTGTTTGAAACTCTTGTTACAACTCTCACTCTCTTTTAGGAAGTTTGCAAACTATCCGTAAGGACCATTACCAAGGAGGTACTGCTTGTAATTGCATTGATGAAGTGATTCGAATACGTCGTCCCATGAATCAAAGGTAATTTCAGGATGTCTATGAACCTTGCATTTTAAAGAATTGTTGTGCAATCAGGAATGAAAAGTGTAAAAAATTGGGAATCCTGTCCTGCTTATAGTCTCTATATTTATGTTTTTACACTTCCAAAAGATGGGTGTGAGTTTTTTTTAGGCCCTTTGGTGCTTTCTAAAATTTCCTTTCCTTTTTGTGGACAAATTATGTAATTGTAATTTGAGTCATTTTTCACTTGGGTCCGTGGACTCACACTAGTCTCGCATGCAGTGTTACTACAGCGACCCTAGTGGAAAGTGACCTATAGGAACCCGAGAAGAAATGATCCAAACTAATTGAACGAAATTTGCCAAATCAATGTCCATTATACACTTGCACTAACCATGCACTTAGCCTCACGTGACGTCTTCAGAAAATTGACTGAATTCTTGATTTCTTCTTGTTATCTAACTACAGGGACATGATTGCAAAAACTAGAACTACAGGGAACGTGAAAATGAACCAAACTACAGGGTCCAAATTTATTTTCCCTTTCTTTTTTGTTCTATCTCTATCAGCCTCAGTTGAAATAGAATATGTCATACTTGCCATTGTAATCTTGTCGTAGACTTGCGGAAATCATGGGTTTAGTTTAGTGATCTTGATGGTCGCCAACCTGATAGTTTAAAGATGATAAAAAAACCAGACAAGAGGTCGCCATTGAAAAAAAAAACATTGTTTTTGTTCCCCACCTATACTATGGGAACATTAGGTAAAGGTTTGGGGTCTTAACAAACTTCTATGAAATTGTTGGAGCGATACATTGGTATGAGATCACTGCCGTGGTGCCTGGTACTCGAACATTGGCTAGGGGACATAGGTCTGCTTCTGGCTAGATCAACAAGTTAACAGTGTCAAAAGTTAAGGTCGTTATGGCTCTCTCTCTCTCTCTCAACTACTTCCATCGACTTATTTTTTTAGGGAAAAGACTTGAGGTGAACTGAAGTCCTGTAGTTCACTGTTGAGTGTCTTCTGTTCTATTAAAGTTATAATAACTGACTGTACTGCTATTTTTCTTTTAATTTCTTTGTGCAAGAAGTTTCAGTTTCTATAAATTTTGTCTAAGTTCTGAATTCTGAATTTACATTCATTTGTTGTAAAAAAGATTTCATTTGCTCAATATTTCTTCTTTATTGTTTGAATGTTTCAGGTCATTTGGGGTTATCAAACGGTTTGATAGTTATTCCAGAAAACACTCGGTAAGAGCTGTTGATCTTTGTAGATACGTCACATCATGTCACGTCTTTGGGGGGGTTGGGGTTTAGAGAGAGAAGATGAATAAAATTTAATAGTGGTATCGTAAAAAATAAGAATAAAAAATTGGAAATGGGCATGTGTTTTTGGTTGCAGATCATGTTTGAAGATGGTGGCATTGAAATCCTGGACATGTCGAAAGAAGATTGGGAATTTGTAACATTGTGATACCATTGTGAGGCAAGTACATCTGTGGTTAATGCATATAAAATATATATATATATATATATATATATCATCATCATCATCCTCCAACTCTTTTCACTTTCTAAACAAAGTTGATCAATTAAACAAAATTTGTAGATAGAGATGTTCTTTATTTTGATCCAAGATGCTCACTGGGTTCTCAGGTATTAGGGTAGGTCTACTACTTAAGTGAGTATACATAATTACAATCGTACATACATATGTATGAATATTTGAAGTAGAAATAGAACTACTTGACTTCTAATATAGTTTATGACGGTGGAAAAGAAGGGATGTTTGGGAGGATAAAGGTTCAGACATGGCTGATCTTGGGTATTTTGCATGGATATGTTGCTATTCTTTTGCTTTTATTTTCATGGAGAGGTTGCAGTAGTCACTTATTTGCCACTGTGCTGTGGATATTTGTGTTCCAATTTTTTATTCACATTGCTGTTACTTGAGCGTTGTGTCAAAAAGTAGTCTCTTGTGTTGCTGCGTATTTCATTGCTGCATTACTACATTTTTTGTGCAATGTTTAATGATATCTTTTTCTTTGGTGGTTGTTTTAATGGTTGAAGGATTTTGTTCAAGCAAGGATGACGTGTGGTTGTCAGCAACTGTAACTTGTAGAACAGTAAGTGCGTGGTTATGAGCCATGGCTAAAATTGCTTTAAACTGAATGCACAACTTTTTTTTGGTCGAATTCACAACTAGGTCACTCTAATATTTATCATTGTTCTGTCACAGGTATCAGTAACTGATAAAGTTAGTAACACCCGATTTACCTTTCCTCTGCTGTTTTGTTAACGAAGGATCAATTCTTTGCAATCCATGTTGTAACAAATGTACGGATGAAAGTGATAATCCAGCTCCCTCAAAAGAAAAAAGGATCTGAAGTTTCAATGTCATAGAGCAAGTATATTATACTCCTTGCACAGGGTTGGGACGAATGTTGTTGTATCGAATGTATTTCATATATTTTTTTTTCCTTTTAGATATTAAGTGTGTAAGCTGTTCTTGTATAAGTAAGCATGGGGAATTAGTGTTTGGGGAAAACTGAAAAGTATTTGGCTGGACAGACTCTGCAAATAAGGATATTTGCTTGTGAGAAAGCAAGGTATGAATGACACAAAGTGACGGCACGATTGCTTTGCTTGAGCTTTGTGTTGTGCGCATGTTAATGTTAACAGATTAGAACCCAGTTACGTAATTTTTTTGGAAATTGTTTATGTTATCTATTGGTGCTTACTATTGGTGTACATGGTGAACGCTCTATCGTGTGCATGATCTTTCATAGCAGTGAAGGAGCCTCTTACATGAGCACAACTATTGTTTTATGTATTCAACCGAGTCAGGGTTGATTGTTTTAGGGAGTACTCCATTATAATTTAGGCAACTTTCATATATAATTTGAACTATTCATTTTACAAATCACATTGCATAGATGATATACCATCTCTGTAAAACAAAATTAATTAAATAAAAAATGGTTTAGTCATTAATCAATTATGTGAAAATGTGAGACCTTTTTACCCAAATATTGCTAAAATTTAGCCCCAACCCAAAGATAAATATGAGGGGCCGAGAGATTGGCTGAGACGCTTTGTGGTGAGGAGTGAATGGAAGGGAGTAGGTGTGGTAGGTCCCATGGCACCAACCCAATCCAATCAAAGAAAGCCTTTCACCATTTTTCTGGGTGCTGGTGAGAGTGGGGACCAGGGGGTAGAGATGGATGTGACAAGTTGACCGAGTGCAAGAAGTGCTTATTCAGTTATTTAGTGCAACAAGTGCTGATTCAGTTATTTGAGTGCAAGTTTTTTGCAATGTGAATGATTGGTTGGTCTGCATAATATTGTAGTGTATGAACTAAGAAGTGCCCTAGTGTGGGTTTGAGTCTTGTAAAATATATGATATTCCAAACTTTGGGGAACAAATGAATTAAATGATTGGGTACATTGTAAACAGGAAATTCTGCCATCCTTGGGGCATGTCATGCTTGGGCACGTGGCATGCTCCAAAGCCCTTGGATGATGACTCTACCCCACCCTCCCCCCTGCAAATGCATCCTCACCCTTCCCCCTTCCCCCTTCCCCCTTCCCCCTTCCTCCCCCTGGGCACTGTAGATGCACCTCATTGTAAACCATATTATTCTTTTGTTCAAATGAAGGCGAAATGCTTGCAAAAAAATAAAAAATAAAACAAACTAGAAATTAGTCTAGACTCTAGAGAAGTTTGTGAACTTAGAGGGAATCAAACTCATGACTTAGCATAATCTTAACTCAATTCTGCTCACTATTTGAGCTAGCTCTAAAAACGTCAAAACGAAGAATTTTTACTATGTTCTAAAACATGTTATCTGAATATTTTTATTGCGTAAAATTTGAAGTTGAATCAAATTAAAACTCTATTAACACATACCGTGGGTAAAATTAGTGTTTGGTTGATTTGGATTAGGATTAGGATTAGGATTAGTAAAGAGTAAAGAAAGAATGGGGTTGGTGTACCTATTGGGGTTTGGTATGATATGGGGATGTATAAATACGTAAAAAGGGAGAGGGGAAATGCCACCATTTTGTTGCTTGCTTCTGGATCTAAATCTTAAAAGAGAAAATCCTACTAGTAGTTGCAGCACGGAGAGGCATATTCATATTCAGTGGTGGAGGTCGAGTGGTGTCGGTGGGAGGGAGTGAGTATCACAAATAAAAGGGTACACACAGATCTAGGATTGTAGGGTAGTTGTCGCCTAGTCTCCATCCTAAATACACATATAGTTTTGGGTTTGGTGCTCGCTCTCCCAAATTACAATACAATCACCAAAATGAAGGTGATCGACAAAATCCAGGAGGCATTGGTTGATGAGAAGAAGGTGGTGTTCTCGTTCGAGTTCTTCCCTCCGAAGACGGAGGATGGGGTGGACAACCTGCTGGAGAGGATGGATCGGATGGTGGCTCACAATCCGTCCTTCTGCGACATCACGTGGGGCGCCGGTGGCTCCACCGCCGATCTGACTCTGGACATCGCCAACAAAATGCAGAACACCATCTGCGTGGAGAGCATGATGCATCTCACCTGCACCAACATGCCCGTCGAGAAGATCGACCACGCCCTCCAGACCATCAAGTCCAACGGCCTCCAGAACGTTCTTGCTCTCCGCGGCGACCCACCCCATGGCCAGGACAAGTTTGTTCAGATCCAAGGCGGTTTTGCCTGCGCCCTCGACCTTGTATGTTGTATTCTTCGATTTCGTTCAGATCTCACATCTCATCCATCTCCAGTTCAGTTCACTTGTTATTCTTGCTTAATCTAATTAATGCAATTGCAAACGCAGGTCACCCATATCAGAGCCACATATGGTGACTACTTTGGTATCACTGTTGCTGGTTATCCAGGTATACATACATTGATTCCTTCATTTCATACATACCTGTTGTGGCTTGTTTCTGATCTAATTAAAAGAATCACCAATGCCAATGGTCAATCACATTCATAACTTATCCTTTTTATTTTGTATAGAGGCACATCCGGATGCCATTGAAGCCGATGGCCTTGCCACTCCAGAATCCTATCAAAGTGATCTGGCTTATTTGAAGAGAAAGGTTGATGCTGGTGCCGATTTGATCGTCACTCAATTATTCTATGATACTGATGTTTTCCTCAAATTCGTCAACGACTGTCGCCAAATAGGAATCACTTGTCCTATTGTTCCTGGAATTATGCCCATTAATAACTACAAAGGCTTCTTGCGCATGACTGGTTTCTGCAAAACAAGGGTACTGCCTCTCTTCTATTCATTAATTTCTATTCAAGTATTATAGTGCCCTCCTTGTTACTTCCTCTAAGTTGTTCCACATCCAGCCCCTAAGAAAAGCATTCTTTTTCTTGTTTATCAAGTTATCCTGCATTTGATGCTGAACAATCAAACATCCTGGGTCCTACTTTGGTCCCAACGTCAGGTTAAATGAAAGTCTTATTTGAAAAAGAAAAATTGTATAACCAGTCATTTCTTTGTTTCAGTTATGCACAAATTAATTTCACATCTCCTAATTAAACTACTTGTGCTGTTTTTGGTATTGTTCTACCTCGGCTGATTCAGTACATCTTCACAATACCTGCAGCAGATCTAGGTTCTATCTTTTAATGTCTTATAAAATTTTAGAAGATGGGACCAAATTTGGTGAACTCAATTGGTTGAAAAGTCTTTTCTTGGCATGTATGCTAACTGCTATATATCCCGGCATTTTGACCTTGTTAAAAAGTGGTCTGGTTGTTTATGTTGGACATGTTAGGAAACCAGTGGGTTTTGGAACTTAAGGTATGGGGTTGTAGAGGAAGAAGTTGGCGTTTTTTTAGAGTGATTTAGAGTTCTAGAGATTGGATTAATGCAGGCAAATAAGGGCTGATGGAAAGCTTGAGGAAAAATAGGGACTTAAACACTAGATGAAAAATTCCTGAACTTGTAGGGGAACTTCTAGGATCAACATTCTTTAAGTAGAGTTATGGCTATCCTTCCATTCAAATCTGTTGATAAAATCCCTTTCAAGTAATAAGGGTACCTTTGGGTTATTCTTACATATTGGTTGACAGAGTGTGTTCTCTTTATTGTAATATAGACCATGTGAAAGCCCAGATCTGCCCATGCTACAAATAAGGGCTTCTAACTTTTCACATAAAGATTTGAATTCTACAACAGATTTTGCCTTAGACTCCGTGCGGATATAATGTACAGTACCATATTAAGTTATTGGTCATCCGTTGTCACACATGGGACACACAAGAAAAAGAAAATGCACAGTTACCAAATTTGAAAATTACAAAGAACCTAGCAACTGTATGCCCTCTTTTCCCTTTTCATTTCATTCAGCATTTTTTTCTCTATTAATTTTATTGTTCGCAATTGATGATATGCTTTAGATACCGGCTGAGGTTACTGCTGCCTTGGAACCTATCAAGGACAATGAAGAAGCTGTCAGATCTTATGGAATTCACCTTGGAACAGAAATGTGCAAGAAGATTTTAGCTCATGGGATTAGGACATTGCATCTTTATACACTGAACATGGAGAAATCAGCATTGGCTATACTAATGGTTTGGTCTCATACATTTCTATGTGTCTGACTTGGATGTGTATAATACACTTTGGATTATCAATACTCAACCTCTAATCTCGGCCCTTCTGATTTGACTAACTTGGCAGAATCTTGGTTTGATTGAAGAGGCCAAAATATCAAGGCCCTTGCCTTGGAGACGCCCTGCGAATGTTTTCCGTGTTAAAGAAGATGTTCGTCCAATTTTCTGGTATGCAAACTGCACCATACTGTTCTCACCTCTCTACTTCGTAAAGAAAAACATAAAATAAAGCATTACATCTTTCTTACTGTCTAATCATCCTCGAAACTGATGGTAGGGCTAATCGTCCTAAGAGCTACATATCAAGAACCATAGGCTGGGACCTGTACCCACATGGGCGGTGGGGTGATTCTCGTAATCCTTCATATGGGGCACTAACTGATTACCAGGTAGCTAAGTCACCGAACTTTAGTCTCGTTGATTATTGTTCTGTGATGCTTTTGGGGGAATCATTTTTAAACTTATAAAAATTTGGAACAGTTATATACTTGAATTTTCCCATGATGTTCTCTCAAAGAAACATTTACTTCTAACGAAGTCCAATTTAGTTGTATTTGTTTAAAGTTTTTAGCCATCACTTTAGCTGAATGGCATGTCCTTTCAACTTTTATATTTCCCCTCTGCACTAGAGTTGGTTATGTATGACTTTAAGTTTTTTAACAGTTCATGCGGCCACGTGCACGTGACAAGAAACTTGTTGAAGAATGGGTTGTCCCACTGAGAAGTATTGAAGATATTCATGAGGTGAAGTTTCTATCTCAGTGTATTTTTTTCTGGCTGTATAGTTGGTAAATTAGATATAAATTGACATTAAATTTGCTACAAATCAGAAATTTGAGAAATTCTGCCTTGGAAAGTTGAGAAGTAGCCCTTGGTCAGAACTAGATGGGCTTCAGCCAGAGACGAAAATCATAAATGAACAGCTGGGGAAAATTAACACAAAGGGTTTCCTTACCATCAACAGCCAACCTGCAGTGAATGGGGAAAGATCTGATTCACCATCTGTTGGTAAGTTTAAAACTTATTTATGCATGTAAATGTATGATCATGGTCATTATAAGTCTAAAAGTATATGAATGTGTATCCCATTTCTGTGAAAGCATTTTGAGACATTACTTGAATTTTAATGAGAATAGATTGATTTGAATTACGCAAGTCACTTGATAATTATAGGAGTAACAGTCTTGTTGACATGACTTGAAATTTCAACATGATATGGTTCATGACTTTAAATTTTAACATGATATGGGTTCATTTTTATCTTCATTAAGATCAAATGGTAATTTTTCTCAGAACTGTAGGACGACATTGAGTTCAGAAAGGTGATGACAAATCCCTTAGAGGTTTAATCATTACTAGTACCATAGTGGGATTTCATGACTTTATTGATATCTGTCTGAACTTAAATCAAAAGTCTCTGGCTTTCATCAGACCTTTGTACCTTTGTCGTGTGAAACTGATATTATGGTTTTGGAAAATCTCCTCTTCTGTACCTCAAATTACACTAGTAAATGTTTCATCTGCATTGCAAAGATTCTTTATGTGAACATGATAAAGGTCAATTTAGAAGCTTTGTAGTTGTAACGTACGATAAAGGTCAAATCACCCTCCCTCCCTCCCTCCTATTTTAACGATGTGTTTTCTTCTTCATGCTCGAAATAATATTTCAAATAATTGATTACCCTCACCATGATTCCATGAACACACAATCTAGAAATTGCATATTTATCTTGAATATTTAACATATCTGACTTGTTTTTCAGGATGGGGTGGGCCTGGAGGATATGTTTATCAGAAAGCCTATGTGGAGTTTTTCTGTTCCAAGGAGAAGTTGGGTACTCTTGTTGACAAATGCAAGGCACTTCCATCTCTAACTTACATGGCCGTGAACAGAGAAGGGAGTTGGATATCTAATATTGGCCAGACTGATGTGAATGCGGTAACATGGGGAGTCTTCCCAGCAAAGGAGATAATCCAACCAACTGTCGTGGATCCTGCTAGTTTTATGGTTTGGAAGGATGAGGCATTTGAAATCTGGTCAAGAGGATGGGGCCGCTTATACCCTGAGGGCGACTCATCTAGGAAATTACTTGAAGAGGTTTGCTTTCTTAATTCATGTCTCTTGGAATTATGGTGTAACTATTACACAGCCCCACAAACACCTTTTTACTCATTTTCAGTAGCATTTACTCGAGTAATGTTGACACAATTCATCTCTGCAGGTGCAGCATAGCTACTTCTTGGTCAGCTTGGTAGATAATGACTACATCCATGGTGACCTTTTCACTGTTTTTGCTGATTTCTAGAGGGGCTGCTTTGTTGGCTCTTCCATCCCATCAGCCATTAGACTGGTGCTTTCTTTGGAAGTCTGGTTTCATCTATTGTCTGTGGGATGTGTAATAATAATTCATTGGGATTTTGATACCTCCCCTGCGGCACTGCTTCACGGTGCAAATTGCATCTGCATTCTCTATGCTTATAACAAAGTTCGCCAACCTCCGGCTTCTTAATTAGTTCTTTATGGATTTGCTTATACTATTGTGCTTTGTGGCTAGAATCCACATTTTATTGAAATACACTGGATGATCATTATCTCTATTAATATAATTTGTTGCGTATGATTTTTACCAGATGCAATTAACAGAGCAGTTAACATAATTATGCTAGTCAAATTACCAGTAAGCAAATTATTATGTTATGTTTTGATTTCGAGCTTTTTTTCTTTTTGGGTTATCTAAAGTCGATATTTCAAACTTAAAACATTTGGTCGGTTCGGTGACTATCAAACCAAAGCACTCCTTTAATGTTTCGTTTTGGTTTAATGGAGAACACATGAAACTTGGTCAACAGATTATAAGACATGTAACATTAGTCAAAATAAAGATCCACCTTAAGAACTAAAATAGGTCAATATTGTCCAGTGTAAAAACTCAATTCCAACTTGGATGGAGAACATTCCATGAGTTAACTAGATTACCCCCAACGTCAACAAATGAACTAGACCCCATTTTAGTTGCTGGCTCTTTCTCTCTATTGATGCAGCGTGGAGTCTGTGCTTGGGGTCACCTACATAAGGCACCTACTACAAAAGTAATCTCTTCCGCCCTTTTTGTTTCGTCTGCTTTGGTCCTTTTAGGCTCCCATTTATCCAAAAAAAGATTCTAAAAAAAAAAAATAGAAAGATAAACAAGTAGGAAAATAAAACCTCATAATAAGCCCCAAAATCAGATGTTCTGGTAATGGGCAATTGCATAAAAATATCACAATAGAAACCCTCTGAAATTGAAGCAAACATATGATACCATTTTTTAACAAAACAGGTCTGAATATGGCAGTTCTGAACTTCTGACAAATTGGTAACAAGAAGGTGCAACAGAGTAATGGCATTACGTTCCAGGTCTAATTAGGAGATATTTGCGTTTTTTAGAGATCTGCTTATTATCACACCTGCAGATGTCCGCATTAAATGCACCCCAAGCATAGCAATACAAGAATCATCTGTCTTCAGATGAGGTTGCACCAGCTCCCATATCTTTTTCTTTTGAATCTGCAAAAAGTGATAAAAGTGTTATAAAATGCAAGATAAAGTATATCATAGTCATACAAGAAAAAAAACTCTGCCCAACTCTTCCATAAAAATTCAGTGCTCCTGGCCCGAGGCATATTCAATACCTAAAAAGAGGTTCTGCAGCCAAATCACACCAAAGATGCCATGACAGTATCTCATAAGCATAATCATAGGTCGGGAGGAGTTGGGAGATGGATGTCAAACTGATAGTTGAGGTGGTTCATACTTTGCCATGCCACGAATGAGAGTATGAAGAACTGGAGTAATCTTGGGGAAAGTATCTCAGACCTTGAAAGTTTAACAACTTGGCTTGGGAAAATGTCATGCACAAAAGAGAGATTGAGAAGGAAAACCATATAAGGCGAGGGCATTGTTAAACACTTGTGTAGTATGGATAGGCAGGTCAGCTTATAATTATCAGTAAACAGAGCTCATGCACATAAGATGGGTATTGCAAGCTCTGCTAGGCTTAGTAGAGAGCATGGCGGCGGCAAGGTCCCTAAGATTTTGGAGGCCAGGAGGGGTTGTCGGAGGTTTCCCTTGTCAAGTCTTTGTTTTCCTCAGGTGATTCCTTCTCTAGTGGAGTAGGTTTACTTTCGTTTTTGACGGGGCGGGGCTGAGATTGGGCACCTTTGAGAGAGATCTACTGATATCCTCTTTTGGGTTGCTCAATCCTGGCCGGATCTTTGCATGCTTTGGCAAGTCTTCCTTGGTGAACAGTCAGTGTTGTAGGAGTTAATTATATTTATTATAGGTAGTTAGTTTACTTTTATGATGTAATTGTGCACCCAAAGTCTATAATGGGTGTTATTTGCTAGGGATGTATTCCTCATATTGGTAGCATGTTATTTTTTGCTAAAGAGGATGTAGGCTATGGTATATGTAATACTCTGGCCCTAACCACGTTCGGTCGTTGAATATAATTCATTCCTCTCAAAAAGATAGGTCAGCTTGCTCTAAGTAAACAATCTACTTTACAAGGAAGGCCCTAACGGTATAGAGTTTATGTTCATAATTAGACAGAGATAAAAATTGCATTCTTAGTTATGATCCAAATGCACCGTTTGAAGCTAAAACTAAGAAGTACTTTTCCTCGTATGCACAGCCATGAAAAGGTAATTGGAGAAGAGTTTGCTCTCGTTGGCCTAATCATTGAATTACATGCCGGAAAGGGGAGGTTCACCAAAAATCGCTTTTGCGGACGTCCCCTTTAGATCATGGTTGTATACAATATTATGAAGATAGGAATAATGTATCAGATGAAATCTATTTGTATGGTAACTAAACACTCATAAACAGGTTAATATTTTCTATATTTTATGTCATCAAGATGGTCATACGAACTTACAAGGGCCAGCTGATAGCTGCGCAAAGTATTGTAGATGTTTTAACCTAATAGTTGAGCTTAAATCTATAAAAACTAAATTTCAGGAATCATTTTCAAATATAGAAGGGTAAGAAACAAAACATTTGGATTTATGAGAATAGTGATGGCAAAGAGTACCTGGTTAGGTGTGGCAGGAGGAGGCTGATTTTGATGATCATTTTCAGAGCCAAACCATATCCTTTGGCCAGGAAGTGAACCCTCAGGAGGCACAAGAAGCTCAACAGTGTCATGGGAAGCATCAGAAGCGGCAATAAGCATTCCACAAGACTTGACACCCCGCATGTTCCTGGGCTTCAGATTAGCAAGAACAACTACTTTTCTCTCCTGCATCAAACAAACCATTTTGAAAGTGTAGTTTAAACAATTTTTTGGAAGAAAGAAACTTTCATTACAACTCTAAAAGAAACCGCAGACCAGGAGTCCACATTAAAAGAAATAAAAGTACAACTGAATTGAACTCTACACAAAAGCTCATAACTAGAAAGCTAACATAATAGAAGAAAGACCAACCCCTAAAAGCAACTGAAACAGAAGTCCACAACGAAGAGACCAGTAAGCAACCATGTCCCACAACTCCTCCACCTCCATCTCTCTACAATGTTCATAAATTCTTTTTGTTTGTTTCTTTCCAAATTGACCCAAATAACAGCGAAAACCCTGCTAGCACTCAGCAGGGCATAACAGCCCTATCAGCTTTCACAAACCATCCCTACATCTGTGAACAGATTTATGCACAGCTTGGAAGCTACGAAACAATGAAGAGCAACTCTAATAGTTTCCTTACAAATCTCTATTGTGCAGACTCGGAAGTTAAAATCCCTATAATTTTATCCTATAAAGCTCAAACTCCAACAACTTCCCCATAATATTCCCTATAATAACTACAAATGGAAGCTCTTATTATTCAAATTTGAAATGTAGTCACATAAACTATATTCCTTACAGAGCACCAAAATTGAATAGCTGACTTCCTACTCTCTTTTGCTGTAAATATAAGGAAGCAAATTTTTATCACTTCCCTTTCCCCAAAATAGAGAAGCTTTTGAGAAACTGTCGGAGCAAAACAGAGTTGCTCACTCTCCCACCTCCTACGATTTTGCATAAGCAAAAGTTGAAGCCGTGACTTTGAGATTGGCGGTAATTTTGCTTTCCAAATCATTTCCGCTTTGTTCAACAGTGGTCTAATTTTCAACAGGATTTACCAGTTGTGTGATATTATCATTTTCTAACACAAAATATATTATTTATGCTAGAATTGACAGTAGCTTTTGTAAGGTATAGATATATGATAATGAAGGACATGGAATTAAGTATGTGCAAACCTGAAGGTGATCAATAGGGATGTAATTGACCAGCCCACTGCAGATGATTCTGGGTTCGGGCTCTCCGATGTCAACCTCTTCCACGTAAAGAGAATCGGCTTCCTCATGCCTCCATGCCCTAAGGATTAGCCCAACCCTTATATCGAGCAGGTCGGCTGCATCCTTTATCTTTTGTTGTTCCTCATCAGCAGCATCGCTTATGGCCTCTGCCTCTGCCTCTGCCTCCTCAACAACAGAAGAAGAAGAAGAAAAAGAAGCATCCGTGGCCGAAGTGGCGGTGCAAAAAGAGACCCCGCTTCTTCTTGCTGATGATAATGCATCAGCAGCAGAATCACAAACTTTTGGTTTGCTACAAATGCTACGATAACTATTATTCGCAGTGATTTGGTGGAAAAGAGGAAGTGAATGGACAAAGGGGCATGGAGATTTAGGAGACGGAGACAGGAATAGCAGACGGGCGCCGATACCCGTGCCACATTTCAAAAGGAGGTTTGCTGCCATTCCCTCTCCCTATCCACAGTTCCCGAGAATTCTACAATACTTGGGAGTTTTGAAACTCCCAAGTTTTAGGCCATTGGATTAATCTTATGGATGGGAATGGATGACCGGATGACTTGGTAGAATGGGTTTTCTATCTTCTTCCCAAATATATGGAGGATTTGCCATGGCATGGCCCGTACCTCACTCCATTCCTTCTTGGCTTTCTACT
Source organism: Rubus parviflorus (assembly GCA_029955375.1). Classification (NCBI taxonomy): domain Eukaryota; kingdom Viridiplantae; phylum Streptophyta; class Magnoliopsida; order Rosales; family Rosaceae; genus Rubus; species Rubus parviflorus. Next base: position 23,188,742 of record JARGGL010000004.1, read on the forward strand.
ATTTTGAAACTATCCCCAGATCTTACTTAACATGAATTCCTGATTCGATCAAAATTTTCAATACCCAGTAATCAGTCAATCCCATAACCAATACAATTAGCATATCTCCATTATTGGAGATACATAAACTGAAAAACATATTCTTCTCCAATTGTGCGCTGGGTTGTTTGTTAATGGCAGACTTTAGTCTATAAAGGGTAAGATGTACAATTGATGATGGAGAAGAGTGGAATGTTTTGAGCAAATGGGTGTTTTGAGCAAATGTTTTGCTTGGGTGTCCTAAGGTGTGAGTTCTAATTAAGATAGTACGTAAGAAGCAGCTTTTATTCTTGTTTTGCTTTGAGTAAATGGCTGGGTCTTCTATGTGGTCTCCATGTAGATTGGAATTTCCTCCCCACCGTCCATGTTCATATTCCTTTCATGAGAAAGTAAGGTTTCTCTCCTTAATACAGTTTCAGTTTATAAAAAAAAACAAAACAAAAAAGCAGTGAAAGAAGTATAATTGATCATCAATTCCATACCTTAATTCTTTTCAAGAGTTGTTTCAGTACTGCAAGAACACAACTAGGCTGTGCAAAAGAAAATGCAGAGAAAATCGATGCTATGCAATTCCTATCAATTAGGTGAAACTGCTCTCAATTCAATTCACAAGCTTTACGTTTGGAATTGGTTCTATCATCTTCTACATATGATTTGTGATAAACAAAACTTGTAGAGAAATCATGGGTGATGGGTCTGTGGGTCTCTCCCAGAATCATGAAATCATGATCATCAATTGTATAGAATGCCAGATGAGGCTCCTTCATTATACTTATCGCAGCCACGACTCATTCACTATAACTTCCCAAAGTATTAAAAATCCAATTGCCATATGTCTACCATACTATCGGAAAATATACAAAGTTGATTTACCATACAACTTTCCGAAAACCTAGTTACTATATGATAAAAAGATTTTGGATAATATTGGGGCTTGAAGACAAAAGGATAATTTTACTTGAAGTAAATATTTGTAAGACACGAAATCAAAATGACAAAATATGTATTACGAGTTTAAGATTGCATGTAAATCGAAAATTCTTCAATACTCCGAAGTACTAATACTGCACAACTATTGACCGTTCGATCAATCAAGTGGCTGCGACAAGTTAACCTGCTAACCGGCTGTAAATGTTTTTTAGGTGCTTAAGATTAAATAAATCATAAAATAGAAAGGGAACAGGAAAAAACAAGAGAAAATATAAAGAAGTTTCTCTTTTGCATCGCGGCCTCTACTTTTATTGTGTATGGGTATATGATCCACGTAAAAATATAATCTCACTTTAGGTAAATGTTTGTATGACATGAAATCAAAATGAAAAAAAATTAAAAGATTATGCGTTTAGGACCACGTTCATATATCTTGCACATAAGTTAAAAGAAGACAACATCAATGTCACCCACAGACCCCGTCATCTTACCTAAAGACATACCAATATATTTTATCATAACAACTATTAATCCAAATCCAATTACTATACATTGGTTGTCCTAACAGAAAAATAATGACATCGATTTACCATTATGTTTATCGAATACTCAATTCTCCATGCCGATCGGATTTTGAAAAATCTGATAGGCAATTGGATACTCGGTCACTACTAAACAATTGTTGCCTCAAAGAATGGTATCGCAGTGATGCCTTAAGAACTTGGAGACCAGGATAGTAACTGATAATGACTCGGACGATTAAGCGAGTATCGCTTGTACTAGGCAACAATTCTCGGGTTTGTTAAGTTACCTATGTGTGCTTTGTTTATATAAATATTCCCAAGGTAAACCCAAATGTCCGGTTTTGAAGTATGTAGTATGTTTAGGGTTGTTTATTTTCACCAGTTTAGTTCAAATTAATGTTATAACACATAAACCAAAATAGTAAACAATTTTTTACTGGGGTGAATTCAGGATTGTAATCCTGATATTATACAAACATAAACTAATTCTACATTTAGGACACTCAACATCATTTTTGAATGTACTTCCGTTAGACATGTACACACAAACACACATACAATACTTCTGAAAATCCAATTGAATTACAAGCACTTATTTACCGAAATAGGACGCATGCCAATTGGCTATTTGGTTTTCCGAGAACTAAACTACTATATGGTAATTGTAATTTAGTCAATGTGGGGAGTGCGTTTATGTGAATTCTTATAAATTGTTTGGAACTTTGTCAGAAGATATGAAATGTGTATTCTTTTAAATTGTTTGGAACTTTGTCACAAGATATAACATGAGACATATACGTCTATTGAAGCACATAAAGTCTATCGAATATGTAAGCATATCGTTTTCAGTAAATGTTCAAAATCCTATTACCGTACCTTAAATAAAAATCGGAAAAACTAGAAGGTCGATCGGAAAAACGGGAAGGTTAATTGGAAAAGCGAAAAGTTGATTTACTAAATTGTTTTCCGATATCAATTAATTGTATGACAACCGCATTCTTGCCAATGATGACGATTTGAAAATATTCATCTTGTCCAATTACTAATTATCACTTGATGTCATTAGTCAATAGGTTATTGTTATTTTGGCAAACGTTGTAACTTGATGTCAAATGCAAGTTTCTTACTTGTCTCCTCACTTATCAAATGAACCTTTCATTTATGTCTTATGAAACAAATTGTTAGATAGTATACTGAGAAACATCATAATTTTAATTTAAAAATAGTCTTTAATACAAACATGGTCAACATCAAGCACAACTTGTAAGTTCATCTTAAATGCTCATGGTGTTCATCCCTTTAATAAGTGCTAACAGCAAAAGATTGGCCTAATAAACAAAGTCATGAACTAATGAGAACATAATTTCCTTAATGGTAGAACCATGGATCCAGTGGAAATTTCCACACCACTCTGCATAAGTAACATGACGGTGAGATCGAATGAACGGAACCTCATCTTGGCTAGCTAATGGGAATGATTGTTGTTCAGTCTCGTCACAACAAATGCACAATTTTCTTTCCAAAAGCGAACAGCAAAATTAGCTGAGCAATCTTGTCTGGTAACTCTCTTTGGTGAAGCTTTCTATTTTCCTTGTTAAGCCACTTTGCTGCTCATTAGTACCACTTCATTAGTACCAGACACGAGTATTTTGTATAATAGAATCAAATGAAGACCATAATGCACATGAATCATGATCAAGTAATTAAGCCCACAATTATAATCTAACCACAATTTAAAAACCTGAAAGGCAGATACTATATCATGTATTGCCTTGGAAGTGCCCAGGCTGCAAAAAACAAAAAAACATAAATGATCCTCATTTAAAAATTGTATTTACAAAAAGTTATTCCACTAAACCTGTATCCCTTATCAGCAGTCATCTTGATCTTGGTTTTTTTTTCTTCATATGGAAGCTCAAAGAATTTGTGAGTCAGATTCTTGACTTCTTTCAACAGAGTCTCAGGAATACCATGGCCCTTCTGGTCAATCACAAATCTACAAAGCACAAAACATTTTTAAAGCATTCAAAGAGAAGGGACTTGTTTCATGGTTCAAACTGAGTGAAAAAAACTAATTCAAGCACCACATAGAAGAAGCCTGCTTCTTTACAAACCTGATCTAATTGCCTACCATCATAGGTGGTACGACAAAGTAATGGAACTGGCAAAGTATTTTTCTTCTTATCTATAAACAAATTAGACCAAATAAAGAAGAGTTTTTTAATTCAGTAATCCATTATGCTTAACTTATTGTATAACATAAAGAAGATTGTCCATAGTAAAATACTCTAATGAAGTTCTTAAGTAGCAACAGAAAATGATCATTAGTATGAAAGTTGGTTAAGAAATGCTAGAGAGCGTGGCTGATAATAGAGTAGGAGATGGTCTCATGAATAGCTATAGCAAGAGGAACTCTTATTCTCATGAATGACTGAAACGCTTTTGGCATCATGAAGCGCTACTACCTACACGTCTGAGCAACAAGGAGGATGATTTCCTCTTGAATTATAAAATTGTCAATCACTCTCTAGAGTACAGACCCTATTAACCACACCCACATCACAACAAAAACTCAAACGAAATAACAGACATAAGGAGGACTAAAAGTTACAACTACAACTACAAGTATGCAAGCACAAAACACAATGCCTCAATTTCAAGTTAAAAACAACATACCCTTCAACATATCATAATTCTATGTTACCCTTTCAGTTCCATAATTGTAGGTTTAACACAGATGAAGCATAGCATTTCAACACAATAACTACTGCAAAAGGGACAAGAGACCAACCTATTAAATGCCTCTGAATATCAGTCAAGCAATCCCTCATCGTCGAAGTACGTAGCAGTGACCATTGGGCATTGGCTCTGCAGCTCCCACCGTATAGCTTTCTTCAACCACCACCTCCTAATTGAAGGAACCGTGGTCTCCCCTAACCCCAACCACCAATGAATTACAATTGTTGTTCTGCAAAATAATTATGATTCTTGGAAATAAACAAAACACAAAATTGACCGTAATTTTGACAGAAAAAACAAATCAAATACCTCAGTAGAGGTATAATAAGTTCAGTATTGAATGTCAGGACGATCTTAACCAAATCCAGTTTCCAGTTCCTCATCTTCTTCCATTTCCCAAACACCCATTTCAACAACCCAAAGAGATCAAGAAAGAAGCTTTAATTTCAAAAGATACATGAATTTCAAGAAAATCGGGACAAGAAAATTGAAAGAGGCATCATCGACGGACATCTCGTTGGACCTGGAGGAGCAAGAAGGTCGTGGACAGGGAAGGGTTGTGATCGGAGACGGAGCGGCGGAGTGTGGGCTGCGATGGCTGTAGAGGAGCTGAGGAGGCAGCGAGGAATTGAAATGGATTGGGGATGGGGATGAACTGAGGTTAACGGTGAGAGGAGAGAGAGAGAGAGTTTTTTTTGATAAAGAGAGAGAGAGAGTTAGATGAGAAAAATTGTGATAGGATCATAGGAGAGTCATAGGACGAGATGAGGAAGATGTTGAGGATTCACCATTTTTCATTTTTTTTCTCTAGAGAGTAGGGAGAGAGAATAGCAGGCGGGAAGTGAAAATTAGGCGGGAACCATTTCATTTTCGCATAAATTTTGGGCGCCCATTTTTTTTTTTCATTTTCGCAGACTGTGGTTACTGTTCATGCTGGGAGGTGAAAGGTCACACGGCTAATTTCAGAAATTGCCGAATCTGGCAAAGTCTATAAATAGAAGTTTCCCTAAATAGTAACTCTTCTTCCGTAGATCATAACTTTTTAATACGAACTCCGATTTTTGTGTATTTTATGTCTACGGACTCAGTTTAACGAGCTTTACAACTCTCGTGAAGGAATTTTTGAAAAACTTAACCAATAAAAAGTCAACCTTTTGACCCCTTGACAACCTTTTCGAGTTAAATATAATTCCGATATAAAACCACTTCACAAATAACACAAGAAGTTTCACTCAACACGATTAATTAATTTCCGAAATTTTGAGAAATTAATATTGAAATACCGGGGTATTACTTTAGTGAAATTGATATTTTCGTAAATAGCCATAACACGGTTGACCGCATTGACCAAGGCCAAAACGATGTCGAAATCGGCTCATTTTTTCACAATATACCTCTTACTAAGCAATAATTTCATATATCGGTCGGATTTACCAATTCCTCTTTTTATTTACCTGTTGGTTTTTCAAATGTATCGTTGTCGTTATAACCAATGAACAAGTCAAACATTACTAGTAAACAAATTGAACCATGTCACTCGTTAGTATTTGGTTCTCCTTAGTAAACTATAAATAAAATGCAAGGGATAAGAATGTCCAATGGGCTATTAAAAATTATTGAAAACTAATTTGACTTGCCCGGGATGTGACATGATCAGTTATTGTCCATACGAAAAGCCGTAAACACCTTAAGTATGTAAAAATGAAATTTTGATAATTATAATGGACCTTAGACGATTATACCCTTTCCCTTACGTTTATATATCTATATGGGGAACCGAATGATGAGAAGAGACCGAGTTTAATTTTTAAATATGGGTAGATAGAGCTTGGCCATACCAGAGTGTAAGCGTGAGTGACACTCATATTAGACATGTGAAGAAGAAGTTATAGGCGTTTTAGTGAAACCGGATATTTTCGTAAATGGTCATAAATGTTTTCACAATATACCTCTTATTACGCATTAAATGCATACTTAAGGTATTGGTCAGATTGCCCATTTTCTAATTTCATTTATTTGGATCGTGCGAAATCCATATGTGCCTACTAGTAATGTCTAACTTCTTCATTGGTTATAAGGACAATGATACATTTAAAAACCAATAAGGTGGATGGAAAGAGTAATTAGTCAATCTGACCGTTGGATGCGATTATTGCGTAGTAAGAGGCTTATTGTGAAAAAATTAGCCAATTATGAACTCGTTTCAGCTTCGATCAACATAATTTTAATAGTATTTTTTTTTCTATATAGAAATCAAATTTTAAAGACAAAATGAAAAGAAATAGTACAAAATAATTGATACATTTCTGTAGTAGAAATTAAATCTCTATCCATTTTGTGGCTGGTCAGGAGGAGGAATGCTTTTAATATTCCTCCGAATGGATTAGTCTTTGGGTCTAAAAAGCCTGTGGGATACTACAATCTTGATAAAAAAAAATTAAAAAAAATGACACATTTCTTAATAATTTATACATTGGCAACAACCCCAAAAAAAACTCTCAACTTTTCAGTAAAAGTCTAATCTTCTGCCAAATTTTCGGTTCCCGCCCGATATTCCCTCTCCTTATAAAAAAAGAAAAGGAAAACAATGGTCAGGCCTTCAGTCCTTCACCGTCTATCCCTCGTCTCCTCTCACAATTTTTGCCATCTTCTCTAGATTATCTCCTCATCCTCATCCATTCAATAGCTAGCATTTAGATTTAGGTGTTCTGAGAAACAGAGAAAGTCATAATCCAAGATTCCAAGTAATCTCAATTTGGAAAGGGATGCGATCTACAAAACTTCATTTGCGTGGATGCTCAACGCGTTGGGGTCAATTCGCGGGGTAAGCCCAAGATTCGGTTTGGTTCTTGTCAACAAAGGGTAAACAATCTATGGGGATTCCCAGTATTTTCCATTTGTTGCCCTTGACTTCCCCTAATTTTCTTTTGTTTTCCAATTAGACTGATAAACTGCTCACCGTCTGTTGTCTACGTGCTATTAAAATCATTGGGAGGCAGTGGCGATAGCTATGATGGCTCAAGAATTTCTCAGAATTCATCTCCGTCAAGCCGGATGGCAGCTGGGTTTCTGAGAGCTATACTAAACACAACGCAGAGCAACATCCTGATCCTGTAACTCACTCAAACTCTTCCTTATTCGTTCACCATCTCTTCTAGCATGTTAATTATCAACTATGACTTAAATTTCTACTTAAATATGAATTGTGACTGATGATTGAGTATGCAAGTCTCCAAATGCAAGATGGATATATTTCTTGATCAAAACAGTTGTGATCACATGGAAACCAAAATGGGCTATCACTTTTAAGGGTTATTTACTTATTTACATCATACTATGGAATATGACATGTTAATAGTTTGAACTTCTTTGTCCGAGGTTCACAGAATCATAGTGAGAATATATGTGGGATAGACATCAGTTAGTTACTTGTTGAAAATGTCTTTCTTAAGAGGAGACTTGTGAGCATACAAGGGGAAACCAGAAAATGTATTTATATCTAATTGGAAATATACATATTGTAACCATGTGTTGTATAGTTTCAAACAAAACCAAGAGTTATTTCCGTATTATCTGTTGTATCACATTAATTTAAACTTAGTATCCTTGCTGCATTCGGTAAATTAATCATAAAATTGTCTTAGCCTTCTGATCGTGATCATCAAGCTTCTTTTTGTGTTCATATTTTCTCTTTTTGGTTAGAAGCAAGGTAGTTGGTTAAAACGAAGAAGGTACGTAGTTTCTATTTTTATTTTTCCATATATTTATAAATGCATTTGCAAAGCCAAAGAGACTTGCTGGTGCTATGCTTGCAGTTTCATTGATCAATTGTTTAGTTTTCTAGTGACTGGCTAAAAGTAATGAAGATGCAGATACATGAGATACCCAAACGAGTGCTTTAGCTTTCAACTGTCCATTTATGGCTTTTAAAGGTGTTAGGATGTTATTAATTGGTTGTTGATTTTAATTGGTAAACTTCAAACTTTAGCAGGATTGTTGATAAATGCTTAGGAGGAGAAGATCATGGATTTGGTTGTGAATCTGAAGAATGCGGCGGTAATGTAGTTGTTAACGATACATTCAATCAAGATCATGGATTCGGTTATCAGCCTAAAGAACACGGTGGCCATCAATTTGTTAGTGATCCCCACATTGTAGATCAGGACTTTGCAACTGAAGACTATGTTGTCAATAACATACATATGACACCCTCGATCATTGATGATAATGAATTCAATGATAGTGACTTTCTCACCATAAGGGGAGTTCTGATGCTATTCAGAAGAGATTTCTATTTCGTTGAATAACCATCCATGTGTTCTTGTGATGTTGATTGGTGACATTATTTTGGTTAAAAGATGACATACATGTCACTCACACCTTTTGTCATATTTAAGAAAGGGAGATATATATAAGCAAGCATTTGGTATGTTCCTTAAAGTGAGTTAAGTATATCGATTATGTAAACATTATAACTTTATAAAATATTAAAAATTCAATTATGATAAGTTTATATTACTATCGGAAAAGCTACAATATTGATTTACCATACAAAATCTCTAAAACCCAGTTACTGTATGATTCACACCATAATTCCCTAAAATCTTGTTCATAATTTTAAAGAAGATGATCTCTACATCACTCACATCATTTGCAATGTTCCCTAAAGCGAGTTAAGTATCGAACAAGTAAGCATTATAACTTCATAAAATATCACAAATCCAATTGTCATATGTTCACATGACAATCGGAAAACCTTCAAAGTCGATTTACCATACAACTTTCCGAAAATTCAATTACTATATGACAATCAGATTCTTGACAATTTTGTGTCTTGAAGCATTTTTCGTAATATGTAAATCATTATACAATGGGTAGACCATGCAAGTGAAAATATAATTTTACTTGATGTAAAATTTGTAAGACACGAAATCAAAATAACAAACAATGTAGATGATTTCGAGTTTAGGATTGCAATTCTAAAATCTTTTGTCCATAATTTAAAAGAAGATAACATCTACATTACTCACACCATTTGCCATGGTCCCTAAAGATAAGCATTACAATTTACAACTTCATAAAATATTTAAAATCCAATTGCCATAGTTTACATGACGATCGGAAAACCTACAAGGTCGATCTACCATACAACTTTCCGAAAACCCAATTATTATATGACAATAAGATTCTTGACAATGCTGTGTCTTGAAGTGTTTTTTGTAATGTATAAATCGTTCGACAATGAGTACACCATACATGTGAAAACATAATTTTACTTGATGTAAATATTGGTAAGACACATAGTCAAAATAACAATGTAGATGATTACGAGTTTATGATTGCGATTCTAAAATCTTTGTCCATAATTTAAAAGAAAATGACATCTACATTACTCACACCATTTGCCATGGTCCCCAAAGGTAAACATTATAACTTCATAAAATATTAGAAGTCCAATTGTCATATGTTAACATAACTATCGGAAAAGCTACAAGGTCGATTGATCATACAACTTTCCGAAAACCCAGTTACTGTATGACAATCAGATTCTCGTCAATGTTGGGGCTTGAAGCTTTTTTGTAATGTGTAAATCATTAGACGTAAACCATACACATGAAAACATAATTTTACATGAGGTAAATATATATAAGACACAGAATCAAAATGAGGTATATGACAAGCTAGCTAATCTTGCTGCAATCATTGTACGATGGGTAAAAAAATGAACTAGGAACTACCACAAAATTTCCACAGACCGCTCAAAGATGCTTCATAAAGCCCTATAGTCATATCATCGATCATTGAGTTCATCACTATCATGAGCAAGTCTTTGTAAATCATTGAGAAGAAAAAATCATTGTTCATACTCTCCTTGACAATAAATCAAAGAAAACGAATTAATCATCCCCATGGGCTTTAATCTTTGGCATCATATTGTACATATTCTAATCAAGGTTGTCAAGTCTAAACTCTAATGAACCCTGAATCCCTGATCATAAATTCTAGTTATCAATTGCAAAAGAAATTTTCATAAAACATGAAACAATCCATTTTATTTCCATGTACAGTAGGCATTCCATTGACTAATCAGTTCTTTACAAGATTTATTCTTTACACAAAGTTCGTATATCACAGTCCAATTTTCGATCTAGAACGGTGGAGAATGATCTTCAAATCTTCACCAGTCAAAGTACAATCTGCACCAATTCATAAGAGCTCTATCAGAACAACAAATCGACTAATCAAGTCCAATCACTTAATAAACACGACATCATATAGGGTGACCTCAAAATAACAGATAATATGACCAAAGCATATGAACTGTCCTACGTACAACTTATTACAGCTTTGACATATCAACAATTTCATTAAACATTATGAGATAGAAGTGTTGGCATAATAAAATGTAGCCAGAAATTGTAGCATGAAACCATAGAGCATTTCAAGCTATCTTCTATTAGCATAAATCTATTGGCTCCAAGCGGCAGTCAAGGCACCATTGGAATGGCTCTTGCTGTTGACTCGTATGTATAGAGCCACATAACATTTCCAGTCCTCATCATCTTATTATTTAATTCCATGGTTTCTTCCAATATCACATTTCCAGTCAAGTTGTTCTGAAACATCACACAATGTGATTTCTCAATTCTCATCGGTCTGTTTTCATCTAAATTTGCAATTATAATGTTCAATCACAGTACAAAGAAAACAAAAAAAAAAATATTCGGACTAAAACTGCTTCTTCTTTATGCTAAAACAGATTACAGATTTGACAACTATAGACTAAAATTCATGTGATTTAGCTCCTTTGAATTGAAGATATAAAATTACATTTTTTTTATTCGTCATTGAAATGAAATACCCAAGTAATGAAAGTAGCGAATAACAACAAAAGTATTCCAATGTAGCTCCAAATCGTTCATCAACACAACCTAAGTCAAAATCTTGCTCAATCATATCTTATAATTCAAAAGCTTTGCTTCATTGTTGCATCATTTACCTCTTGGCCGCCTGTCACGCCCCGATTTTCAAATTAATTAATAAGGCATTTTGCCCTTAATTACAAATCATTTCGGGAACGTGACGACATGGAATATCAAATACAAATATGCACTAGAATTTTTTTCCTTTTAATTCAAGTACAACAACGCATACTCCATGCCCAACAAATGTAAATGCTGACCCGTTCTTTAGGGTTACATATTACAAACCATAAATTAAATAATAAATTGATATTACAAGATATTAATTAATTTATCCATCAGAGTAAATTTATTACAAGACAGCGGAAGTCAAATAATAACACTTATGGTCGATAACGGTTTACCGACCAAACCTTCAATGCAACTCTGGTTACCTAACCTGCACGATTAAACCCTACACCGTGGAATAGTGTACCGGGTTATATCAACAAACCCGGTCAGCTTGTGAAGCTGGTATGAATGATCCCAGTTTACTCACACCGATCACATTTACCCAAAAATTAAATTCTTTTATTTTCAAAAGAATCATTTAAACCTTCAATTACAATTCAATATTTTTCAAGAATTGTAAATCAAAATAGTAATTACTTCAATTATTAAAGAAGTAATCTCAAATCAACTCACACCAAATCATTTTCTCCAAATACTGATTTCTTTTTATTTAAAAGAAATTCCATAAATCTCCAAATCCAATCCCAATCCAGAAAATTTATATTATATAATATACTGAATCTACGCGCCCCATATCACGTATTTTAACCCCACACGCCCCATAAACGTGTATGTTAATACCAGGGTAATTCAGAATATTAAACAATATAAATCTTCCCAAAAATCAATTCCCAAGGTTATGATTTCATTCTTTTTAAGAATTGTAAATCATAATAATTAAAATCCATACTCACACGAAAACATTTATAACTTCGCCTGATTAAAAGTGAGAATACCATTTTTCTTCTCCTTTTAATACATCAAGTTATTTTTAACTTCGCCTGATTAAAAGTGAGAATACTATTTTTCTTCTCCTTTTAATACATCAAGTTAATTACATAAAGTATTCATCTTTGTTTTCAATGAATACGGGCTACGCAGTCTAGAGCTCTAACTGAATGGGCTACCATTTTTCACCCATTGCCATTGTCCCCAGGACAGTCCATTTGGACAAAAATCATTCAAGTAGGCAAACACAATATCATATTTTGAATTGTTGTGTTCCCACAAAATTCACAAATCAAAACAATAAAATGAATATTTTTCAAATATTGTTTTAACACCAAAATCACAAACCCGATATATCAATTAAATTATTTATTTAATTATATATCACCAAATCATTTTAATAAACACAATTACTCATTTTCATAAACAACACAATATGAATTAATATTCATATATAAAAACATCGTGAGATTCACTCACCTCTAATTCCTGCTGCGTCTTCAAATAAAAAACCAGGAATCGACAAGCATGTACGCAACACCTTTCGTAATCACCTATGATTATGCAATTTCCAATTAGCATAATACACTTCCAAAATAATTCAATGTTCCTCAAATGTCACCTAGGACATCGGAAATATTAATCGAGACCATTTGACCAAAAGTCAACCGTCGGTCAACGTGGGTCCCACGTCTACTATTCATCAACGGGTCCCACACAAAATCCGAAACTTCCAAAATCCAACAGCATGCTTATTTCTAACATCCTAACATCATATCCAAATATGGTGATGATCCAACGGTCGGATCATCACGGATCTAACGATCCATAACTATCGCTTAATTGATCATTGATCAAACGACCGAATTTCACAAAAGTGTAAACACGAAAGTTGTTCGTATCGACGAACCAAGCCAAACGGAGCAAAGAAATGCTCCTGGACCGGCCGGACGCGCCGCCGACGCGCCGCCACCGACGGTGGCCAGCCGCCGGACAAAAGTTGTCTGATTGCTATGAAATTTTAACAGCATGTTCTACACATTACCAGAAACAACTTTCATAACTGCCACAAGGGCCAATTCAAAGTAAAAAGTCTCGAATTTACCTCGATAGTTCCAAAACCCTAGGATTTCAAATCCAAAATTCTCCTTTGTCCGAACTCCGATTGAGGCGTACTTTATGTTGTTAGAAAGCCCCAAGCAAGGCCTACAAAGCCCAGTAGGTAAGGTGACTCGATTTGGCCGAAAACTTGCCCAGAAACGGATGAACAGTTCGGCTGCGTTTTTCCCCTTTTTCTTTTCTTGATTTCTCCTTCTATACTAAGAATTGATCAAGGAAATTTGTATAGGGTTGAAGAGAATTGAGTGGTGAATAATTTGGGACAAGTTTCATGGCCGGAGATGGCCGGAATTGGGAGAAATCGCCGGTCAAAGTGGCCGGTTACTGTAGCACGGGTGAACAGTAATTTTCTGGGGGAAATTCTGATTTTTGGTGAATAGTAAATCCCAAAATCATTTTTATAGAAATTCGTCAAACTTTCGAGGTCCATAACTTCTTCATACGATGTCCGTTTTCGACGTACCACATGTCCACGAACTCGGTTCGACGAGCTCTACAACTTTCATGAAGAAAGTTTTCCCAAATTCTCAACAGATAAAAAGTTACCTTAATTAACCTCTAAAAATACGAAATCACACCATTTCACTTCAAATTTCACGACCTATTTATAAAAATAGTATCGAAATTTTCGGGGTATTACAGTCTACCCTCCTTAAAGAAATTTCGTCCCGAAATTTAAGCATAAAGCACCAATATCAATCAAGGGTTGTTTTATTCCCTTGTTTATGCTCAAAAGCCAACAACAACCACAACCACAACAACAACCAGGTTATCACAACCTCAAATTCAAATCCCAGAATTTATTTAATAATAAACTGGGTACCACACAACCACACATAAGGTAAACAAACTGAAGTTACAGTTCGCACACACTGCTATTACAATTATTAAAATGCCTCACAGGGCTTACACTACCAGAAGCCATCCGTAAACCTCCAGTAATGACACTTTGGATAAGAGGCCGGATGTCTAGGAATTCCATACATCAACAGCTGGTAGAAATATGCTGCCTCCACGAAACACTTGCAAGTGTCGCAACATTCTCTACCTGCATACCTAACTCCATTCACGTCCCACATGTTCTGGCCAAAAGGACGCCAGAAGCTTGACTTACCGCAAGTAAGACACTTACCGGCGGGCAGGAAAACAGTAGTCGACGGAAAATACCTCAACAGATGCTCATGACACCCCTCGGCCTGAAGCATCACCTGTTTGACTTCTTCTCTGCAGTAGTCAATGTTCCACCTGCTCTGCACCCAGTCGAGGACTTCACACAGTCGCTGCACCATTTTTTGCTGCTCGTCTTCTGGTCCCAATATCATTCTTATCATACACGCTGCATAAAATGCAACGTGATGACCTACCACCAAACTGGAACGTGCACCATACAGTGTTCCTGGTTTGCAAGCCGCATCGAAATACTCCAGGGCTAAAGGTAAGTTCGCTGCTTGGACAAGTACTCGTATTCCCATTCGGAATAGAGACTCTGGGTTCTTCGCTTCCCAGCAACGATTTGCGAAGATACGCACTTGCCTATCTGTGTCTTCGCCACCAGTGGGTCTGGATCCACCATCAAACCCATCCATGTCGATCGCCGCAAGGGTAGACCAGCTATCGGCATACTCCTTGAAGGTCTTTGAAACACAACGGAGTTCCATTGTGCTCTGCAGGGATGCGGTAGCCACCAATTGGAAGATATACTTCCAGATCTCCACCGGAAGTTCACTCCACTCTGCACTCTTAGAACGCTTGCTGCACTCTCCTTTGTTCACCATTGTGTAAGAGAAAATTTTGAGTTGTTGTTTGATAACAGATATGAGTTAAGCAACACAACTCCTTATCCCATGTATTTAAGACAAACTTTCCACCGTAAGGGAAAACTTTCTTTAATGCGAGTGCGGTGCACTCAGCAACCCACTAAGAATAATTATTGCTCATATCTGTCTCAATTACTCAAAAGTATCGCCCACGATACAAGATTCCACAAGATTTAATCAACAAAACTCAGTCTTCCACTAACACCGGTCATAATGGCTCTTTACTTTAACTTTCGCATAATTAATTCCTCAAAAGATGCGAGGTCTCACAAGAGTGGAACTGTATGTGGAAAATCCATGCATCGGGGAAAAGAAATCTTCCACGATCTCCAAGGGCTCCGACAATTAGCTGTAAATCAGCCACTCACTTTTGCTTTTGAAATTTCAAATCCTCCACCAACAATAAATATACACCTTACGCATCCACTAACAGATACTTTCCATTAGTGCCATAACCTCCTTTCTCTTTCAAAGAGGATTTCTTCACTCAAACTTCTCAGAAATTCCCACCAAACTCAAACATGTCACGTAAAGTAAATTCGTTCAGTGAATTACTTCAATCTGATCCCTCTGAAAGCCAATTTTTTGAGGGCTTAGATGAAATAATTTCACCAGCAATCGAATTCAACAACGATATCGACATGCTAGACATGCTTCTAGCAGAAGACGAAGCCATTGAAGTAGCCCCAAGTCCACAAGTATCATCTCCACAAGCTGAACCTGGTCCATCCCAACGTATTCCACTGAGGAAGAGTTTCACCAAACACCAAGTCCAAGCATTGAAGGACTTCGTCGAGGCTTTTCCACAGCCAACTGTTCAACAGCGACAAGATTTGGGTGACCAAATAAGGTTAACGTTTGCACAAGTCTCTGCCTGGGTGATAAAGCATCGACCCCGAACGCCTGCCCAAACAACTCGTCAACAAAATTTTCTGCTGAGACAGAAAATCAATGAGCTTCAAGCTCAACTTAGTCAGTACCAAGCTGCATTCAGCCGAATCAACTGCAACCATTGTGGAAATCGAGTCACTCCCAATAGTGAGCTACTAAAAGGGATTGAAGAGACTACCCCACAACCTCAGACTCTTCCAATTCCTGCAGTCATCGGTCCAAGGGAAAAGTCTCACATAAGGAGGGATATTCAAAAGTGTATGTCGATCCCGCATCACTCTTCTTCTACACAACAACCATCAGACAACATCAACCGTTCAGAACCTGAAGAAGCATCTGCCGTGGCAGAAGCATCTGTCGTGGCAGACACAACTAAGATTTCTGAAATCATTGTGTCGGTCAGAGATGAGCTAATCATCATGGCATCTGCTGCTGCGCCACTGTGGATCTCTGCACTCAAATCCAGCTCTGTCACGCTTCATGAGTTCCTGAATGAAGCAGAGTACAAGAGAATCTTCACTAACGGTATTGATCTTACTCCCACTAACTTCCAAACTGAAGCTTCTCGCTACACAGCCACTGTTCCCCTCAGTCCTGTCGTACTCGTGAATCTCTTCATGGATGTGGACCAATGGTCCACCATATTCGGTAGCATCATTTCAAGGGCGAGTATCCTTGATGTCTTGTCAACAGGGACTACTGAAAGCTACCACGACACCATCCAAGTCATGACTGCTGAATTCCAGGTGACCAGTCCATCTGTCTCCACTCGTGTAACTCACTTTGTTCGTTATTGCCAACGACAAACAGAACAAAAGTTGGGCAATAATTGATGTCTCTGTGGACGGTTTAAGTTCAAATCTGAGTCCACATTCAAAATCTCAATGCAAGAAGCGTCCATCCGGATGCTTAATCCAAGATTTGTTCAACGGCAGCTCTCGTGTCGTATGGGTGGAACATGTTGATGTACAGGATCAAATCATGCACCAAACATACCGAACGCTAGTGGAGTCAGGCTTAGCCTTTGGAGCAAGGCGATGGGTAGAAATACTTCAGAGGCAAGCGGAAAGGTTAAATTATTCCGCGGCTGACACTTATCCACCTCAAGACTTTTGTGTCATACCATCTGTGGAAGGAAGAAGAAACATGTTGCAGATGGCATGCAGAATAGTGACAGACTTTTGCACAGACATCGGCAACTCTACTGCTCATGAATGGAAGGTAGCTGAACAAACCAAGTTCAGGGGTTCAGGGATAAGAGTCTCCACCAACAAAATCTGGAACAGGCTGAATAAGCCTCATGGTCTCACTCGAACTGCATCTGCAATAATCCAGCATCATGTCTCTCACAGAAAGCTGTTTGACTTCCTCACTGACGTACAAACTCGGAACCAGTGGGACCATCTAGCATTGGAAAAAGAAGTACAGGAGATTGCACATATCACAACTGGTCATGATCCACGCAATTGTGTCTCCTTGTTGCAAATGCACAACACCTATATACTCCAAGAAAGTTGTACTGATTCAACAGGGTCATACGTGATTTATGCCCCTATTAGTCAGTCAACGGTGCAGAAGTTAATAGGCGGTTGTGAGTTAGGTACAATTGTATTCCTAACTTCAGGTTTTTCAATTCTACCAGATATGCCTACTGCTGGAAGAACAGAAGGGATCTCAGACAATCCATACATTGGTTGTCTAATAACGGTAGCAACACAGATCTCTACTGAGCTGCTGAAGAACAAGAAAGGATCAGTGGATCAAGTCTGTCGTTTGATCCAAGGTACGGTTGAGAGAATTAGAAATGTAGCCATGTAAGACTATCAATTTCGGAATTGTAATTTGTACTTTATATTCTTAACAACACAACAGCACTGAAGAGCACATGATGGGGATCCGCCGCGGTCGGGCCATCACTCGATAAATACTGTGTGCTATTAAGCATACGAAGTAACCATTACTTGAATAAATCTAAGAACCTAACGTCAAACCCTAAACCAATCCTAAGCTCTAAACCCTAACTTCACTTCACAACTCAACTTATCTCAACACTTCTCTAGAGCATTCCATAACTCATTCATTCCCGTAGAGCGTTCCATTGCTCTGATACCATTCTGTCACGCCCCGATTTTCAAATTAATTAATAAGGCATTTTGCCCTTAATTACAAATCATTTCGGGAACGTGACGACATGGAATATCAAATACAAATATGCACTAGAATTTTTTTCCTTTTAATTCAAGTACAACAACGCATACTCCATGCCCAACAAATGTAAATGCTGACCCGTTCTTTAGGGTTACATATTACAAACCATAAATTAAATAATAAATTGATATTACAAGATATTAATTAATTTATCCATCAGAGTAAATTTATTACAAGACAGCGGAAGTCAAATAATAACACTTATGGTCGATAACGGTTTACCGACCAAACCTTCAATGCAACTCTGGTTACCTAACCTGCACGATTAAACCCTACACCGTGGAATAGTGTACCGGGTTATATCAACAAACCCGGTCAGCTTGTGAAGCTGGTATGAATGATCCCAGTTTACTCACACCGATCACATTTACCCAAAAATTAAATTCTTTTATTTTCAAAAGAATCATTTAAACCTTCAATTACAATTCAATATTTTTCAAGAATTGTAAATCAAAATAGTAATTACTTCAATTATTAAAGAAGTAATCTCAAATCAACTCACACCAAATCATTTTCTCCAAATACTGATTTCTTTTTATTTAAAAGAAATTCCATAAATCTCCAAATCCAATCCCAATCCAGAAAATTTATATTATATAATATACTGAACCTACGCGCCCCATATCACGTATTTTAACCCCACACGCCCCATAAACGTGTATGTTAATACCAGGGTAATTCAGAATATTAAACAATATAAATCTTCCCAAAAATCAATTCCCAAGGTTATGATTTCATTCTTTTTAAGAATTGTAAATCATAATAATTAAAATCCATACTCACACGAAAACATTTATAACTTCGCCTGATTAAAAGTGAGAATACCATTTTTCTTCTCCTTTTAATACATCAAGTTATTTTTAACTTCGCCTGATTAAAAGTGAGAATACTATTTTTCTTCTCCTTTTAATACATCAAGTTAATTACATAAAGTATTCATCTTTGTTTTCAATGAATACGGGCTACGCAGTCTAGAGCTCTAACTGAATGGGCTACCATTTTTCACCCATTGCCATTGTCCCCAGGACAGTCCATTTGGACAAAAATCATTCAAGTAGGCAAACACAATATCATATTTTGAATTGTTGTGTTCCCACAAAATTCACAAATCAAAACAATAAAATGAATATTTTTCAAATATTGTTTTAACACCAAAATCACAAACCCGATATATCAATTAAATTATTTATTTAATTATATATCACCAAATCATTTTAATAAACACAATTACTCATTTTCATAAACAACACAATATGAATTAATATTCATATATAAAAACATCGTGAGATTCACTCACCTCTAATTCCTGCTGCGTCTTCAAATAAAAAACCAGGAATCGACAAGCATGTACGCAACACCTTTCGTAATCACCTATGATTATGCAATTTCCAATTAGCATAATACACTTCCAAAATAATTCAATGTTCCTCAAATGTCACCTAGGACATCGGAAATATTAATCGAGACCATTTGACCAAAAGTCAACCGTCGGTCAACGTGGGTCCCACGTCTACTATTCATCAACGGGTCCCACACAAAATCCGAAACTTCCAAAATCCAACAGCATGCTTATTTCTAACATCCTAACATCATATCCAAATATGGTGATGATCCAACGGTCGGATCATCACGGATCTAACGATCCATAACTATCGCTTAATTGATCATTGATCAAACGACCGAATTTCACAAAAGTGTAAACACGAAAGTTGTTCGTATCGACGAACCAAGCCAAACGGAGCAAAGAAATGCTCCTGGACCGGCCGGACGCGCCGCCGACGCGCCGCCACCGACGGTGGCCAGCCGCCGGACAAAAGTTGTCTGATTGCTATGAAATTTTAACAGCATGTTCTACACATTACCAGAAACAACTTTCATAACTGCCACAAGGGCCAATTCAAAGTAAAAAGTCTCGAATTTACCTCGATAGTTCCAAAACCCTAGGATTTCAAATCCAAAATTCTCCTTTGTCCGAACTCCGATTGAGGCGTACTTTATGTTGTTAGAAAGCCCCAAGCAAGGCCTACAAAGCCCAGTAGGTAAGGTGACTCGATTTGGCCGAAAACTTGCCCAGAAACGGATGAACAGTTCGGCTGCGTTTTTCCCCTTTTTCTTTTCTTGATTTCTCCTTCTATACTAAGAATTGATCAAGGAAATTTGTATAGGGTCGAAGAGAATTGAGTGGTGAATAATTTGGGACAAGTTTCATGGCCGGAGATGGCCGGAATTGGGAGAAATCGCCGGTCAAAGTGGCCGGTTACTGTAGCACGGGTGAACAGTAATTTTCTGGGGGAAATTCTGATTTTTGGTGAATAGTAAATCCCAAAATCATTTTTATAGAAATTCGTCAAACTTTCGAGGTCCATAACTTCTTCATACGGTGTCCGTTTTCGACGTACCACATGTCCACGAACTCGGTTCGACGAGCTCTACAACTTTCATGAAGAAAGTTTTCCCAAATTCTCAACAGATAAAAAGTTACCTTAATTAACCTTGTGTAACTTATAATTACCATCGTAATTATCGTTTTACGACGGAAACCTCTAAAAATACGAAATCACACCATTTCACTTCAAATTTCACGACCTATTTATAAAAATAGTATCGAAATTTTCGGGGTATTACACCGCCTGCCTTTCCAATGGCCTTCTGGATCTTCAAAATCTTCTTCACAATCTTTTGCTCTTCTACCAAAAAGGCTCGAATATTCCTCTCTCTCACAGCACCACCATAAGCCCCGTTCACAGTTAACTTTGAGGGCTTCATAGTTAATTTGGTTAGTACCAAATAACTTAAGACTCATATATATCTTAAGAACCTTGGGTTAGCTCCCATCTCTCATAGATATGCTGAGAGCTGAGAGCTGAGAGCTGAGAGACTTGAGAGACGAGTTCAGAGATGAGACTGATACTCTTCTACCTTCTCTACACCATAGGTTGGATGAATCCTACGGTTCAGAATTCATTAACCGGTTACTTGCTTGGGGGGTTCTCCCATAATTAAACAAAATTTCTCTTTCATATAAATGTCATGTGAAAGGCACGTGAGACCTGAGAGTATTGAAACTCAGGAGTATTGTAGAACACCCCCACAGTTCCACACTGATTTTACTTTCTTTTCTCTTTTTGCTTTGTTTTGTTGGATTGTTTTATCTGTTCTGAAAAAATAAGTAGTTTTTTTTTTTTTGCCAAGAATCAAACTGAATTGATATAAAGTGCAACAATGAATACAAGGAGTATAAGTACACACACCCTAAGGCGAAAGTCAGGACAAAAGCAGTAACCTACTAATTATACCCGTTGTTTGCAACAAATACAAAAATAAGACTTATACAACAGGAAAAAGTGAAAAAATGTCTTAACTTCTTCTCGAATCTAAATTAAATGTGGCTTAATTAAAATCTTGTTCGGATAAAACTCAATGAGACAAAATTCCGAACTGAGGAAAGAGAACCACCTACGAACAACTAGAAAACAAAAAAGTATAGTTCTCTTGCCACATTCCAAATTGACAAAATGAAACCACCCATGGCAGTTGTCAGATGCTTGAAGACCGTGGCAATTAACGAAGTTAATAACTACCCACAATCCAATTTGCAAAACTGTCCTTAACCAAATGCTAGAAAATCGTAGTAGTTGATAAAGTAGTAACCGCTTATTGACGGTCATACCCAACCTCCCGTTCTAGCAAAGCTTGAACGCCACCAATAGGAACTCGAGGGTCGTGATTTCCTCCTGCAATATGTGGAGCAACGTTTGGACAAGAACTACACCATGAATCCAATATACAAAAATCAACAGAGAGCAAAAGAAAATAACAAAACAAAGATAAGATCTATAAATACAAACTTGATCAAACTAACAACACAAAACATCAACAAAAAACAAACATATCGACTGTCTAGTATAACTAGACACCATCTCTCAATAAAAACATGGGAGAGAAAAAGTGTAACCAAATCTCCATGAATATCATAATAAACAACGGGCATCACAACATGGTCCAACCAATAAGACTGTCTAGTAAAACTAGACACAATCTCCCATGAATAACATGGGAGAGAAACAGGGGGAGGGGGAAAAACGTCCATGAGAGTAACAGGGAAGTAAGTAAGTAACACAACTATAGATTAAGTCAAAGATGGCAACTTTATAGTTACATTAGAATGAATCGAAGTCTGACCTATATTAGTCCTAATCCAATTCTTCACCTTCGCTCATCACGACTAAATTTTCTACATGCGCTTATCACTTGAGCTAACCCTAAAAACATATATATGCCTCTTTAGAAAATAAATTATTAGTGTTATTAATATTATTTTGAATTTTGGTGGAGAGAGATTTTGAACTTAAAAATTCAACAATTATTATAAAAGAGAAATGTCATCAGACTCGCTAAGTCTCGATAAAAATAGTTTTATTGTATCCTTATTTTCATTTTTTTTTTTTACAAACACAATTAAATTTGTTTTCAAGCACTGAACTTTGAAGCTGATGCCCAAAACGAAACGAAATAAGAAAAATAAATGAACTTATAGACACTACTTTTATGGTATGACGCTATGCTTAATCAATAAATTTGTTATTAATTTTTCTTATACAAAAAAAAGCGCACAAAAAAAAAACAAAAATCATTAGATCAATTTTAGAACTGTAATAATAATAATAATAAAATCAATTTAGAACGAAATTTAAAAAGGCATTATATGAAATAAAATTAGTGGGAGAAAGTCGACAAAACTCTTCGGGAGAGAGTTTGAGGACCTAGATCATAGATCAGAGAATCATATATCTAGTCCGATCTTTTTCGCACATCCTCAAAATATTTCTCTGCTTGTCGATGGAGAACCACACCGCCAAATTGGTTTCTGGCGGTGGACTCAAACCTAACCCCAGCAACAACCTTAGCGAACAAGAAGAGAACCCTACTCTTAATCGTTGCGGAGAACAAGAACAAGAAGAAGAAGAAGAAGTAACTACGCAATTGGCGGAGCCTCCTTCACCTAATGCCCCGCAGTCCTCAAGAACTCCCTTCACTAATCTCAGTCAGGTCGATGCTGACCTCGCCCTTGCTCGAACCCTCCAAGAGCAGGTCCTTAAACTCTCTCTTTGTCATTTAAATTTGTTTCTTTATCTTTTCCATAATGGGTTTCTCTCACTCAATGTTATGAGATTGCGTTAGGAAGTTTGCGATGATAAAAAACACAATAGAATCTGAATTCTCAGTTGCTATGGTCATCGGGGCACGATTTACATTTCGCTCATTTGTGCTGAATGGGAAGGTTATCCTTAATCAAGATATGGGATACCAAAACTGATATTATCTTAAGGGTTCCCGCCGGTGATATTTGTTTGTTCCTTAGAAATTGGGAGTGTCAGAGACTCCCATAGTCAATCCCATTTTGATATTCAACTTGTTTGTCAGTTAGGCTGTTTATTAATTGTGAATGATTCAGCCTAAGGTGTAATGTTCGACCTTTCATATCAGCCTTGTTTTCTCAACCATTGAAGGAGCCAGGGTTTTATCTTATGAATAGCCATTGTTTGAATTGTGGATGTCTTTGCTTGGTCAAACCTAATGTAAATGACGTTCAATATCAACCTTACCTTCTATTTGCTCTTGGTTGTTTTCAGAAAGGTATTGTTCTGCCTGCGATCTCAATTCTAATCAGTTTTGATTGAATTTTAAGTAGGAAAGGGCATACATGATGCTGCGAATGAACAATGAAGGTAGTGATTATGGCAGTTGGGAAGCTGGAAGTTATGTGCATGATGATGAGGATGATTTTCATGATGATACTGACGGAAATGATGATGAGGAGCAATATGATGATGAGGAGCAGTATGATGGAACTGATGCTGAGAATGATGAAGAAGATGCATTTGATGTGCATGCTCATGATGATGCTGGAGAGGATCATAACCCCAGTGTTGTATATGACCCCGCTGTTTTTTCAAGTGATGAGGCCTATGCAAGAGCCCTGCAGGATGCTGAAGATAGAGATATGGCCGCTAGACTGATGGCCCTTGCAGGGATTGATGACCGTGAGTGCTTGTTACCTCTGTAAATTTTATTATGCTTTTTATATTATTGCTTTTGGAAGTCCTTGAAATGTTGTAATAGTTGCTTCTGGTATCTTATGTTTTCAGGTGAAGCTGAGGACACAGAGGATCAGGGAGGTAACTCTCAGGTATTAATATAT
Organism: Rubus parviflorus; assembly: GCA_029955375.1. NCBI lineage: Eukaryota > Viridiplantae > Streptophyta > Magnoliopsida > Rosales > Rosaceae > Rubus > Rubus parviflorus. Next base: position 23,213,133 of record JARGGL010000004.1, read on the forward strand.
TGCTTGCTATCAATAGAGTTTGTTATCATAGTATCTGAGATTTGACTTTAACAGAAATAACAGTTTACGCGCGCTCGTTTTTTTTAATATTCTACTAACAATTTAATGTGTTTTGTTCATTTTAATGACAATTGTGCATCATTGTTTAAGTAGGGCATGAAAACTATTCTGATCATCTGAACCTTGTTTCTTTTTAAGTTAGCGTGACCAGAGTAGTGTATATGTTATTTTGTTAACATTAGAAATTTCAATAAACTCTTAGTTTTTTGAAATTTCAGCATATTAAAGCTCCCTAAGTGATACGTTGTCTGCAGCGGCTTTCTTTTCATGTACCAAAATATTGTTGTTTTCTTTGAACAGTAAGGATCACCACAAGCTCTTCCTTTACTCCTCAGGAGTCAAATATCGTTTATGCTGAGAAATAGTATTTCTTTCCATGTGCAAAATGAAGTAGTGGAAGCTTGGGACCCACTTGATAATTGAAAAAAAATTAAAAATATTTAAGAGATAATAAAGAAATTAGAGATATAGAAGAGAGAAGAGAGGACTGAGGAATAGAAGAAGATAATAGATAGAACTAAAACCAAAGATTATTGTAATTGTGTCTGGTTTTTTTATTTTTTTTGAAAAGAAACATAATTTATTAATAAAAAAGATGAATATGGCCTCAGTGGATGAGGAATCCACAAAAAACAAAAGGGAAAAACAGAGAACACAAACAGCAATACAAACAGATAACAACTACCCGCCAGCCATAACAATTCTGCCACCACTCCGTTTATCCTTTTATATATATTCTTAGACAAATGACTCAAACATATTCTCTGCCTGCTCTCTCTCCACAGCTCTCTCTCTTTCTCGTTAAGTGATTCACTGGTTTTTTTTCTTCTTAAGGGTAAAGTAGGATTTTATAAATTACCAAAAAACAAGGAGGTCCATATTCCAATTTAGGAGGTCTGAATAGAACCACCCCATTTGGAAATGCATTTGCTTACTGTATAAGTTACAAACTTTGACTCTAAGTTTTCTTACCTCTGTAAATTAATTGCATGTGACATAGGACCTTTGTTTTTTAGCTGGTTTTATTATGCATCTTTTGAATTATTTTTCTATTTTTTTTTTGCCAATGACAGATTCCAAGATTGTATTGCATTACTAAATATCACCCAATAATGTCTTCCACAATATTTGCTTGTTTCATTCCCAATATTTTCTTTTGTTTGATTAATCCATATCTATGCGAGTATGCGACTACGCTTGCATATTCAGAAGATATGATCAAGAGTTTTTCTCATCATAATCCTAAGATTTTCTGTTGATAATTCCTGGGGGTCACTTCTGCGCGACAATGTTATTATATATTATATCTTTGGATTGTCACATCCGATTTTATAGTATGACGGTCCCTATCTACCTTTTATTGCTTGGGCAAGATCTCACTAGCAGGATGATAAAAAACGAAAGGTCCTTGCTTGGATGCATCATGGAGGAGACAGCAGTTGAATTAGCCCCCTTTTTTATTTTTATTTTTTTATGTCATTTGTACAACTCATTGCAGAGGCTTTTGATCTTGCGTTAACTTACCCAGTCTTTTAGTTTGATAAAATGGAAATTTAGTATATTGAGACTATTGGAAGCTTTGGACTCTTGAAGATAGTAGCTGTTCTCTGATATGTCTGCATTGAATCTATGTTTTGGAATTCGTTTTCTTTTAGGTTTTGGATGTGGATTGCTCATCCACTAGTTTGTACTTGTTCTTCAAGTTAATGAAACTCTCTTTCTCTTAAAAAATAAAATAAATTATGCATCTCACCTACTGTTGGTTTGTAGGATGCATGGGAGGAGGTTGACCCAGATGAACTTTCATATGAGGTAAGCTGGCTCTGGATTCTATTGCTTGTATTGGTGTGTTTAATTTTGGCCTGTTTATGTGAATGTTACTTAACTATATCAGGAGTTACTTGCATTGGGTGAAGTTGTTGGAACTGAGAGCAGGGGGCTTTCTGCTGATACAATCGCCTCATTGCCTTCAGTAAGCTACAAGATGGGAAGCGGTCAGAATGGAAGCAATGAGTCGTAAGCACATATTTCTTAGTTTTATGAGCTTGTATGAAAGCTGTGTTTGTTTCTTATTTTGCACTACTGTTTCAGGTGTGTCATTTGTCGGTTAGACTATGAGGATGGTGAAAACTTGACGGTACTTTCTTGCAAACACTCTTATCATTCGGAGTGCATAAATAATTGGTTGACAATAAACAAGGTATGCTTTTGAAAGGTCGAGTTTTTTATACACTGCCAGTTCATACTTGTCACTTCTTAATGTAATTCATTAATGTAATTTATAATTTGCCTAGTTTTAAAAAAATTATAGATTTCCCAACTCCCTTATCTGAAATATCAATTATATATACTTGGAGATTTTTTTTAATTTTTCTATTATTAGACTTAATACTTTCTGTTATCAAGTTATGACACTTATTTACCTATGGCTTTTGCTGTCTGAGTTATGCAAAAAGTGCTTTTCTAGCTTCCTCCTGTATCATTGTCATTGCGCGTCATAATCCAAATTTGACTACATTTGTGTATGTATGCTTGTATATCCGTAATTCAGAATATATGTATGACTCGGTCCTGCTAATGCATAGTTTAGATGGGTGAGCTATGTGGCAAAGAGGATCTCTCTAGTGTAGATGGGTCTTAGCTATTGCATAGTTTCTCTAGGGGCCAAAGACCTAAAGGTACTTGCTTTGTCCGTCCATTTTCCCCTAATAACAAATAGACGGGGTAATGACCTTTTCGGTCCCTGTGATTTATGCGTTTTCAAAACCCAGCTCCTGTTTTTTCATCTGTGTGTGTGTGTAAATGTTTCTTCTCCTCTTCCTTTCTCTAACCTTTACAAAATCTTAAAAGTGAGTTGCATCCAAATTTGATAAATGCCAATCCAGAAGAAGAGTAGCTATTGAACCAAATTTGATAAATGCCACTGATCTTTGCTTGTTTATTTCAATAAACGTCAATTAAAGAGCAGTGGGATACACCAATCAATTCTTTTCTTTTTTTTGTCTTCCCCCTGAAAGGGTTTAGAGGGAGGGAGGGAGGGCGATGAAAAAAATCAAAATGTAACCATTACTCAAAATGGTATCTAATTGGATTATACTTAACTACGGAGGTACCATTTTGGGTAATGGCGCAATAGTTCAGGTACCATTTTGGGTAAAAAAAATTTGTAGGTACCAAAAAGTACATTTCGCAATAGTTCAGGTACCATTTTGGGTTTTTACCCTAATCATTATTGATCATTATATGTTATTGAACTACGGTGCTGATGTATAGGGTTTTTATTTTATTTTATTTTTTCATTTTTTTTAACCCTGGAAGCTATACATTATGATTTTTCTGTGACTGCAGGTCTGCCCAGTTTGCAGTGCTGAAGTCTCCACATCTGGAAACAGCTAGCAGAATTTGTGGCCGATGTGCACAGGAAGGGTTATAGGCTTAGCCTTTGCATGGTTATTCATATTTTATCTCGTCTATTGGGAAAATGACTATCCCTTGCCGTGTACTTTCTGAGCATTAAGAAATTTGTATTATATGGCCTTTCTGGTTTTTGAAATGAGAAGCATGGTAGCTAGGTCATGCTCCTGATACAACATGATCATTATTTTCTCTTTTTTACTGAAATTTGCATGAACTTTCTTCGTTACTAATTTTTTTGGCATGTATTCTATGGAGTGCCGGACTTAACGGTTGTAGTCGTTGCGCAGGTGCAGCATTCGTTAGATAATTAAAATGAAATTTGGCAATAGAGCGGAGGTAATTGAATGCCTCTTAAGCTCACGTTGCTGACAAGCTCGAACCCAAAAATTTGCAATTTTTGTATTTATTTTTCAGATAAGAGGTGTATTTTTCGATGGGGAGATAAGAGGTGTATTGAGGTTAAGGTCATATTAGGCAGTTTAATTATTTTTTAATTTTTTAAGAAGTTTCTAGTTAATTTTTTTAGGTACGTAAGGTTTATTTAGGGTAATTCCCAATAAGCCAGTATTTTGGCGTATTTTCCCTAGGGGTCATCATGGGCCGGGCTAGGGCCGGCCCAACCCTAAATTTTAGGGTTTAGGGCCGGGCCGGGTCAAAGTCAACAAAATTTAGGACTGGGCCGGGCCGGGCCGAGGCTTCAATATACCAGCCTTAGCCCGCCCATAGGCCCAAGCTCATTCGGGCTTTTAGGGCCGGGCCAGGCCAAGCCTTTTTTTTAATAAACTTAATGAAAAATTAAATTAAATTTATTCAACACTCTACAAAAAAAAAATATATTTTTTCTAATAGGCATGTATTCTTGTATTGTCGTGCAAAAGCTATAAAACAAAAAACAAAAAAAAAGAAAAAGAAAAATATATATGAATAGAAGTATAAAAAATAGAAAATATAGATTAAAATTAGGGCCGGGCTGGGCTTGGCCCTAACGGGCTTTAGGGCCGGGCCGGGCTTAAATACTTGAGCCCAAGCCCGGCCCTAAAAAAAAGAGGTCGGGCCAAATGGGCCGGGCTTCGGCCCTACGGGCTGGGCGGGCTTTAAAGAGGCTTAGGGCCGAAGGACCAAATGATGACCCCTAATTTTCCCACCGAGTCTCGTATTACATAATGAATGACCAAATTGGCCTTATTCTTGTGTATATTTACATATAACCACGCAAATGTTATTTTAGTGCTTGATGATGTGTCAAGCACTTTTGGTGATTCCCTTTTGAGAGATTCTCTTTAGTGCACGATACTGTGTTGCTTGTGATGTTTGTTTCTGCTTTTGCTGTACTGGGATGCTTTTAGTAATTAATTATGTTTGCTTTGCTGGAAAGTAAGTTGTTGCGGCGAGATTCCTTCTTATCATTCTATCATGTTTTTGATATTGTGCATTTCTTCTTCAGTCAAATTATTCCAATATATTGCATCATCTTCTGTTGTGTAGTCTACTGCTGGTGAATCTGCTTTAGTGCTGTCGATGTAGATTGTCTCATAGGCATGCTCTATTGGACTATCTTTAGCTATCCTTGCTCTTGGTGAAGGGCCTCCTAGGAATCTAGGATGGTGTTAAGAGGTCTTTTTGTTTGCTCTACTGTGTAAACAATCAACTTGTCTTGCTGTAGATTGTTTCGCGTGCAATCTATGGTCCTCTGAATTTTCTGACATCATTAATGGTAGGAAGAGGAACTGTTTCTGGTAACTGTTGAGGTTTGGAGCTTCTTCTCTTATCTACAATAATAGTATGAATTGCACGAGCATTTATTTTTTTTTATGAATTTTCAAGTATTCTGACTATGGAGATGTCAACACCATTTTATTTTCACATTTGCCAGTGCCAAAATCTCACCATTGGTAAAATATGATTTTTAGAAGGTGTTCAAATTGATGAAATTCGAAAAGCTCAAGTCGTTTATGTTTTATTAATTTTCTTGAATTCCGACTTTGAAAAATTATAGAAAATATACGAGTCGAGTTTTTCGATTTCCATCAGTTGGGACACCTAAAAATCATGCTTTATCAATGACAGGGGCGGAACTAGGATTTAATGTTTGGGGGGGCCGAAGCAAAATTTTTGTAAAGGATATTTTCATCTACACAAAATATATACATATATATGGAGAGAGAGACTCGAAGATGAAGAAAAAAGAAATAAAATAAGAGCCTACAAGACTATTTTGCCCTCAAAGAACTAGGATTACCCACCATTGAAGGCTTAATCTATGGAACAAAGGGAAAGAATGACAATCAAAATAAATGTAATTAGTTAACATTAAAGAAGATACCAAATTGAGCACCAGAGAGCATGCAAAAGGTGTTCCAACTGACTTTGCTAAAAAAACGCGACTCGTTTATGAGTTATCATTTTTCGAGTTTCCGACTTTGGAAAATCATAACTCATAAAAGACTCGAGTTTTTCGAGCAAAGTCAATTAGAACACTTTTTAAAAATCATATTTTAGCATTTGTGAAGTTTTGTCATGGACAAATTTAAAAAAAAAAGAGGATTGGCATGGTTTGGAATGTTTGGACGTGCCATGACATGCCAAAATGTGCCATACCTTGCCAACCCCCTTTTCCCTTCAACTTTTCCAAGGTCAAAACTTCACCAATAGTAAAACATGATATTTGAAAGGTATTCCAATTGACTTGGCTCAAAAAACTTGACTCGTTTATGAGTTATGATTTTTCTAGTTTCCGACTTTGAAAAATTATAGTTCGTAAACGACTCGAGCTTTTCGATCAAAGTAGTTTGGAACATTTTTAAAAAATCATATTTTAGCATTGGTAAAGTTTTGGCAGGGGTAAAGTTAAAAAAAATGGGGGTTGACATGGTTTTGCACGTTTGGAGGTGTCATGACATGCCAAACCTTGCCAACCCTCTTTCTCTTCAACTTTGCCCGTGCCAAAACTTTTTCATTGGTAAAACATGATATTTAACAGGTATTCCAATGGACTTGGCTCCAAAAACTCGAATCGTTTATGAGTTATGATTTTTCTAGTTTCCGATTTTGGAAAATCATAATTCATAAACGACTTGAGATTTTTAAGCAAAATAGTTTGAAACACCTTTTAAAAATCATGTTTTAGCATTGGTGAAGTTTTTGAACAGGCAAAGTTTTTTTAAAAAGGGGGGTTGGCATGGTTTGGAGGTGACACGGCATGCCAAATCGTGGCAAACCTTGCCAACCCCGTTTTTCCTTTAACTTTTTGTTAGAGTTGACATGAAAGTGGACTTGTCATTAGTTATATTAAGTACGACAACAACTATGTGCTTTGCAAGACAAGTAACTGAGATCAAATACAAGTCTAACCTTGTGTTATTTATCTAATTGTTTCTGATAATGTAAATAAAAAGAACTCATGTTTACTTAATAAATAAGTCATCTAATTGGATATGTATTATAGCATAGGAAGTGGATTCAAACTCAGTCTTCCTTATGGGATGAGGACTGAGCTATCCATGCTATTATAAATAAGGGTTCCCTGCACACACTTTAATCATCGTATTCCAAATCAGTCCCATAGTGATTACATAAGGAAAAGTGTTATGTAGAAGACTCGCTTATTCACCGAGATCAATGGTCGTTCAAGGTTAACATTCTTAAACTCTAAGTTATTTATATAACTGTATTGTATGCTTAAACATGTTATTGTATCTATACTTGTTATGATTGAATTATGTAGACTAACATGTGGTATTAGAGCCACACATCACAATTATATAGATAATTTTTGTTAAGCATGTTTGTGAAATATTTTTTCCAGAAAATAAAATGTTTTCACAAAACCCTAAAGAATAAAGAACAGCAGGCCAAGATAAACGACTCGAGTTTTTTGAGAGAGGTCAATTGAAACACCTTTTAAAAATCATGTTTTACCATTGAAGAAGTTTTGGAATGAGCAAAATTTTTTAAAAAGGGGTTGACATGGTTTGACACGTTTGGAGATGCCACAACATGTCAAAATGTACAAAACCTTGCTAACCCCCTTTTTCTTCAACTTTGCTCGTGCCAAAATTTCACCATTGGTTAAACATAATTTTTGAAAGGTATTTCAATTGACGAAACTAAAAACACTTGAATCGTTAATGAGTTATGAATTTTCTAGTTTTCAACTTTGGAAAATCATAACTCATAAACGACTCGAGCTTTTCGAGAGAGATAAATTGGAACATTTTAAAAAAAAAATTATGTTTTACCATTGGTGAAGTTTTGACATGGGTAAAGTTAAAAAAAGGGGTTGGCATGGTTCGGCACGTTTGGAGGTTGTATGGCATGCCAAAACATGCAAAACCTTGCCAACTCCCTTTTTCCTTCAACTTTGCTTAAGCCAAAACTTCACTATTGGTAAAATATGATTTTTAAAAGATGTTCCAATTGTCGAAACTCAAAAAGCTCGAGTTGTTAATAAGTTATGAATTTTCAAGTTTCCGACTTTGGAAAATCATAACTCATAAACGACTCTTGATTTTCAAGAGAGGTCAATTGAAAAACCTTTTAAAAATTATGTTTTACCATTGAAGAAGTTTTGGAATGGGAAAAGATAAAAAAAAAAGCGGGTTTGCATGGTTTGGCACGTCTGGAGGTGCCACGGGATGCCAAAATGTTCTAAACCTTGCCAACCCCTTTTCCCTTCAACTTTGCCTTGCCTAAACTTTTCAATTGTTAAAAATGATTTTTAAAAAGTGTTCCAATTGACGAAACTAAAAAATCTCGAGTCGTTTATGAGTTATGAGTTTTCTAATTTTTCGACTTTGGAAAATCTTAACCCATAAACGACTTGAACTTTTCGAGAGAGGTTAGTTGGAACAACTTTTAAAAATCATGTTTTACCCTAAGTGAAGTTTTGGCAGGGGAAAAGTTTTTTTTTTAAAAAAGGGATTGACATAGTTTGGCACGTTTAGAGGTGTTATGACAATTCAAAACATGTCAAACCTTGTCAAAATTTTTTTTCTTCAAATATTCCGTTCCAAAATATTAACATTGGTAATACATGATTTTTAGAAGGTGTTCCATTTGACGGAACTCGAAAAGTTCGACTCTTTTATTTTATTTTTAATGAATTTTTCTAGTTTTCTCACTTTGAAAATCGTAAAATATAAACAAATCGAGATTTTTGCATTCGGTCAGTTAGAAAACTCCTTACAAATCATGATTTGAGGGTGAGATAATTTTGGTTAGAAAATATGAATATGCGATTTTTGCTAAAATATGAATATGGTTTAGGGTTTAGGGTTTAGTCTACAGTTTTGGGTGAGAAATGATGGTTTTGGAAAAAAAAATTTAAGAGAAAATTTTGGGGTTAGTCTCCACGGTGTTAGAATATCGGTTTTGGGTGAAACTTCGTGGTTGGACCGCAAAAATTGGACATTAGTCTTGGTTGCATTGGCATGCTAATAGTTTTTTTTTTTTCCAAATTTTCCCTAGGAAATTGAGTAGAGGGAGGGAAAGAAGAAAGAGGCACGTATGGTCTTGTTGATATAGTCTGGGATTCAGTTGTTGTTTGGGTCGATTTCGTGTTTTCTGGGTTCGTGTTCTTGTTTTTTTTTTTTGTATTTTATTGTTTGTAGAACTTTTTTTTGTTTGATAGTTTTATTTTGATACGTGTTCTTGTTTTGATGGTTTTATTTTGATACATGTTCTTGTTTTGATGGTTTTATTTTGATACGTGTAGTTATGAGTGTTCTTGTTTGTTGGTTTTATTGAATTGTTAGATTTTGTTTTATTTGATTTTGATTTTGTTTTTGTTTTTAGGGTTTAGGGGTTTAGGGATTATTTTAGATCTTCTGGGTTCTTCATTAATTAATTCGTGTTCATTAGGGTTTGAAAATTTTAGAATGTTTATTTCATTTTGTTTTCGTTTTTTTTTTCAATTACTTTATGTGGAGATGCGTGTTAATGTTTTTGATTTGAATAGTTTTTGATTTGTTCAAACGTGTTCTTGTTTGAGGGGTGATTTTGTTTGTTTTGTTTGATTTTGATTGATTTTTATTTTATTTTTTGTTTGATTTTGATTTTGATTTGTTTTCGATCTATGGTTTAGGGTTTAGGGCTTAGGGTTTTTAGGGTTTAGGGTTTAGGGTTCGGGTTTTAGGGTTTTAGGGTTCAGGGTTCAGGGTTGGTGGTTCGGAGTTTTCAGGGTTTAGGGTTCAGGATTTTCATGGTTTAGGGTTCAGGGGTGACCACTGGTTTTCGTAGGGTTTTTCGAGAGGCTTGCAATTAGAAGTTGAAAAAAGTAATTCGAGGTCAAATACAAAGAAGAACTCACTCCAAAATTGTTGTAAACAGTCGCCACAAACTTTAAAATCCCATAACTTTGCGAAACGGAGTCCGTTTGGGGCAATTCTTGTTTTGATTTGATGTATCTTGTCGAGATCTATAGGATGGAAAAAGTTCCAGAGGGGCCTTATCAAGCTTTTATGGCACAAAAAAAGCTTTTTAGTGCTTGAAATTGATTCTATATATTTTAGGCACAACAAATAATATTTTTGCATATGCATTATTTTTATACCTTAAAATGTGTTAGCAATTTTGACCAGAAGATATTGTAATTGATGTCATAACAAATAGATTCAATGGTGCTTGATAGTGAAAATAGTTAAACTAATTGATCTTCACTTGTGTTTAATTAAATATTCTTGCTACATTTCTTCAATATTTTAGTTTCACCATATTGGTGGTTTGGAGATTATATTATCAACTTACTTGACATGATGGTGTAGAGTTTTTGTCATTGCCCTCGCTCAGTCTTGTGGCCAAACCAATGCATATGGGCAATATGTGCCAAGAAGGGGGTTGACAAGGTTGGTAAGGTTAAAGGTGCCACGACATGCCAAAACGTGCCAAACTTTACCAACCCCATTTTCTCTTCAAATTTTTCGGTATCAAAACTTCATCAATGGTATATGTTTTTTAAAAGGTTTTCCAACTGACAGAATTGAAAAATCTCAAATCATTTACGGGAAAAATTCAAAAAATGGGGGTTGACATGGTTTGACACGTTTAGAGGTGCCACAGCATGCCAAAACGTCCAAAACCTTGCAAAGCCCATTTTCTCTACATATTTTCCTTCACCAAAAATTCACCAATGGTAAAAAATGATTTTTAAAAGGTGTTCAAATTGACTTTGTTAAAAAATCTCGACTCGTTTATGAGTTATGATTTTTTTAGTTTTCCGACTTTGAAAAATCATATTTCGTTAACGACTCTAGATTTTCGAGCAAAGTCATTTGAAAAACCTTTTAAAAACTATTTTTTTACCATTGGTGAAGTTTTGGCATTGTCAAAGTTCAAAAAAGAAGGGGGTTTACAAGGTTTGGCACGATTGGAAATGCTACTGCATGCCAAAACGTGCCAAACCTTGCCAACCCCATTTTCTCTTCAAATTTTCCAGTGTCAAAACTTTACCAATGGTAAAACATATTTTTTAAAAGGTTTTCCAACTGACAGAACTGGAAAATCTCAAATCGTTTATGTTTTATGAATTTTCTACTTTTTTTACTTTGAAAAATCGTAAAAAATAAACCAGTTGATATTTTTTCGTTTTGTCAGTTTGAGAAGTCCTTAAAAATTATGATTTGAGTGTGGGAAGATTTTGCTGCAAAAATAAGAACATACGATTTTGGACAAAAAATCGTGTGCTATAACCCACAGTTTTGGGATAAAAACCATGGTTTGAAAAAAAAAAAATTTGAGAAAAATATTAGTGTTAGAATTAACGGTGTTAGAATATCATTTTAAAATGAAAGCTCATGGTTAGACCGCCAAAATTGGACGTTAGTATCGCTACCATGTGCATGTTAGCCGCGCTACCGAGGGCAACGTTTAGCCTCGCTAGTATGGGCAATTTAGCCTCTCTAGCATGGGCATTGCCTGGCTTTGTTTGGCATCGCTTGGCTGGCCTCCTTTGGCCTCTCTTGGCTGGCCACCTTTGGCCTCGCTTTGCCTCGCTTGGCGGCCCTCCTTTGACCTCGCTTGGCTGACTTCGCTTGGCCTAGCTTGCCTGGCCTCCTTTGGCATCGCTTGGGTGGCCTCCTTTGACCTCGCTTTTCTGGCCTACTTTAGCCTCGTTTGGGTGGCCTTTTTTGCGTGGCCACCTTTGGCCTCCTTTGCGTGGTCACCTGGCCTTGCTTGGGTGGCCTCACTTGCCATCGCTTGTCTAGTCTCGCTTGGGTGGCTTCCCTTGGCCTCGCTTGGGTGGCCTCCCTTGGCCTCACTTAGCTGGCCTCCCTTGGCCTCGGTTGGGTGCCCTCCATTGGCCTCGCTTGGGTGCCCTCCATATTGGCCTCGCTTGGCTGGCCACACTTGGCCTCGCTTGGCTGGCGTCCATTTGCTGGCTTACCTTTGGCTGGCTTGCCAAACCGCCTTTGGCATCGTTTGGGTGGCCTTCTTTGGCCTTGCTTGCCTTGCATTATTTGGCCTCACTTGGGTCGCCTCCGTTGGCCTCGCTTGGCCTCGCTTGGGTGGCCTCCCTTGGCCTCGCTTGGGTGTCCTCCCTTGGCCTCGTTTGACTGCCCTCCTTCGGCCTTGTTTGGTTGGCTCGCTTACAAGAACAGTTCAAAAAATAGGGGTTGACATGGTTTGGCACGTTTGGTAAAACTTGCCAAAACGTCCCAAACCTTGCAAACTCCATTTTCTCTACAAATTTTCCTCTGCCAAATATTGACCAATGGTAAAACATGATTTTTAAAAGGTGTTCAAATTGACTTTGCTCAAAAATCTCGACTTGTTTATGAGTTATGATTTTTTTAGTTTTCCAACTTTGGAAAATTATATTTCATAAACTACTCTAGATTTTCAAGCGAAGTCTATTGGAATACTTTTAAAAACTATGTTTTATTATTGGTGAAGTTTTGGCACTGGCAAAGTTCAAAAAAGAAAGGGGTTGACAAGGTTTGGCACGGTTGAGAATGCCACAGCATGCCAAAACATGCAAAACCTTGCCAACCATATTTTCTCTTCAAAATTTCTGTGCCAAAACTTCACTAATGGTAAAACATGTTTTTTATTAGGTTTTCCAACTGACAAAACAGGAAAATCTCAAATCGTTTATATTTTATGAATTTTCTACTTTTTCAACTTTGAAAAATAGTAAAAGATAAACGAGTCGATATTTTTTCGTTCTGTCAGTTTGAGAAATCCTTAAAAATCATGATTTGAGTGTGAGAAGATTTTGCTGCGAAAATAAGAATATGCGATGTTGGCCAAAAAATCGTGTGCTAACCCACAGTTTTGGGAGAAAAACCATGGTTTTGGAAAAAAAAAATTGAGAAAAAAAATTGGGGTTAGAATCAACGGTATTAGAACATCATTTATGGGTGAAATCTCGTGGTTGGACTGACGTGTCGTCAAAGTGTGGTGGAAGTATAGATTAATGATCGGGGGA